>OZ010711.1:22433606-23053481 GCA_963932345.1 Ophion ventricosus | reverse complement strand
CCACGCTGTCTGGAAGGTAAAATCGCCTTCCTCTGTGCCGCGATGTCTGCTGCGTTCTACGAGACACGCCGCGCCGTCTCATCTTCTTCCCTCCGTCTTCCTCTTTTCCCTTGCAACCTTCCACCGCCCTCGCTTCGCCCTTCCGTCCATTCTCTCTCTCTCTCTTCGTCTACACCTCGCGCTCCCATGTCCTCTCACGTCCTCCCCCTACCTCCTATTCCTCGGCATTCTCTTATGTCTCCTCATCTTCATCTCCTGCGCTTTCTCATTCTCCCTCGTTTCGAGGCGGACCAGAGGAGAGAATGTGGTCACGGCCGGGCCAAGACAACACATCGAGGCACTCGCAGCAACCAAGAGGGCGATAAAGAGCGAGAGGGAGACATGCCAAGAGCGAGAAAGACGGGAGGGGCGGGGGCACAAAGGCGGTCTCTATAAATCACTCCGGGCCAGCATCGCGCCAAAGGGCCCAAGTAATACTGAAAATATATATTTATGTGCATGCATGCATATATATATATATATATATATATATATATGCGGAGAAAATATATTTTTAATCCGTTATATGTATGTCATGTCCCCTATCAGTATATTTAGCTGTTTTGAAGAGGATCATTAAATTTATTAAAAATGAATGGTTGACTTTGGAATGACCATTAGACAAATATGCTTACATTAACCTTATGTATATATTAGCTCGTCGCATCGAAACCCACTGGTTCCTTCGTTTTTTAAGCACTTATTTAGTAAAAACTTGGTGGATTACATGTTATTACTTTGTTCCACCTCCCTTGGAAAAGCTGATACTCAGGTCGAAAGAATGCCCTGTCTTTTGAGGCTTTCCGTGCAAAAATTGTCGTAGGGATCCAATTGGATTATCATACTTTTCCCCACTACCTGATAGGGATCCAATAGGGTATCACATTGGATTCCTATACTAAAACGTCACGCTCGTACATTAGATTCTAATCGGTATCCGCTATTGGAATCCAATATACGAATCCCAAAGGATTCCCACATAATCGAACAGAAGCCGATACGATTCTTGATAGATCTCATCGTATTCTGCAGGGCAGGGAGGGGGGCATGCTGAGCAAGTTTGGAATTATCGCTCTGTAATTCTTTAATAGTCTGCCGTATAAAAATGGAACCTACTTTGGTCAATAGGAAATTTATCTAGGAAATAAAGTCTGTATGCGAAATTCCTGTCATCCTTATTCTTTCACAGATAATTGCTCTCAAATGATTAAGGCCATATGTGCTCAACCTGCCCCGATGGTGGTGTAAGTTGCGCATGGGTATGAAGTAAATTGAGCAAGGTAACAATGGCATTAAAAAAATCAGACGTATGCAATATGATTTGGTACAATGCAGTAATAAACCAACAGTTGCTTGTTAATTAGTGAGATTTTGAAACATCAACATTAATTACGATGAACTTTGAAATATTTTTTCTTATACAATGGTAAGAGGAAATCTTTCAATCACGTTTTTTTTGTACTTTTGGGTGCAAAAATAATGAAACGTCCCCTGTTACCGTCTCGTTCGCCGCATAGCAACGGGCGATGGCGTGATGTGTTCCTCTCCCCCATACCTCTCTTTCCGCCATTTGATGCACCCGCGTGCGGTGCTTAATTTTCCAGATATTTCGACTGCCCAACTTACCCGAATGCTCAACATGCCCCTCTCTGCCCTACGTTGAATTTTATGAACGAACTATATAGATATTCAAAATGAGTGGATCTTAAAAAAGCATAAATCTTATCATAAACAAGTATACATCGTTTGAAAAGTATATCTTATAAATCGATTTGAATCACGTCACTGGAAATCCACTGTAATTATCGTTCCTTCTTTATTTTACTGTACTTTGACATAATATCATCACACACGTATACGCTCACGAAGCGTGCAGGTTATGCATCAACACGCCGAGTTTTTTCTCGTGCCTTTTCACATATTTTCGATTCGAACGTGATAAAAATTGTCAAGTGCTATTCACCTGGGAACGGTGCAGAGTCCAATTGGATTTCAATGAGCACTCCCTATGCGCGGTGTCCCTAACGAATCCCTGTACCGATGTCGGTGCATCTCGCAACTCTCCAACAAGTTTGACGGGATCACAAATGGATATTTTTTTTGTCTGATCCACCGAATTCCAGTTGAAAATTTCAAATAAAAAGAATTCTCAAACGACGTCAATCGGGAAATAGAGAGGAATCCATTTGGATTCCAATGTGGGCTCCTTATCAAATGTCTCTGAGAATGTGGTAGAGTCTGGAGACTTGTTAACGAATTTCTGCACGGTTATTCGCTCATCTACCCATTTTTCGATTTCCTCGTAATTACGGAATTGTGAATCTTCTAAGACGCGTTGCATCAATTGGAACAAGTGATCATCACGTGGCTTTGTGACCATTTCTATCTGGCGTTGATATTGATGCTTAACTTTGATCAACCCTTATACATGCACACACACACACATACACACATCCACACGTAAATAATATCTTCAAGCTTTCGTTGTGTTTTTTGTCACTTAAGTCAATTATTTTTTCCCATCATCCCATTACCATTATGATATATGATAAGTCCAGGTAACTACTCTTCTAATTTCCCCAAAGTCTTATCGCAGCAAATGCCAAAAAAGTGTCCCAATGTCTCATCGATGACAAGTTACGCCACATTTCCGAAGACGTTTTTATAAACGAGTTTTTTAATTCCCGCAGCTGTACCGCGTGCGCTTGCAATGCGGCTGCGATAAAAAAAAACGTACAAACGCAATATTGTCCCGCGAAATCACGATGACACGAGCCAGGCAGCCGTGCTTGCTATTCCCGCGCACCGATTTATTTCTTTGTGCGCGGTGTGTGCTGTTTTCTTTTTTTTTTTTCGCCTTCACGAGCGGGGGGACCATTTTCAGCGGTCCAAATCGGTTCCGAGTTAGAGGATAATATACACTATATATATATATATATATATATATATATATATATATATACACACGACAATGGTGGAAAGTCAGAGCACCACACGAACGAGGCAGTTTCTGGGGTTAGTGAAAGAGTCGATTATCTACTGCCCCCCTGTACACATGTTCGGGGTTAATGGCACGGAAATATTACCTTCGAATTCGTAACGCCCTGCGGCGAACTTCCAGGCGATGCGATGGGGGTTGTTTTCTGTGGGGTTGTTTATACGTTTGTCCGGGTTTGTGTGTCTATGTATTGAAACAAAAACTTATTTTGTATTCTTCTTTTACAACACATATATTTGCGCACTTACATGTATATGTGTACATCGATCGAAATGCCAAATAAATATGTGAGTGTATATAAAAATATATATATTGAGCAAGAAGACATGAATAATGAACTTGAGAATAACTACGTTTATGTTCAATGGTCGTGGTGATTTTTTTTTCTCGCATTATCAGGTATATTGATGCGTAGGAGTCAATGACAACAATGACAACAGCAACAATGATTTTAAGGTGTCTGCATAAAGTTGAAATGACAAAAATACGATTTTTTTTATTGCGTGGTTACATAGCCTAGGATCTTAACTTTAATTCGCGTTAAAAAAACTGTAAATATTCCGAAAGTTGACCGAGTTACGATGATTTTTATGAAGGGTTAGATCGCCCATTACGCTACGGCAAACTTTCACTCTGAATTCAGACAGAAATTTATAACATTTTCTGACGTATGACCGGACGATTTTTTTAAATCTGTTTATCCATTTGTTAACAACAAATTATCAAAGTTGTTCTTTCTCGAAAATCGAACTCTTTTCGACAGCTTGGAATTGTCGTAATTTTCAAAATTTCAACAAAATCATCCGGTAATACGAAAGTTTTATTATCATACTGAAATTACATGTTTTTATTTTTATTTTCAGACCACCCTAGCTTCCAGAACTATCTATACTGATTGGCCATGCAGCAACAGCTGCACTTTGCTTAAAAAATAATAACTACTATGTTTATCAACATTTTCCAATGAAAAAAAACTCATGCTTGGCTAGACTATGTCTCAATTGTGTGGAAAATCCCGATCTTGTCATTTCAATAGTCCTATTAGAGAAAATTAAAAAATCGACTTGTTTTTTGGGCCCCAAGTCCATGCAGACCCGTAAATATTAAGAGAGTAACAGTAATAATAATAGTGACGAGGTGTTTTCAGCGGTATGCGAAGTAAAAACTAGAACGGCAGAAAGACCGAAGTGACAAGCATTAAGAAATTACAAACATCTCTCTCTCTCTCTCTTCCTCTATACAATATATATATATATATATATCACCAAGGATTTCTGGGGATGATGCAGCGAGAACATGATATCGTGTGCTGAAGTATGGTATGCATATAAGCTCACACAGGATAAGGAGGATGCAAAATAATATAGGCAACCGTCCACAACAAGGGGTATCCAGTTTGCCCTGAGAAACGTGTGCAAGTCATACGGGCATCCCGGTGTCCCGAGTCTTTTTTTTTCTTCCTTACTTCTTTTATTTATTTTTTTTCCAGTGGTTTTTCAATAACGGAAATGAAAAATCGTCGGTTTCCGCGGACGGGTCGTTGAACCGAGACAAATTATACTACGTAATTCGTAATACGTATGTATATCAGTATGTCTATATATATATATATATATATATATATATATATATATATTTATTGTGTGTGGGCTTGAGCGACTTCAACGATTTTATATATTCTTTCACGCTCACGCGGATACATGAGTCACGAAGAGAAAAAAAAAGCTTCCGCATTTATGATTCCTGAGGTATCGCAATATACACATACGTATATATATTAGGGTGGTCCACTTTTTACCTTATTCTTAATTTCATCCTGGTCCACCTGATCAAATTGTGAAAAATAGAGAAAAAAAATATCGCAAAGGCTCTCTGTAATCGCAAAATATTTAGAGGTCGCTACCGAGCATAGGCCGAGAGGCCGCTACCGAGCAAAAATGAAAATGTAGGTTTTGATATCATTTTTAAGTTTACTATGGAAAATACCGAAGAAAATTTTTTCCATAAACTTTGCAGTTAATTTTGAACGGTCAAAAGATAGCCGCAAAATAGCCATGTTCAACAGTGCGTACCGGGATGAAAAGGAATCGTAGAGAATTTTCTAAAAAAAAGCAAAATAAAGGTAAACTTGTCCTCTTTAAAACGTCGTTTGGGAAATTCAATTATCTTTATTTTTGAGTCCGCTATCTAACTTTTAGTGCGGTAAGAAATATCGTCTAGTGTATGCAAACTTTTGGCCGGCTGTGTATATATTGGGTGAAGTAAAAAGTTCTGAGCGTTTTCCGCCAGATGTCTTTAGTGAGTCATATCTCACGATGTATACATCGCATCGGGTCATACTATACGGCGATTGAAAGGTGACATTACGCTTCAAAAAAAGTTCTTTGACAGTTTTGTGTTTGGTGAAGCCAGTTGTGTGTTACAGCGTTCCAAAATGGAGGTAAAAAAAGAGAAAATTCGATACATTCTTCAGTACCACTACGACTAAGGTGAAAAGGCGGAGTAGGCGGGTAAAAAAATTTGTGCTGTTTATGGAGTCAATACAGTATCGAATGCAACAGTAAAGCGGTCGTTCCAATGATTCCGTTCTTGTAATATGGACGTCGATAATGAGGCACGCTCTGGTAGGCCAATCGTCGAAAATGTCGATAAAATCATGGTAATCGTCGAGTCGAACCGGCATGTGAGCACTTATTCCATTGCCCAGGAACTGAAGATTAGCCAGAAAATCGTTTGGAACCATTCGCATAAGGCTGGTCTCAAGAAGAAGCTCGATCTATGGGTGACACATGAATTGACGCAAAAGAACCTTTTGGACCGAATTGATGCCTGCGAATCTTTGCTGAAGCGTAACGAAATCGATCCATTTTTGAAGCGGATGGTGACTGGCGATGAAAAATGGGTCACATACGAGAACAACAGCCGAAAAAGATCGTGGTCCAATCGCGGTGAGCCGGCCCAAACGATCGCCAAACCCGGATTAACGGCCAAGAAGGTTTTGCTGTGTGTTTGGTGGGATTAGAAGGGAATCGTCCACTATGAGCTGCTGCCATCGGGCCAAACACTCAATTCGGACCTCTACTGTCAACAACTGACCAGATTGAAGCAGCCGATCGACCAGAAGCGGCCAGAATTGGCCAATAGGAAGGGTGTTGTGTTCCATCAAGACAATGCCAGGCCGCACACATCTTTAACGACGCGCCAGAAGCTCCGAGAGCTTGGATGGGAGGTTCTATCGCACCCGTCGTATAGTCCAGGCCTGGCTGGTGATAATCGCTTGGTAGCGATTATCACCTTTTCAAGCCTCAAGAGAGGCTTGTGAAAATGAGCTGGTCGAATTTTTTACCAATAGGGACGAGGACTTCTTCAATCGCAGAATTATGAAATTGCCTTCAAAATGGACAAAAGTTATCGAACAAAACAGCGCATATTTTATCTAAATCGGATAATCCTAACTATGTTAATTTCATCGTCGAAATAAAGCGAAAAAACGCTCAGAAATGTTTACTTCATCTTATACATACACACTCAGATTTTACACAGGACATTCTTTAATGAAATATTTACTATGCTAAAGCTGGGTTGCCCGCACATGATAAGTAACCTTTTAAAAAATGTATAAATGTGTGTGTGTGTGTGTGTGTACGCACACACCTATATAATTATCCACCCCCGCGCGCCGCATTTTCACCCCTCAGGGCAAACCTTCGAAAAATTTCTCGCGGTTATAGACTGTATTATTCACTTGTACCTCTTGCGGGGAACGAATAACAATTGAAAAATTGGCGTGATGGAGATGGAGTTTGAGGGGGTGCTGGAGGAACGAGGGCGTGGGTGAGGTCGGCGGGGCAAGGGGGTTGGAAGCCGACGGGGAGTCAGGATTGCGAGCTCGCGCGTGCCACCGGGAATGGCAATGATTCAATGAATTCTGCAAACACCGCACTTTCTCGATGGCGAATAAGCTCCCGCGCGCGCGCCCGCGCGAGTGCGGTCCAGCTTGGCTGATGCTGCGAGAGAAAATCCGCCGGTGGAACGAACAATGTGGGTGTGTGTGTGGAATTGCGTCGGGGGTTGGGTCACGGGTCCACGGGCGCGGACCGAGACACGCTTATCCTCTTAAAAGTGCGGCAATGCGCACCCCGCGCTGGATTATTTTAGCATCAGCCCTCGTCATCCCCCTCGAGTCTTTCTGACTCGCAGGCGCGCGCCCTACCGTAAAACAATGAAAACATATCGTGTGCCTCCCTCGGGTTGGACGAAAAATGTTCGGTCATCGCGCGCTCACGAAAGCAGACATTTTTCGTTAGTTTGCCGTTCGAATGTTGTAAGAAGTGCGAAAACTTTAGGAACTCAGGCCGAGTACTTAAATGTTGGTCCTTTTTTTTAATCCTTGTAAACACTGCGTGAAAAATAATTTATTAGGTTTTTGCATTAAGGGAGGCACTCCCTATAGAACGCCAAATTGTAGTTGATTTTCATGATTTTTTTTGGATGGTAAGGAATGTATATATCCTTTCAGGGTTATAGGTACTTTTTGTTACATAATTCTAGTTTTCAGAACGATTTTTGTTGCTTAAAAAAAGTGAAAAATGGCGGAGATATAACAAGTCGCCGTGAAGCTGTCCGGTAGGGAGGCCGAACGCGGTGTACACTCCAGCACCTCGTAGGATAACTGAAACAATCTGCGCAAAAAATATTGATTAGTATATACATGTGGTCACTTGATGTACTCATAATATTGGAAAAATAATCATAATTGGGTAAAGGGGAGGCCTTAGAACAAAAAAGTTGATTTTTTTTAATTCAAACTTTGACGCAGCCAAAAACATGTTTATTTTGATAATTTTTTGTCGGTCTTGAAGTTCATCAATTGGACATGAGTATTATAAAAACGTATGCCAAATATGAGCTTGATCGGTCAAATAGTTGTAGAGTAGTCGTGTACACCGATTTTCAACTCATGGAAAAAAAAGTTTTGAGATAATCGCGATTAAAGTTTCGGCAAGGGAAAAACGTATGATTCTGTGACTTACCCAGTAGTCAGCTATTCCAGTACCATATAATAGTCTTTCAGCTTCCGCGTAATACTCATTTTGCTCATCTAACAGCTATTATTTAATAGACGACTCATCCACCTCTCCACATAGTGCCTATACCTGCGCGTAGGGCTCCAAACGGAGCAGAGATGAGCCACGCACAAAGGCTCTCGGGACGTTATTTTTGAGAATTGACCAAAATCACTAACTGCATCGTATTCTACAGGTTTCAAACTATAAATTTAAGCATTTAAAAAAAAAATAAAAAAAAAATTTAAGCAATTAAAAAAAAGAAATTGAAGTCTCTATAGGGAGTGCCCCCCTTAATTTTAAAGGCTTTTCAAGAGATGACGTAACTATTACTATATCGCATCGGGTCACATTACTAATTCTGGTTACTAATTTTATGTCAAAGCATCATCACGTGGCTTTAGTTTTCAATATGTGTTATTTTGCCGAAGTGTAAATTAAATTATTATTTTTTCAGTGTTGAATATGTCGAATTTTGTACCAACAAAACGCAATTTTCGGGAAGCTTTGCTTTTTTCCTTCCATTGAAGAAAAATTCTGTTTAAAGTCAACGAATGCTGCCGTAAGCTTATGGTGATTATGCTCCATCGATTTCAACATGTGAGCTACTGGTTTCGATGCTATAAAAAACGGTGATCTTGACACGGAAGATAAGAAACGTCCAGGCCAGCCGAAAAAGTTTGAAGATGAGGAAGTGGCAGCTTTACTCGATGAAGAATACGAAGATCCGAGTCAAACGCAAGAAGAACTTGCAGAATCATTACGGCCTTAGGCCACTCCAGAGGCCAAAAAAGGGCATATTTTGTGCTTTTTTTTCAGCGAAACCATAAAATAAATCGGAATTACAAAATAGGGGTTTTATCGCCATTTTGACGATACATGTCAAAATGGCGACTGTGCCGCATTTTTCCGATGATGCCTTTATTTCTGGAAGGTAAACGGCTGGACCAACTGCTCCTATAATTTTTGAGTTATGATGAGACACTAAAGTTTTTTCGATTCTATATAAGAATAGCTATAGAAGTACGTAGGATTTTTTTGATATATTGTTTTTTTCTCAAAATGGCACATTTCTGAAACAAAAGGTATAAAACGCTATGAGAAAATCGTCAGAAATTTGTTTATAAAAAGGAACTATGCAGTATAATTTAAAAATCCTACTAAATCTGTAGAAAAGTTTCGAAGTTATTGCGTGAAATGTGAAATTTTCCACTGCTCCTCATAAGAACACGTGTAAAAACGTGCAATCTTTGATTGCCAATATCTCGAATACACAACGGTGAATCCTTTTGAAATTTTGCAGGTAATTACTTAATAGCGGCCTGAATGTATCCTCAAAATAAATAAAAAATCTATACAAAAACGCATTGGCGAGACTACTACATTAAATGTTTATCAGCATCAAATGTTGCCAACAACAATTGATGCAATTGAGCCGAGCATTGAAGCAAAAACGGCTAGATTACGCGAAAAGACACGACAAAGTGGCTTTTGCAGCACGACAACGCTCGGCCTCATGTTGCAAAACCGGTCGACCACATGTTCTACCACATTCGTCATATTCTCCAGATATTACTCCTTCCGATTACCATCTATTTCGATCGATGACTCATGGCTTGTCTGAGCATCGCTTCCATTCTTATGAGGATACCAAAAAATGGGTCGATTCCTGAATAGCCTCTAAAGATGTGGCGTTCTTTCGATGTGGAATCCACCTATTACCAGAAAGATGGGAAAAAGTAGTGGCTAGCGATGGACAATATTTTTAATGACCAATTTGTAACCATTTTTCCACAATAAAGCCGTATTTCTACCAAAAAGAATCCCTTAAACTGAATGCACACTTCTAATAGAAAAAAGAGGGTAATTATGCATAAGTGGGGCACCACCCCAATTTTAATGTCAATTTTTTTTAGCGTAAACTGCTTTAATTGATCACTACTAATGATGTTCCGCCGCGGGAGGCTGACATTTTTCATTAATTCCATAAGTTATGAGGTTTTGAAGTTCCCGGAAACACGTGATAAAATAGGGCATTTTCGAAAATTCGACGCTTATATCAGGGGTGGAGGGTGGGGAGATATAAAAAAGAAGCCTTCTTGAATGCAATGATGAAAAAAAATTGCAGTGGTCACTTCCCACTCTACTCCAGTTGAAAATTCATAAAATGATTTCTATTTTATTTGAGTTGAAAATTCATCGTGGGCTGAAATAATTCATTCAGTCCACGATGATTCCTAGATCCAGTTAAACTTGAAGATATTCAAGTACTTCATGGATAAAACTGGACCAATCCACTACAGTGTGAGACTGAATCTTCAACTCACGCATGAGATCATCTTCAAACTATGATTTGCGTTGCCATTTCATTTTCTTTATCAGAGAACTTTTGGGGTTTTTTTTAAATAAATAATTGTTGTTTGTTATTTTATGATTTTTTTGTATAAATAAAGTGATTTTTCAACCATAAATTTCCATTTTGATTTCATATGGTAACACAATTTTTTTCTATTGAAATGCCCTATTTTGTCACGTATTTCTGGGAACTTCTAAACCCCATAACTTATGGAATTAATCGAAAATGTCAGCCTCCCGCGACGTAATATCACTTACTATAATGGAATCAACAACTTCATGTCGAAAAAAGAAATTTCAAATTGAAATTGGGGTGGTGCCCCACTCATGCATAATTACGAAAAGGAGAAATCACAATCATAAACGAGCTAAGTTGTAGCAGTCAATGGACGTGCTGAATACTTGGCGTGACAGTTTTTCCGCGATAGCCCGTGTATACACGATTCATTGGATATTTAATTATGCAGACCCCTCAATGGTTCATCGAGGGGTCCGCATAAGGTTGAAATAAATAAAAAAATGCTTTTTTGTATTGATATAGTTTCGTCGCCTAGATTTATAGGTCAGGATCTTAACTTAAATTTGCAACAAACATTTTGTAAACATTCCAAAAAAGGACCGTGTTGTGACGATTTTTGTGAAGGGTCAGATCGCCAATTGCGCTATCCGTTCACCCACTGCGTTTATCCATTCGTTGATGACAAACGTTCAAAGTTGTTTCTTTTCGTCAAAAATCAAGCTTTTTTTTTCACGGCACGCCGTTATCACAATTTACAGAATTTCAAAAAAGTATCTGGTCATATGAAAATTTTATTATTATACTAAAAGTACATTCTTAAATTTTTCATTCCGAATTATCGTAGTTGTCAGAACTATCTACACTGATCGGCCCTACAGCCACCGCGAAGCTTTGTTTAAATATTAGATGAAGTAAAAAGTTCTGAGCGTTTTTTTCGCTGTATTTCGACGATTAAATTAACATAGTTAGGATTATCCGATTTAGATCAAATATGCGCCGTTTTCTTCGATAACTTTTATCCATTTTGAAGGCAATTTCATAATTCCGCGATTGCAGAAGTCCTCATCCCTATTGGTAAAAAAACTTGACCAGCATTTCATTTTCACAAGCCTCTCTTGAGGCCAGTTTTGTACCATCAAGAAAATTTTGCAAATGCTTGAAATGGTGATAATCGCTTGGTGCCAGGTCTGGATTATACGGCGGGTGCGATAGAACCTCCCATCCAAGCTCTCGGAACTTCTGGCGCGTCGTTAAAGATGTGTGCGGCCTAGCGTTGTGTTGATGGAACACAACACCCTTCCTATTGGTCAATTCTGGCCGCTTCTGGTCGATCGTGTGTTTCAATCTGGTCAGTTGTTGACAGTAGAGGTCCGAATTGAGTGTTTGGCCCGATGGGAGCAGCTCATAGTGGATGATTCCATTCCAATCCCACAAAACACACAGTAAAACCTTCTTGGCCGTTAATCCGGGCTTGGCGATCGTTTGGGCCGGCTCACCGCGATTGGAGCACGATCTTTTTCGGCTGTTGTTCTCGTATGTGACCCATTTTTCATTGCCAGTCACCATCCGCTTCAAAAATGGGTCGATTTCGTTACGTTTCAGCAAAGAATCGCAGGCATCAATTCAGTCCAAAAGGTTCTTTTGCGTCAATTCGTGTGGCACCCATACATCGAGCTTCTTCTTGCGACCAGACTTATGCAAATGGTTCCAAACGGTTTTCCGGCTAATCTTCAGTTCCTGGGCAATGGCATAAGTGCTCACATGCCAGTCCGACTCGACAATTTCCATGATTTAATCTACATTTTCCACGATTGGCCTACCAGAGCGTACCTCATTTTCGACGTCCATATTACCAGAACGGAATCGTTGGAACCACCGCTTTGCTGTCGCATTCGATACTGTATTGGGTCCATAAACAGCATGACCCGATGCGATGTATACATCGTGAGATATGGCTCACTAAAGACATCTAGCGGAAAACGCTCAGAACTTTCGACTTCACCCAATATTAAAGAAATCATTGCTGATTAATATTTTTCAATTAAAAGAAAACTCGATGTTGGCAAGATTATGTATTAATTGTGTGTGAAATTGCGACCTCGTCATCACAATACTCTCATCAGAGAAAAATATCGAATATCGATCTATTGCTTGGGTTCCAAACTTATGCAGACCCGTTAAACAGTGTAGGGTGTATTTTTTTGTTATTTTTAATTCATTCACATACATACACACAAATACATATTAGGGGGAAAAAATGGAATAAAGTGGGCACGTAAAAGGGCCAGCACCCCGTACAATGAAACAAATAATACAAATAAATAAATTTAAAAAGACTATATAGATATATATGTACGTGTGTGTGTGTGTGTGTAAATGTTTAATTCTATGTACAGTAAATGGGGAGGGAAGTAAGGAACGTTCGCTCGGGCAGAAATTCTCGCACGAGGGATTCGTTATAGCCTCGTGAGAGGAGAGGAGATGACGATGAGGAGGAGGACGACGGCGACGCGCAGAAGAGGAAGAAGAAGAAGAATAGGAAGAGCGAGAGGAAGAGGGGAGCCAATAGCTATTTTACTTTTATGGCTTCGGCTAATGTGCCCTTTGTGTACGCGGTGTACGCTTGCTTTCCGTCGCGGTTTGCAAGCTCCTATATAGAATACCTATATATATATATATATATAAAAATATATATGGGCGATACACAAGGGCGATAGACGATGAGAGTTGCGAGGATACAAGCGTTTCAACCCGATGAGACGACCGTTTGGAAGCGCAGCGCTGTAGTGATCGCTCGCTAGTACCGCGAGCCGGGAGATGGCCATTCGGTATATTCAATCAGCGTTCGCGCTTTTCTCTCGAGCCGTTAAAAAAGTAGCCGCGCGCAGTGGCTTTAACAGGCATACACGAATCGCGTAAGTGACTCGGAGGAGCATATAAGTATCGCCCGATAGCGAATGAGACGTGATCACACGTGTATTGTACTTTGAGCTCTTCCGCCACGTCGATTTCGAATTCCTCGTATCGTTTTAATGCATCTATTAATCGTCGCGTGGTGTACTATCGTTAAATACTTTGGTCAACGTTTAGCATTTTTCGGTGGTCCGGCATTCCTTTGCCGTGGAAAAGGTGGATTATGTATATTGGATTGCGATGTGTCACAGCGCGCCTCTCGAACGTGCTTCTGCATAAGCTTGGGGTTCAAAGAACCGGTCGATTTTCAATTTTTTGTTTCTGATGAAAGTATTGGGACAACGAGGTCGGGAAAGTATTGGGACACACGATTGATTCATAACCTTGCCAAGTTTGAGGATTTTTTTTATTGAAAAATATTGATAAACAATGAAGTTGTTATTGTATGAACTGAGCGCCGCTGTTGCTTCGTGGTCAATCGGTTTTGAGTGGTCCTGGCAGCTGGGATGATCTGGAATGAAAATTGAAAAAATATACTTTTAGTATAATAACAACTTTCGTATGACCGGATGCTTTTTTTGGAATTTTGACAATTGCACAAATGGCAAGCTTTAGAAAAAAATATATCGATATTCGATCAACAAAAACAACTTTAATAATTTGTTATTAACAAATGGATCAACATATCGAAAGATCATACGGTCATATGATAGAACATGTTGTAAACTAGGCTCTGCCTGAATTTGACGTGAATCGAACTAATAGGTTTTGAGATACGACTTACGACGTTTCACTAAACCGTAAAAAACGAAAAAAACGTCCATAAACAGCACAAATTTTTTTGGCCGCCTGCTCCGCCTTTTCACCTTGGTCGTAGTGGTACTGAAGAATGTATCGAATTTTCTCTTTTTTTACCTCCATTTTGGAACGCTGTAACACACAACTGGCTTCACCAAACGCAAACATGTCAAAGAACTTTTTTCGAAGCGTAATGTCACCTTTAAATGGCCGTATAGTATGATTCGATGCGATGTATACATCGTAAGATATGGCTCACTGAAGACATCTAGCGGAAAACGCTCAGAACTTTTTACTTCACCCAATATTTATTATAGCAAAAAAACTACATAAAAGAAACACAGAGTAGTCAATGACATAGATTCGTTGTGAAGTTTTCGCTTGATGCAGGCTACACAGATATTTAATTCTCGGTCGAATTATCGACAAAGATACCCTCATTTCCTCTTCTACAGAAAGCAGTCTTTCCCTTTTATTCTTTTTTATATTAATGACTGCTGAAAATCCCAGTTCACACAGATATGACGTGGAAACTGGTGGACGAGTGGTAAGTGTTTTTGCTGACAATTCGCGATATTTTTCAGAAATGCATATCCAGAGATTATTGAGGCTGGTCTCCTTAATATTGACCTCACTGCCGAATTAAGACGGAATTACACCCGAAACAAAACTTCGACTCAAGCCGGTAGGACAGCACTCGCTCGAGCCACTGCTTAAAGGTCAGCGCGCGTTCGAGTCGAACCCGCGCTGTGACGTCTCGCGTCTTCGGACACGTCTCACAACGCAACGAGGCGTTTTTCGAGCATTGATACAATGTATTAATGCTCTAAAAACAAGCAAAAACTCACGATGAAGTGACTGAGTACTGACGAAAACTCCTGATACGCGGAAGATCAAGCCTCATCAACGAGTTCGCACGACTGCCGCTAGGTGGACAGACACCGACGAGTGTCTCGCGTGCGCGCACCGTCGTTCCCGCAATGATATAGGGGAATCAACTTTGACGCTCGGCTTCTTTCAGGAAAGTTGCATGAGCGCAGCTTCTACCCCACGGATTTGGATGAAACCAAGTTCACGTCAAACGGACAGACAGATAAACAATATTTCCAAAAATGATAGATATCCTCTCAGCATCGTATACTCACCCTATCAGTTTAATTTCAGGCGAAAAAAGCGTACATATCGATATTACATTTTTACTACATTGAGGGTAGACACGGAGCAATGTGTTTGCGGTTACACGTACGCGTGTGCGCAAGACGATGCACGAAAGCCTTCTTATACTACACCCGGACTTCATACGTTCGTTATATATCCATTAATCAACGGATAAACGTATGACGTATATTAAATACTAGACAAATTGTAAATGGATGTCGTTGGTCCTTCTTGGCTCCAACTTCTCAGTGGCAAGCTCATCTGTGAAAATTGAGCGAGCTCGCAGCCTCCAGCCCCCTATGTGGCATTACAATGAACGAATTTCACAATTATATGGATCGGAACTTGGGCCACGAGGAGCGACGCTCGGGATATGGATACAATAGATCAACCCATTGTACATACGACTTTTAGTTTTGTCAATGATAATGTCCCCACATGTATATGAACTACACGAACAATTTATTTTAAATGTATAACCAACCGATTCACTGGCGATTCGTCGCGGTCATCCGCAATCCAGGGAGGGGCTCAGTACAGAAAGAGAGAATGGAGGCAGGACAAGGGTGACAAGGGGGGTCTCGGTTGTCGCATGTGTAACCTCAAAGATAAATTTGGATCCGTGGGGTGTTTGGGCGCATCGTGGCATGTATATATGGACAAAGGTGGCTTTGAAGACATTCAACTTCGAGGAGCGTCTACCAAAGTATTTTCTTGTCCTCATACTCAACATTGAACAAGCTCCAATGGATTAAAAATCGCCTTTACCTGGATTTAAGCATATTGACGTAGAGGCCATTCCTAGAGTCGTCCTCAAGACAGCCAGATGTGTTGATGGCCAACCTCAGAGATACATTTTGACACGTGGGGCGTTTGGGCACTCCATCAGTTATATATATGGATAAAGGTGGCTTTGCGGACTTTCGACTTCGAAGACTCAACATTAAGTGAGTTCCGATGGCTTCGAAATTGCCTTTAGTTAAATGTAAGCATAGACGGAGTGTATGCTTAAATTCCATGGTATTCACAACAAACGCCCATTGTAAAAGAGGGTATAGTACTATAGTTTATTGACACTGCAATCGTAATATGGTTAACACAACCATAAGCAAAAAGTATATCTAAATATATGATTTGAATGGCGTGTTTGAATATCTATTATCCCCGAAATAATTATTAACTATAGTAAAAGACTTGACAATATAGATATGGTTAATTCAGTGCTATCACGAAATTGACGCGTCAATACTAATGTTGTATACTGTACAATAGGTTTCGGTCAGGTCAAACTTCTACTATTCTTTCTAAGTTTGTATAATTCATATGTTAACATTAAAGTTTGTCGAATATAATTTACTAAAAGACCTCACGAAGAATGAATATTCGAAAAAAATTATGGTAGTGTGTTTACTTATAGCGAATACGTGAATCATGTGCAACTGGATCAAGCGTGGCTTACTAGTTTTAAGAACTATGCGTTTCTCACAGACTGTTACATAGTATGTTTGTTGGATTGCAAAAATAGGATATCAGTTCATCACTTCTTCTTATAGTTCACCTTCTGTTGTTGTAGGGCACACATTACTATGCATATAGCAGGTCGTATAATATAATATGGTACAAATAACTATAACCACCGTCGCAAATCACAAGCAATATTTTTTCCAATGCATATATATTTTAGTCCTGTTCACTATTGGGATCTTGGGTTTGTTTGGGTTTTCATAGTGTAAAGGAATATCCATTTTACGCTTGTAAGATTAGTGGTTGCGGTTAACATATGTGCATAATTCATGCAACTGCAAAACTATCAATAAGAAGTTGTACATTTTTAGCAGTAACGATATGGTTATAAATTATTATTGCTCTCTCCGGGAAGTATAAAATATGTTTAAAGTATGGTTGAAAACACCATACATTATTCTCAGTGTATTCACATAAAGGCCATTTCGCGGACCGTCTTCAAAATAACCAGATGTGTTGTTAGCCAACATTAGCGCGATATGACGGCTTCAAAGTATCTTCTCCTCACATATACACGCATGTTGGATTACGCAGAGCTCGGAGGCTTTTGGTTCCAGTTGTTGGCGGGAACATATTCACTACATACAATGTAATCCCGAAAGACGCTTGTAATTCGTGTATAATGGAGTGTGCCCCCCTTGGTACAGTCCATATTATACTTCAATCGGAAATGCGAAATAAAGAGAGTGGGGGGACCTTTAATGCGTAACCCCAAGCCGCGTAAGGGTGCGTGTGTCATTTTGTACGTGACACTATGAAGACCCTATGGAACGAGGCAATGAGAGAGCGAGAGAGAGAGAGAGAGAGAGCGAGAGAGAGGAGGAGGGAGATCCTACGGGAGAGTATACTCGGCGATTTACGAAGCTCTCTCTCTCTCATGCCACCGTGCCCTGACAGCCGTGACGACAAATTCGACACGAGCTGGAAAAACATCGCTTCGCCAAACTATACACGCAGGGCCACAGGGTTACACAAGTCCCCCTGGCCCCCTGCCCCTCCGCCCCTCCAGCTACACATATACCTATGAGAATCATTCGCGCGCGGCCCGTGATGAGCTTTATGGGATAAGAGCTCATGTACTTGGATGCCGTACGTGCGCAAATTCGTGTTTACACGCGGTTCGTTACTCGATGTGCAAAGAAATTGAGCAGATCGCGATGATGCTGCGCAAGATTTTTCGCGGGAATTATAAGTTGGGGGTTATCGATGGTCGGAAACTTTTGGAACGACAGCTTTCGAGGTTGTGCGAGTGTTGAGGAGTGTTGAGGACCGTGCGTCCAGCGGTACGACGATATGGACGAGATATGTGGATTGTCCATTCTGGCATGAGAGGTTAATCTTTCGCCTACTCACTGCAAACGTTATGAGCTCTTACGAGGAAGTTCATTTGGAAATTTAGAATTCCTCGGTCCAAGATACCGTCAACGAGCGTCCGATTTTCCTCGAGTTTGGCTTAGGTCGAGACTAAAGAAATGTGGGTGTGAGGGAGATGAGAAAAGGGAGATGGGGTGAGGGAAATGAGACTGATTGCAGAGCCGGAGAGATGGAGCGGAGATTATGGGCTTAAGGGGTCTGCGTAGGCTTCGGGCCGAAAAAAAAGATCAATTTTTAGTGTTTTTTTTTCTGATGAAAGTTTTGGGATGACGAGGTCGGGATTTTGCACACAATTGATATATAGTTTTGCGAAGTTTGTGTAATTTTTCATTTGGAAAATATTGATAAACAATAAAGTTATTATTATTCAAAGTGCCGCCGATGCTGCATCGCCAATCGGTGCAGGTGGTTCTGACAACTGGTGTAATCTGAAATGGCAATTAAAAAATGTACTTCTAGTATAATAATAAAATGTTCGTATGAGCGGTTATTTTTTTTAACTATGAAAATTTCGAAAATAGCAACCTGGCGAAAGAAAAAATCAATTTTTGATCAAGAAAAGGAAACTTTAATCATTTTTATTAATAGTTGGATGACATGGACAAATCATCGCATCATACGATAGAAAATTTCATAAATACTATACTTTGTCCGAATTTGAAGTGAATCGGACGAATAGATTTTCAGATACGACTTACACCGTTTCGTCAACATATTTTTGAGAAAAAAACGCAAAAGAAAAAGGGTAAATCACAGCTGGGCGGTTCGCACAATAAACGATCTGAACCTTCAGAAAAGTCGTCATAACTCGGTCAATTTTAGGACTTCTTACAAAATCTTTGCTGCAAATTGAAGTCAGAACCCTAGGCTATGAAACTAAGTTTATTTACACCTCTCAAAGAAGGAATACTCGGTAAATTACACACCGCAGTGGAGTTGATCCGTAACCGTACAGCTACGAATCAAGAATAATTGTATGACTATTTTAAGTAGACTTAATGTCATTTCGGGTTCGTGGTCTTTGTGTCGGAGCCAACAAGCAAGCCATGAGTTACTTACGTTACAATATTCGGCACCGTCGAGAACACCAACGGTTTTTTTTCTTCATAACTACGATCTAGTATGAGGTATGATTGAGGAACAATATTCTTAAATAGTAACTTTTAATACTGTTAGATATATTTTTTGCAATGTATATTTTTTAATATTAATAAAATGTATCTTTTCAATATAAAAAAAATGTGTATGTTTCAACCCTCCGCGGTCACCCGGGGTCAAAATGACCCCAAGCGCAACTTTGAGCCAAAATTACTATAAATTGTTGGCGGCCACTTTTTATAATCGTTCATTTTTTCATAATTATCGTTCTATATTTCACTCTGAAATGACTCTTCAGATATAAGAATAAATACCTTTTTTGAAAAGTCCACTATGGAGCTATATTTTTCCTTTAACTATCATATCTCAAGAGTATCACGCTAAAATTTTATGAAAAAAAAATTGGAAATTGCAAGAGTTATGATTTTTTTTTAGTAAAAAAAGGGTTTTTTTACGCATTGATGACTTGTTGATTTTTTTTGCCATTTTAAAATTCGATAAAAATATAAAACCGAGAGTGCCAAATTCTAGAATGTTTAAACTAATATCCTGAATTTTTATGAGTCATTCGGATCGATACGGTCAACGCGGCAATCGTTTAAACATGGCTGGGGTCATTGCGACCCCCCTGTGACCAGCGTGTGTGACAGCGAAGGGTTAATATTTTTTAAAAATGACACATACAATATGCGTTTGCCAAGTCATTTATTCATATTGAGTCTGTGTTATAAAAGAAAAATAAATCCATCGACTAAGACTTTTTGTCTCCATTGAAAAGTATTGCGAATACCAACAAAATTTAGGGCTGACGAGTACGCAGCTTCCCCGAATTGTTGCCTTCAGCCACTCGTTGCCTAATCCCCGGCCGTATTCGCATGAAGGGCACAGGGAAACCGGCAAATCGTCGCCACAGCTATACTTCAGCTGTGTTTAAGTTGCGTTAACCATCGGCAATGATTGTGGCCCACTCGGTAGTGGGTGCATCAGCCAGTACTCAGCCAAGCGGTCACCCATCCGTCTATTGATCCAGGTTGAACGTTGCTCATCACCGATCAGCATAACCGCACATCGACCGCGCGTCCACTATCGCCTATTTCTCCGATAATACACTGGATTTCCATACTAAATGAGTATCCACTTGTCCGTCGGGGAAGAGCCGACGGCTTCGGCAAGCCCTCGCGCGCCCGGACAAATCCAATCGAACTTTCAATTTATCCTGCCTCGAGTATCCTCGTACAAATAGCTATGTGGCATGATACTCTTGAATAATACATACAGTAGTGTACGTTCGTAATGCAATAATAATAATAATAATAATCCGCATAATATATGCGCCAATATAGAGTATGATCCTGCGCCTTTCCCCGCGTCAGTGTTTCTTCCGCGCTGCGTCGATAGTGCATACCGGAAATGGTCATTTATTCGCATATACCTGGCTGGATTGTTACGTACATTTGTAATAACTTTTTCAGGGTTTTTTTTTCTCTCCTCAGTGAACGTTATCCGTTTAACGCGAGTGATTCCATCGTCCAATTGCCGGTAAGATAATGTAAATCCGATAGCGATCTACACCGGGGGATATACGCTGTATATAATGGAGGATGAGACGCTGATGTGCCGAGGAGTAATAAAGGAGCGTTCATGAAATCAGATATAGAACGAGCACTATTGCTCGATCTCTTTCTCCCTCTCTCTTGCTCTCTTTTCCTACCTCGATTGGGCAGACGTTATTGCGAGGTAACTATAAACGCTTGCTGTCGAAGAGGAGAGGCAGGGGGGGGGGAGACGATGCAATCGTTGTAAATTGATAATAGACAGGTAGATTAATTTTTTTTGTTTTTTTTTTGAATACATTTTCACATTTATATACTTTTGTTACTGTATATTTATTCGCAACATTGCGCTGTCCATTGATTTGTAAGAACCAAAAATTTGGGTGCCGATTCGCGCGGATTTCGGCCCAGACTTTTTTTTTTTTAGTCTGCAGACGTTCGAGACCCGCAGCCAAAATCGTTAGTGAATTCTGTATTAACGCGATTCGAAGATGCTCGATGAGCCGATAATATCGTGGCTGAATCAAGTTCATTATTATTATTGTGACTTGAGTGTTGGGAAACCGAGAATCCTTCCCCGTGCGGAAATTGTCGTCGAGATCCAATTGGATTCCTATACTTGTTTCCACACTGCAAATCCAAAGGTGTTGTTTTAACACAGCTATATGTGTTATCTTGTCGTTCCTTTTTACACATTTCTGAGTGTGTAATTTCAGGATTCACTTTATGCGTTTTTTATTGCACACTTAAGTGTATTATTTTTATAAATATGTCGTGTGGTATTTGATTATTGTTTATACACTGCTTTCATGTTGGTTCAATGCATCACAGCCTGATCATTAAATGCACAGAATATTTCATAAATCCAAAAACAGAATAAAATACTCAACTAAGAATTTTAACATAAATGATTTTTTATTATAATTCGTCATTTCAAAATAGCCGGAAATGTTTTTTTTTTTCGAAGAAAACATTTCGTCTACACATGGCATCGAATCGACAACCTATCTGCCTATACTACGCACGCTGCCCCTACCGTTAATTGCAGATATGGCATAACAGACTAAAGTAATTCCTATAATTATTTGTTGTATTTTTATAAACTTAGATTAGTTAATGTCATGGTGACAACTAGAGAGTTTTATCAATTATCACGATATAGATTTTTTCAAACATAACCTATATATGTGTGTATGTATATAATTCCTCTCTCTCTTTTTCTATATGTCCGTCTCTCCATTTCACGTAAAAACTATATTCGACATGTTATATATATATGACAGTAGATAGACCTTCGAATGGTTTTATACTTGAATTAGGGAGGGAGGGTGAGAGAAAGAGAGACAGAAAGAAAGATGTTAACACGATAATGTATTTTTCATCGTTATATTTAAATTAACAAGACCTGTTAGATTAATTTCCTCTAAATACGTATTATCTTACAATTGACATGACGTTTCAGTATTAAGTATATTTAAAATTGAGCAGTAAATTTTAATATACTTAATGCAGATTCACTGTTTACGAACACGCACAAAATGTGCTTAATTTTACTGTAAAACACATAAATGCACTGTTTAAGGCACGTTTGACATCTAAACGTATAAGTGCACACGCGTTTGCATGTTTTGAATAAGACAGCTATAACGTGTTAAAATTTAATGCGGTTCGACTATTTGAAAATACACATCAAATGTGTTTGAATTCTCTATAACACGCATCAGTGCGTTGTTTTAAGTTGTGCATGACATTTACACGTGTAAGAAATAACAAACATGGATTTACAGTGTACTCCCTGATAGGGGGATCCAATGGATCATCGTATTAGATCCTAAAACTGTACGATCGTACATTGGATCCGAATCGGGATTCCCCATTGGAATTCAATGTACGAGTCCAATTTGGATCCTAATCGGAATTCCCCATTGGAATCCAATGTACGAATCTAATTTGGATCTTAAAGGATTCTCATATTATCGAACAGAATCCGATACGTATCTTGATGGATCCCATTACATTCTGTACGTTGAGTTTTCTAAACAAATTATATACATATAAAAAATGAGTGGATCTTAAAAGAGTATAATTTTTATCTTTAAAAAGTATAAATCGTTTGAAAAGTATATCTTAAAAATCGATATGAATCACTTCACTGAAAATCCGTTATAATTGGCATTTGTTATTAATTGTACTGCATTTTGACATAACATCACCACACATGTACACGCTCACAAAGTGTTCGGGTTATGTTTCAACACGCTGAATTTTTTCTCGCAACTTTTTTACGTGGTAAAAATGCTCAAACGGCGTTCATCGAGAAATATTGCGGAATCCACTTGGATTCCAATGTGGACTCCCTGAGTGAAGCGGCAATATTAAATCTGTATAGGGATGTGGTAGGATTTGGGTACTCCCTAACAAATTTCTGTGCGGATCGTGGCTCAATTGTCGGCCGAAGAAAAATCGACACGTAGCTTATTCGCGTGCGCATGAATCTTCCATGATATCGCCAAGCCTGGAAGGCAGAGCGTGTACAAAGTGCGACCCTGTGTATCGTTGCTAAATTGATACCGTGCTGCGGCCCTCGACAATCGACCGATTCCGCGAGCCATTTCGCATACTTGTCCCGCATGCTGTGAACACACCGACAAATATACGCTGAACAAACCCGAAGCCCGTTTATATTCCAAAAGCAATTTGTCACAATTATCCGAGCAAATTAAACCTCGCGAAAAATTCTAAAACGCGCCCAGAATATTTTCCCTCCGCGTATAAAGAATACATCGCTCTCTTTTCTTTTTTTTTTTCTTGTTGTTATGTAGCGATCACGTTGATCGGATGATTAATTGCGCCCTCGATTGAGAGCGTCAGCTGAGTGTTATTTCCACAAAAGAAAATAAAAAACGACGAAAAAAAAAAACGAGAGCGCGTCTTTTTCCAGTATCGTTGTACAAATGAACGAATAAATATATGCCTATTAGTCAATGTACAGTGACGTGTGTAACGCAAATACCAAATATTTTTGTCGCTCGAAAAACTTTGGTAACACTTGAACAAATATATATTATATCCGCAAGTATAAAACGTATACAGGTATTCGTGTAGAGTTACGACATTTTTTTTTTTCACCATGTATCCATCGCCTTTGCGTCTCCGGCTTTTCGTTGATTATTGTCGCCTTGAGAGTGTTCTTTTTTTTTCAAATTTATCGAATTTTTAAACAATCGTTACTCACAGTGCGGGTGTTTATATATAGTGGTAAAAAATACACAAAGAATGTTGAACGAAGCAAGTTCTGTGCCAGTTCATACTCACAAATTGGACCGAGGCATATTCAAGGGGTCTGCAAAAGCTTGAAATGTCGAAAATACGATTATTCGTCATGTAGTTTTGTAACCTAGGGTTTTAACTTTGATTTGCAATAAAGATTTTCTAGATATTCCAGAAATTGGCCGAGTTATGAGGATTGTTGTGAAGGGTCAGATCATCCACTGTACGAGATGATCCCCCTAAGGGAGAATGCTCGTAATTTCGAAGATATTCAACATTATTAAGATCTGAAAGCGTTTACTACTGCCATGTTATCTATCTTAGGAATGACTTATGCAAAATATTCAATTTATTAGGGTTTCAATAAAAATATTTCTTTTTTTTTTAAACCTTACGTAAGGATCATTTTGGACACCTCGGTGTTCAAGATGATCCCTAGGATATGGGCAAGATTTTGCCCCTATTTTGGGTTTTTTTTTAATTTTGGAGGTATTAGGTAAATATAAATAAAAATTTGCAAAAATAAATATTATAAGTTTTATCTTACCCAACTAGAATTAAAATAAACAAGTCCTTTATAGCCAGTCTTAAATTACTTTGGTATATAAATTATTATTTGTAATATTAATTATACATTAATAATGTAGTTTGAACATAAATAGACAATCTTTTTATATAATTAAGACAACAAACTTTCATAATCAACATCATATGTTGAAAAAAAATTCTTCATCGTACAATCTAAAAAAATAAACCAGCTTACATTTGTTTACATTTATTATTTATTTTATTTAAATTTAATTTAAATTTAATTTAATTTATTTATTTACTATCGATTTATTAATTTATTCAAATTAAATTTTTATTTTATTTATTTAAATTATTTATTTAAAAACAAAACCAACAAAACCAACTATTGTAGTTACGCTGTATCACCTTTAACAAAAATAAAGTAGGTACGTTATTTGTTTACAAGATGATCCCTAGGGATCATCTTGTGCACCTGGAAGGGAATCATCTTGCCCCAAACTCAACTTTTTCATTTATTGCTCGGTAACATGACCTATAAGTATTCCACTGTTATCACGCCAACCTAAAAACTCGTACACCTTTCCCTACCCTTTTTTCTTTCGTGTTTTTCTCGAAATTTCTATTAAACGGTGTAAGTTGTATCTCAAAATCTATTCGTTCGATACACTTTATACATGCTCTGTCGTATGACTGAATGATTTAAAGAAATGTTCATCCATTTGTTAATAAAAACTGTTTGAATTTTTTTGTTGTTTAATATCGAACTTTTTTCTAGTATCTATTTTCGTAATTTTTAACATTTCGAAAAGGTATCCGGTCATACGAAAGTTTTATTGTTATACTAAAAGTACATTTTCTAAATTTTTATCATTCGATGAAGAAGTTTTTTAAGTTAAAAATAAATTAAGTTCACGATATTTAAGAGACAAATTCATCGCGGCAAAATTAATCATCGTTTGAAATATTTCAGAGACAACTTGTCCAGGTCCAATTTCTGTGGTTTAATTTTTGCCTTGCAAAGTGGTCAACCGCCATCAACAACGAGTAGCAAAAAATTCAACTGACAAATACGAAGAAAAAAAATTACAAATCATAAAGACCCTTATAAAAATTACCATATCCTTTAAAAGTTATTTTCCAATTACAAAGTCCAAAAAATTAATTCCTACAAAAATCCAACTCGGAATAACCGAGAAAAAAAAATGGATGGAAGATCAACAAGGTAAAAGGCTATCTCATAGACGAAGTGTTTAACTGGAAAATCCGCGTCCGTTTTTTCCACTGTATTCCACCACAAAAACATCTAGCTACTACATACCTATTACAAAATAAATCACACAGGGAACCGAGTACAAAGGGCATCAACCGCCTCAACGTATATATGTATATCTTCGATAGTAATTTAAGGCTCGTTAAACCATTTTTTTCCGTATGCGAGATACGTATGTCGAAAAGAGTTGAGGGATAAACGATTTTCCACAGTGGCCCATGATGGAGTAGACGTAGGCGTTGACGATAAATTAAAGGCCGCAAGACCAAATCAATAAATTTAACATCACGCGCCGATCCAACTTCTATGAGTTTACATCACGAGGTATAAACCCATTGAAAAAAAAAGAATATGAACAAAAACTGTACATTATATGAATAATGACGATCATTCGTGCGTCGATTGTACACGAAAATTATATAAAGCCTCGAACGAATCTATCTATATATATGATAAAGGGAAATGCTGAACCCGTTATATCTTTGTAACATAGCCAGCAATACAAAGATATCATGGATCAACAAATCTGACTATTTTAAGGACAGTTGCGATTTAAAAAAAAAATGGCTAAACGTCGATTTCAGTGTCGGGATAGTCCCGGAAATCATTTAGGCTTGCACAATGTTGAGTATACGGACAATGAGCTACTACGAGGACCAGCCTCACAGTAAAATATCTTAATGCTTCAATAAATGATTTTTTTTTATTGGAGGAAACTCAAAATTGAAGGGAAAAATATTAAATAAATTCCAAGGACAGATTCTGTTTTTTTTTTAATAAAAGAGTCTTTGTATAATTTTTGATACAGCATGCATATGGGTCTCAATTTATGACGAAAGCATGTAAAAGCAATTAAATCAAATAAAATGTATACACAACGTGCAATTAGGTATGAAAACTATTAAAACAATTTAACTAAATATTTTCGCAAAATCTATCAATAAAAAGCTGAATTTTCTCTGCTTTGAAAAGTATCGTCCAGTTCTTAGGTTATGTCATTAGGTCTAAAATATTGTGGCCCAATCACGGAACTGCTTCTTTTCATACAGCAATAGACAAGGGACTTCAACATACAGCCAATTTGTGCGTATGGAATGTATCTTCCATTTTACACACAAAACTATGTTTCGTTTTCGATACACTTTGACGTGAAAGAATTGGGATCGCAAAATTTCGCAAGGACAAAAAAGGAGCATTAAAATTTTTTTTATTCCACTCGGTACGATAATGGACGTTTTACGCACCTTTCGCGTGCGTAAAATCCCCATTTTCACACCGTGTACATTAAAATTTCGTATAATACTCGACGAAAAAACTTTTTCTAACTAAAAAAAAAGTTTTTTTCGTCCTCGTGTCATAATGTACTATTTAATAATACATTGGATTGAATACGATTTGGATGGATTTAACTGTTTTAATGATTTTGTTATTTAATATTATTTCAGACGGTCTTTACGGGAACCGAGAACATACATTTTCGTATTTTCCGGCAAAAAATTGAGATTTTATTTGAAGAAAACATATATAATATATAACAACATGTACCTATTATAGCCGGATTCGAAAGCTTCGATCTTATTTCAGAATTGAATTTTATAAGTGATTATGAACATGTCTACATTTGAATGTATCGTAAAATATCAATTTTGTGATAAAATAACACATTCATTTGATATATAATTAATTATTTTTACTTTATTCAAAATATGAACACCCTTTGTCCATCTCTCATGCAAAAAACGTATTCCACGCTGGTAAAACTCCGATGGTTTCGGAGCGATCCAGTTATGAGGCCAATTTTTCTATCCACAAGAGCTAAATCGCTCTTCAGAAAGAGCCGACGCCATCCATCGAAATAAATAGTAATTCGGTCGAGCAATGTCTGGTAAAAAATGACAGATGAGGTAGAATCTCCCTGTTCACTTCTAAATAATTCTTGACAGATCCATGAACATGTCGTCTGACATTGTCATGCTGTACATTCGTGTAACACCCAATTTCCTTGCTTATGGATCATTCGCATGTCATTCAGGCCTAAGAAAATGCATTGTCAGCTAACATTCAACGGTGCTGCCAATTCTTTTTCCTTTTCCCTCGCATCTTCATCCAGTGATGCTTTCAATTGTGCGTCTGCAATTATTTTTGGCAGCCTTGCGTGCATTTTATCATTTCAATCAGAATCATGCTTTTCAAATCGTTAAAACGACTTTTCACACGGTTTTTCAAACGACTTTCACACTTTTCGGTACAAAAGTAGACATTTTCAATACGATAAGCATAATAACTGCTTACACTTCAGTCAAAAAGGAACTTCTACGTTTGACAGCTGCGTACAGATCTTTCGAGTAAAAGTATTACCAACCTCAAGATAATTCCACCAGTACCGGACACTCATCGTGTATATAATCTCAAAGGTTTTTTCTGATCTTCGAACACGTAATAATTTTAACTTCCATTGACCAATGAAGATCATCGAAACGATTCACGCAACAATAATTACATTATAGACGCGAGCCTATATGGGCGGATATCATAAATATAGTATGCGTATATCACGTATATATGCACAAATACATATGTATGGGCGAGTAGTGAAATCGAGAAGCGCGCTATGCCATCGTGCCTGGCGATGATCCCCCCGCGACGCATAACAAGCCTCATTATTTACGTTGATTCATTATTTTGACGGCGCTGATCGGCCAACGTCCATCACTCTTGTCCACCTTCTTCTCACCCTTCATCGTCGTACGCCCTCATCGTATGGCCCTTCAACCGCACGCACCGCACCACCTCGCGCTTCCAAAATTCTTTCATTATAATACCCGTATAGCCAAAACTCTTCCTAAATGCCTCCGCTCGCTCTACAATAACGCCGCGATATCATAAATCTACCGTGAAGAATAGCGCTCGAGTGTACCAGCAATATACAAATGTACACACACACACACAGAGCTTTATATATTATACACATACAGGGTAGCCCAAAAAGTAACGTTCAAAAGAAAAATCTAGATCCGAATCACCCCCACTAATGTTCTACGATCTTTTTTAGTTACGATCTTTTTTAGTTTTCGAGAAAACATTATATTTTTAATTTTTCTCTGTTGTGTATGTGCTTTATTCGCGTTTTTCATCGTTTGTCTTATCTTTATAATATTCAACGTTTTATTGTTATAATGTTTAACGTTTTAACAGTGAACTATAAAACAATAAATAAATGACCAACTGAACATTAACGTAAATGCTTTGGGTTTTCATCAAAACTTTGAACATTAGATTCACGAGGATCAGTCACTAAAGTTAAGATGATAAAAACTACAGGATGACTCGAAAAAGAATTTTTAAATGTATTTTTTTTTTTTCGAAAACTAAAAAAGATCGTAGAACATACATGGGGGATTCGGATAGGTATTGATACGAGGCATCCAGATTTTACTTCTGGACATCAATTTCTGGCCCATCCTGTATATTGCATTCTTATATTTAAAAAATATATGTGTGGGTGTGTATAGAATGGACTTAGAGCGAGTTATTAATTGAGCCTTTGTATGCGACGATTCCTCTGTGGGAAGGGTTTAGTTTTAATTACTTCTCAAACTTTTATTCGACCGTGTTCCCTCACTTTCCTCATTTACCCTTGCACAATGGCTATTAATAAAGTGGTCGAATTCTGGCATATTCGTTTTATATACATATGTGTACACTTACGCGTCTATTAACTCTCACATACACAGATCACGTGGAGCACAATTTTGTTGAATCAAAGTACGAGTATATTCGAAGGTATATGTATATATTTATCATTAAATTTTGTTTAATATATATATTATATATGAATAAATATAGTCAAATTTCTCAGACTAAGAATAAGGAAGGCTACATGGAAGATAGACTCATTGTACTAATATTAGAACAATATTATTTGCTCATTTAGACTCATATGTAAAAATATTTTCTCTGTAACGAAAAAGTATTTAGATTTGATACTTAGAGGGTGTTCTTATATTGGGTTTTGGGATGCCAAAACGTAGAAAAAAACCCTTCAAATATTTGTTTGGGTAAACAGTCTAAACGTCAGTGTCAAAGTGATGTACCACGAGATTAAAAAGTAAAAACTTTGTTTGAAAATTAAGGTATTCCTTTCGCGAAGGGCAGTATTTTGTGGGCATATAATTCAGGGCGCTTCTGCATAATTAATACATTACCATGGCGCTTAGAAAAAATAAGTTACAATTAATTATTATACACGACGATCTGGAACTGGAATGAAAAATTTCGCATAAATTTTATAGCTTTAGACATATTTATATGTTTTACAATTTTACATGTTTTACGAAAATTCTTCTGCTAGTCACATTTTTCTAAGTTTCATTATTAATATTTTCTTTAAACATTCGTTGCCTCCCTGTTTTTATTGTCGTTGGGGAATCTGCAGAATTTTTTCATGCTTTGAGCAGTTTATATTAGACATTAGTTATTTAGTATATAAATCATCGGATTGAAATATCGCCAGCCTGTCATCTCCATAATGTGCTGCCTAAACTAGACAATTTTTAGTCATAATTTTTTGTTAAAAGTTCGGTAACTTGGCTTGAAAATTCACCAGATACGGTGATGTATTTTTATTCAATTGTAGACGAAAATCAGTTAATTGTTTTAATATTCGGGTTCGTGGAAGGAATACCTTAAATTCTAATACTAGGGCATTGGCTCATGGTTCCAGCGAGGTGATTTGAAAACTCAGTCTCTACGAGTTCATGAATTTGTTCTAAAAATAGTACGCGGGGCTTCAGGTGGTTGAACATTTGAATACACGAATAATAATTTGATAAATAAAAATCGATACAAAGTATGTTTTTATACATTTTTTCTACTCTTGTTATAGTTTGGTAATATTTTTCATATCGAAAAAATGGTGTATATTAAATTGGTAAGGATCAATGCGTGATCTGCTGATCACAGATAGTTGCGGCGAGCCACGGTTCCATAAACTGCGTATGGAACAGCCCGACTAGAAATTTTGCTAGGGGACTGACTAGGGCCGGATCCGGCAACCGTATCCCGTACTACGGCACTGAACAGGCGGCCGGATCAGAGCTTTATCAGGCGTGTAACGCTTTTTGGCATCCGGCCCTGATCCGGCCCTGATCCGGCTGCCGTGCCTGAAATGAAAAATAAAAAAGGTAACAAATGATGAATGAAAATATTCTTGTAGTATTTTTCGTTTCCACATGCATTACTTAGCCATCCTAACACTTGTAGGAATTCTCTTTTTTTCATTGCTTATATTATCATCATTTTAAAAAATGTCGTTTTTTTTATGGCCTTGAAGTTAGCATCGAAGTTAGCAATGCAACGAAAATTAATACTTTTTGACCGCTGAATTTCTTTTTGCCTGATTAGGCACTAAAAATAATCCACACGTTTTTACGCGTTCTTATTAGAGTTTTACGACTCCAATTTACAAAAAAAGCTTTTGATGATGATCAAAATAAACTAATGAAAAATGAAGAAAAAAAATCGTTGCATTCCACCGATGGAAAATTCAACGTTATTTTGATTTTTTTTAAAGATTTTTTTTTTAAAGAACTAAAAAAAAGGGGAATTTTGTATTTTTGAATGTATAATAAATTTCGATAACAATAATAAACTCACTTATATTTTTATTTTTATATTAATTAAAAAATACTCACAATCAGTCTTCACATCTTTGGTTCTTCGACAAATAACAGTTTAAATTAAACGTTTTCGATTAATAATAGTTTAAATATTACGTTGACCAAAACTATCGCTTTGATCTTTAGGTTACTCCTTCACAGTCTTCGCCCTCGCTTGACGTGCACCGTCCTAATCTTTTGCAGCATTGATAATTTTGTCTAGCGATTTTTCGATGTCCTTCCGATATAGGGGTTGATTATTCATCTCAAGATTTGTAGGCAATCTCAATTCTCAAGATTTGTAGGCAATTCTCCGCTTGGCTCTAAAAATACCATTACAAAAATAATAGATTTGATGCATGTTAATAAATAATAATAGTTATAGTTAATTTTGAAAGTAAAGAATATATAAATGAAAATGTATATGTATATATATATATATACATCTAGTACGAGTGAAGAATTTACTTCTGTTAGCCGTTATTTTTTTTTCTGCGTGTACAGTACGCCACTTTCGCACCCGTAAGTGTCCCAATAATTTTTTTCGGGACTCTTTTTGATCCATTTTGCACTATTATTTCGCAAATTGGAAAAACGCATATATCCGCGTGCATACACCGCCAAGACTCTTAAATATGGCAGCTTCAACACGGGGCAGATCAAGCTGCAGTCCGGAATGCCGTAGTACGGCACGCCTGGTCAGGGCCGGATGTCCACCGGATCAGTGGAAGCGTAGTACGGGCGTAAAAAGGCACCCTGATCAGGCCATAGTAAGGTAGCCTGTGCGGCGCCGTAACAAGGCGTCCATGGACGCCTTACTACGGTCTGATCAGGGTGCCTTTTTACGCCCGTACTACGGTTCCACTGATCCGGTGGACATCCGATCCTGATCAGGCGTGCCATACTACGGCATTCCGGGCTGCAGCCTGATCGGGGCCTGATCAGTCTTCAGGCTGCCGGATAAAAATTTCTAGTCGGGAGGTTAACATCCGGTTGAATTGTACAGTGCATCATTGTTCTGCAGTCTTGGGTTTGAAATCAGAGGCGATTGGAATTCACTGTCGTCATTCCAAAAGTACGCAACTTTCACGGGCATCGAAGATAATCGTTGAGGTTACCAAAATCTTGGACTCAGTACGCGATCGACAATTCTAAGTATCAACACTAACAATATATTTCCGTGAGAAAATTTTCTTCAGGGAGAATTTTTAACGAGGATTGTGTTTTTTTCGTTTTGAGATTTATGCTTCTCCTATCGTTGAGAAATCAGGAGGGGTTGAGAAATCAAGTTGAAAGAGTACACACGATATACGTGCAACGCCCATATATATATATATATATATATATATATATATATATATGCGTGCGTGTGTGTGTGTGTGTGTGTGTGTGTGTGTGTGTGTGTGTGTGTACTCACTGTATCGGTGTTAAACATTCGAACCACATGGACCTATGTGAAGGGTTCACGAGTTTGGCCTGCAGGCAGCAGCTCCTCACCTGAATGAGTGATGGTCACCCAGCGAAAATCTTTTAGCCCTCTTGCTCTCCCATGGCCCCTCCCGCCACTCCCCGCCCTCCCCACTTACCTTCTTTCTCGTCAGTGCCGACCAAACTAATTTATAAAACCATTAACGTTGGTTTTGTGTGACTGCGTGCTGCTCTTATACATACGAGGGAGTGCTGTCCCATCAACAAAGGAGTAACTATATACCACGCCTTTATAATGATTCGCATTTGCTCGTGTTCGCGAAGTGTTACTTTTATAACGAAGTCGACAACGCGAAGAAGAAAAAAAAATGGTATAAAAAAAGACCGCCAATTTATTTGCAGGTATAAACTCTTTAGTACCGAAGCATCCTGCAAAAACGTCGCACAGACCACACGCAACACTGTGTTTTATACATCAACTCAATTACTCCTGTTTGCATCGAAATGATAATGTACGCAAGAGATTGTCGTTCGGAAAAATTGAATCGTTTTTGACAAGGGGTCGCTGAGTTTAGCTGCATTTTATTCGGCCAGGGATTTTTTTCATTCGTAATCGCGAGGGTAATATGTTTTTGATGAAAAAAAAACGATTGGGCAATAGGAACACGCTTTTATAGAGCAAAAATCAGGAATATAAGAAAAAGCTTTTGTGGACGAAAAATGCTAAGTAAGAACAAAAGTGGCTTTACGTACGAAACATAAGAAATAAGGCTAAAAGTTTTTGTAATTAAAAAAATGGCCAAATGTTTTTACAAATGAATAACGATAAATAGGAAAAAAGTGTTTATAAACGGACAAGGAGGAGTAGGATAGACTTCTTATTACTAAAAAAAAAACTGAGAAACAGGAAAACGTGTTTATAAACAAAAAACGAGCAAAAAGAAAAAAATATTTTATAAACAAACAACGATTGACAGGAAAAAGTCAATCGAAGAAAAGAGAAATCGCAAGGAAGTTTAGTATAAACGCGAAAATTATAAATAGAAAAAAAAATCTTTTACAAACAAAAAAATGCGAAATAGTAACAATTATGAATAAACCGAGAAATACATGAAACGTTTTTACAAATGAAAGATGAGAAATAGGAAAAACCGTTCGTAATCGAAAAACGAAAAATAGACACGTTTATCACCGTAGGCCAAGGAAACGAAAAAATCTCTTACGAATTGAAAACAAGTAAAACGAAAAACCTTTATCGAAAACAAAAAAGGAAAAAAATGTACGAATGGGCCATAGACTATTGTGGCGGCGATAAAAGAGCACAGATTGCAAATACGTTTCCGGTGCGAGGATTCATCAACAGAAAAACGGAAGTATACGTGTTCAGATATCGCAAGTGTATCGAATTAATTAGCAAAACGTCTTTCCATGATTTATTTTGATTACGATCGCATAATTTCCACATCGATGGTCACGGCCGATATCGCGTTTTACGCTCGTTTTTTATTTCCCCGCTTGTACTCGTGTCCCGCAGGTAAGCATATTCTCAGTATAGGATATCGTTTGACATTTGCTAATTAATACCAGTAAGCTGCGTATTATGTGTTTATACCAACACGGAGAGACAACCAGAGAGAGAGAGAGAGAGGGGGGGGGGGGAGGGAGAGAGAGAGAGAGAGAGAGAGAGAGAGAGAGAGAGAGAGAGAGAGAGAGAGAGAGAGAGAGAGAGAGAGAGAGAATATTATACGCGTGTGACATTGTGCATACATAATATTAAATCGAATGCAAAAGCAATCTCGTGACGGCATGAAAACTTATGCGTCCCTGTGCATAATACGTTGGAAGCTTTTGCCGCGATGAAATAAACGTAACGTGCAATTACCACGGCGATAACATCAACGATACTTGCGACTCGAATGACCCTCTTCTCATCCACCTCCTCTTCGTATCTCCTACCGTACAATTACACTCTACCCTCTATCTGTACATGTACATATCACTTATAAATATGTTTCCATGTGTATACGTGTATGCACAAACGTGCATGTAAAAAAAAAAACACAGCTTCACGCACGAAACGCGATGACAGCCACCTTGACGTATTCCAGAAACTCCCGGCCACGACGGATGACGCTCGTTGCGTTATTTATGCGCGTCTCCGCATCAACAATATGGCGTGAACTTCCGTTTTGGAATCTCGTACACACGCTACAGTTACGATTGTATCTTGGTTCTATAAAGCTTGCGTTATCCTTGTGCCGAGTGGCGCCAACGTCAGTACTCGATCGTAAATACTCACGGATGATTTTAGGTGGCGAATAGGGGTTGTAGGGCTCCTTGTTGTGCGGCGATTTCTCGCGTCGAGCGGAGTCAATACGAAGCTAAGGCGGTGAAATATAGCACTATCGGCACGCGTTTTACGCAGTTTCCCTGTGCCCTTGTGACAAATGGAATGCGGATGCATTGGGGTGGATTTGAGCAACGGTCTGGGAGGCTGAGCAGCTGGGAATAGTGAAGTGGCAAATGGAGGAGGGATTGGGAAGAGGGTAGGGGGGGGGGGGGGCGGTCGTCAAAGCTCCTATATAGCGTTTCCTTCGTGAAGATCATGCTGTCAAAGTGTATAAGTAAAGTGAACATTTGGCTGCTTATTTTCTCGAGTTACTATAATTACAACGATCCATTATTTTTTAAATTCGTTTTTGAATTCTTCACTCCCTCATTAAACCTTTATAGCAACGTAAAACTTTTTAGCAAATTTCTATTCGTCCTCAACAAATTCCCGCACGGGATAAAACGTACCAATTGAGAAATACAATAATCGCAAAAGCCACCATTTTTGAAAACCCGTTTTTTGGCCTCCTCCTCCTCAAGAAATTTATCAGGAAACTCCTCAGGAAATTTCTTTTGGTACGTAACCCCTTTAACAAACCTAGAAGAAAAAAAAGACAAAACCATAAAATGACATGGTCTTGAAGTTTTCATCATTGGAATGCAACGGAAAATCTTTTTTCATATTTTTATTTCCTCGTTTATATTATTTTACAAATGTTTTTCTTGCAGATAAAAATTATAGATCTCTAAATAAGCGATTAAAAAAATGGTTGATGGATTTTCGTAACGAATATTAGCCACGAGAAATTCGTGCAATTGAAAAATAATCATTTTCGTTGGATTCCAACGCTGCAAACTTCAGTCTCATACAATTACATGCAAACTAAATTTCCAAGTGAACTTCGTCCGAGTCGGACCAAACCCGAATTTATCATTTAAATGAAATCAATATAAAACCTACAAATTAAGGAAGGCACGCGAACACGCAACTGCCACGAAAAACAACCCATCGTTTTTCTCATAAGCGAAACGTAAAGTTGTTTCATCTCTTTCATAACTGTTCTTTTCGTCAATTTTTTTCATCTACCCTCGCGGCGCGCGCATCTCCACCCATGAATAAAGATATCACGTGAAGTTCCAGAAAAAAAGTGTTCATTTTTGTGTATTGGGGCGTGCTGAATGGGCAATGCCGCGCCTCTTGTAAATTCCTTCTCCCTCTGATATAATTCGCGCACTCACTCTATCTCTCTCTCTCTCTCTCTCTCTCTCTCTCTCAATTTCTCTCTCTCTCTCTCTCTCTCTCTCTCTCTCTCTCTCTCTCTCTCTCTCTCTCTCTCTCTCTCTCGCGCTAACTCTATACATATCGAGGATCACGAACAATCCGCGATATAATAGGCAACGCGAAACAACGTAGCTTTCGCGTTCGCGAGAGCGCATATATACGAGCAATTTATTCAATCGACGTAAGGATGGTATACTATATACATATATATATCACGTTGTAAAAAGGAGAGCATGTTGCTCCCGATCCATCCTCACCTGCTTTCTTGGTCAGGCTCTTTCAGCACAAACGAGATCTTCTGGATCGACTGCATGAGACTGAGAGAGAGATAGATAGAGAGAGAGAGAGAGAGAGAGAGAGAGAGAGAGAGAGAGAGAGAGAGAACACCAGTTAAGAATAAGCTCGGAAGGCATCGAGTGCGTCAGGTTTTCACGTATATAAGAGCCACGCCGACAGACACGTATATGGGGAAGCTGTTTTAAAGACATAGACGTTGGGGACCGCCTCCATAGTAGTCAATTGTTCCCATTTGCAACGCTGAGTAAATTTCAATGTTTTCTAATCGCCTTAAGATAGAAGTATCTTTGTATAAATCAAGCACCATTGTGTATTAAAAAAAATGATCATTTTTATCATCCATTTAGCAAAAAGTTAAGGGTCTGCTGATGATCAACATCACAAAAATGATGGAATGTCCTGGCATGTTCGAAATATCCATTTCCCATTTATATCTAACTAATATTATAAATGCGAAAGTTTGGATTTTTGTATGGATGTTCGTTACTTAATCACACCGAAACGGCTGAACGTATTTATATGAAATTTGGCACACAGGTAGAGTATGCCATGGAATAAGCTTTCAAATAAATACAGATGACACCTCGTTGATGTCACTTGGAAAGCTATCGTTATCACGAAAAAACTCGAAAAAACCCCTTAGAAAGGCGAAAAATTCTGAAAGAGTCTTACCGGAGCCAATAAAAAGAATCTTGATTACACATGCGGACGGCATCGTGTTAAAACATACCGGGGAAACGTAAGTCTAATATGTCACAAAATTAGAATAAAACTCGAGCTATGAAAGTAGATAGAAGTAATGAGACGTCACCTCAAGCCAGTTACGAATCACAGAGCTGGAAAGCAATGTTGTAAAGGCAACTATTCTTACAGGAGCATCTAAAGGTGAGGTTTTAAATCCAATTGATTTCCAGTGATAATCAGTAAAAGCATTCCAATGATAGTCAGTAAAGCTTGCCGTTGCAATTTAAAAGACTCCAATTCGCATTGAAGTTGGCAATTTCAATGACAACTAATAAATCCAAGAGCCAAACCCTGAAAGTGGCGGGAATGCATTTGGGCACTCCGTGCTTCTCGCATGGTCACCTATATGTTGGCTGTTCGAGAGTATCGAGTCTTCAAAACTTACATGGCCTGCCGAAGATAAAAAATCATACAATATTGTCTACCGTACTATAATGCAAAGCCATATAGTTCTGTAGACAACAACGACATTGTATGATACTGGAGTTGAAGGTTGGCACTTTTATGCTACTACAGGCAGTCCTCGTATTTGCGGCATGTTAGGTTCTCGACTTATGCGACGCAAATCGAAACGACGTAAGTCTAAACAATTTTTTTCATACATTTCCATATAATATGAAGGAGTGAGGTTCTACATCAACTTTCAATATTATTAATAAAATTGTACATTTCCATATAAAATTAAGGAGTAAGGTTTTACATCGACTTTCAATATAATTAATAAAACTGTACATTTCCATATAAAATGACGGAGTAAGGTTCTACATCGACTTTCAATATAATTAATGAAACTGCATTTTATATCATATAATCATGTTTTACTATGAAGAATAAGTATACATACATGTATATTTATTACAAATTTGGTAATTATGTATTTTTGGTATTACGTACTTAATTATTATATATATGTGTAATAGGCATATTACTCAAAATTGCAAAGATTTGCAAGAGGCACAATAAAACCTAAACTTTTGGTTTGAAAAATGTATCAATTCGAGTTTGTTTCGCTTTTTTCTTCTTGTTCTCATACATATCTCGATAAAACTGATAGGCAGAAATAATTTTGTCATTAATATTGAGATTTCTTTTAAAATTTGGATCATTTCCTTCAAAAACATTCATCGCATTCGGTCAACTTGCAAAGGTTTCTGGCCTGGCTGTGACGCAACTCGGAAAAATGCTTTATTAAACACTGCCTGTGTTTCATTGACAACTAACGCTTACCCCTGTCAATCAGTCTATCACCGTGCCTCAGAAATATGACACTCTGCCTTCTTTCTTAAATTCTTACTTTTGTTTTTCTTTTTGCCTCCTCTCTGGATCAAATCCCAAAGACCACGGGGACAAAGTTGCGGGCAAAAGCTAGTGTATATATATATTTATACAATATTGTAACGAATCTTATTACTTTTGGCTTGAACTCTACTAGCCTTGGCCCTTGCCTCTCGCGGGTGGATTAACCACCAATCAAACTTGAACGACAATTGCCCCCTCCCAAAATGGATCGATTAACGATGAGCAGAATTAAAACTTAACAAGAGAGCCACACATAACAATTAAATGTAGGTTAAATTGTAAATTAGATTATATACCAAATAGAGAGTAAAGTAAATAAACGGCGTATTCAATCATTTGGGAAGTGGGTAACAATTGGGGTTCCACTCATTCCACCGGTGCTAAGAAGAGTACTCTTCTATTGGACCAAGGTAAATAAAAAGCATAATTTTATTTTGTGCGCGCCCCATCAAGCCGAAACCAGCGTTGAAAAGTAATACAAAGGAAGTAAAAGTCTTGAAGGGGTTACGTTACAATATATATATATATATATATATACAGTACTGGACAAAAAAGTACGCGCTAGTCGAAATTTCTTACCGCACTAAAATTTACATAGCGGACTCAAAAATAAAGGTAATTGAATTTCCCAAGTGGCGTTTTAAAGAGGACAAGTTTACCTTTATTTTGCTTTTGTTAGAAAATTCTCTACGATTTTTTTTCGCCCCGGTGCGCACTTTTGAACGTGGCCATTTTTCGGCTATTTTTTGGCCGACGAAAATTAATTGCAAGGTTTGTAGAAAATTTTTTTCTTCAGTTTTTTCCATGGTAAACTTAAAAAGGATATCAAAACCTACATTTTCATTTTTTAGAAAGTCTCGTACGATTTTTTTTTTCGCCCCAGTATTGCATTTTTAGCTAAAAAAGACATGTTTCAGAAAAAAGGCGTCATCGAAGAAATATAGGGTTTCAGAGGAAATTTCAAGAGGGTAAAAAGTTGCATGGGTTGACACTGGAGTGGCTAGAATTTTTTCAGAATTTTTTTGATATTATTTTTACCATTTTTGGTTGGAACTTTGATGAGTGGAGAGGCTCCACTTGGGAATTATGGGGTCTAATCCTTCTTGGTAAACTATCGTAGACAAACGCCAATAATATAAGGTGTAGTAAAAAGGAATCCATTATTTTTGCATGAAATTGAAGGCTTTATTTAGCATAGTTAGAATGATCCGATTTAGGTCTAATGTGCACCGTTTTGATCGATCACTTGTTGCCACTTTGAAGGTAATTTCATTATGCCTTTCTCATAGAAACCCTCGTCCCTATTGGCAAAAAACTGGGACAGACGATTTTCATAAGTTTCTCTTGAGGCGAATTTTTCACCAGCAAAATCTTTCGCCATAGACAGGAACAGGTGGTAATTACTTGGTGCCAGATTCGGACTATAAGGTGGATGCATAAGAACCTCCCAATCAAGCTCCCGGAGCTTCTGGCGAGTCACTATCGATGTGTGTGGCCTGGCGTTGTCCTGATGGAACACAATTCCTCTCCTATTGGCCAAATCTGGCCGCTTCTGGGCGATTGCTTCCTTCGGACGGTCCAATTGTTGACAGTACAGGTCCGAATTAAGAGTTTGGCCGTAGGGGAGCAGCTCATAGTAGATGATTCCCTGCCAATCCCACCAAACACACACCAAAATCTTCCTGACCGTCAATCCTGGCTTGGCCACCGTTTGCGCCGGCTCACCGTGATTCGACCACGACCGTTTTCGCTTGACGTTGTCGTGAGTGACCCACTTTTCATCACCGGTCACCATCCGCTTCAGAAATGGGTCGATTTTGTTGCGATTCAGCAGCGATTCGCAGATGGAAATTCGGTCCATAAGGTTTTTTGCGTTAACTCGTGTGGCACCCATACATTGAGCTTCTTTTTGTATCCAGCCTTATTCAAGTAGTTTCCAACGGTTTTCTGTGCAATGTTTAGCTCCTGGGTAATCGAAACAGTGCTTACATGACGGTCGGACTCGATGATTTCCATTATTTTATCGACATTTTCGACAATTGGCCTTCCAGAGCGTGGTGCATCTTTGACATCAAAATTACCGGAACAGAATCGACGAAACCAAAATTGCGCGTGATTGGCTGTCACAGTATCAGGACCATAAACAATATTCACATTTTCAGCCGCCTGGCTTGCGTTTTCGCCTTTATCGAAGAAAAACTGTAAAATATGGCGTATTTTCACTTTGCTGGTGGCCATCTTTGTCGCGCGCTCAAAAAATATTGAGTCAAGCAATCACAAAACTGTTTGAGATGTTCATTTTAGTACGAAATCTTATCTTTCTAATGCCATCTAGCGTAATCCGATCGCACTTATACAACGCGAGATACAGATTACTAAAGCCATCTATTGCAAAAATAATGGATTTCTTTTTACTACACCTAATATAATGCACGTAACAATAAGCATATATAATGAACGATACGCAGCGTTATATTGTTCTTATATGAAATATGTCCGTATAAACTTGTTTCAACCCATTGTACATTCATATACGATATACACGTATTCCTATATTTATCCATGTAGATGTATATTCACCTACCTGGTGGGAGAGATCGAACGAGACGTTTACGGTATATTAGCTTCTCGATGTACTGGTATGGACGGTTCTAACAAGGCCGTGAGGGTTTCGCGCGCCTGAAAGCTTGGTATGGAACAGAGTGAGAGGCAGGAGCGAGGGGGGGGGGGGAGAGAGAGAGAGAGAGAGAGAGCGAGAGTCGAGAGAGAGAGAGAGAGAGAGAGAGAGAGAGAGAGAGAGAGAGAGAGAGAGAGAGAGAGAGAGAGAGAGAGAGAGAGAGAGAGAGAGAGAGATATCTGGCAGATGAATTCTGAACAATTTCTCGCCGGTCGGGAGGCTCTTTGATGCTTTGAACTCTCACCGCTCTGACCGATCCTCGCGCGGTAATCATGCGCTCTCGCCACGCCCCGAAAACACCTTCGGACCTTCCACCTCCCCGCGACCGAATACTCTACTACGAACCAATGCTGCCAGGGGGCGCTATCGTATCGACTTTCACTCCCCCCCCCCCGTTCCCCCTTCCGCCATCTCTTGTCTACCTCTTCGTTGCTTTCCCCCTCTCCAAAGCGACAACGCGTACTCCGCATGCGCTCGAGATCTCGTCGCGCCGTGTTCCCTCGTAATCTCGTCCACGCGATCTGATCCTAAGCTTCGATCGCCAATAACCGTCGGATATAGGATAGATTTTCTGTCGAATGTATAGCTGCAACTGCCGCGATATGTGGTTGCGATTCGATCGCGCGGTTCTTCGATCATGCGCTTTGCGCGTGCGCGGCGTATTTTTCCTTTTGGGCCGGGTTTTATTTTGTTCCTGGTTCGGTCGCTAGGCTTGTGCTACAGTCGGATCTTCCTGGGAGACGCACATGCCTTAATTAGGAAGCTATCGATCGGTAATAATATTTGATTGGCTGAACGTTGTTTTTCGATTCTTGGAAGGGTGGAGGTAAATGAAGAACGTTTATTCGTTTTGATTTGTTTCATGATTCTTGAAAGAGTAGAAGTAAATGAAGAACGTTCATTGATTGGGTTTTGTTTCTATACTCTTGAAAGATTTGAAGGAATGAAAGAACGTTTATATGTTTGGGTTTGTTCTTCGACTCTTGAAAGATATGAAGGAAACGAAAAGCGTTGATTTGTTTGGGCTTGTTTAAAGAAAAAAATTTCTTTACATATTTGAGGAAAACGAAGTATTTTAGTTGTTTGGGTTTGTTTTTTGATTCTTGAGATATTAGAAGAAAAGAAAGAACCTTGATTTTTTTCGTCTTTATTCTTTGATTCTTGAAAGATTGGAAGAAAACGGAGAATCTTGATTCGTTCGAGTTTTCTCTTTGATTCTTAATAGATTGGAAGACAACGAAGAACTCTCATTCATTCGGGTTTGTTCTTTGATTCTTGACAGATTGGAAGAAAACGAAGAACCTTGATTCGTTCGAGTTTGTTCTTTGATTCTTAAAAGATCGGAAGAAAACGGAGAACCTTGATTCGTTCAGATTTCTCTGTGATTCTCGAAAAATTGAAAGCAAACGAAGATCCTTCATTCGTTCGGGTTTTGCTCTTTGATTTTTAAAGGTTTGGCAGAAAACGAAGGACCTTGATTCGTTTGGGTTTGCTCTTTGATTCTCGGAATATAGGACGAAAACACTGCAAGTATTTTTCTATATCAAAGCTGCTTAACACAGGAAATTTTCGATGCTGCGAACGTCAGCCCCACTGCAAACGGTCCATGCCCACAAATTGGTAAACCGGCAATAAAAAAATGAATCTAATTTTGATTCCTTTTACATTGTTAATCCTCATTATTTTCAATTGGTACTGCAATCTTTGGAAATAACACAGCAAAAAAGGCAATTTTTTATTCCATCAGCACCTGCCCTTTATCGAGGGTCGCTCGTGGTCTTCCAGGTACTTAGTGTTATTTGCGAGCGTTATGCCCTTCTGAGCGTTAACGATCGGTTCACCGTACATACAACGTAGCATTTTGTTCACCGCACCGACGATACTCTTTACGCATGTGTATACATATATATACACAAATATACACAGGATAAAAAGAGTTAAATGGGTATCGAGGATTTACGACGTATCCTCCCCCCTGTTATATAAGAGTGGAAAAGGTTCTATTCGGTCTACCCTCGGCACTATAACGGTTGTTACGCGCTGCCCGCAACTCCCGTAACCCTCTCTTACACAATGGTCGCCCGTTTCATCGTTGTATATCGATGTCTCATCATACGACAACTACAGCACTTATCGTACATGTTGTTATGTCGTCTACAAAGTGGCCTGATCCTGCCAATGCGAGTCTCGCGAAAATTCCCCACCCGGTATATGTGTCTGCCGTACTCGTTACTGTGTGTATTCGTCAGAGAATGAATTCCATTATGGCATTACGAGTTTGTAAGATAAGGAAATGCAGTATGCAATCGCGAGTTCGTAGGAAAAAGAAATGCGCTATGCGATTGCGAGTTCGTAAGAAACAGAAATATAATATGCGATCGCAAGTTCGTAAGAAGAGGAAATGTTTTACGCGACGTTGAAGATCCGACTGGAGAATTCATCAAAAATAAAAAAATTCAATGACTCCACTTCGAAATGATGACAGAAAATGTTGAAAAAATCGCATAAGGTGCTGTAACGCGATGCATTCGCCAAAAATAAAAAAAAGAAATGACTCGACTTTGAAATGGTGATGGAAAATGTTGAAAAAATCGCATAAGGCGCCGTAAGGCGATTTATTTGCCTCTTGTTTTCCAGTTATCGGGTATACTCTTTATATTCGTGTGTATATATATATATATGTGTGTGTGTGTGTGTGTACGTCGTAAAATTTAATTCATCTGCACACCCGTATACCAAGGCTCGCACAGACATACATTGTTTTACCGAGCTCTCCGTATCGGCACCTTACAGAGTAGAGAAAGAGAGAGAGAGAGAGAGAGAGAGAGAGAGAGGGAGGGAGAGGAGAGAGAGAGAGAGAGGGGGAGAGTAACATTTTGCGCACAAATTGCACGAAGTTTGCCACGGTACGACGTGTGACGTGTGCTTTTCTTTGATTAACAATTGATTCGCAATTTCTCAACGAACATCCGAGCCACGATAATAGTGAACCGAATCCAATTGTGACGTCATCGATTTGTCGAGAGTACGCGTACTTGGCAGGCACGATTGGAAATGCGTTCTGCGAATCGTGATAAAAATTCTTTATCTATTTTGATCCCAGGTCCTGAGCGAATACACTATGACTAAACAAAACATTGTTCGGAGCAAATTTTGTCATATCACGGAGCTGTAGCCTATAGTTAGTCCAAAAAGTGTAGAACGCGTCTAGAAGTTTTTCGCGTCTGGGAATAGAAGCACGGTCGGATTAACGAAAAGTATTGTCATCTTGATGAAAAATTTGCGCGTCTAGGACCGCGGAATTGTTAACGCGTCTGCATAAACTTGGGATCCAGAAAACTTCACGATTTTCAATATTTTTTCTCATCAGAATATTGGAACGACGAGGTCGGTATTCTACACGCAATTGGTAGATATTCTTGTCAAATTTCGGTTTTTTTTTAAATAAAAAGTATTGATAAGCGATGATATTATTAATCAAACAACGTGCTGCCGATGCTGCATGGCCAATCGGTGGTGGTGGTTCTGACGACTAGGGTCATTGGAAATAAAAAATAAAAAACTGTTCTATTAGTATGATAATATATAATAAATTTCGTAGCACCGGATACTTTTTTTCCATTTTTTAAATCACGAAAATGACAAGCTGTAGAAAAAAACGTTCGTTTTTCGAAAAAAAAGAACTATCGTTGTGACTTTGCAGTGAATCGGACGAATAGAGTTTGAGATACGAATTACACCGTTCCATAAAACAGATTTGCGAAAACGTAAAAGAAAAAAGGGTAAATTGCAGCTGGGCGGCTTGCCGTAGAGGTGATCTGATCCTTCACAAAATCATCATAACTCGGCAAACTTTATACCGAGAGAAAAGTGCATGGTATTTATAAAAAAACGTCCATGGCAAAAGAGGGGATAGTAACATTCCCCGTAGTTTATTGACACCGTAAACATAATATGGGTTAACACAACTATGAGCGAAAAGTATATGTAAAACATGCGATTCTTGTGGCGTGTTTGACTATTACTTATTCCTGAAATAACTATTAACTATTGTAAAAGGCTTGACAATATAGATATGGTTAATTCAGTGCTGTCACAAAATCGGCATACAAATACTAATGGTGTATACCGTACGCTGAGTTTTGTTCCGGTTAACTTTCTACTATTCTATTGAATTTTGTACTATTCATATCTTTACTTATAGCGAAGACGCAAATCATTTACAGATCGTGTCAGTATAGTAGAGATAGCAGTAGCACCCCACGATCTATATAGATATATACGCGCATTAATTTATCAATTGTCGAAATTCGACATTTCGAAAACTACTGCCATGCACCGAAAACCCAATTAAGCAGTGATATACAGGGTGTCCGATGGCAGATTTCAAACTTTAAATGATCATAACTTTAAAACGCGAGGTGCAAGAGGAGTGCGGGGCGGGTAACTGAAGTCGCGTGCGTTGCGGATCTTTTAGTCGCCATGGAGCGTTGGTCTGGAGAGCAACGTGCTTTCGCTGTGGAGGCGTATTTAACTAGTCGTTATTCGCTTACTTTGGCGCGGCGTAAATTCTGTAACTGCTACAACATTCGCCGAATAAGTGACGCGCCATCGATAAATTTGATCCAAAGTTGGGTAGCAAGATTTAGAGCTTCAGGCTCGGCTGTAAACAGGCATCACCAAAATCAAGCAGCCTCTGTATCAAGTCCGGAAAACATCCAACGTGTGAGTGATTCTGTTTTAGAAAATCCACGAATGTCATTGAGAGTGCGTTCGTATGTTTTGGATATTCCAAAATCGGCACTGCATGAAATTATGAAGAAAAAAATAAAATTTCATCCGTATAAAATCCAAATAATTCAAAAATTGAACGACAGTGGCTATCCAACAAGAATAACTTATGCTCAAAAGATGCGGGAGACTTTTTTCACCGAAACACGACTAAGAAACATTTTTTATAGCGACGAAGCACATTTCCATCTTGGAGGTTATGTCAACAAGCAAAATTTTCGTTACTGGAGTCTCTAAAATCCAAGATAAGTGCATGAGCAGCCACTGCATATTGAAAAGGTCACTGTTTGATGCGCTATTTCGGGGAACGGAATCATCGGGCCCTATTTTTTTTTAAACAATCGTGGACAGACGGTGACGGTCAACTCAAAAATTGAAATCCGTATTTGATTTCTTTTCATTTTAATAAATATTTTTTATTTACTTTGTTTATTCATTTTTTTACGAATTTTTAAAGTTTAAAATCTGCCATCGGACACCCTGTATATTATCAAAAAGACGATTTGTGTAAAATTTCACCTATTTCGGAGGTAACAGCTATTCGGAAGTTAAGCCGGAATCATTTTTGTTTGTTATGTCAAATCGACGATAGAAAATTACATAGGTGCCCGATAGTATAGTGGCAGCGAGCGTAGTGTAGGCACAAGGTAGGTAGGTTGTAGGTTCGATTCCATGTATAGGCAAAATATTTTCTATGAAAGAAATCATGTTAGGTCAGCGAATAACGAATTATGATAAAAAAAAATCATTGAGGTAGAACTTTCAATTAAGTATTTTCTTTTTTTTTATTTATCAAATGTTCTTTACATTTAGCAGGCGTATCATACATTATGGTATAAATCACTATAAATATAGTCGCAAATCACAAGCAAAATTTTTACCAACATACATATATTTCAGTCCTGTTCACTATTAGGATCTTGGAGGACTTCTTTTTTGATGGTGTAAGGAAATATCCGTTATATGAAAACCTACTATATAGCATTGAACATTATATAACATTATATAGCATTGAACAATCAACGTATGCTTGTATTATTGTTGGTTGCAAATATCAATAAGCAGTACTATATTTTGGGCAGTAACCATGACTATAAAATATTGTTGTTCCCTCAGAAAAGTATAAAATATGGTTAAAATATGCTACAAGATACCACATATTTCTCTCAGTGTATACATTTTTGCACAATCCGTGTTGCAAATAAACGTTACGATCCTAGGCTATAAAACTATGCATACAAAATGGTATTTTCGAAATATCAAGCTTATGCGACCCCTAGAAAATTTCTCGAGATTGGCGAAAAGCCTCATCTCTTATCATCATAGAGAATACAATGTACACTGCAACCTCTCTAATCGGCCAAGTGGCGAGATCGGCTTTCCATCACACTTGCAAACATAGAGATTGCGCAGCATCCACTCAAGCCAACTCTGCGCAGTTGACGTAGCGGCTAGCAGGACCCCTCCAATCCCACTCTCATTGTCTACCATACTTCGAGCCTGACGCTAGGGCCTAGCGCTTCTCCCACCATGCGCTACACCGATCGATGTTCGGCACTTAGTGGGGGGGCTGATTTCATACATGGAGGCGCCGTTCGAAGAGGTTGTAGTGTAGTTCATTCGCGACATAATCAAGCTGCTGAGTAGTGGGAAAAAGAGTCTTGCATGCATAAAAGTCTACATATATATGTCCTGTTATATGTATACAAAGATTCTTATGTGTATTGTTTGCGCATATGTCGATATCCATACACATACATACGTACGAAGAGAGCCAGAGGCATCGTCTCGCGAGCTACCTCTTGCCTCGAATCTTCGGTATTCATCGCGAAAGCGAGAGCCGGTCTTTTGCCAGGATGAGAGGCAACCCTCGCGGACGCGGAGGCTCGCGGTCTCGGGACACCCTAAGGGTGCTTGTAACACGACGGCGTCGACGTGCTCCATGTGCGTGTGTCTGTGCCTGTATGCGAGTCACCGCTCCGCAAGATCGAGTCAGTCTCAGGATCGAAAGGGCCGCCGAGTTGGACGACCAAGAGGAAAGACGAGGAGAGAAGCAATAGTAGTAGTAGTAGTAGTAGCGGCAGCAGCAGCAGCAGCAGCAGCAGCCGAACGAAGAAGAACAAGTAGACGAGAAAGAAGACGAGTGTGGTGATGTTCCGGGCGCGGTGTGCATGCCGAAGCTTGCCGAGAGAGGATGGGTTAACTTCAGGCCGAGGTGTTGCCGGCGGTGGTATTAATTGGCGGGGAGCTCAGCCGCCTGTGATTAGCCTCAGCAGCCGCCACCACCTCTGATCCTTCCGAGCCCGATCGTATATCTGCCGACTCCTATGTTTATGTATACATGTACATATGTACGTGGGTCCGTGGGTAGATGTATATTCATACAATGTCACACACATACACACGCGAAAACACGCACAAGTGTATTTTATCTACTGTTACATACATTGTAAAGATATTTGTGCATGAGTTGAAAGAGACGGTGGAGTGTACTTTGTACTATATAAAGTGGACTTCACACAGGAAAATATGTATGGATTTGTAACTGCGCGTCTCAGTGTGTGTGTATATAATGTCGTTTCTGTCCTCCTCTCTCTCTGTCTTCGATCTATATATATATATATGTTTGCGTGTGGATCTGAAAATATACGTGAAAACCTGATGCACTCGACGCCTTGCGAGTTGATCCTTAACGGGTTTGCATAAGATTGGAGCCTGAAAAACAGGTGGATTGTCAATATTTTCGAATGAGAGTATTCGGACGACGCAGTTCGGTTTTTTTTTACATAATTAATACATACTATTGACAAGTTTGAGGTTCTTTATTCAACATTATTGAGAAAAAATTGAAGATATTATTCAATGAAAGGGCCACCGTTGCTGTATGGCCAATCGACGTAGGTGGTTCTGGCAACTAGGCTCATCTGAAATGAAAATAAAAAGTGTTTTTCATTTTTTAATGACAGACTTTAAATGGAAGATTTTTAAGAAAAGATAATTATTTTTTGTTGAATGATGAAAGTTTCGTAAGACCGGAAACGTTTTTGAAATTTTGAAAATTACGAGAATGCCATACTGTAGAAAAAAAAAGTTCAATTTTCGACAAAATGCTCCAAGAATTTGTTAGTTACGAATGAATAAACGTATAAACAAAAATCTTTTGGTAATACGATATTACCTATGCCCTCTCTGGAATGGAAGTTAATCGGACGTATAGATTTTGAGATACATTTTCGAGAAAAACACAAAATAAATAAGTTAGCCGTAGTGCAGTGGGCAATCAGGCCGTTTCCAAAAATTGTCATAACTCGGTCAATTTTTTTAATTTTCATAAAAGTTGTCAAGTTTCCAAAAATTGTCATAACTCGGTCAATTTTTTTTATTTTCATAAAAGTTGAGTCAAATAACAGTTAATGGGATTTTTTTTCCAATAAATCTCATTAAAAAATGCGTACGAGATATAGATTTAATCTACAGATGCTAAAATTTCAGAAAATATATAATTAAATGGCAAAATGATGCATTTTTATACTTTTATTACGTGAAAAAAGAAAAAAATGTTGTGTTGTGTGAATTTCGAAATTAACCCAACACGAAATTAATCCTCGAAGTGGAGCCCCAACTTGAAAAAGTATAGCATTATTGATGACTATTATGAAAGAGTCGTGATCTATTATTGGATTAAAAGAATTAGAATAATTAAATATATTTAAAAGATTGAAAAGATTCGTAATCTTTTATCAAACATTGATGGTTCAATATTGAATGTAAATGGTTTTCAATAGGCAAGATGGGTTTTTTTTCTTCTAAATGTTTACAAAAGTAAACATTACGTAAGTAAGTTTACGTAAAAGTGAACGCCTTGTTCATCTAACCACGCGCAAAATCACATATAAACTATTTTTTAGCTTTGGTGTTTTATGGTGAAAAAATTTTAAAAAGTTCGTAAGGACTCAGTATAGTCTGGACAATAACATATATATATATTTTTTTAATGTTGCATTGTGGATAACGCTCTAACCGCCTTAATTGGTTCACTCACTCTCTCTCTCTCTCTCTCTTGCATTTTTGGTTTTTTGCTTTATATAGCTTTTCTCCTTTGTTTTGTTATGTTATTTTTTGTTTTATGTAGCTTTTTTCCTCATACCATGTTATGATTTTTCTTATATACTTTTATTTAACTTCTGTTTATTTTGATATCTTTATTTCGTACCTTATATTTTGTTATGTTACTTTTTGTGTTATATAGCTTTTTTCTTATATACTTTTTATTTGATTATTGTTGATTTTTATATTTTTTATTTCGTACTTTACATGTTGCCTAAAGGTTTAAAGGCATACGATAAAAACATTAATCAATCGATCAATTTTTCTCTGAGCTTCGCTGTCACATATCTGAAGAATGGGGGATCGTACCTATTATTTCGGCCACCACTTTATATGTGGGTATAACGACGTGCATTATATGTATATAACGATATATGCTCCTTTATTCGCACACACATATATCTATATACATGCACCCATGTATACGTATCAGTCAAGACATTTCGTAGCTTACTACGCGTGCGTGCGATGGAATATACAAATTCATTTAGTTCGGGTAGATTTACTTTATAAAGCCGAGACGATGTTCTCCTGAACGTCCGGAGCGCGATCACCTCTCGCGCGCGTTCGGTGCTTCGTGCATGCAAACTATTTACCGTCCTCAATGGTCGCGTATACAGTGCATACATACATACGTATATATAGAGTCAAGCCATCAGACTGGCTGGACAGCATGTATATTTGACGACGTTGCGATATCAGAAGACCGGCCAAGCGTTCGCCTTTCTGCCATTCATACGCCCTTTTGAAAATGAGCCACCGAAGTACGTGTGCGCATGTACATAGAGGTGCATACACACACACACACACACACCCACGGACTCGGGAGCTTTGTACCCCGTTGCACCTGTTACCTGCTCTTTGCCGTGTGCAAGGTCTCTTACAGCAAAGTACCGTGTGTGTATATACATATACGATCGATATACGACCGCGGGCCTTTGAGCGTGAATTATCAGATCTTTATGTACGAAAGACTAACAACCACCGCTAACATAAGACCCGCAGAACGTCGAACGGATTAACTTCGTAAGGAAAAAAAAGCAAATAAATCGATATCTGGATTCAATTCATATATTTATTGGTATATTTATACGTATGTGGGTGGGTCCACGTCTTTTGGATTTATCCAAGCCCCATGCGAAAATTTGTTTAAGAGTCCTCAGATTCTACTAGATTTTTGTAGGGATTTGATAGGGACCGCCGGACGTAGGGAGTTCACATTGAAATCTAAGTGGATTCCGCGCTATTTTACGATTTACGGCGTTTGGGAATTTATTTCATATTCTTAGCCGGAGTTTGTTGAGTCCCAAGATACATCCACATCTCTATAGAGGTTCGTCAGGGACATTGCAAATAGGGAGTCTTCATTTCCCTCTGTTCCCCAATGAACGCCGTTTTGGCATGACGCTCTGACGGAGAGTGATTTTTTTACAAATTTGTTTTAAAGATTTCTTTCTGGGGTCACTGGACTTTTTGGGGAGGGACGCGCCCACTCCAGCCCCTCCTGACTACGCCATTGGATGAGATCCATCAAGAATCGTATCGGATTCTGTTCGATAATATGTAGGAGTTCTTTAGGGCTCAAAATGGATTGGTACTTCAAATTCCAACGGGGAATCCTAATTAGAATCCCTATCATGAAGTGGGAACAAGTATAGGAATCCAATTGGATTCCTACGACAATTTCTGCACGGGGGAAGAGATCAACGCAAGACTTTTTTTTTGCCGACACCGCGCCTCGTCCGGGGCTGATCAATTTTTATAACACTCGACCATACCGCGCGCTCCTCGACTCGCACAGTTACGTCAGTCGTGCCTACTCCCGTAGAGAGGTTGGGATAAGCGTGCGCGACTGGTAATTTTGCACCTCGACGTTTTGTGATGTTTCGGGCAACCGGGCGGGGAAAGTATATCGCGTCTCAGGCATTTCGTTCCATTCTGGGTGTATGTGTGTGTGTGTTTCTGTGTGTGCGTATACAGTTGTACGTATTCGGGTGTCGGTTTAGTAATACAGCTGGGCACACACGAGAAGCCAGTTACATACCAGGCGAGATAATTACAGAGCGCTCTCGGGCCGCCAAGTCAAACAACCTAAACATCAGTCTGTTCGCCCATGGGCATCCGATTTCGTGGACAGAGAGCTGCGACTGGAATCCTCGTAATATATGTACACACGTATACGTACATACGCACAGATTTATATATATGTAAGACAAAAGAGGATTTCGAAGACTGCCGGCAGACTTTTGAGGGGTCTGCATAAGCTTGGAATTTCGAAAATACGATTTTTACACGGAGAAAATTAAAAAGTAATTTTTGTCGTGAATTTCACGGTAAAAATTACCGTGATATATTTCAATGTGGTGACAAATGAGAAAAGCATAATAATTCGTATGCGACAAGTTTTTTTTAACTCACGTTACAGAAAATTTCAAATACGTAGCTAAAATTTTACTATAGAAGAAGGGTAGCGCGCACGATCATTTTTACCGAGAGCACAATACATTTTCCTATAACACTCATTAAATTTTATAATAAATCTTAAAATAACTGTTATAAAGACGATACTTTTTTATAGACATTTTTGAAAGGCATAAAATAATAAAATGCACAGTAAAATTTAGTTGATATTATATATTTTTTAAATTTAAGTTTTGCGTATTTTGTTACACATCAAAATTTACTAGAAAATCTGGCAAAATTTTCTATCTGAAGAAGAAACTTTATTTTATTTTCGTGAAAATCTGTGTTTTACTCAGTAATAATAAGCGAAGTTTCAGGGTTGTCATCTGGTTACCGTTACTGCACGGTAATTTTTAACATTTAATTCTCTCCGTGTATAGTTTCATAGGGTTTTTTCTTTTAATTTGCAAAAAACATTTTGTAAACATACCAAAAATTTATTGAGTTATGACAATTTTTGTGAAGGTTTAGAACGTCCACTGTGCTGCGGCGAACCACCTAGCTGCGGTTTATACCCTTTTTTCTTTTGCGGGTTTTCTCGAAAATATGTTTTATGATACGGTGTAAATCGTAAGTCCACGTATTGATTCAATTCACTTCAAATTCGGACAGAGCATAGTTTATAACATTTATCTTTTTGACCGAATGATTTTTTGATACGTTTATACATTTGTCAATAACGAATTTTCGGAAGGTATTTTTCGGTCGTAAATCGGGATTTTTTTCTCTACAGCTGGCCATTTTCGTGATCTTCAATGTTTCGAAAAAGTATTCGGTCATACATGACTTTTATTATCATACTAAAAGTACACGTTTTTAGTTTTTCTTCCAGCTCATCCTAGTTGCCTGAACAACTTCCACACATGGGCCGTGCAGCAACGGTAGCACTTTGTTCAAATAATAATTACTTCATTGCTTATCAATATTTTTCATTAAAATTTTTTTTCGTTTTTCAAGACTATGTACTAATTGTGCGTAAAATCGCGACCTCGTTATCCCATTACTCTCACCAGGAAAAAATATTAAAATACCATCTGTTTTTCAGGCCTCACGCTCATATAGTCTCGTAAAATATTTCTCGCGTTATTCACATCCCACAAAAAAACCTGATGAACATCGATCGACCATATTCCCGGATGAATAAATTAATCTTCTATAGGGAAAACTGAGCAACTTCTTGGCGAGAATGAAGAGAATGATAAATCCACAATGATAGAGAATAAACATGGATGATATACTAATTGACGTACGTATGTGAGGGAGGGAGAGTCATGATATGTTCAGGTAAATCCTACTTGGAGCCAATAAATTTTTAACGCAAATACAAAATAAAAGCAATTAAATATTCCTAGAACTAATGAATTTGAAAGGCAAATGCGGCATTAAAATTCACTCACGCAGAATCAAACGGTCCAGACCGTTGTTTCTGCCAGAGAAAGTCAGATTATGGGATCAGAGTTTTTTTGACAAAGTATACGCCCCGTTCTTCATTACACGTGTTATGTTCGTTGAAGCGTCAGATCGACGGTACCTTCTGTTTGTATAAATTGCGCAAGTGGGGGGGGGGGGGGGGGGGGGGGGGATAGATCGTTATCGAACTTGGGAGTCTGTTTGATTTGGTTGAAACGGTTTGAGCCTCTTGATCATACGGCTGCGAACAAACATTCCCCGCGCTCGGGTGACTCCCGTAGACACTTTGTTATTCGTTTTTTCTTCATCCACAAATAGCAACGAAGTAAGTTATTTTGTTTTATTAACCCTAGGAGTGTCTACACTCAAAATTTTCGCTATTTGGTTAGACACACTGGGCCTGTGAGACCCGGTCAACTTTCGAATGATGTAGTTTCCTTAAAAATTACGTCTATTTAAATTATTTTTCTAAAAATGATAGCGCAGGCTGTTAACAAAGCGCCTGTGAAGAGAAAATTTGTGTTGGTACTTCGTCTGAGAAAGCTGTTTAAGCAGATAAAATTTTTTGGCGACAGAGACAAAACGCGAGTTTTGCACTTTTTTTTCAATTTATAACTCAGCAACGATTAGCTAGAATTTAATTTTCTTCGCGGATTCTGAAAGGGTAAAGATGAAATTTGGAGAGAAAAAATATGGTGATATAATTTTTTATCGTTATCAACAAAACCTCTAGGGGTGAAGTAGGTCGGTTTTCGAAGCGTCGTTTTTCGTTAAAATCGATGTATGGCCTATTCTGATGATTCACTATTATAAAAATCCAATATTTAGGAATGAATTTTTTATACATTGCATAAAAGAATTTATATAATAAGATTTTATTGCATAAAAGCAGAAACAACGGAAAGTTTTTGGGCAGGAATCCGCATAGTAATCCTCGACATTTTCTTCGTCTTCATCGGTATCGTGATCGGTTATATTTTCGGCATGGTCATTTTCAATGCCGGTTTCATCATCCAAAAGCTCCTCTTGACGACAAATTCGCAGCTGCTTTTGGATTTCTTGCACAGTTCGCGTTTTACTGCGAGTAAGCATGACGGCTGCTAATAATAAAATCAACAAATACACATTTTCGTTACTTATTTATACACCTATCTATGTATTTACTTATTTATTTATTAATTCCGCGACTTTATATGCACCTGGCAGCAAGAAGATGTATTCTGTAATACATTCGTACCAAAATTATACTTATAAATTTAAAAAAAGCTCAATATCGAAAGACTATAAAGTCGTTCATATTTATTCAATATAACTTGTGTAAAATCGAATCAGTGAAAAAAGAAAGGATGTACTTACTTCGTAATTTCGACCGATTCGTATACACTTGGGTCTGGGAGACCCGTGCTTCTATTTCGACCTTCACAATTCAGCAACGAATCGATGAATGAGGGTCTGCCCAGCGGCAAATGGTACGCGGGAAGGACCAAAGTCAATTTACGCGGCACGGCCGTATCTATAATGTCAAGGGTCTTGCGGTATCAGACCCTTGAGTTGTCAACCCCTCTTGATTCATGTCGTGACTTTTTACTAACTTTAAACGCGTTTATCTCAAAACTACACTTTTCAAGTCGGCCGCACTCATAACTCAAACCAATTTCAACCGATTCACTTGAAATTTTAACTGTATATTTAGAATTACATTTTCTGAGGCACTACGTAGGATTTTTTTATTATATTGCATAGTTCGTTTTTTATAAACAATTTTCTGACGATTTTCTCATGGTATTTTATACATTTTGTTTTAGAAATGTGCCATTTTGACAAAAAACAATATATCAAAAAAATCCTACGTACTTCTATAGCTATTCTTATATATAATCGAAAAAACTTTAGTGTCTCATAACTCAAAAATTATAGGAGCTGTTGGTCCGGCCGTTGACCTCCCAGAAATAAAGGCGTCATCGGAAAAATGCTGCACAGTTTCCATTTTGACATGTATCGCTGTGAAAAAATAATTTTCTATATTCAATTACGTGTATAATAAAACCCCTATTTTGTAATTCCGATTTATTTTATGGTTTCGCTGAAAAAAAATCACAAAATATGCCCTTTTTTTGGCCTCTAGAGTGGGCTAAGGCCTTAAATTAGCAAACTGCGGGTAGAGAGTGATAGGAGAGGATTGAATTGGGTAATGAAAGGTTAAAACCCACAAAGGTATACGTTGAAACCAAGGAAATGGAAAAAATAAAAAACCTAGTTAATTCAATTAAATTTTTACCTGAGCATAGATTTCTTTTTGGAAGATCCGGTTCACGGTCTTACATACAGGTCTTGAAACGAAGGCGAATTTCAGTGATGGGGAACGAAATCATAAACTCTATGATATGGAAAATCGCACCGAAAATAAGTTACAATGGTAGAAAGTAGTTGTAATAGGTACTTACATCGCCACATGTATTTATAACGATGGCTATAGTAATATTTTATTAATATTACACGTATTAAACATTACCATCGGAAGTAATTGTTATGACATGTGTAATGACGAAGACGAGCACCGTATATCGCTTGCTGAAAAACGCGCACAAGAAACTACAAAAGAGGCCAGAACAGCTCGGAGAAGGTCAAGATTATCTCTCGAGGACCAGCAACTTGCTGAAGAAGGATTCCAATATGGAGCAGGAATCGCGGATTAACGATATAAGGTATGCCAAAATTTTTTAATGTTTTTTACTGTTGAAGATGCGTCAAAATTTTAAACGCGTTTTTCTCGAAACGACATTTTCCGAATTTGCGGGAAATACAACTCAACAACAACTACCCGTCCAGAAATTTCTTAGGGATACCTGAGTTCCGATCGGATCCCGACCGGGATATGATACGAATTCCCTAGAAGGGGTATCCTCATGGGAATCCAGATGGCGCACACTACCTAGCACAAGACGAAGACGTGATGGCAAGAATTTGAAATACGTATTAAATACATTATTCTTAGCAAATTAAATACATATTTTCGTAGCTCGTACGATCTCCATTTAATTTAAATATAATTATTTGGAATGAATAACCTATATCACTTTTCTCCAGGAAATATAAGTCTTTCAAGGTATTAAAATATTCTATTTTTTCGAAATTTTGTATTAAATGTAAAGAAGTTTGTTCGAAATTCTGTTATTAAAATAAATAAGTTTTGACAGTAATACTGTAACAGCAATTTTTACCTAATCGTTTTTCAGATCCTTGAATAAATGATTTCAGAAAACGTCCAGCTGCTCCAGCTGATACGGATCGGTATCTCCTGGTGATTTTTACATTCATCCCTGGGATCCGATTTGATACGGAACTAGATCTTGTTCTAGAAGTTCGGGATTCTAGCCTGGATCCCATGCAAAGTTTACCTATTTGGATTCTGACTAGAGTCGTTAATAGTTTCGGATTAGGATCCTGGCTGGAATTCGATTTGCGAGCGTTACATTTCGCTCTCGGATCAGATCCAATATCCGACTGGATGCCGATTGACAAACCAGGATCCTAGTCCGAATCGAAGTGTATCCATGGCAATATTTCTGCACGGGTATTCCGATTGATTTGAAATTTATACTACACATTTGTAACATAATTATCTCAATCCGTACGTAGGATTTTTTCTAATGTTAACCGTTTTTGTTTGATCAATGTTTTTCAGTAGAAATTTTATGTAAAAAACAAACAAATTTTTGCGTGATACCGAAAATCCATTTTTTATTTTTCAGAAAATCCTATGTAGCGCCGTGTATTTAATCTAACTTAACAAAATATTTTTATTCTTTTATGTTTCAGATGAACCATTAGCATTCCCGCGGATAGAAGGTGGAAAAAAAAACTTGACGTGCGCGGAGGCGTGTATCTCTACCAATTATCAATATTTTTGGATTAAAAAAATACATTTAAGAAGCTGAAAACATGTAATCAAATAGTGTAATGATAGAAATGAAAAATATGCATTAGTTCAGCTACAAAATATTTATGGATACTGAGTCTTATTCTAGCATCTCAAGGTGGTGTAACCCCTTACTTTAAATCGCTATATCTCTGAAACTAGATAGTCAAAATTCATGTTTCTTTTTACCCACTTCGTCATATGTTCCTCTGTAATTGAGAATTAAAAAAAAATCTTTAGAAATGTTTCGAAATTATTGCGTTAAATGTGAAATTTTTCACTGCTCCCCATAAGAACACGTGCAAAACCGTGCAATCTTTGATGGCCAATATCTCGAATACACAACGGTGAATCCTTTTGAAATTTTGCATGTTATCACTTTATAGTGTCCTAAATGGGTCCTCAAAATAAAATAAAATCTATAGAAGAACGCCTTGGCGTGACTACTACTTTAAGTGCAGTATCGAGTGAAAATTTGCGAATTATTCTTAACTCCTCGTTCTTGAGTCATTGGAGCGATATAACTCGCAAAGAAAAAGAGTGTAACTGTTCGAAGCCGTTTGTCACGGATCAACGAAGTATATATCGATTAGACAATCTATGCCAAGTGATCCAGTACGAATTGTAGAGCTTGCGAAACCTAGTCTGTTGCTATACGCGCGCGCGCCAAAAATAGCGTTTTTTTAACCTCTTCCAACAATCTTATAGTATAAGTACATCTCGTTGTGAACGCGGGAGTCGTAATCGATAACACATGTATATATAGCCCCCCCAGCTATAACGTGTAATTACCTGTGTGCTGTACACTTATCGATTGTTACAAGTATATTATAAACGTAACAAGGGCTCGAGTGAACTATGGCATTACACCGACCCAACTTTGCTCATCGATGCAACGGAATAGAAGAAAAAAAATTGTTGAAAGAATTTTATAATAATAGGTAATAAAGACCGAGTATATGCACGACGTGCCGACGCTAGTGGGTGCGCGGTCGGTACGCGGCTTCAATGATATCCCACGCAACGTTGGCCTAGGCCAATACTTGGATGGGTGACCGTCCAGCCGCGTGCTGGCTTGCGGGCCGAAGGGCTGTCACCGAGTTTGCCGAGTTTCCGATGATGAAGTTAAATAAAACACGATGAAGTCAGCCCGAATGGGTACAAGTTTACCGCAGTTTCTCTGTACCCTTGTGCAAACACAATGCAGTAGGGCATTGGGAAAATAACACTCCAGGCAGTCCTTAAGGGAGGCTACCAGTCTAGAGCGCAGAAAAAGGTGAATTTTGACAATTTTTTAAATGGATACCCAGCTGATAGAATGTAAATCCTGGTTACTGGAGTTTACTCTACATATCTTCGAGTATCTTTACCATTTTTTTCACAAGATTTTCCAAAAAGATGACAACGCTGAGGCTGGATGAAGCGAGTCACTTTTGTCTGATAGTGTTTAGCGGCCGTCAAGTCAAACATTGGAGGTGAACCACCCTCCAACTTTTCACCTGGAACGGAAATTTTTAATAATTCGAATTCTAGATGATATCGAAGTTCGCAGAGAAATCGAAAAATATCAATTTTTTGATAAAATCGTGTATGTTTGAAAAGAAATCGCTGATAATACTTTTTTTTTCGGAAAAAGTTTTCAACATATAAAAATCCCCTATGTACTTCGATGTAAAATGTTGTTAGACGGTTGAAAAAAAAATCCGAGTCAATCGGCGAACAATCGGCGATGTAATGTGGATGGCCGCAGGACACTATCAGGCAAAGGTGGCTGATAGTGTCCTGCGGCACTGCGGATGATCGTCGAAGGATCCTGTAACGAATAAAAATCAAGGCAATTTTTTTTCTGCACGATTGTTGAACGAAATTTACATTTTTTTTTGTTCGTTCGTATATTTCGGAACACGTTAGGTATTTGTTTCTAATGTTCTTCGCGAGCTTTTGCTCATCTCTATTACTCGTAACTTGGAACTTTGATATTTCCAATTCATTGAGAGAGACTACCCAGTTAAGGGCCCGGAAAAAAGATGAATTTCGACAATTTTTTATGGATACCCATTTGAGGGAATGAAAATTCTGTTTATTGTCATTTATTTTACATATCTTGAAGTATCTTCAAAATGGCGGCGCTGAAAGTGAATAAACGGTTATTCACCTTCAGCGCCGCCATTCTGTTACAAAATCTTGTAAGAAAATTTGCAAAGATACTTCAAGATATGTAAAATAAATGACACTAAACAGAATTTTCATTCCCTCAACTGGGTATCCATAAAAAATTGTCGAAATTCACCTTTTTCCGGGCCCTTGACTGGTAGTCTCTCTCATTAAATTGGAAATATCAAAGTTCCAAGTTTCGAGTAATAGAGATGAGCAAAAGCTCGCGATGAACATTAGAAACAAATACATAACGTGTTCCGAAATATAAGAACGAAAAAAATGTAAATTTTGTTCAACAATCGTGCAGAAAAAAATTGCCTTGATTTTTATTCTTTACAGGATCCTTCGACGATCATCCACAGTTGGAAATAACGTCGGATGATTGTTTTATTGAAATCAGATCGCTGCCGTGTAAAATCCGATCGAGCCGCAGCCGACGGCATTTCGCACGAAAGCAATTCACGTCGCGGAATCCGCGATATGACGTGCAAAAGCATCATTTCAAAGGAGAAAAAAAAGGGAGCTAAACACCTAACGTATGATTTGGAGGTATAAAAAAAAGAGAAAGAGATGTATATCCGTGTAACACGAATGCGCGCGTTCGCTTGATAAAACGCCGCGTATAACGAGTAGCCGCAACGTCGAACGGATTTTGCCGCTGACGAGTAGGTAAAATTCATAAATATCTTGCACTTCGGATATACATGCTGGAGGCATCTTCCATTAAATCTTTGTGGACTAACGAATCGGATACTTGGAACGTCACGAAAGCGTAACCGGGTAACACGTAATCTTCGTGAGCGCCACGTCAACATTCACAGCAGATGTTTACCATTATATTGTGTCTATGCATAATTCCGTAGCGAAATTCCGAAAGATGTCGTTCGCAGTTGTTTCTCCGCTCGCACATGCGTAAACCATATGAAATGTCGTATATTAGGTGAAAGCTGAAACTTGTGCCGATATTTAAAAAAAGTATCCATCAAGATCCGTGACTGATAGGAACTTTAATTATATTCTAAATATGGAAGAAAAAACGTGTGTTTTTGAGGCATTTTGCTTTTTTATGTCCAAAAAGTCAAAAACGCGTTGCAAACTGACCAAGAGATATGCGCCGTCTGCGGCGAGAATGCCGTAAGCGAAAATGTTTGTTGGAAGCGGTTTGCGAAATTTCATTGTGCAGATTTTGATCTCTAAAATGCTCCTCGCTCCGGTCGGCTAGTCACTACTGATGTCGATAAAATCAAGGCTTGAGTCGACTCCGACCGGTATTATACGACTACAGAGATCGGATATAACCTCAACATTGACCAATCAACTGTTTTGAGACCTTTACGGCAGCTTGGAATGGTAAAGAAGCTTGATGTATGGGTACCGCACGAACTGAGCGAAGAGAATTTAATGGACCGACCCGTGGGGAAATTGAGTTCGGTCTTTGCTCGGGCCCATCTTAATTTTCCCTAACTTTATTAAGGCCCTAGTCTGGAAGTCTCACATGGGCCATCAGTGGACGGTCAGACTTTGCAACCGAGGGCCATTGAAGGCAAAATAACCAGGGCCTTTAAGATTGCCTCAACGGTGTCGCTTAAACATTATTGCAGCCATATGCATACGAGCGTGTGTGTGCACTGTGAAAAAGATATGTGTTATTTCAATACATTTGAGACTTAGTATTCGGTCGCATATTTTGACACGTTTGATCCCGCGTTGTTCCAATGAACGCACTGCATGCGTGTTGGTCCAAGGCATCAGAGCTCGTCTACTGAACGAATAGTTTGATTATTATATTTAATCGATCTCGATAATTTTTATGCCACAAATTCTTTAGTCGAGCAATTTATACCGATTTGCCCCTATAATAGCAAAGTCTAGTAGTATTGGGGAAATCGCTACTAGGGAATCTACAACTACACCCCTTAAAGGCTTTTACTTGGTTGCCGTACTTAGACCATAGTTTTAGTCAACCTACTTACCATACCATTCCCTAACAGAGGCCCGGTCCGGCTCTTGTACGGAAAACTCTACTATGGAATCCACAAATGATCCCTTGGAGGCCCCGAATTGTAAGGTATGTCCTGCCAATTTTCCGCACGGGGAATATCAGCTTGCGTTTTGCTGCTCAAACGCCATCAAAACGAGTCATTTTTAAAGCGAAGGATCACTGGAGATGAAAAGTGGATTATCTACAAGAATGTCAGTCAAAAACGATCATGGTCGAAGCTCGGGGAAGCTGCTCAGACGGTCGCAAAGGCTGAATTACACCCGAAGAAGGTAATGCTCTGTATCTGGTGGGATTGGAAAGAAATCGTCCGTTATGAGCGGCTGCCACCCAATAAAACGATTGATTTAACTAAGTACTGTTCACAACCGGCTAAATTAAAGCGAGCAATCGATTAGAAGCGGCCTGAATTTGCAAACAGAAGGAGCGTAGTGGTCCACCAAGACGACACTAGACCACACGTTTCTCTGATGACCCGGCAAAAATGATTGCGGCTAGGGTGGGATGTTTTAGTGCACCCACCATATATTTCGGACCTTGCATCTTCAGACTATCACTTGTTCCGAGCGCTACAGAGCAGTTGGAATAACAAAACGTTTAGTTCCCTTCACGTACTCAATAACCACTTGCATGACTTCTTTGTCCAAAAATCTCAGAACTTCTATGAAAGAGGAATAACGAAGCTCCCGGGGAGAAGGCAGAAAGAAATTGAACAAAATGGAACATATTTAGTCGATTAAAATCGCTTTTTTGGTAAATATTTGGCGTTTGAAATTTACTCGATTTTCACTCCGAAATTATGCATAGACCCAATAATATGCAGCCTGTTATCGAAATTATACGAAAATTGTTTGTATCCCCGAATTGTTCGTTACAGCGGATCGAAAAGTTCGATCTTTGCTGTATCTTTATGGCAAAAATAAAAATACGTTTCGCCTATAAAATTAAGTTTGTTCGAGCAACGAGAACGATATAAAAAGACGCCACCATCGTGAAAAATAAGACCTATCTGATTTATTATTCGTCGCAGCATTTGTTTTCAGTAACATCGCATTTGTGACGTTTGCAGAGCGACTCGATTAAATAATCTTGTGAATTTTAAATTGATGGTAGTCTAGCTGAACAAATATGTGGAGATATAAATATGTATAAATGTATTAATTTTATCTCAATGTCGTCATACGCCATATTTTCAAAGAATAGAATATGTTTTTTTCCCCCAATTTCCTCGTGCCACAACCAAGCTGTACTTTGTTTTCCTGGAATGGAGTATCTAAAAATACTTGAAAAAATTAGAAGCTTGCTTCCTTATAATTTTATTTCGCTCACAAAGCTTCCAGTTGGTTTTCCAAATCAGGCGCCCTCTATCAAGCAAGCTTTGTGAACGAAATTAAATGACGACGCTAGGTGCAAGTTTTTATTTCGTACAATTTTTTGTTCGAAACTGCATTTCAACAAACGTTGCTAGCCATGGCTATGCCAAATATAAGTATTTTAACATGAATTTACGGATAGGGAAATGTATTCGGATATCTTGAATTTCAAACATTTAAACATCAATTGCCCTGTCAGTAGAATGTAAGTAAATTACAGTAAGCGGGTTATTTACATTTTTTTCAAAGTTACAGCGTAAAAAGGCTCTTTTCTAAAAATCTAAAAATCTCTACGCCCTTGAAACCTAAAATCTTTCCACGATGTTCACAATGATCAATACCAATGTACTCTGAATTAGAGGCACAGGTTTCCCACAGTTTCCTTGTGCCCTTGTGAAAATGGGATACAGCGGTGCTTTAAGGAACAAGTGGCTGTTGGCAACACTCTAGGGATTCTCTAAGGAACTAGAAGTACTGCAGTGACAAATGTGGAATAAAAGTGATAGGGACAAGGTCGTAAAAGCCCAAAAGGACACACGAATGAATAGTAATATCTATATATATAAAAATCTCGTGTCACGGTATTTGTGGTCGCACTCCTCCGAAACGGCTCGACAGATTTTTATGAAATTTTTTATGTATATTTGGTAGGTATGAGAATAGGTCGTAAAGTATATTTCATACCGCTAGATGATTAGGGTGTCCCTATTCAGAAAATTTTTTTCAATTTTTTTGACAAAAATTTAAAAAAAAATTTTTTTTTTGGATTTGGCATAAAAAAATACCTATAACCCCAAATTTCAAAAATATAAAAAACAACGACAAACTATTCGACGGCACTCTGTTACTCCTTTCAGGTGATTTCAGACAAACACTTCCCGTCATTCCACGTTCAACGTACGTTGATGAGATCAACGCTTGCTTGAAATTATTGCCACTGTGGCGTAATGTTGGAAAAGTCCAGCTAAAAATAAACATGAGCGTCCAAATACTACAAGATCCATCCGCTGACACGTTCTCGAACCAATTGTTAGATATCGGCGATGGAAAAGTTGCTGTCTATGAAAATACTGGATGCATAAAATTGCCCACTAATTTCTGCACAATCGTCGATTCGCAAAATGCTCTCATTGACCGCATATTTCCCGATGTACGCACACAATACATAAATCATGCGTGGCTGGCAGAAAGAGCCATTTTGGCAGCAAAAAATGTGGACGTCGAAGATTTAAACTTCGAGATACAGCAGTCGTTGCCAGGCGACTTAGTATCATACAAATCGATCGATACAGTTTGCGATGCCAACGAAGCAGTAAATTATCCAACAGAGTTTTTGAACTCACTGGATTTGCCAGGCATGCCACCACACCTTCTACGACCGAAAGTTGGATCTCCGGTTATTTTACTTCGGAATTTGAACCCACCACGGCTGTGCAATGGCACGCGATTGGTCATTAAAAAATTGATGAAAAACATTATCGAAGCCACCATTTTGAATGGCAAATTCCGAGCCGAAAATGTTTTGCTGCCACGAATTCCAATGATTCCCACAGACGTGCCAATTGAATTCAAACGCGTTCAATTTCCTATTAGATTGGCATTCGCAATGACAATCAATAAGTCGCAAGGCCAAACGATGTCTGTTTGCGGCTTACATTTGGGCACACCATGTTTTTCACACGGACAATTATACGTGGCATGTTCTCGCGTGGGCAAACCATCGAGCTTATATGTGTTGGCTAAAGACGGACTGACAAAAAATATCGTACACTCAATTGCTCTTCGAAATTAATATTGATTTTCTTTATTTCATTTCCTTACTTTAGGATAAAAAATATATTACTTTTTTTCACTTTACATTTAACTTTTAAGAGATCAAACAATGAATATGTCCGTTACGTTAATGAAATACATTGACTTGAGAAAATGAATGGTTGGTGTTTTTTTGTTTTTATCGGCGGTCATCGTCTACAGCGCTCCATTCCTCTTTCTGTCATAGATCCCATCCCCACACACTTACAATACATTCGTTATTTTTTATTTAACAACCAAAATATTCACTAGAAATAATTTATATGGCAGAACAACGTTATCCGGGTCAGCTAGTCTATATATATATATATATATATATTAGGGAGGTCCACTCTTTACCTTGTTTTTAATTTCTTTGCGGGGCACCTGATCAAATTGTGACAAACAGAGAAAAAAGAATCTCGCAAAGGCTCCCTGTAATCGAGAAATGTTTAGAGGTCGCTACCGAGCATTATAACATTTTTACTATATATTTGTCCCACCATGGAGCCTTGACTCGTGTCAAGTATGTCATGGTATCTATCGGATTGTGTTTAAGGTCGTAGTCTCGCCACACCCACGTTGAAAAGTTTATTCTCCGCTCAATCGATGAAAAAACTTTGAAATATTGCGAAATATCCTTATAATATAGGTTGTACATCTTATCGGGATTTAAAAACTTATAAAGTAATGATGAAAACGCCTAATATAATGTTTACCTAACCCTCACTTTTTTATGAGACTATCCATTCCGGCTACTAGTCGTAGATACTCTGCGTATACGAATATGCACACACTACTTTGATCTAGTTCTAGTCTGCTCATTGCTTAATTTAAATCGCTATGTCTCTGAAACTAGAAGGTCAAAATTCATGATTTTTTTTTACCCACCTCGTCGTATGTTCTTCTATAATTGAGAATGAAAAAAAATCTGTAGAAAAGTTTCGAAGTTATTGCGTGACATGTGAAATTTTCCACTGCCTCCATAAGAAAACTTGTAAAACCATGAAATCTTTGATTGCCAATATCTCGAAAAAGGAACGGTGAATCCTTTTGAAATTTTAGAGGTAATCATTTAATAGGATCCTGAATGAGTCCTCAAAATAAAAAAATAAAATAATATAGAAAAACGGCTTGGCGAGACTACTACCTTAGAGTGGCTACTACCGTCCTAAAAAAGTTCATGAACCATCTATTGTATCTGTCAGAAGAGTTATTCTGTTTATCTTTTTTCGATGACGACGTTCCAATTAAGACGACGGGCGAAATGACTGAATCATTAGCACGCTCAGGGAGTACCAATCGTCAAGTGAAAGCTGATATAACAGTCCAGAGCATTGTTAACATCAGATTGGCCGACTTCGTAACCGCTAGTAGCTTGCGATTTTTTGAAATAATAAAAATATAACCAACTTTTCTTGCTCGGGACCGACTGGAGTAGAAAAGTGATGAAAGCTCTTTAAAGTATTTCGCTATTTGCAAAGGATTCCGTGTAGTAAACGACACTGCAGAGCGAGAAGTTGCCCTTATAGAAGAGTTTAATCGGGCTATTATATATGATGAAGCACAGAAACAATATCTGTTGTTAGACGTAAGCGAACATAGGAAAAACATGACAAATTTCAATATCAGTATGATTGCACATGCTATACAAAATTAAGATAAAGTTACATTGTTTTAAATAGTATAAACAAATTTGTGTTCCGACAAATAGTTTGCAAACAATATAAATAATTCAATTCCATTCATTTCCAGAATAATTTTGTTTAAACCCTGGTAGCGACCTCTAAATATTTTCCGATTACAGGGAGCCTTTACGATATTTTTTTTTCTCTATTTGTCACAATTTGATCGGATGCCCCGCAAAAAATAAAAAATGGACCACCCTAATATATATATATATATATATATTTCCCTTGCGCTATAACTTGAATTTCATATTTTATATAGAAATATATATATATATTTCTATATAAAATATGGAATCCAAGGGAAAAAAATCTTTGCGTCGTATAGCACACACGAGTCGAAATACCACGCTTATTATAATATGGGATTACGTGTTTGTTTAAGCTAGATTTTATCTATACATGTTGCGTGCGTAGATTCTTGTGAGCATTTTATTTGTATAATATGTAGACACGATTCTGTCGGACGTTGACAGCGTTATGTCTCGCCACATATCACACGGGCACCACGTGGATTTATCGCACCAACCATAAACATCAAATATTGTGCAAAATACATCAATATTTAGGGCCCGAAAAACAGGCCGATTTTCCATATTTTTTGTGTTGAGAAAATAGAGTTGGGGAGGTTGAAATTTCACACAAAGTTATTGCCTATTTTTATCAAGTTAGAGTTTTTTTTTAATTGAATAATATTGATAAAAAATGAAGTAATCGTTATTTTAATAAAGTGGCTCCGTAGCTGCATGGCCACTCGGTGTAGGTGGTTCCGGCAACTAGGGTGATCTAAAATTGAAAATAAAAAATATACTTTTAGTATAATAATAAAACTGTGGTTGGATCAGATACTTTTTTGAATTTTTGAAAATTACTGAAATGGCCAGCAGCAGAAAAAAAAATTATTAACACATGGATAAGTATATAAAAACGTCATACCGTCGTATGATAGAAAATGTTTTACAAAGTCTTCCTTGCAAATGAAACTTAAGACGCTAGCTATAGAACTAGCAATAAAAAAAAATCGTCGTTTTGAAATTTGAAGCGTATGCAGAACTCTTACCGCCAATTATTTTTTATTCGTATTGTCCAGCCAACTTGTGCCGCAATTTTTCTCATTGAAATGGAAAGAATTCTTTTGGCTCGGAGTTAAATTTTTGACGGATCGAATAACAGAGCAAAGTTTAGTCCTCGGCTCTTTTATACCAACTTCGTAAATTATATGAAAATCCATGTATATGAAAAAAGTGCACATAATATTTATTAAAAGTGCTAGTGGGGTAACAGCTAAATAAAAACCTCCGTAGAAATTACCACTTCGGTCTATCTTAAAACGCAATAGCCACGTTTCATTTATATCGTACGGCCTTCGCTTTATTCTTTTCTGGATACGATATAGCCAAGATAGAACTGTGCACGCATTGATCTTTCCTTCGATGCAGCTAGACACGAATATCTTTTTCGAATTATTGGCTTCCTTTTGTGCTCTCTGGCTTTGTTACACCATTACCAACAAACCTACACAAACACACGTAAATATATATATATAGATACAGGGTGTCAATTGTAAGATTTTTCAAGATCCTTCGGAAAAAATATAGCGTGCTTCTGTAATGAGTAGTATTTGCTAGAAAAAATTGAGCATTCTAGAAAATAATCAAAGTTCCATTTTGAGTACGGCAGAACGAAGATAATCAAATTCCGAATACGAAACACTCCTGATGAACTTAATTGTGTATCCCTCCATTGAGAAAAACATGATCAAGAATGGCTTCTAAAGTGTATACATGGAATTGAATTCCTTGAAAAATAAGTTTTTTTCAATATTGTTCCGTATTTAGAATTGAGTTATCTTCATTCTGCAGAACTCGAAATGAAATTTTTATTTTTTTCTAGAATATTAATTTTTTCTGGAAAATATTACTCGGCACAAAAAAAACATTACATTTTTCCTCGAACAGGACTTGAAAGATCATTAAATATTATCTCGATCTGAAAATCTCTGCGCCCGATCCTCAAAAACCATATTATTGGCCACCTTACAATTCTCACCCCGTATCTATATATATGTTTATATATATACGTATGCATGCATGTATATATATGAATTTCATCAGTGGTACGTAACTCGTCAGTGTTAGGTATGTCTATCACAATACCCAGAGCAATCTGTTTGTTCTGTGGGCGTCGAGGTCGCCCTCGTTAATGACACGTTACACCTGTGCGATCTTCAGTCCTTACATATCAGAAGTGGGGTCCGTCTTTTTACTCCGAAAATCTTTTTTTCTCACCCTACGTCCTTTTACCCTCTTCGGTTCTTTTGCTGTTAACGTTTCGTCGCTCTTCCTTTTGCTCCATGTCTCTCTCTCTCTGCTCCTCTCTTTTGCTGGCCCACTGTCCCTCTCCGCTCATCTCAATTTTTTTTATGGGTGGAATAATTTTCATGATCTTCGAGCGAGGGCTCGTGTCGGGCGGGAATGCAAAGAATAAAGGGCTCTCGTTTTATAGCGAGAATAGGACGTGCTACTTTGAACTATGAGAGCGTCGTAGGACATCGTCGTAGGACGATGGGACGGCGACAGGGACAGAAAATACTGCTGGGACGGTGAAATGGTGGGATTCCACCCATCGCCCCGCTTACTCTCTTTCACTTCTATTCCTGCCCTCCTCTTATTCTTACTGGAACACGCACAGCTATTATTTCGCATATTCAATATTCATGATACGTACGCACGTATGCATATGGATTTACGCTTTTCCGACTCAAAGCTGCACGCTTTCTCTCTCTTTTTCTCTCTCTCCCCTCTCTCTCTCTCTCTCTCTCCCCCTCCCTCCCTCCCTCTCTCTCTCTCTCTCTCTCTCTCTCTCTCTCTCTCTCTCTCTCGCTTCGCCTGGCAGCATGCGCCTGAGTAAGGTATCATTCGATGAAATCGTCATGCAACTGCTCGCTGCGAGTACGATTAAACTTTTTGGCGACCTTTTCCCTTTTCCTTCTGTTTGAGTTTTCTTTTATTTTTACGATTTTTTTTATTTTTGTTTTTCTTCAGTTTAAATTTTATTTGCAATTTTAATTTTATTTTTCTCTTTATTTTCGTTTTTCCTTCAGGTTTATTTTTATTTGCGATTTCAATTTAAATTTTCTCTTTATATTCATTTTTTCATCAGTTTTATTTTAATTCGTTATTTAGGTTACGTTTTTTCTTTATTTACGTTTTTGTATTGAGTCACTTTTTATCTATTTTTATGGAAAACAAGGATTGCGGGCTAAAGGACATTTTGGACTTCGAGCAGTAATAAACGTAATCTAGCCTAGCCTAATCTAATCTTTCTCTCTCTCTCTCTCTCTCTCTCTCTCTCTCTCTCTCTCTCTCTCTCTCTCTTCTCTCTCTCTCTCTCTCTCTCTCTCTCTTGCTCTCTCTTGCTCCCTCCCTCCCCTTCTTTCAATCTTGAATGTCAACTGCAAATAATCTCATAGTGTAAACTTTGGTATTCTTTACTCTTTCTGTGCAATATGCATTTATCTGAGTATAATATGTAAAACCATTTATTTCCGCCAAACCGGCGGTTTTGCGGACTGACCTTAAACCTTTTTTAAACGAATGAAAACAAATACAACTGATTGAATTTTCTTAAAACAGAATTCCTTTCTAAACCGTTTTTTCCAATTCGTTTTTTCAGACTGAATTAAAAGCATCGTTTCAAAAAACGAATTTGAACTCAAATAATTAGTTTGGATTATATATATGTTATATCTGTATAATACTGGCTATCGGCACATCTGGCTGCTTTGAGGGCGGTCCTTAAATTTGTTCGACCCCTCGTTGTCGCACATCCCATAAGTTCCGCGCTCAGCACACTGGGTCAAATTGGCCTTGTCAATTTTTAAAACACAGTGGTATACCAAACCTATCGACCCGATCCAACAAAGAATACACGAATTAAACATCCTAAAATGAACAACAAAAGTTATTATGTGAAAAATCAGATGACCACATGTTTGAAAAAAAAAATCGTAATGGAGTCAGTTTGCCAAAAAAAGATACCGTTTTACCAATTGGACGTTGGGTGAATTTGACATTTTGACGACCAGCTATATACATAGTAATGTGCGTCCTACAAAAACAGAAGATGAAATGCAAGAAGAAGTGTTGAACTGATATCCTGTTTTTGCAATGTGACCAACACACTATGTAACAGCATGTAAAAAAACGCGTAGTTCTTAGAACTACTAAGCCGTGCTTGCTCCAGCTGCAATTAATTTACGTCTTTGCCATAAGTAAACATTGCCATCATTTTTGTTTCGAATAGTCATTATTCGTAGGATCTTTGAGCAAATTATACTCGAAAAACGTTAATGTCAACCATATGAATTGTAGAAACTTAAATAGAATAGTAGAAGTTTGACATGAACAAAAACTAACATACAGTGTATAACGTTACTATTTGTGCGCCGTTTTTATGATAGCAATGCATTAACCATATCTATATTGTCAAGCCTTTTACAATAGTTAATAATTATTTCGGGGATAAAAGATAGTCAAACACGCCACTCAAATCGCATGTTTATATATACGTCTCGCTCATAGTTGTGTTAACCATATTATGATTGCGGTATCAATGAACTGGAGAGAATTTGACTATTTCCTCTTTTACCATGGGCGTTTGTTGTAAATAAAGGGTGTCTCAAAGTGACCTAACATTTTTATTTATTAATAAAACGTATTTTTTTGTTGTTGCAAAGTACGAATATCTTTTTTTTAATATAAGGTACAAACATGGAGGTTATGTGTGGAACAGAATAAACGATAAATGGCCGCCTCGTCCCTGTTTGCAAACGCTCACTCTTTTGACAAAATTTTCAATAACATTTTGGAATAATTACGAACTAATTTCATTAATGGTGCGTCCAATTGCTTCCTTGAGCTCCGGAATGGCCTGTGGATCATTGTCATACATTTTTCCTTTCAGAAAACTTCAAAGAAAGAAGTCCCCCCCCGTGGCGAATTCACACATCGCCGCGCCGCGAGATAACACGACCATGAAACTTCATCTGCAATAACTGCATTGTTTGTTTGGGTTTCTATGCATTGCTCCATCGTGTAATTCTCCATGACTAAACCTCAGTACTTCCTGATACCAGCTGTCAAAGTTTAGTACTCTATGTTCGCCACAAAAAAATGGCGCCCAATTTAAAATATCAGGTCACTTTGAGACACCCTTTACCATGGGCGTTTCTCTGTGTGTAGAATCCAATGTACGACAGTGATGCTTTAGCATAGGAATCCAATGCGATGACCCATTGAATCCTTATCAGGAATTAGGAACAAACATGGGAATCCAATTGGATCCCTACGAAAATGTCGTCACGGGGAACTTCAAAATGGCGCAAGCTAAATATAAACTTGTGTTCCCTACGAGAATGATCATACACGGAGTGTCAAAAAAATACTCAATTGAATTCCAAAAATACTATTGTACTCGAACGCGCCGATTGATTCGTATCGGATCCAGTTTTGATCGAGGACTCAATAACCATCGCTTTTCTCTCACGAGACAACATCACGGCCCTCATTCTCGATCTCACTCGCACGTATACCTAATAAGCCTATTGATGTATACTGTTTGTCAGTGTATTTCTCGCGCTCTACCAACATTATATATACTGGCGACGAAGGGATGGGAAGATGGTGGATGAGAAGGACGAGCAGCGTACGGGGTGGAAGAGGAGGGGGGGGGGGGGGGCTTAACGACCGCCCTATATACGTTCGAACCGTGCGGCCCTGCGCTCGCGCTCAAGTATATATGGGAGAGTTCGATAGCGACGAAACGGCAAGGGAGCTCGTGTGTGTGTTCTGGATGATTTTTGCGCTCACAGAGTCTCCGAGAGTTGCGCTTCTCGCAAAGGCACACACACACACACATACTCACCGAATGAGAGAGAAAGGCACAAAGAGAGACAGAGAGAAAGAGAGAGAGAGAGAGAGAGAGAGAGAGAGAGAGCCACGGGGCTCGAAGATATTTCAAGGATTCCGTGGGCATCGTAAACCGCGGACCGAGGATCTCGTGTCCTGCTCTCTCGTTCACACAAGACCACATAAGGAAGAGAGACAAAGATGGGGAACAGAGAGGGAGGCGGGAGGGCATCAGGAGAGAAGAGATAGAGAGCAGAATCTCGGAGATGGGCAGTAGCGTCGGCGAAGAAGAAAGGCGGTTCGAGGGCGCGAAGCCGACGGCTCGTTCGAGCCGTTAAAGTCCGACCTCGTCTTTTTCCAATTTTTATTTCTCTCTCTCTCTTTCTCTCTCTCTCACTCTCTCTCTCTCTCTCTCTCTCTCTCTCTCTCTCTCTCTCTCTCTCTCTCTCTCTCTCTTCTCGCTCTCTCTCTCTCTCTTGCATTCGTCTATCTTCGATAGACGCTTCCTCGTTCAAAAGACTGCCTTACGGCAGCATCTTCGCGGGAACCCACCAAGTATTGCGGATCTCTCTCCTGAGAGAGACGGATAGAGAGAAAGGGTAATAAGGGTGTGAGAGAAAGAGAGAGAAATGTTAGCGGATCCGTTGAAAAGGGGCGTTTGAGACACCATGAAGAGTAAGCTCGACGCGAGTTGACGTGACTGCACCGCGAAATTAGAGCGGAACAGGACATTCATAGAAAACACACCCACATAGATGGAAAACAATAAAATGCATTCATATTCAATTACGGAGAAACATCTTTTCTCAACGAGGGTAAATGCCAATGAGAGAATGCACATTCGATTGATCCAGGAATATTTTTTATTCAATCTCATGAAGAAATTTGTTGGGGAGTCCTTAGAACCTACCGCATCCCTATAGGGCTTTGTTAGGGACACTGCGCATAGGGAGTCCTCATTGGCATCCAATTATAGTCTGCACTATTCCCCGATTAACGCCGTTTGTGAATTCTTATCACGTTCGAATAGAAAATAAGTTAAAAGTCACGAGAAAAAAACTGCGTATTGAAACATAATCTGCGCGCTTTGATATACTTTTTAAAGAGATTCATACATTTATAACATAAGTTTTACACTTTTTCAGGATTCACTCACTTTTTATACCTAAATATTTTGTTTAGAAAATTCAACGTACAGAATGGGATGGGATCGATCAAGAATCGTAATGCTGTTGAAGTTCGCATCGTTGGAATGCAATGAAATTTTTTTATTTATTTTCGTTATTCTCCATTTTTATTGTTATCCAAAATCTTTTTCAATAGATTTAGGTTGTACGTCTCTGAGAAAAATCTTGTAAAAAGTATGCCGTAGATTTGAACTATGGAAAATATAGGGACTATTTTTCTTGCGTTTCATCGATGTAAACTTCGATATCACGAATCGGTGGGATTCTGTTCGATAATGTGGCAATTGTCTAAGATTTAAATTAGATTCGTACATTTGATTACAGTGGGGAATCCCGATTAACATCCAATGTACGAGCGTGACGTTTTAGTATAGGGATCTAATGCGATGATCCATCGGATCCCGGTCAGGAAGTAGGAAAAAGTATGGGAATCCAATAGGATCCCTACGACAATTTCCGCACGGGAATTTAATAAAACTAATATTGTAAACGAAAAAGTTTTCAAAATACGTTTATATATGACCAGTGCTTTGAGAATGGCCCTTAAAATATTAATAATTGCGGATTTGGGGCGGCTCATTGATTTTGAGGGAAGTACGATCCCTGAAATAAACTTCATATCATCATTTTAACACTAACTGTGCCCACGACTTCGTATGCGGAAATTAAAAATCAGCATGTAGGTAACCTCTAGTTGTTACCTATATTTTTCGGTAAACTTCATCCAGGGTAAGTAGATTTTATGTGATGCGTGCCCAAACAAACAGATAAACAGACACGCAAAGTTTACAGTTTTATTATAAGTATATAGATTTATCTAAAGACGATTGTCTTTAGATAAATCATGGACTCGACGATTTCCATGATTTTATCGACATTTTCGACGTATGGCCTACCAGAGCGTGCCTCATCTTCGACGTCCATATTACCAGAACGGAATCGTTGGAACCACCGCTTTGCTGTTGCATTCGATACTGTATTGGTTCCATAAACAGCACAATTTTTTTTGGCCGCCTGCTCCGCCTTTTTACCTTGGTCATAGTGGTACTGAAGAATGTATCGAATTTTCTCTTTTTTTACCTCCATTTTGGAACGCTGTAACACACAACTGGCTTCACCAAACACAAAACTGTCAAAAAATCTTTTTTGAAGCGTAATGTCACCTTTAAATCGCCGTGTAGTATGACCCGATGCGATGTATATATCGTGAGATATGGCTCACTAAAGAAATCTAGCGGAAAACGCTCAGAACTTTTTACTACACCCATTATATATATACAGGTGGGCCATTTAACGTGACCACCCCAAATATCTCCGTTGCCTTTAGAGTGACGAAAAAAATGTCAGGAGGTAATTTTATTGATTTCGACGAGCTGATACAGTGGTGAAAAATTCATTTTTGTCAAGCTCATAGTTTTCGTGTTTTCAAGGTCATCAATGGTTTTTCAAATGGGAACATGTTTTTTTTTTATTGAGACGTTGTAGCTGATATTCAGACGAATCCAACGACCTATGATATCATGACCTTGAAATGATTTTTCACCAAAATACACGTGTAAAAACGGGAAATCGTGGTGGTATTGACAATAAAAAGATCCGAATAATGTTATTGATTTTTTTGTGCAGAAAATTTATTGTAACAACTGTTCGAAGTGATAGCCATTAACCTCGACACATTTTTGAAGACGTCGGATGAATGATTCTCTTGACCTTCGAATAGTTTCTGGTAATATCTGGTAAGCATATCCCAGTAATGCTTTATACAAAAGTGAACCATTTTCTAGATATTATTTTTATAATTTTTTTTTTCAAATAAGAGTTAGGCAACTTCAAAAATAAATTTAAAAAAAACTGTTGCATTGGCCTTCCATTCACGGGTTGATGTACCAGCTGGTGCACGGCTAAGCGATCACCGCTCCGAGTATTGGCCATGCACAACGCTGTTTAACTCGAAGAATCGCTGAAGCCGAACCCCGACCGCTAATCCACCAGTGTCGGTTATATAAATATTTATATAAAGTTGTATAAACATTTCGTCTTGAAAACGTGCGTAAGGATTTTCATGGAACGGGGTAAATCCACTGTTTTGGGGAGAAAACTATGTAGTTATTTTTCGACTTGGAGAAAAAAATGAAGAAAAAACTTACGTCGGTGGGCTTTAATAATCTGATTGATTTTTCATCGAAACAAACTGATGATGAATTGTCCATTTATTCGTCGGACATAATTAATTCTGATAATTTGGCCTTGATTTTCCAAGCTTTACTAAATAAAAGATTTATTTATGCCCTCGCAACTCAACTTTACCGATCACCGCTCGCTCTTCCAGGTATCATAATATATATATATATGCATACATATTTAATGAAGTTACACGTAAGTGGAATCACATAGCAATCGTTCTTTACATAACCCTGCCCCACCGGTCTTTACTCGGAGATCCATAAATCGCGACGAGAATTGTCGTATATATAAGCGAGTCTTGAGGAGGGTGATAATATAGTTCACCATTAATACGACACACTAAACGAGGTATATACGCGATATTTCCGAGGCCGAATTCTATTTCCGTTTGTTAGAATACGAGCGAGTAAGTGAGAAAGTTGGAGAGAGGGAGAGAAAGAGAGACAGCGAGAGAGAGAGAGAGAGCTCTGGTTTGAACGAACAACGGCGAGTAGCCGCCGCATTAAAAATGCTCTCACCTCAGCAGATACTTCCGAGCGCGAAGAACGCGTTCGTGTATACGTACCACTTTACTTAAATGCGGGGTGGCCCTTTTCTTCTCCTTCTTCTTCTTCGTTTCAAAAGTGTAAGTGTTTTTGCGCTCTTTTGTGTTCGTGTTTCGTATGCGTGTCTCTGTACTTGTAAACATATACACATGAAAACACGTAAAAGTATGCAGGCGATATAATTTTAACGGCGTGGATTTATTCCCTCGCGGATATATCGAGCGCGTACACCAAAATACATGGCAGCTAGAATACTGCTCGCGATGTTCGGGGTAATGAAACAATCGTGGAGCGATCATCTAAAGACTTTAATATATCATTGAATCTCGCCCGTAATACGGCAATTTTGCTAGTCCGATATCGTAATTGAAAGCGCAAGAGGAAAGAGAATAAATTTTTGTTGACGAAAGATACGAAGATCCATCGTTGACGATGAGACATATTGAGCAAAGCCATTCGTTGAAGGTGGTTTTTCTCAAGATCCCGTGCAGAAATTTTGTTGGGGAGTCCCCAGATCCTACCATCCGAGTCAAAATTTTTAAGCCTCGTTCAACCCGCAAAATAAAGGCCTTCTTCCCCGAGCAGACATCGGTGATAGTGAATTATCGGGTACCTAGACGAGGGTATAATGTTTGGCATACCAATACGTTAGGGCTTCCGATGAACCTTCCGAATGATAGAAACTGGACATTGTCACTTAGAGGAGGCCAATGCAGAGCGCAACTAAACCTGCGAAACTCCAGGACCCACAGAACCTACTGGCCCCTCTTTCGGTCTACTCACTGTGGACTCACTGTGGACCCTCTGGACCTTCCATTTCGGTAGGCTCACTGTGGACCCTCTGGACCTTCCATTCAGCCTACTGTAGGCGCACTGGAGACTATCTGGACGCTCCATTAAGCGAAAACGTATTTATTTCGTCATCGAACGGGTTACCGATCAGGCCACAATGGAGTGTTGATGCAGGAGATATCGAATTTTGGCTGAAAACAGGTTAGGTGGGCTCGAGGCAACGGGCTTGAAATCGAAAGCAGGTTAATTAGGCCTGTGTTCTGCACGTTTCACTGAAACTGGCGGTCGAAAGAAGGTTTGAGAGGGCTAACAGAGGCTACACCAGACCAAACGGAGGCCTCTTCATGACACTGAACTCGACAAATGGGGTTTGGTAGGTTCAACGAAGGCTGTCGGCTTGTGTATTACAAAAGAAATGGATCATGCGAGTGTTCAGAGGAGGCTATAAATTTTGACTCTGGGAACATCCCTATAAGGATTTAATAGTGACGTAGGAAGCCCACATTGGAATCTAAGTGGATTACGCGCTATTTTTCGATTGACGGCATTTGAGAATTTTTTATTTGAAATTCTCAACCAGAATTTGTGGGATCTTCAACAACAAAAAAAATTGTTAGGGCGTCCCAAGATTTACCCATATGTCTATAGAGACTTATTAATGACACCGCACACAGGGAGTCCTCATTGAGATCCAATTGGATGCTGCACTTTTCGCCGATGAACGCCGTTTAAGAATTTCTACCACCTTCGAATCGAAAACATGTGAAATGTCACGAGAAACAACTCGGCCTGTTGAAAAATACGCTTCATGAGCGTGTACGTGTTTTGTGATATTATGTCAAAGTGCAGTAAAATAAATAACAAACGATAATTACAGTGGATTTTCAGTAATTTAATTCAGATTGATTTTTGAGATATACTTTTTTAAGCGATTTATACTGTTTTAAGGGGGCACACCCGAAAAGACGACGGAAAAAGTAGGTGAATTTTGGGAACTATTATCTCAAAAACTATTTGGCCGATTTCATTCAAATTTGTTTTATTCGTAAGTATAAATATTGAGGTATATTGACAAATCTTTTAATAAATATATATTGACTGGGAACGCTTTTATTGTGGTCGGTGTAAAGCATGTCCCTCACTGGCGGTTCCCATGATTGCATGCAATGGGTTGAACTAAAACAAAAATTTTGAAAATTTTTTGTCAAGAGTTCTCGACAAATAACTTGGCCTGTTGAAAAATGAACTGCATGCTACGTGAGCGTGTACGTGTGTGGTGATATTATGTCAAAATGCAGTAAAATAAATAACAAACGATAATTACAGTGTTTTTAGACGATTTTACGATCGTTTTTTTTTCGACGATTTATACATTTTTAAGATGAAATTTATATTGGTTTAAGCGTTTTATACTTTTTTAAGATGAAATTTATACTTATTTAAGCGATTTATACTTTTTTAAGATAAAATTTATACTTGTTTAACAATAAGATCCATTTATTTTATATATCTCTGTATTTTGTTTAGAAATTTTTACGTACAGAATGCGATGGGATTCATCAAGAATGGTATCGGATTCTGTCTCGATAATGTGGGAATCCTTTAGGCTTCAAATTGGATTCGTTACATTCCAATGGTGAGTCCCGATGGGAATCCAATGAGCATGACGTGTTATGAGGATCCGATGCGATGACCCATTTGATCCCTATCCGAGAGTAAGGACAAGTGTAGGAATCCAATTGGATCCTTACGACAATTTTTGCCTGGAATGTCCACCATAGTACGAATTCCAAATGTTGCGAACTTGCCTCCGAAGAATTGTGTTTGGGTATCCCGCATCCTGCGACAGGCCGAGAAAGATCCGTTGAATTTGCAGATGTCGGTTGCATCTCTCGTGCGGCCGGAAGTAGACTTGGCGACTCGTGACAGTTGTTGATATAAATATGACAAATAAGAGAATTCACATGTATACGTATGAGACGGAAGCTATGGGAGGATATTGCCACGTATGGAGAGCACATACCTGACGCGAACAATAGTACACCCTGTCGTCATTGGTCGCATGCGGTTACGACACAACCGCGCGCGACGTACGATCATTCCCGCTGATGTGCGACGGAAACGCGCGGACAAAGATACGAAAAACGACAATACTAATACAGGATGTCTAGAGGATGTAAGAGAACGAGATTGTGAAATGTTGTCCGCGAGCCACATTGAAAGCACCACTTGGAACGAGAGTTCTCCATAAATAAATATACCTACACTTTGGATCCGTTATGTTCGCGTAATATTCCGACCATTCGCGGATCTGGCTGTTTCGAGAGCAGTCCTTCATTCTTTATTTTCTTCAACGACACTAATTTTTGAGTCCGAACCGTCCTTGAAATGACTGTTCCATAAATTTGCTTACATTTATCGTAAGGCGATTTCCAATAAGAAGACATGGAAGGGTAATATTGACTGTGGGGAAAATTGTCCACTATGATGGTCCTCGAAGGCGAATGTCTTCAGAATCATTTTTGCAAGTGTGTACGCAGTGATCTGTTCACTGAGTGTATGCACATTTATGATATATCTCTGTATGTGTATACATAAGGATGTGTCGAAAAACCTATAAAGCACTTCGAAATGTATTCCCTAGCTGTTATAGATACAAGATCGGTCCACCGCTGTCTCTCGTAGTTCAGAGATCGAAAAAGAAACGGTGAGAGCGAGCAAGAGAGAGAGAGAGAGAGAAAGAGGGAGCCACGCCTCTTGAGCGGGCACAAAGCGGTCTACGGTATAAATTGGTTTGTTTGCCGCTGAGATGAAAGGGGCCGCTAAATGCTATCTTTAAGGTGTCGGATCAACGCAAATGTGGCTGAGTTACTCGTAATTATAGGATAGTCCGATGGAGGCTCGCAAGGAGAGAGACAGAGAGAGAGAGAGAGAGAGAGAGAGAGAGTCAGAGAGAGAGAGAGAGAGAGAGAGAGAGAGAGAGAGAGAGAGAGAGAGAGAATAAGGGAGCAAGAGAGATGATATTTATATATGTGTATAGGCTCACGATTTTTGGGGTTTCTAGCTCTTTCTCACCGTCCTCATTTTTCCATCCTCTTATAACTGTGCCGATTTTTCCAATGCCTGCTCTTATACGTATCATGTGTATAAATATTTATTTATGGACTATTCATATATATATATATATATTAGGTGTACAACTTTGCTTCCGCCGTTTTCCGATAGATGGCTGCAGCGGTAAGTGCTGGTCGAAATAGGCAGATACAAAAAGTCACACAGTAAGCTTGGACATCTGTCAACATAAGACAGTACCACATTAGCGAATTTGTGTGTGCATCATAAATTTATTCTCGATCGAAGATGTCAGGTTTCGAGGCAAATTCTCGTCATTTGCCGGAAGTTTTGATTTTCTGCTTCCATTTAAAGGAAACTGCGGCTGAGGCGCATCGAATGCTCTCAAGTACTTACGGTTAGTCTGCTCTAAGTGAAAGAACATGTCGTGAGTGGTTTCAACGCTTCAAGAGCGGTGATTTTGTCATCGAGGACCAGCATATAGGTGGAAGAGACAAGATTTTCGAAGATTCCGAACTGGAGGTATTACTTGATGAAGACTCGTGCCAAACGCAAGAAGAATTGGCAGAATCATTGGGAGTGACACAACAAGCTATTTGGAAATGCCTCAAAGCCATGGGAATGACTTTTTAAGAATAAATCCTCAAATTTTGGACAAAAACGGCGGAAGCAAAGTTGTACACCTAATATATATAGAGGAACAATTATAAGGCGGTGCATATGTTTTTCAAAAGTCTGGTGCGGAGATTTTGCGATCAAGAAAATTACAATATGTAGTGGTTTCTTAAAAGTTTTCAAAAAAAATGTGGCGTCATTTTGTCATGTGCAGTACTTGGCAGAAAAAATTGACCATTCTGGAAAAAAATCAAAATTCCATTTTCAGTTCGGCAGAATGAAGATAATTAACCCTAGAACTCGTGACTGGGGTCCCGTTTGCATCCCAATTTTTATTTAAAAAATGAGGATTTTGTTGATTTTTTCCGTTTTTCAATCTTGGAATAGACTTTTCACTAATTAAGTATTAATTAAATCAGATGTCTCCCACAACATCCTCTTCCTTATGGAAAAATGAAGAAATTCATGTATGATAAAAGTCCATTTATCCCCTCAAAACCGATTTTATGATCAAGAAAAGCGTGTGGTGCATATAGACCCCAGTCATGCGTTTGAAGGGGGCAAAAATGAGTCATGCGTTTTAGGGTTGAATTCTGAATAATAATTAAACTCTTAAAAAAAACGTTTTTTTTTTTTAATGGAATTCAATTTCACTTATCCACTTTAAAATGCATCTTTTATAATTTTTTTTTCTTCATTACGGAATACAGATAAAAAGTTTTTCAAGTGTGTTTTGTATTCGGAATTGAATTATCTTTATTTTGCTGAACTCAAGATGGAATTTTGATTCTTTCATCAGGATGCTAACTTTTTTCTGGAAAATACTCCTCATCACAAAAATATGTTATATTTTTTTTCGAAGACGACTTGAAAAACTATTGGAAGTCATATTTTTGTCAGTTACAGAATTTTCGCGCAAGACCCTCAAAACACACATGGCTGCCTTATAATTCTTATCCTGTATACATGTATAGAAATGCCTATTTGTACGAGTGTGCAATGCGAATAAAATCAACGTGGAGAAAATGTCGCGTCTTCGATATAAAAATAATGGACATGGTCCGTTGGCCGACAATTCAGAGTAACGATTCCTATGAAACTGCAGCATTATCGATGCGACACCGATCAATCGATGACGTATCTATTGGACCATTGCGGTCGTCGCATTAGCTCGACTTACGTCCAATCGATCGTTTATTTGATACAATTCTCGCTGGACTTTGTTGCAGAAAATCAAGCGCGGTCGATCAACTTCGCTTTGCGGAATAAGCGTATACAGGGTCGCCCGAAGAGTGGCATCTAAACGGGAAAATCTAGATGCCTCGTTTCAATACCTATCCGAGTCACCCCCATGTTTGTTTTATGAACTTTTTTAGTTTTCGAGAAAAAAACGGCCGTTTTTTCGAATTTTCTTGTAGCACATTATTTTTTTTATTTTTTATTATCTGAACTTTAGTGACGGCTCGTCTTAAATGCTATTTGAACTTTCGATCAAAATCTAAGGCCTTCACGTTAGGGTGCAATTGGCCATTTATGCATTGCTCAGCAGCGCGCTTCATAACGATAACACATGTAAAAAAAGATCGCGAGGATAATACACACGCAAAAGAGAAACATTTTTTTAATGCTTTTTTTTCTCTAAAACTAAAAAAGATCGTGGAATATAAATGGATATGATTCGTGATACGTATTAAGGAGGGAGATCCATTTAGACGGCCGAAAATAAGCGATTTACAAAGTTTTTTTGTTTTCGAAACTATTTATTCTTTATAATTAAAATTTTATGTACATATTATTACATTCTTTAATTTCCCAATTTTTTTTTATCAATAAATTGTTACTGTACGACACTTGCTTCAGAGAACATTGCCGCCTGCGTTGTTCCTCGGCGTACAGCCTACCGTCTGGTGTATCGATCTGAAATATCAGAGCCAAGAATTTCTAAATTTATAAGATCTACACACTCTATGTGAACCTAAAAAGTCTGAATAAAAGTGAAAATTCGAAAAATGGTATGTGTTTAAAAAAATATAATATTTTTTATGAAATTTTTACTGTAGTATATGTTAATCAAAAAGTAGTTTTTAAAATCATGTTTAAGGAACGCTAGGTTCACATAGACGGTAATTATGTTATCTAAAAGTATGCATTTTTTTTTAAATAATTGATAAAATAATTTCTAAGTTATCCTGTACGAGGTTTACAAAGACGTCGTTTTTAGGAAAAACACGTTAAAAATTTCTCCAGGGTCATAAAGTGGTCCATCAACTTCCTCCTGAAGTTCATTTTCAGCCATAAGTTCTTCTCTATGTTATAAAGGGATCTCCCCCCTTAATACAACGCATTTATAAGATATTTTCCTTTCGAACACCACTTTTCGGGCCACCCTGTATATACATATTTCATATATACATTCCGGATTTAATATTTATATATAATCCACAAGGCTTTATCGATGGCGCTCGCTTGCTGGAGATGCATAGAGGGCGCTACAACGCGCGATACTTCGTCGTTGCTCGCGCGCTCTCGTATTATTTACCCCGAGAACGAGAGAGCTCTCTCGCAAGTCGTAACTACGATAATATACGAGCAGGAGAAACAACATGGTCGATCTACGTACTGTAACGTATATATATATATATATATATATGTGTGTGTGTGTGTGTATGTGTGTACGCGTATGTGTAATATCGGTCTCTCAAGCTACGAGCTAAAATGGCGAAGTGAACATAGCAAAATCATGTTTTCCCACCTTATACACCGTATACCTCCGATCCGTTATACAAGATTGTTAAAACGTGTTTCGTTGCGAACACACGATCGTATACATATATATTTATGGTTGGTAAGTGCACTCGCAGGGTAAAAGAAACTTTCACGTTGATGCGCAAAAGTATAATCAATGTACGGTTTACATTGTTTAGTTTCGATAGGCCGAGATCGAGAACTTCCCAAATCACTTATCTCCTCATGATCCGATCGCGATGTGCGGTTCCATGTCCACTTACAGATGCATATTGGTGATTTTTTTCATCTAATGTAACGATACACGATATCGAATTGTACATTACAATTTCTTGGTCATTATTTTACATTAATTTTTTCTCTGTTCAACCCAAATTTCATCGTATTTTTTATTTTAATTTCCAGGTAAGGGAAAAAGAAATTGTAGCAACGAATAAAAAATCTCAATTCTTTAAAACAATAAATTTATATTCTAAATATTGGGTGAAGTAAAAAGTTCTGAGCGTTTTCCACTAGATGTCTTTAGTGAGCCATATCTCACGATGTATACATCGCATCGGGTCATACTATACAGCGATTTGAAGGTGACATTACGCTTCAAAAAAAATTCTTTGACAGTTTTGCGTTTGGTGAAGCCAGTTGTGTGTTACAGCGTTCCAAAATGGAAGTAAAAAAAGAGAAAATTCGATACATTCTTCAGTACCACGACGACCAAGGTGAAAAGGCGGAGCAGGCGGCCAAAAAAATTTGTGCTATTTATGGACCCAATACAGTATTGAATGCAACAGCAAAGGCGGTGGTTCCAACGATTCCGTTCTGGTAATATGGACGTCGAAGATGAGGCACGCTCTTGTAGGCCAATCGTCGAAAATGTCGATAAAATCATGGAAATCATCGAGTCGAACCGGCATGTGAGCACTCATTCCATTGCCCAGGAACTGAAGATTAGCCAGAAAACCGTTTGGAACCATTTGCATAAGGCTGGTCTCAAGAAGAAGCTCGATGTATGGGTGCTACACGAATTGACGCAAAAGAACCTTTTGGACCAAATTGATGCCTGCGATTCTTTGCTGAAACGTAAAGAAATCGACCCATTTTTAAAGCGGATGGTGACTGGCAATGAAAAATGGGTCACATACGAGAACAACAGCCGAAAAAGTTCGTGGTCCAAACGCGGTGAGCCGGCCCAAAGATCGCCAAGCCCGGATTAACGGCCAAGACGGTTTTGCTGTGTGTTTGGTGGGATTGGAAGGAAATCATCCACTATGAGCTGCTCCCATCGGGCCAAACACTCAATTCGGACCTCTACTGTCAACAACTGACCAGGTTGAAGCAGGCGATCGGCCAGAAGCGGTCAGAATGGGCCAATAGGAAGGGTGTTGTGTTCCATCAAGACAACGCCAGGCCGCACGCATCTTTAACGACGCGCCAGAAGTTCCGAGAGCTTGGATGGGAGGTTCTATCGCACCCGCCGTATAGTCCAGACCTGATACCAAGCGATTATCACCTTTTCAAGCATTTGCAAAATTTTCTTGATGGTACAAAACTGGCCTCAAGAGAGGCTCGTGAAAATGAGCTGATCAAGTTTTTTACCAATAGGGACGAGGACTTCTTCGATCGCGACAATATGAAATTGCTTTCAAAATGGACAAAAGTTATCGAATAAAACGGCGCATATTTGATCTAAATCGGATAATCGTCGAAATAAAGCGAAAAAACGCTCAGAACTTTTTACTTCATCTAATATATTAAATATTAAAATGATCGACATTTACTTAAATGGAATTAAATAATAACGGTTATAATTAAAATGACATATATATATAGTGGGTAAAAAAAGTATTTGCACACCGACTGTTTTTCAAATTATCATAAAATTTCGTTCGAACCTTATATTTTTCTTCGAAAAAAAAAATGCTACAGTATTTTATTTTATTTCGCAGGATAATTTGAAAAACACGTGGTGTGCAAATACTTTTTTTCCCACTGTATGTATCGTTTTCATGTACGGCTCGCAATGTATTGTCATTGTTATCTCCATTTTTCATTATCTTTATTTGTTATTTTTTCATATGTTTGACATCTTAATTTTTTCAAACACGAACAATAAGACTCGTGTTTGCCATATTGCTATGCAATATAAATCAAACGTATATATATTTTTCTTTCGATTTTTATGTCACGGCAATATAGTATATAGGAATTTTATCGAACCTGACTTTTCAACGTGGCTGTACATTATAACAACATCCTCACACTCGATGCAACACTTTGTCGATACAGAAGCAACAATCCACGAATGTACGACGCGAATCATTATCCTTTCCTCAGGCGCGCAAAGTCGAGTGGAAAACCGTTATCGCTCGAATGCGGAAAAGGAAGGATGACATTTGCGTTCGGGAGCAATCACCATGGAATAAATAGTTGAAAATCGATTTTCAAAGATATACATATATATATATATATATATATATATATATATATATATATATATATATATATATATATATATATATGTATGTATTATCGCTGTTGTAGCGCGCGCTACCGTCGACTTATTATATTTGGATCGTAAATTTTTTTTTCTTCTTCAGAAACCGGCGAATAACTACGATAAAATATGCGCGGCAAAACTGGTTACATCAAATTTTTTATGTTGTATCGATTCTTGTTATTTGTACAGTAGACGGTCGGCCGAGCATATATTGAAAAATTCATTGGAATGAGCACGATTTATCATACATTCGAATACAAATTTGCTTGTATGAGGAATCCTACTGTGAGTTTATATATATATATATATATATATACAATATACTAGATGTGTTCTCGGCTTCGTTCGCGACAAAATTCTATCGATGGCAAATCTACCCTATTAATGCCATTTTTTTCAATTTTTGCCGGGGTTGTGGAATATCTTACATAAGATAAGGGTCAATATTATCTCACTATGCGGAATTTTTATGCACCAAAATTCCCACTTGCTCTCTTTCTATTAATTTATTATGATTAGTATATGAATTTCCAGATATTGATTACAATTATCCAGAAAAAGCATAGCTCAATATTTGTAATTGTTCGTTAATGACTTTATTTGTTCTTTTTTGTTTGATTTTTTTATTTTTCATATATTTTTCGATAATAATAACTGTGAAGACCATTTTTCAAGATGCAAAAATTGCATAGAACTCTTGATTATTCGTCAATTGTTGTTTCTCCATTCGTTCGTTTATTTGTTTATTCGCTTGTGCTTGTTTTTGCTGTTGAGTGTTTAATATGAAATTTGTATGTTCGTACGCTTGCTCATTGTAAATGTAATTAACGGCATAGCGTAATGAGCACTAGCCTAAATCCTATTCCAGACTTTAAACTGTGATTCTGTGGAAGATTCATCGGAATCGATTCAGTAGTTCTCGAATTATACACGAACAAACATACGGATCCTACAGTTTTATTATATGTGCACATAAGCTACTACAAAAACGGTCCTCGAAGTCAAATGTCTGGATATGACTTGTACTTATGTATATATTAATCTTATAAAGATGTATCCATGTGTTTGTATATTTATACAGGGTAGCCCGAAAAGTGACGTTTAAAAGGAAAGATGCCTCGTATCAAACTGATCCGAATCACCCACATGTATGTTCTACGATTTTTTTTTTCAGTTTTCGAGCGAACAGCATTTTTTTCTCTTTCTCTCTTGTGCATGTACTTTCCTCGTGATTTTTTTTTACTTGTGTTATCGTCATGAAATGCACTGTTCAGCAATAAATAAACGACTAACTGAATACCGACGTAAATGCCATCGATTTTTTTTAGAGTTCAGATTATAAAAAACAGAATTATCTTTTCTACACTCATAAACGGAAGACTCTGTTGATTTGTCTGGACCCGATAAACTTCGGAACCAATGGTCCGATTTGGACAATGGTTTTCACCAGTGTACAGTGTAAGAAAATTGACCGTGTAAACATGCGCGAGCGAGCATAAACCTACTCTCTGCCTACTCTCTAGTGACAAGACGACGAAAAATCGTCTTGCACCTAAGCGGAGCCTCAGGCGCAAGTCGATTAGAACTTTTTAAAAATTGCTTTTAAAAAATTCTAAGAGGAAAGCACATACACGAAAGAGAAAAAAAAATAGAAACCTATGCTACAGGTAAACGCGAAAAAAAGATTTACTCTCAAAAACTAAAAAAGATCGTGGAACATACATGTGGGTAGAACATAGGAGGCATCTAGATTTTCATTCTGAACGTCACTTTTCGAGCCACCCTGTATACAGCCGTCTCATATCAAGCTCCCCACGATACGCCATTAACGTCATAGAGGATTCCTTTTTTTTCTAACGCTTACAATCTCTACTGTATACACAAAATCCAAATATGCGAAGTATACGTCATATTTCTGTGTCAAGCAGTAATATCCCGGCTACATCTGCATAACCAGTAGCTCGGACGACTGTATAATTTGCATTAATTATTTCTTAAATCTCGATGGGAGGCGTTTGGCATAGAGACGCCGCCGCGCTGTGTACCGAACCGCAATGTCAAAAGAAGCATAAATATTAAAAATCATAGTCTCGGCACGCGGATGTATATCTTTTTATATACGCCGTATAGCTATGCAGGATTAAGCTTGCGTATGCGCAAGCTCTTCAGACATAACGTATTGGAAATTGGTCTTCGATGAAACGTGCGTTCCTGTAAATGCTAGAAAATTCTTCGGCCAAACAGATCTCGACGTTCGAATTTGTTCGGTTATAATTATTATTCTACGATCAGTATAACGACCCTGACTAACAAACCAGTGGGAGCGAATAAACGCGGAGTCTTGGATAGAAGGAGCTCGTGCGCAATGGATTTTTTTTTGTTTCTTTCAAACTAATGGGGAATATGGAAAGGGTGCGTATTGATGTGTATAATCGTTTCAGCGTGTGTCTTCATTGTGTAATTTTGTAGGGTAAAAACGCAAGTTTGGTCTTGGGTCTTTGGGTTCTCAATTTCGATTTGCAACAAAGATTTTGTCAAAATTTAAAAAATCGACCCAGTTATGACGGTTTCTGTAAAGGGTAAGATCTCGCTGCGATTTACCCTTTTTTCTTGTGTTTTTATTTTTCACAACTATGCTTTATGAAACAGTATTAGTTGTATTTCAAAATCTATTGGTCCGATTTACTTCAAATTCGGATAGAGCATAGTTTATAAAATTGTTTTGCGTATGACCGAATGACTTTTTGGCATGTTTATTCATTTCTTAATAACAAACGATTCAAGTTTTTTGTTGTTGTCAAAACTCGTACGTTTTTTTCGACAGTTTCGCATTTTAGTTATTTTAAATATAAAAAAAAACTATCCGGCCATTTGAAAGTCGTATTATTATATTGAAAGTACATGTGGTTATTTTTTATTTTAGATTACCCTAGTTGCTAGAATCACCTATACCGATTGGCCATGCAGCAACGGCGGAACTTTCTTCAAATAATAATAACTTCATTGTTTATTAATATTTTCCAATGAAAAACGTCAAACTTGTCAAGACTATGTCTCAATTGTGTGTAAAATGCCGACCTCGTCATCCCAAAGCCCTCATGAGAAAAAAATCGACGTGATTTTCGGCTCGCAAGTTTATGAAGACCCGTTAAAAATATCAAACTAATTGATTTCTTTATTTGTTTTAAATATAACTGAATAATTAAACACTGAATAGACTATCTACATTATTATTTGCGTAGATATTGTGAATATTTATACACATAGTAAGATACAGACACACACACCCACTCCCAGGCTATTCCGAAGTACATTTTTATTGCAATCACATAGTCTTCCCACTCGCAGGCGTATTGCAAAATAAAATTCACCGTGTCAGCGAATGAACTGATTGATTATCATATATAGTAACGTGAAGGCCGAGCGTTGATGGATCAATTATATTCGAACGATTTATTTATCACTTAAAAAACATATAATAATTATTTTCAAGGTAAACCATAATTTTTAATGCGGTAAAAAAAACAACAATGATTTCGACGGAATTCTTTATTACTTGGGGTACATTTTCAACTTTTTAAAAGGTTTTCAATTATACTCGGACGATTTATTTATGACTTATAACTGACAGGCTTAAGGATGTATGGTAGATATCGTCACTGCCAAAAGTATTGTGAAATAAATTTTCTCACTTTTAACCATGATAATTTTTGTAAACTGGTTTTAAATAATTATATATAGTAAAAAAATGCATTGATTCATATGCCTAGATGTTGTTTCAATGAAAAAAGTTAAGTTTTCCTTAAAAAGTTGTAATATTTCGCTCAAGCCAGAAAAAACTTCTGGACGTGAAATTACACCTGAATCTATCTGTTGGAAACAAAAAAAAAGAAATATTAAATTTGTGAAATTCCAAATGAGCTCCTGAATCAAAGAAAATAAAATTTCTAAAATATTTAGATAGTTTAATAACACTTATGGAACTTGTACGTATTTATTTATTGATAAATTTGTAAGAAATTTTTCAGGTATTGACAATTTTCTTCCGGTTTTAATTAAATATCACCGAAATTACTTTGACCACGCGTACAAAATTTTGAGAATAGATTTTTGAATGTATTTTATACACGTGGAAAAATGTACACCTCGTTCCTATGATTTTATCGATATTTTCATAGTATAAATATCGGAGAAAGTGCTATCTGTCATAAGAGCGCACGTTAAATTAGTTATTGTATAATTTTTTATGTGTTTGATCATTCGTTTTTTTAATTTTGCATATGAACTCAGCTTGGAGTTTTTGAATGATATACTAAATTTTAAACAATTTATTATTGGGAGTACAAATAAGTCTCCGCCGATTTTTTTATCAAAAATTGGGCATTTATTGTGAAAGAACGGTACTTTAAAGTTTTATTCAAAGTATTGTCCATCGCTAGCTACTACTTTTGCCATCTTTCTGGCAGCATATGGATACCGCGTCGGAAGAACGCTTCATCTTTTGAGGCTATCCACAAATCGACCCAATTTTTGGTATCTTCATATGATGTGAAGTGCTGCTCAGACAGGCCGTGCGTCATCGATCGAAATAAATGATAGTCAGAGGGAGCAATGTCTGGTGAATACGGCGGGTGGGGTAAAACTTCCCAATTGAGTGTTTCTAAGTAGGTTTTGACCGGCTCCGCAACATGTGGACGAGCATTATCATGCAGGAGAATAATTTTGTCGTGTCTGGAGTAGTAGTGGTCGCGTTTTTCCTTGAGTGCTCGGCTCAATCTCATCAATTGTGTTCGGTAGAGAGCCCCAGTAATCGTTTCGTTCGGTTTGAGCAACTCATAATACACGACACGAAGCTGATCCCACCAAATACACAACATGAGTTTTTTTTCCATGAATATTCAGCTTGGCTGTCGATGTTGAAGCATGGCCAGGTGGTCCCCATGGTTTCCTCTTCTTTGGGTTATCGTAGTGGATCCATTTTTCATCACCAGTGACTATACGATGCAAAAAACCCTTTCGCTTATGCCTGGCAAGCAGCATTTCACGTGTGCAAAATAGGCGTTCAACGTTTCTCGGCTTCAGTTCATATGGAACTCAATTTCCTTGCTTTACAATCATTCCCAATGATTTTAAACGATGTGAAATTGCTTGTTGAGTCACTCCTAATGTAAGTGCAAGTTCTTCTTGCGTTTGGCACGAATCTCCCTCCAATAATGCTTCCAATTCCGCGTCTTCGTACACTTTCGGCCTTCCGCTACGTTCTTTGTCTTCGACGTCAAACTCACCGTTCTTAAACTTTTGAAACCACTCACGACAACTTCTCTCACTTAAAGCAGCCTCACCATATGCTTCTACAAGCAATCTATGCGCCTCAGCTGCAGATTTCTTCAAATTAAAGAAGTAAATCAAAGGTTCCCGCAAATGGCGTTTATTTGGCTCAAAACTCGACATTTTCGCACGAAAAAAATTATGTGATGCTGATACAAAATCGTTAATATTTCAAGGTTATGGTCTTGCCAGATGTCCAACCTTACGATATGACGTTTTACATCTGACAATTTCAACCATAACCATCTTTTGTCAAACGGCGGAGACTTATTTGTACTCCCAATATGATTTTCAGTTGTAGCCCATACATCCTGAATCTCCTGATTAGTGTTATTCGCAAGCGGAACATTCGAGATTGACAGCAGTCCCATTCGCGATATTTGCAGTGAACTTCTATTTTCTTGAAACTCGATTTGACGCTAGGGCGATTGGCTGTACCGATGTTTTAAATGGCCTGTTTGTACAGGGCACAATGGTGAAGGGATACACAAACCTGTGTTCTGTAAATATCCATACGAAAGATGACCGGTATACACGAGTGTAAAATTGCGCACAAAAGGTTCGCGCGCTATTTGTTCGCTTGGGAAAAGTTTTGTGTCCACGTGTGCCGCTATGTATGAAGGCAAGTTTTTTTTTACCCCCTGGTGCTGCCGATTTCATTGCGGGCTCTCGCATCGACGTAGCAGTAGATCATTCTCTCAGTTCCAAGGAACCGGCCGACTCATCGCGCTTGTTTTCCGCCTTGCCGCGATTAGGGAACCATCAGTCAGCCACCTGGGGGGGAACACAGGACGCGCCGCGGTCTTCTTCTCCTCTTCTTTTACACCTTCCGAAATCGTTTCTTCACACCTTTGTCGTCTCGTTCGCCACGCTCATCGCGGCTCTTCGAAATTTGAGAAATGTTACTGACCCTGCTTCCAACGTCGAAACGGAAACGAAATGCAATGTTGCCGGAAAATCAGTACTTTTTTAATACTTTTTTTTCATATTGAAGACAAAATTTATTAATTGTATTCATAGATTTGACATAACGGAATGTGTATTAATTGTATCATTAGCGGGTGTACAACATGAAGGGTATAAATGATATCGAGCGACCAGAAAAAAATAATGGAAACAGGAACCGTATTCATTGTTCTTCTGGTTTCGATATGATAAACGCTGTATCGATTGTAATAATAGTTCTCGTTTAAAAATTATTCCTTCGATTGGTAGCTTTTGGCATTAAGTGAGATGGTATTAGTATGAAAGTTAAATGTTAAATTTAACTTTTAAAAAGTTAAAAGTTAAATATGTTGTGAGATGGTATTAGTATGAAAGTTAAATGTTATTAAATTAATGTTAAATGCTATGAGGAGTTTTTATTAGTTTCATTCGTAGTTTCTATAGGTATAATTATATAAATCATGCAACATAATTATAGATTCGATGATTTATTGTACATGTACCCATGAAGAAATTGTCGTAGGAATCCAATTGGAATCCTATACTGGTCCCTACTTCCTGATGGGGATTCAGTGGATCGTCGCATTGGATCTCTAAACTAAAACATCATGCTCGTACATTGGATTTTTTTCGAATATTTTTTAATTGAGAAATGGGCAAGCTGTATAAAATGATTTCCGACGAAAAAAAAAAATTTAATCGTTTGTTATAAATAAATGAATCAACATAGCAAGAAATCGTCTGGTCATACGATATGAAATGTTATAAACTATGCTCTATCCGCATTTAAGGTAGTAGGCTCGCCACAGTCACGTTGAAAAGTTTATTCTCCGCTCAATCGATGAAAGCTTTGAAATATTGCGAAATACCCTTATAATGTAGGCTGTACATCTTATCGGGATGTAAAAACTTGTAATTATGAAAACGCCTAATATTAGATGAAGTAAAAAGTTCTGAGCGTTTTTTCGCTTTATTTCGACGATAAAATTAAAATAGTTAGGATTATCCGATTTAGATCAAATATGCGCCGTTTTATTCGATAACTTTTGTCCATTTTGAAGGCTATTTCATAATTCCACGATTGAAGAAGTCCTCGTCCCTATTGGTAAAAAAACTTGAGCAGCTCATTTTCACAAGCCTCTCTTGAGGACAGTTTTGTACCATCAAGAAAATTTTGCAAATGCTTGAAAAGGTGATAATCGCTTGGTGTCAGGTCGGGACTATACGGCGGGTGCGATAGAACCTCCCATCCAAGCTCTCGGAGCTTCTGGCGGAGCTTCTTCCTATTGGAGCTTCTTCCTATTGGCCAATTCTGGCCGCTTCTGATCGATCGCCTGTTTCAATCTGGTCAGTAGTTGACAGTACAGGTCCGAATTGAGTGTTTGGCCCGATGGGAGCAGCTTATAGTGGATTCCAATCCCTTCCAATCCCACCAAACACACAGCAAAACCTTCTTGGCCGTTAATCCGGGCTTGGCGACCGTTTGGGCCGGCTCACCGCGATTGGACCACGATCTTTTTCGGCTGTTGTTCTCGTATGTCACCCATTTTTCATCGCGTCACGATCCGCTTCAAAGATGGGTCGATTTCGTTACGTTTCAGCAAAGAAGCGCAGGCATCAATTCGGTCCAAAAGGTTCTTTTGCGTCAATTCGTGTGGCACCCATACATCGAGCTTCTTCTTGAGATCAGCCTTATGCAAATGGTTCCAAACGGTTTTCTGGCTAATCTTCAGTTCCTCGGCAATGGAATAAGTGCTCACATGTCGGTCCGACTCGACGATTTCCATGATTTTATCGACATTTTCGTCGATTGGCCTACCAGAGCGTGCCTCATCTTCGAGGTCCACATTATCAGAACGGAATCGTTGGAACTATCGCTTTGCTGTTGCATTCGATACTGTATTGGGTCCATAAACAGCACAAATTTTTTTGGCCGCCTGCTCCGCCTTTTCACCTTGGTCGTAGTGGTCTGAAGAATGTATCGAATTTTCTCTTTTTCACCTCCATTTTGGAACACTGTAACGCACAACTGGCTTCACCAAACACAAAACTATCAAAGAACTTTTTTTTAAGCGTTACGTCACCTTTAAATCGCCATATAGTATGACCCGATGCGATGTATACATCGGGAGATATGACTCACTAAAGACATCTAGCGGAAAACGCTCAGAACTTTTTACTTCACCCAATATAATGTTTACCTAACCCTCACTTTTGTATCACACTATCCATTCCGGCTACTAATACGTAGATACTCTGCGTATACGGATATGCACACACTACTGTAATCTAGTTCTAGTCTGCTCCAATCGCTTCGTGGCGCTAGCGTCGATAGACATTGCTTAATTTAAATCGCTATTTCTCTGAAACTAGACGCTCAAAATTCATGATTTTTTTTTACCCACTTCGTCATATGTTCCTCTGTAATTGAGAATTTAAAAAAAAATCTGTCGAACAGTTTCGAAGTTATTGCGTGAAATGTGGAATTTTCCACTGCTCCCCATAAGAATACGTGTAAAACCATAAAATCTTTGATTGCCAATATCTCGAAAACGGAAAGGTGAATCCTTTTGAAACTTTGCAGATAATCATTTAATAGTGTCCTGAATGAGTCCTCAAAATTGAAAAAGAAATCTATAAAAAAAACGCCTTGGCGAGACTACTACCTCAAAGTGAACCGGACGAATAGATTTTGAGATACGACTTACACCGTTTCACAAAACATACTTATGAGAAAAAAGTAAAAGAAAAAAGTTGGCCGTAGCGTAGCGAGCGATCTGACCCCACACAAAAATCGTCATAACTCGGAAACTTTTGCAATTTTTACAAAATCTTTGTTGGACATTAAAGTTAAGACCCTACGCTATAGAACAAAGCACCAAAAAAATCATATTTTCGAAATTCAAAGTTTATGCAGACCACTAAATTTACTCGAAAAAAAAAAGTTGTGATATTTGCCTACAGCCACGTTTGACGTTTTTCAATTGCATATTTCGCTGCGCGAGCTAAATACCGTAAAGACAAACGTTCTGTATACACACAAGGATCAAATTATAAGATTTTATAACTATGTCTCGCTTAAATTCCTTATTGCGGGCGCGGTGTCCGATGCGGGATAGGAAGAAGAAAAAAAGGTCAAATCGCGCTATTACGACTGGATACCGAGTAAAAAGCCGAAGAATGTTTTATCGCTCGTTAAACTAATTAGATTACCGAGCATTGCGGGGCACCGGTCGAGCTATAAATTAACGTTTCGGTCATTTATGGCCAAGTTTGAGTCTACGGTGTGCAGAAGTCGCCGCCGGGCAAAAATAAGGCCCAGCTATATCTCGAGTCCCTGAGTTCGTACTCAACAACATATACTCTCTCATTGATACAATATATATATATATATATATATATATATATACACAATATAAGATTCAATGGCTTAGGCTCCGTGCAAAGCTTCCTATAGTGTAACATACCTGTACACCAACTAACGCTCTATGCGCAGTGCTATTGTGCGTGAATTCCTGTATCCGAAGATTAACTCTCGTAAACGTAAGTATCGCGAGCACGTATTGCGCCTGCTATATGCATTGGACCTGCTTCCACACATATATATATATATATGTACAATACGTATATACGTACGTATGTACATAGTAATTCGCACCGGTAATAGTGCCTGAGAGAATGGCGAGGTTTATTATGAGAATCCTTCGAGAAATCATTTTTTGCAACTAAATAATATTAAAAAACATTTCTTTTTTGTCTTCCGTCTCCCTCGATATTCCTGCGTGTGTACTCTCGATCTCAGCCGGCTTTTTCTCTATTCATATATATGTACAGGTTGGCTTGAGCAGTAACGTCCAGAAGAAAAATCTAGATGCCTCGTATCAATACCTATCCGAATCACTCCCATGTATGTTCTACGATCTTTTTTTAGTTTTCGAGAAAAAAAAGCTTTTTTTGAAGTTTTTTCTCCTTTGTGTATGTCATTTCCTCGCGATTTTGTGTACTTATATTATCGTTACGTAGTGCACTGTTGGGCAATAAATAAATTAACAACCGAAAAGTAATGTAAATGCGTTAGGTTTTCATGAAAAGTTTAAAAAATAGGTTCAAGAAGATCAGTCACTAAAGTTTAGATGATAAAAAAATAATTATAATAGTGTAAATAATAATAATAATAATGAAGCGACAATAATGTAGATAAGTATTTTTCGGATGAAAAAAATTAAACAAGTATGATATATTTATTAAAAAAATAAATATATTCTTAGTTTTTTGCAAGAATAACGATAATAATGGGGAGAGAAATATACAAATAAATTTCCATTTATTTTCTCAAATATACTATGGACGAATGCAGCTATGAATTATCATGAACGATGCACTAACCGACTGTTTTGCTGCACCGATACTCCTTTATTTCTCGAGGTATATGCATACAGTCGGTATATTTCAACGCGAATACCAACGATATAATAAAAAGATTGGCAGTTCTGCCTCATCTGAGCAGTGTTTTGTTACCTGCTCTGACGACGCCACACATGCTTCCTCTCTTCCAATCACTCGCACGCAATGCACATGTCATGTTCTTGCCTCGAGGAGTTATCCGCGGACCTCGGGAAACATCTTATTCTCTCTTTTAACGATAATACGACGATTGTGGAATTTTTGTTGTCGCTGAAAGCGAAAATAAATTACGGCAAATAGAAGGACGCGCTCAAAATGGATTGGGAGGTACGAACAAATGGATTTGTTTGGGTTATTCTGGGAATGTATTGTTTTTTTTCTGAGGACTATATTTTTTTTTTTTAATTCGTGTTCACTCCGAGAATACAAGAGTAACTTAAGGAATTTTTAAATAGAATAACACGTCTGTCGTGCAAGAAATGGATTCAACACTGGCAGAAGCCTGGTGGTTTTGGAGCGATCCAATTAAGTCAATTTTTTATGTCTTCAGAATAAACGGCTTTCCGAAAAGGGCCGATGCCATATATCGAAACAAATAATCATCTGAGGGTATGATGTCTGATGAATATGGCGTGTGAGGTAGAATCTCCGAGTTCGGTCCTTCTAAATAATTCTTGACGGATCCATGAACGTGTCATCTGGCATTGTCATGCTGTAAATTTATGTGGCACCCAATTTCCTTACTTTTGGTTCATTCCCATGGCATCCAGGCGTAAGGAAATGCATTGCCGCATAACATTTAATGCTGCTGTCAATTCTTTTTCCGTTTGACACGTATCTTCGTCCAATAATGCTTTCAATTATGGCTCTTCAAATACTTGTATTTTCAGCGGCTTTCCATACAGCTTATCATCCAAATCAGAATCATGCTTTCCAAATCGTTGAAACTTTTCACACGTGCTTACCGATGGAGAATGTTCTTTGTAAACATCTACAAGCAAAGGATGGCCTACAGTTGCACTTTTCTTTTAAATAAAGTAATGCAGTAACACTTCTCTCAAATGACGTTTATTCGGTACAAAAGTAGACATTTTCAATACGATAAATATAATAATTGCTTACATTTAAGTCAAATAGCATCAACTGCGTTTGACAGCTGCGTATAGATCTTTCGAATTCAAATATTGCCAAGCTCAGCATAATGCCACCAGTACGAGATACGCTATCAATTAAAAATCCCCAAAGTCATACTTGTACAACTAATATGAAAGCAGTGGGGCCGGGTTGAATTTCCGAACATTAAATGCTCCGACGTTTTTAAATTCCTAATTTTAATGTTCCGAAACTACAAGTTTCGTAAAGATCATGCCAGCGAAAGGCTACACAGTTGACTGTAAATGATGTAGAACGGTACGAGTAGCGATAGAAAAAGGATACAAATATGATTTCTTATACGAGATAATTTTCAGAAATAGTATGTAGAAGATCAACGCTTTATTTGAACGACCAGTAATACGACATACAAAACTCCGAATATATAATATTAAGCATGCCACAAAATTTCGAAATTTTTATTATAGAAAACGAGCTATGTCAGAAAGTTTAAATATAATAAAAGCTAATAAGAGACTCGTCAGGTTCACAAAAGTTTTGGACTCCGGAAATCATAGCTTCGTTCATCCAGTTTGCGAAAACTTAAGTTTAGATAGTGTAAGAATCCGATAAAGAACGTTCAGAACGTTAAAAATTCCGAAAACTCACACATAAAGCAGATAGCAAGTTAGCCCAACGCGTTTAGATGGCAGCACCACGACTTATTTTGACGATTCTCAGATTTCGGAGTTTTGGTCTTTCGGGTAAAATTCTTTCGGAGTTTTGATCTTCGGGGTAGTATTCTTTCGGAGTTTTGATCTTTCGTGGTAAAATGTTTTCAGAGTATTGATCATCCTTCACGTTTTATTGTGCACATATAATGTAAGGATGTTTAGCTATCGATGATTCTTATCGATATTCTTTTTTTCGAAACATTTCCCTGTACAAACCTTCGCCATTGAGGAACTCGAATTTCTAACACTACAATTTTTGGAACTGTGGACTCTCTAATTATGGGAAGTTAATACTTATTTTATGTGCTGTATTTTCATGGCGACACTTTATCAGTCGATCCTATCCTTATTGTCATTTGATTCCTTAGTGTACGATTATTTTCGGTTATATGATAATTCTGTTTACAACATTTTGGAATTATAAATTTCCAGAAGTATTGAGTACTAGCTAATAAATTCGAAATTTTGAGCGTTCTGATAATTCAAAGTTCGGAATTTCAACCTGGCCCCAAAGCAGTCAGGAAGACATCGACAAGTTTTCTACACTTTTCCTGTGCCCTCGTACAAATGCGGAAACAAGTGGCCGTCAATGACCGGAAGCGGCAGAATGAGAGATGTGGATCAAAAGTGAGAGTGATCTGATTGTAAAAGTCTGTCAGGCCATACGAACGAACATTGAAAAAATGAATAAACACGGATAGAACTGCGGAGAGAAAAATCCAATCTTCCCCCGTTTGTCACAGCTTTACTCGCGATACCTTATACATGGGTATAGGGTAAACGACAGGCAATTTCTTCGCGCTCGCGTGTCACTCACTGAAAGTGTTAATCCTCAAACTGACAGTCGGCAAGTACGCGTAATCTTCGTTCGGCCGTATTACGCGCACCAATTAATGTAATTTCACCATATTGAGCTTCAAAAGACACGCGGCACGATGAGTCTCTAACGTACACGTCTTGTATTGCCTTTCGCGTGTCGTTCCCAACGAGGCGTGAGAATATTACTCATTTGCGATGATGTACGCAATGAAAGACTCACTCGTATCGGCTATTTATCTTTTTTTTTTCTTTGGGAAAATACGAAATCGCGGCGGTGCATTATATATGCCGATGATGCAGTCGTACTTATGCCGAGAACGCAACCTCTCAGATATTCGTCACAACTTTTCTGCAACTCGCGACAACACGATAAAGTATAGTTCTAACTTTTTTATTAGGTATACACAGATATGTCATATATACATAGAACAGTGAACATTTGCTTCTGACAAAGCATATATATATATATATATATATATATATATATATATATATATATATATATATGCATGTCTTCATATCTGAATAATTCACATTAGATCCGATCGTAAAAGTTTTGCTAGAGCAATATTTTTTTTGCCACTTTACCTAGAATGTATGTGCAAACGTAGCTACGAAAGTTTGCTCACATTTGCTGGCGGCAAATTCTCCGATACCGAGGGTTGCAATAGAAGAGATGAGGACGATGATGATGATGACGATGGGAATGTGTAGGAGATTACATTGAAGCATAAAAAGGGCAACGGCTAAGTTCGAGTATAGCGACGTTCCCGCAAAATGGACAGTGAACTATGAACACTTTGTGTTCAATACAACGCGCATATAAATGGATTGGCAAATAAGTTCGTTTGGTTTTTTTCATTCCGTTCATACGTTCAAAACTGAACGAACTTATTTTGCCAATCCAATATATATATATATATATATATATATATATATATATATATATATATATATATAATGTACAGATAATATCCGCAATGGTATACATTGGAATGCAGGAAACAAAATATATATACTAGCTTCCGCCCGCGGCTTTGCCCGCGTGAAATTTGGCCCATAGAAACCTCATTACCAGTTGCACCCCTTGTTTCAGGTTGCTTTAAAAATTCCTAAGCCATGCGTCTTATTATTTGTTTTAAAGAATATTTATACCAAGTTTCGAGTTGATACACGCAAGGAATACAATCTTCCAGACTAACTTTTACATCCCATTTCATTCTTTTAGGGGTTGATTTTCGAAAATTCCTTTCTTAGTGCACCTCTACGCCGTTTAAGGAACATATCTTCCGAATTTCATTGAGATAAAAGCAGGGAATTCGATTTACCCATACAAACTTCAATATTACTCTTCCCGCTATTTTCTGACAAAATTTTGTAAAAAAATTTGTAAAGATCCTTGAAAATATGTAGAATGAACGAAATTCCCCCTTTTCCCGGGCTCTAGACCGATAGGCTCCCTTAAGGGTGAAAATACATGTAGACGACGAAAAAATAGCAAATTTTCATTTTTTTTTTTGGAAAGGAACAAAACGTTTTATATTTATGAAACTTGAGGTACAATTTATTGCATAATTAAGCTGTTTAAATTATTTTTTTCATTAAAAAATATTGCAAAATGGCGACGTTATGACGTGGTCTTCCAGGAACGTTTTGGCGGCTTCAATATTGACCTGAAAATTATGACCCAAGAATTTTTAGTATTTTAACATCCAAATGCAGAACTTATACCTAAGAAACATGTAATAGCCTGAAAATTAAATTAATTTTCAGTCACTTCAAAAAAGAGAATCGAAATTTTACACAAAATTTTCGTTATTTTTTGCAAAAAAAGTTACTTTTTGAAAATGATTTTCATAAACAAGTAGGTATAAATTTAAGGTAATATTGTTATTGAGTTGTGTGTATAATTTTAGCACGACAGTTTGGCACGTTTTAAAGTTTATCTTTCTCACAAACTTCAAAAATGTAATTTTGAAAAAAAAACGTGTTTAAAATTTCGAATTACGAAAACTCAATGATTTCAGTGACTTGCCTGCTAAACAGCGATTCCCGGGCTGATTCTTGCGTTGCTTAACTAACATTTTACGAGAAAAAAAATCCATATCTTCATGTCGCTACATGTATATCCCCCCTTAAGGTCATACGATGATTCTGTGGCTCTATTTTAGCAAAGTAAGCTTCGAAATATTATTTTCGAGGCTCACTTATAGAAATAAGTACTCCTCCATATTTTTATAAGAATATTCATTTTTTTCGCCATCAATGAGGAACAATGAACCGTGGCAACCATTGAGTCGCGAGTACAAAGAATGATCGAGGTGGTGAGAGAGCCAAATGACGGTTAGGACGAATACGAGCTGCACGTTGAAACGTGGAGGGGCAAGGAGCGGGAAGTAATGCACGATACGCGCACATCAATTAAGCTTCCGCGTTTCAGAGTAGTGTAATAAGTGACTTCTGCGGCCGTGGAACTCGCAATTTTCCGGAAACCCACGCCAAGAATTGCTAGGATTGCGTACCGTCCTCCCCTCCCCCCTGGCCCCCTTGCCCCTGACGAGAAATACGAGTGACGAGTTACGGACTCGCTTTAATTTTCTTTTTTTTTTATTGCCCCGACGCAGTTTTGTGGCTCTTACTTGGCAGCTCGCACATGCCACGAGAACAATCGTCGAGGAGCGCATACTCCGCGCATAATTTTCTCTCATTGCGGTACAAACGAGAATTGCGGGCCGCTCTCATCGTTGAACTGAGATCCATGCCTCGAGAAGCTCGGACTCGAAGCAATTTTCGCCTCTTTCATTACAAGCCTTATTAAGATATAAAATTGGCTTCTTGTTTTTTTTTTTTCACTTTGGGATCGGGCTTCCTATCATGCGATAATTTGTAGAGATCGCGGTGAGTAAAGTCTCGTTGAGGATATTTAGCTTTCGGTAATATTTTGTGTTGAGGACCTTAAAAAAAACATCAGCTAGTCATACGATATAAAAAGTCACGAACTATGCTCTGTCCAAATTTGAAGTGAACCGGACAAATAGATTTTGAAATAGGACTCACCCTATTTCATAAAACGTAGTTTCGAGAAAAATGCAAAAGGAAAAAGGGTGAAAACGAAAGCGGGACGATTTGCCTTCCTGTGTAGAAATTGTCATAGAGATCCAATTCGATTCACATACTTGTCCCTACTTTCTGATGGAAAACCCATTGGTTTTCCATCAGAAAACGTCGTACATTGGATTCTAATCGGGATTCTTCATTGGAATTCAATGTACGAATCCAATTTCAGTCCTAAAGGATTCCCACATTATCGAACAGAATTCGATACGATTCTTAATGGTTCTCATCGCATTCTGTACGTGGAATTTTCCAAACAAAATATATAGATATGCAAAATGAGTCGATCTTGAAAATGTGTAAATCCTAACTTAAAAAAGTATTCGGTCTTTGCATAATTCCGGAGGGAAAATTGAGTAAATTTAAAACGTAAAGTATTTACAAAAAAAAAGCAATTTTTATCAACTAAATACGTTCCATTCTGTTCAATCACTTTCTGCCATCTCTCCAGGAGCTTCATTATTTCTCTTTCATAAAAATCCTGAGATCTTTGGGCAAAGAAGTCATTCGCATAGTTTTTGCGGACGTCCAGGGAATTGAAGGTTTCATTATTCAAATGGTTCTGTAGCTCACGGAACAAGTGATAATCTGAAGGTGCAAGGTCCAGACTATACAGTGGATGCACCAAAACGTCCCACCGAAGCTGCAATAACTTTTGCCGGGTCAACAGAGATATGTGTGGTCTAGCGTTGTCCTGGTGAAACACAACGCTCTTCGTGTTTGCCGATGCGGGCAGCTGCTGATCGATTGCTCGCTTTAATTTGGCCAGTTGTGAGCAGTACTTGTTCGAATCGACCAGATACAGAGCAGGACCTTCTTCGGGTGCAATCCTGCCTCTGCGACCGTCTGAACAGCCTCCCCGAACTTCGACCATGATCTTTTTGAACTGACATTGTTATAGACAATCCATTTCATATCACCAGTAATCATTCACTTTAAAAATGGCTCGTTTTGATGGCGTTTGGGCAGCAAATCGCAAACTGAAATTCGGTCCATTAAATTATTTTCGCTCAGTTCGCGCGGTACCCAAACATCAAGCTTGTTTACCATCCCAACCTTCCGTAAAGGTCTCAAAACAGTTGATTGATCAATGTTGAGATTATGACCGATTTCTGTAGTCGTAAAATGCCGGTCGGAGTCGATTGAAGCCTTTATTTTATCGACATCAGTAGTGACTGGCCGACCGGAGCGTGGAGCATTTCAGAGATCAAAATCTCCACAATGAAATTTCGCAAACCGCTTCCAACAAACACTTTCGCTTACGGCATTCTCTCCGCAGACGGCGCATATCTCTTGGTCAGTTTGCAACGCGTTTTTTGCCTTTTTGGAAATAAAAAAGCAAAATGCATCGAAAATACACGTTTTTTTCTTCCATATTTAGAATATAATTAAAGTTGCTATCAGTCACGTATCTCGATGGATACTTTTTTTAAATACAAGGCACAAGTTTCAGCTTTCACCTAATATACGACATTTCATATGGTTGACGCATGTGTGAGCGGAGAAACAAGTGCGAACGACATCTGTCGGAATGTCGCTACAGGATTATTCATAGACCTAATATAAATCGGTTGAAAAAGTATATCTTAAAAATGAATTTGAATGCCATCACTGAAAAGCCACTGTAATTAACGTTTATTATTTATTTTACTGCACGGTGACAGAATATCACCGAACATGTACACACTCACGAAGCGTCCAGGTTACGTTTCAACGCGCCCATTTATTTCTCGTGACTTTTCACATATTTTCGATTCGCAAGGGGTAAGAATTCTCAGAAGGCGTTCATCGGGGAACAGTACAGAAACCGATTGGATCCCAATGAGGACTTCTTATGTGCGGTGCCCCTGACAAATCCCTATGGAGATGTGGGTGCACCATGAGACTCCCTAACAACTTCATGCATGAGATCACGAAAGGATATTTTTTTAGGAGATCCAACAAATTCCGGTTGAGAATTTAAAAAAAATCTCAAACGATCTCAATTGGGAAATAGCGCGGAATCCACTTGGATCGCAATGTGGACTCCGTACGTGCGGCGTCCCGATAAAATCCCTATAGGGATGTGATAGGATCTGCGGACTCCTCAATTAATTTCTGCACTCGTTAGCGTAGTGGGCGAACTGACCCTTCACAAAAATCATCACAACTCAGTCAATTTTGGGAATTTGCACAAATACTTTGTTGCAAATTAAAGTTATTACCCTAAGCTATACGAGTATGCGATATAAGATTGCATCTCTGAAATATTGGGCTTAAGCAAACCCCTTAGAGACTTCCAATGAGGCATTTATTTTGTTATAACTAATACTATTGTTTAATGGAGTGTAATCAGTTTTTTTTACACTCTCCACATACACACACAGAGACGTGTTCATGTACGTGTGAATACATATATCGATGAGGAGGAAACAATGGCAAAAATCTTCAACGATCAAAATGATATAAGTACACTAAAATGTATCGATAGTGGCAATTGCGAAGTTTCTGTACCGCGACATATTTTCACGTAACTCGCGTTCTATTGCTAACTCCGGTGTGTCCAATTCATAGTTCTGAACGTACACTTCCTCGAGCAGTACAAAGAGGGAGAGAGAGAAAAAAAATCCCAGACGTTACATCGTCGTTACGTACCGTCAATTTGTTTTGCGTATAGCGATGGTTGTCGTTGTGGATTCACTCGTCGCTTCGGTCTACATACCGTTCCTCGGAGGCTTCCTTGAAACATTTCCGCGAAGGATAATGTATCACGTGTACGTCCATACCGCTTGATCATCGTGGGCAACCACGCAGTGATAGCAATAATAGTTATGGAAGACGAAAAAATGATTAATAACAATTAATACGTAACGCGAAAATGCATACGTGAGAACTATGAAAAGAGAAAAGAGTATTTGTCGACGTGCTGTGCAGTACGATTGAAGCTGTCAAAAAAAGGCAATTTTCCATTGTTGGCTTTGCACAGAAGTTGGCGGCGGAATATACGAATATTTGAATCTAAACAGATCAAAATATTAAATTTCAAAATTACCAAAAACTTCTCACATTTCAATAGCAGCGTCTCTCGATCCTTTTATCCGCCACTTCCGGATTACGTTCTCTCTCGTTTCCTCCCGTCTCTATCGAGGGAACGAGGGAATTCGGGAGGATTCTGAAGAGCAGCCGATCGATGTTTGTCCGTGGGGATTGTATAGCGTGCGAATCGGATAAACGCAAGAGACCGAGTGCATCACGCACGTGACAAAAAAAAATGCCACCACTTGGCTCGTTCACGTATAATGACAATAATCATCGTTATGCACGTATACGCATATGTGTGTGTATGTGTGTGTGTGTGTGTGGGTGAAAAATATATATATCCCGTGCGGTCTGTTGTTGTGCGTGCTCATGAAAACTATTGACAGAAGAGAACACCACAAAAGCCAGATGCGCAATGAAACGGATTGGGAAGTCAACGGACAATGGAGTGACCACATCCTTCTCTCCACCAGGACAATCGTATTGTCATCGAGTCCACCCTTCCGCGCGTTATCTTGTATTTTTTGGGCATAACACCGCGAGAAAATGCACACTGCTAACGGCGAGACGGATAGTGGGGGGAAGCAGAAACATTGTTGAGCTTATATTGTTACCGGAAGTACCTAGTGTCGTCGTCTCGTTGCTCTTCCAACCTCCGGTGAAATACGTTTTACACTTTGCACTTGAATTGACATCAGTTACGTTGCCGTAGTGGCATCTTGACTGAATTATTGAAAAATTCGACATCTTTCCAATGTTTGAAGAAACGCCGAAAATCAGAACTTTTGCCATTTGACTTTTTATTACTCAATTAGTTCAGTACCTAAGCCCAAACAAACCCAGATAGCATCAGTAAGGTTGCAATACTATAATCTTCATTGAATTATTGAAGATTCGTGCAATGTTTGATGAATCTTCTTCATGTGAAATTTGCATTTTGTCTCCTCGTCATTTGGCTTGGCTCAACTGCGGCAAATGACGAGGTCATTACCCTGCCAGTCTTATGAGAAAGGATACATTTTTAGGCTTTGTACAGTAGAAATAAAAGTTTGAAGCAATTAGACAAAAAAAAATCTCCCCCGCGTTTCACAGCATTCGTGTTCATCCCGAAAAAAACCCAAACAAAAAGCAACTCTGCCCAGGTATCTCAACTTTCGTGTCTTCAAAAGATCGTATTAACGATCGCGCCAACAGTCCTCACACTCGCGCTTCCTTGTATTTTTTTTTCGATAAACGAGAAGGAAAGAAAACAATAATAATCGAGATGCTCGAGCTGGGCAACGCAAGCGATAAAAAGCAAAAAAAAGGGCTGTTTCACGTATCGGATTCTCGTGGGATCCTTTGAAACGGAAATATCTGCGGTTAACGCGAAACGATTTTTTTATTCGCTGTATTCTATTCAAATTTCAGTATTCTCAGCACGATAAAGGGAAACAGTTTAGGATTGAAAGATTGTTTCACTTTTCTTTCTTTCCGTTTTTTTTTTTTCATCATCTCGCGGTTTTGAGATTCCGTGACCAACGAACATTGATGTCGAGAAAAAAAATCTTACCCCCATGAACGAACCAGCGGTCCATTCTATACAATTTAACTAATTCTCATGTTGCCTAGTTGCGCACGCAATGTAGCACAAAATGCCCTCGTAAGCAAATTATCGTCGAGCGATATCAAACAAAACGTGTCTCTCTCACCTGTGAATTCACACAATATTTTTCGTATTCATTGTATGGGACATTCATATATTTATATATCTCCAACCATATGTATCTAGATTCATATGCATCAATAAATTTGGAAGCGGTCACATTTCTCAATGTCCTATCCTATCGAGGGCAAAACCTCCCCCCTGAATTCAATTTTTTTTCTTCAATTTTCAGTGGGCCTTCGAAACATCATACATAAGATACTGAGATGGTTCACATTACCTCACGATATGGGATCCTTACTCACCAAAATCTCTTTCCCTCGCCCTGCTCGTTCCGTCATCGCCCCTCCCCACTCTCCACTTCCAATACATTTAGTTAATATGAACGATCAGTAAAAAAAATGTTCTCAAAACTCCAAAATTACAGACAAAACACCCTCTACAGCTTTATTATATGTAAAGTCAGAGATTTACAGACAAAGCGCGTCTCATAATTAGTTAATTTTTGTCAATTACTTGATTTGGTCTTTTGTTCAAAGATTTTTGTTTTCATTTTTATATATATCGCTCATTGAAAATAATAATGAATTGCAGGAAACATGTATGGAGATTTGAAAAATACAAAGAACTCATTATTTGTCAATTTTTTATTCTTTGTTCCTTTGTTCATAGACAAATGAACAAACGAACAAAGAATGAAAAATTGCGTTTGTACCGTTTGTTTTCTTTAATACGGTGTCTGTTGTGTTTATTTATAGTAATTTACATTAACTACATAACGCAATGCCCATTAGCCTCAATCCTATTCCAGACTTCAAGTTGTGTTCCTGTGAAAGATTCATGGAAATCGATTCAGTCGTTCTCGAGTTATAAACGAACCAACAAACGGACTCTACAGTTCGATTATACGTAGAGAAGTTATATATATATATATGCACATACACATATCTGCATATAACAAACCTGCAAAGGGTGCTTTGTCTATCATTTTTACATTTTTGGAAAGTTTCTCTACAGATTGTTTATATTAAATGAAAGAAGTGGAAAAATCGTTTTTCGAAAATACTTTTCTGTTTGCCTGCATGCCTGTACGTTTGCGCCTTCATAACTTGAAAACTACTGAATCGATTTCCATGAACCCTTCACAGAAACACAGCCTAGACTGTGGAAGATGATCTTGGCTATTCAGCGTTACGCTGTGCAGTTAATTAGAATTTCAAGAAACAATCATACAAACAAATATTGCATTCATACAACAACAACAAAAAACGAACGACAAAAAAAAAGCCCACACAAGTAAACAGATGAACGAATAAACAAATAAATAAGCAAACAGATACGCAAAAATTTACAAAGAATTCAGGGTTATGGGTAATTGTCGTATTTTCTGAAATTGTCTTTACAGATAATTATTTTCAGGATGCAAGGTAGAGGGAGAAAGAATAAGAGAGAGTTTTTGGTGAGTAAAAATCCTACGCGCTAAGGCAGTGCAAATCTCCTAGTGTCTTATTTAAAATTTTCCACAATCCCTTTCGAAAAAAAACTTGAAATAGGAGGGGGGGGGGGGGGGGGGGGATTTGCTATAGATAGGATTTTAAGGCAGTATAGTTGTCTCGAAATTTGAGAAAATCGTTTTTTTTTAGTTTTTCTTATTATATGATACTCATCAAATAAGCCGAGTTATATTCATTGTTTTAAAATCTACTGTATGAATTTGAATCAAATGGTAATATTTCGTCACTTGTCCCGAAACTCCTTAAACGCATTCTTCTCGAAACTATGTTTTTCAAATTAACAACCACGATATCTCGATAATCAATTGGCCGATTGAGCTCAGATTTGGCATACACCTTCCGTAGACTGTTTTTCAGGGCCAGGTTGAAATTCCGAACTTTGAATGCTCCGACAGTTTAAAATTCCTAATTTTCATGTTCCGAAACTACAAGTTTCGTAAAGATCATGCCAGCGAAAGTCTACACAGTTGACAGTAAATGATGTAGAACGGTACGTGTAGCGATAGAAAAGGATACAAATATGATTTCTTATACGAGATCATTTTCAGAAATAGTATGAAGAAGATCAACGCTTTATTTGAAGGACCAGTAATACGACATACAAAACTCCGAATATGTAATATTAAGCATGCCACAAAATTCCGAAATTTTTATTATAGAAAACGAGCTATATCAGAAAGTTTAAATATAATAAAAGTTAATAAGAAACTCGTCAGGTTCACGAAAGTTTTGGACTCCGGAAATTATAGCTTCGATCATCCAGTTTGCGTAATCTGAAGTCTAGATAGTGTAAGATTCCGATAAATAACGTTCAGAACGTTCAAAATTCCGAAAACTCACACATAAAGCAGATAGCAAGTTAGCCTAACGCGCTTAGATGGCAGCACCACGACTTATTTTGACGATGTTCAGATTTTCAGAGTTTTCGTCTTTCCGGTAAAATTCTTTCGAAGTTTTGATCTTTCGGGGTAAAATTTTTTCAGAGATTTGATCATCCTTCACATTTTATTGTGAACATATAATGTAAGGATGTTTAGCTATCGATGATTCTTATCGATATTCTTATTTTCTGAACTTTTCCTGGTACAAAGCTTTGCCATTCAGGTACTCGAATTTCTAACACTACAATTTTTCGAAACTGTAGACCCTCTAATTATGGGAAGTTGATACTTGTTTTATGTGCTGTGTTTTCATGTCGACGCTTTATCAGTCGGTCCCATGATTATTGTCATTTAATTCCTTAGTGTACTATTATTATCGGTTATGTGATAATTCTGTTTACAAAATTTTGGAATTATACATTTTCAGAAGTATTGCGTACTGGCTAATAAATTCGGAATTTTGAGCGTTCTTATCATTGAAAGTTCGGAATTTCAACCCCACCCCTCTTTTTCAATGTCGGTAGCAGAATTGAGTAGAAATAATTTTTTTCTAATATACCTCAAAACAGAAAGGAAACCGAAACAAAAGGAAAAAACATAAAAAGGTCATAGAACGAAAGGAAAAATTGATAATCAAACTTTCGCATGCCACCATTTTGTAAAATTTTCTTTTCTTTGCTAGATCAGGAATCAAGCATCACAGCATTCATACAATTTAAGAACATGTTTGGTCTTTTTTTTCACATTCATACAACGTCCACAACACTGGTCGCCAATTAGGGCGTTTTCCGCGCACTGTTATAAACAAACGTACCAAAGTACATGATGATAGATTTGTTTAAAGTTTTATTTGTACGTATTCTTAAAGGGTCAATAAATATGTGTGAAAAAAAATTCGAAAGAAACCTGGAACTTGATTGGACTGTCGTTTAATATTCTTTTATATTATTCGAAGTCGAGGCAGTTTCAAAACAAAGTCGACGTAGATCTTTGATGCTTTCTTTTTTATTGTAACAATCAATAAGATCAGAAAGAACGACGAATTGTGAGAAAATAAATAATTTTACGTTCTATTACGAGCTTGTCGTCGTGACGTTCTCTGCCTAGTGGAATTTAGTCCTATTCCTTATGGGAAAGGGATGGTTGTCGGAAGGGCAATCGGCATGCGAAGCCTATTCCATTCAGCAACATCATTTCTCTCTCTCTCTCTATCTCTTTCTCTCTCTACACACACATACACACATCTCCAAGCGGTGCAGTTGCAAATGAACGTGCAATGTCATGAGAAATTTGGGTACATCGTACAGATGCATATAAACACTTTAGCATGCATGGGTGCGGGAGTTTTTCTTGGTTTCCACGTTCCCGAGAGAAAAGGAGGAAATATATCGTCGCTCTCTTGATTCCCCAAGTGTATGAAATTATACCACGGTATGAAATTTAATCTGTCTTTTGTCGCTGTCAAAGAAATATATATTAGCATGTACACAGCGCTGAAGTTATATATGCGCGCGCTGACGGATTGTAACTCGCGTAGGCAAACGTAGTGCTATTCTCATACACACCCAGAAAGACACACACACACACGTGCGCACACATGAGATCAAACGGAAATTCGCCTAGAGTGCCGGTTAAGTGTCCGTATAGACAGGTATGATACATTCAACGTTGCATCCCCGCAATGTGACGCATATATACAGAGTGTGCGGATTTTTCCTTAAGGTCTTAGGCCACTCTAGGATTTTCCAAAAATCGATTTTTTTTGTTAAAAATGTACCTTAGTACCTATAAAATTATATTCCCAAAGATTAGGGGTGTGAAAAATCCCTAAGTACTCGATTTTCGAATTCTAGCGCAACCCCTCTTGATTCATGTCGTGACTTTCTACTAACTTTAAACGCGTTTACCTCAAAACTACATTTTTCAAGTCGGCCGGATTCATAACTCAAACAAATTTCAACCGATTCACTTGAAATTTTAACTGTATATTTAGAATTACATTTTCTGAGGCACTACGTAGAATTTTTTAAATTATATTGCATTGTTCCTTTTTTATAAACAATTTTCTGACCATTTTCTCATGGCATTTTATACTTTTTGTTTTAGAAATGCGCCATTTTGACGAAAAAACAATATATCAAAAAATCCTACGTACTTCTATAGCTATTCTTATACAGGGTGAGGCACATAAAGTGTTACAGAGCAATAGCACTCAAACTCAATCCAAAAATGTTTCAGACAAAAGTTTCCTATTTTTTTATCGGTGGAGGCGCTGAAGCTACGTCAAGGTCAACTCCACTTTTTTAAATGGAACCATGTATTTTTTTTCGATGACATTATTACCGATTTTAATACGAATTCAGCGACCTACAACATAAGGTCGGTCGATGTTTGACTCGTGTTTGTACCGAAGCGACAGAAACGGTCAGCTAATCGCTTAAAAGCCATGTGCCTCATCCTGTATATAAACGAAAAAACTTTGGTGTCTCATTATAACTCAAAAATTATAGGAGCTGTTAGTCCGGCCGTTGACCTTCCAGAAATAAAGGCGTCATCGGAAAAATGCTGCACAGTCGCCATCTTGCCATGTGTCGCTATGAAAAAATAATTTTGTATAGTCAATTACGTGTATAATAAAACCCCTATTTTGTACTTCCGATTTATTTTATGGTTTAGCTGAAAAAAAATCGCAAAATATGTCCTTTTTTGACCTCTACAGTGGCCTAAGGCCTTAAGGGATCTGCATAAGCTTGAAATAAAAAAAAAGATTCTTATCATTACACAGTTTTATACCCTAAGGTGGTGAATTTAATTTGCAACATAAATTTTGGAAAAATTAAAAAAATTAACCGACTTATGACGATTTTTGTGAAGGATCAGATCGCCCACTGCGCTATGGCGAACCGCCTCGCTGGGATTTACTCTTTTCTTGAATTTTTCCCTAAACTATGTTTTGTAAAACGGTGTGAGTCATATCTGAAAATCTATTGGGCGGATTCTCTTGAAATTAGGACGGAGTATAGTTTATAAAATGTTCTATCGTATAACCAGATGATTTTTCAATATGTACACTCAATTGCATATCACAATTGATTAAAGCTGTTTTTCTTTGTCGAAAATCTTTTTTTTTCTGCACCTTCGTATTTTCGTAAAAATCAAAATAAAAAAAAGTGTCTGGTCATACAAACGCTTTATTATTATACTTATACGCTCATACCATTTGAGATCTCTCTAGTTGTCAAAATCACTTTCACCGACTGGCCATGCAGCAACGGCGACACTTTTGTAAAATAATAATAATATTATTGTTTATCAATATATGTCGATAAAAAAAAATAACTCAAATTTTCCAAGCCTGTGTATCAATTGTGTGCAATATCCCGGACTCGCCGTCCCAATATTCTCTTGCCAGAAAAAAATATGGAAAATCGACTTGTTTTTTGGGTTCCAAGCTTCTGTAGGCTCGTTAATCAATAATGGCTCCTAATATTTACTATTATTTTGTGACGCTATTCTAGAATGCATAACACAAAAAATAAAACAAAATGCAATAAAACATCTGGATATCTTTAGAACTGAGAAGACGTATCGACACGATTCTTTACGAAATTCAGTTTTTCACGAATTAATTTTGAAGACTCCGATTCTACCACGTTTATACTGCAGACACCCTGTGCATACACTTACTCCCACACAAATTTATATATACGCACACACAAACACACACACACATACACACCCAAACATACGTACACTTATACGTACAAAATATGCATGAAAGGTTGCGATTGTACGCACATTCATAACATGACCGCCCGTTCGTAGAGCAGTATAAACATCACTGCTTTACAGGCATGATTACTGACATTAAGTAAGCCAAGAGGCTCCCGCGGGAGACTCGATTCCGCTCGGGAACTATATATACCGCGCGTCTTCCTTTCTGAATAACGAGACGAGCTCGGCTACATTATGTTTCTTATATGCCTAAATATATACACGTATATAAAAATAAACATATATCTGTGTATATATATTATATATATGTATATACACGAGTGGATGGTGGACTATAGCGATAATGCACGCACGAGATACGCGTAAATATATATATATATATCTACACACCTCATTCCAGATGTGCCCGTAGTATTTTCTATGTACGGTCAATCACACTTCCCTCTCTTTCCCCAAGAGGAAAGAGAGGGAAGTGTGATTGACCGTACATAGAAAAAATGAACAAAAATCTCATTTTTCCTATTCATATGAATCGTCAGCGTGCAAACGATACGAGCAGCTATAAAAAGAACCCAGCTGATGAATTATGACGTGCCACTGGGTCTGCATAAGCTTGAAGCCCAAAAAACTGGGCGTCTTTCAATATTTTTTTCTAATGAGAGTATTGGGATGATGAGGTCGGGATTTTGAATACAATTAATCAATAGTCTTGCCAAGTTTGAGTTTTTAAATTTATTTTTATAAACAATGAGGTTATTATTATTTAAATGAAGTTCCACCGTTGCTGCCTGGCCAATTAGTGCACGTAGTTCTGGCAATTAGATTGACCTAAAATGAAAAAAAAAATTTAATTTACTTTTGGTATAATAATAAGACTTTCGTATGACTGGATATTTTTATTTTTATTTTGAGAATTACGAAAATGACAAGCTATAAAAAAAAGTTCGATTTTCGGCGAAAAAACAGTCATAGTTTCTATTATTAACAAATGGATAAACGTGTCGAAAAATCAACCGGTGATACGATGGAAAATGTTATCAACTATGCTCTGTCGGAATTCGAAGTAAATCGGACGAATAGATTTTGAGATACGACTTACACCGTTTCATAAAATATAGAAAACCATAAAAGGAAAAAGGGTAGATCGTAACGGGGTGGTACGCCGTAACGCAGTGGGCGTTCTTACACTTCACAAAAACCATCATAACTCTATCAATTTTTGGATTTTTTACAAAATCGTTGTTGAAAATTGAAGTTAAAACTAGGCTACAAAACTATGCAACAAAAAAAATATAGTTTTCAGATTTCAAGCTTATGCACACACCTCAAGATAGCATACGAGCGAATAATCTTTCCGAATTTTTGCGTTTGCGATTTCCAAGTCAATTCTAAATTTCAAACATTGCTGTACCGCATCCCTATCCAATTGTGCTCGAAGAGCATGAAGTACTGTAAGAATTCGACCACGGTGGTCCCAAAGATACAATTTAGTCTCACGAACCAAGCCGTGAAATAGTACAAAAAAAACCAACAAATTCAGGCACCTGAAAAACCGAGCAGACAAATCATTCGTATTCAATGATTCGTTGAAACATTGGAATTCGGCAGATATGGGGAATAAATGTAAGCAAATGAAAAAAAAAACACGCAAAAAGCACGGCGAGAATAATCGTATACGTTTTCAATCATAATAATAGTAGAACGTTTGATTCGGATAGAAGAAAAACCATCATACACACACACACGCACATACACACATCTAGAGAATGAGAAACCCGGCACACTAGTGAGGGTGCGAAAGAGCAATGTGTATACATGTATACTCTCTGCAGAAAAAAAAGGTGAGAGGTGATCTGCCACGGTCCATCGGTATTCTTAACCAGCTGAGCGAGACGAATCGCCTTCTACCCGATGAATTAACCGACTAAACTGTATCGAATTTCCCGTGGAAATGTGCTCTACCTACCGCGCGATGAGAGACTATCTCTTCTGTCGATATATATATATGTACAGAGAGCGAGAGGAAGAAAGGGGGAGAGGGGCGATTTTGAAGACATTTGCCTTTGGCTACCGTCCTCATAATTCCTCTTACTCAACATTATGTAAGCTTAAATAACTACAAAATTATCCTTAGTATTTATATAAAGGTAATTTTAAGATCCGTAATAAGATTATTAGGTATTTATTCATTATTACATACATTTATTAATTATTATTATTTAAGATTCATAATTTTAAGATTCACGCTGATAGTCAACATAGCCAAAAGATTTATATAAAAGGTCAGAAAACAATTATAGGAGTAGAAATCTTTTCGAGCCTATCAAACTTAGGAGAAAACTTTTCCCACATAGGTAAGTTGCATAGTTCGAAGAGGGTCATCGAGTAGTGGCTACGAGGTGCATCCAGGTGGAGGGGCTTTGAAAATTCAGACGACACCTCCTTTTTTTTAAATGGGTTCACTGTCTTTTTTGGCAGTTATATAAAGTAACTAAAAATAAGTTCACACACCAAATTTCAAGATGTTCGATCAAGATTTAGCATAAAAAATTGATAAAAAAGGAACTTGAATGTTTTTAGCCTAAAATCGATTAAAAAACCGTACAAACACTTACTCATATAAAATGTGCTCAAAGCGATGGCCACCACTTTTAATGCACACTTGCAATCTGATTCTCATTGACTGTCTTATCAATCACGTCAGTCTGTTTCAACGAACAGGCTCTAATTTTTTTTTTCGCATATCCTGCGAAGTAGTCGGCACTTCTTTGTACATAATCACAAATTGTAGACAACACAATCAATGCGAATTCAGATTGCAAGCGTGCATCGAAGATGGTGGCCATCACTTTGAGCACCTTTTAGAGGAATAAGTGTTTGCACCGTTTCGTTAATCGATTCTAGGCTGAAAACATTGGAATTCCTTTATTATCAATTTTTCATACTAAATCTTGATGGATCATCTTGAAAATTGGTGTGCGAACTTAATTTTAGTTCCTTGATAATATTATGAAAAAAAATTGTGGTCCAATTTAAAAAAAAATGGCGGTGACCTTAAGATCGCCCAAGCCCCTCCACTTGAATGAACCTGGTAGCCACTACTCGATAACCCCCTTCGAACTATGAAACTTTTGTAGGAAAAGCTTTCCTTCAACTCTGATAGGTTAGAAAATATTTCTACTGCCAACAGTTGTTGCCTCACCTGGTATATATTGCTGTGCAAGGGAAATCTAATAACTCGGCCCGAAGAGGGAACATAGTTTATCTATCTCGATTCCTGTAACTCTCTTTTGCGAGTATAGGACAAAAGTTATATGCATGCAGGAAAAATATCGAAAAAAATAAAATGGTCACATTGTTAAATATTTGGAGAAACTCGTTACAGTTAATACGATGGCGGCACGTTGTCTTTTTTTCACCCTACGTCCGTGTATACTTGTATGCATGTGTGTGTATATATACGTACGCGTACATGCACAATATATTACAACAGCAGTTGGATAAAGGGCCCGGTGATTCTTTCATATATCTGAGCGCATAATGTAGGTTTTGTATTTTTTTTTCCTTTTAACGCCCATAATTCACGTACACGCATGTAACGAAAACGCTCATGTGTATGCCTCGAATTCTCAGCATGCGTTATTGTTGCACTGCTGCGAATCCTGCCGTGTGGCGTATCGCTGACTCGCGGGCATTCTGCACGCCTCGTAACAGGCTCTTTAACTCTTGCAAAGGCCTGCGTGTACTAACGTGTCACTAATGGATGATGAGGCTGGTGAGACCCCTCGGATGCCCACGACCCCTTCAGTGGTCCACTACTATATGTGTGTGTGTGTTTATACATATATAAAGGGTGTTTCAAAATGACCTGACATTTTTAATTGAGGGCCATTCCTTTTGTGGCGAACATACATTACCAATCTTTGACAACTGACATCGAAAGTATTAAGGTTTAGTCATGAAGAATTACACGATCGAGCAACGCATAGAAATTGTGAAAATTCACTACGAAACAATGCACTTACATTACAGATGAACTTTCATGGTCGTGTTATCTCGCACCACGGCGATGTGAATTGGCCACCACGATCGTGCGATTTGACACCATTGGACTTCTTTCTTCGGGGTTTTCTGAAAGGAAAAATGTATGACAATGATCCACAGACAATTCCGGAGCACAAGGAAGCAATTGGACGCATCATTAATTAAATTAGTCGGCAATTACGCCAAAATGTTATTGAACATTTCTTCAAAAGAGTGAACGTTTGCGAACAGGGACAAGGCGGCCATTTATCGATTATTGTATTCTCCGCGTGACTTTTCAAATAAATAATACGTTTTATTAATAAATAAAAATGTCAGGTCATTTTGAAATACCCTGTATATATGCGAAATGGTGATTTCGAAAACGTTCGACTTCCCTATACTCTGTGTAAACCTCAATGTCTCAAAAATGAGGGATTGTTAAATATATTAAATTTAAATATAAAAATTCATTTCACGGATCATTCGGTCCTCGAAAGGAATCGATGTAAATAAAATTAATGTTGCGCCATCGTCGTCATGAAATTAAGAAACAGAATGAGTTGAGGCAGTAAGCGACACTGGTAGATGTGCGGTCGAGGTTCGACTCGGGCGATACTTCGAGTTGAGCAGCGTTGCGCATAGTCAACACTTGGAGCGGTGACCACTTAGCTGTGTACCGACATTGGCGCATCAACCAGTGAGCGGAAGGCCAATAGAGAAGAGGGGGGCAAAGCGCAAACCCGCCTTGCCCCCTCTCCCCTACTTCTGATGCCATGGTGTAGGTACTTGAGTAAAAGTATGTGCATTCGAGAATCAGAAGGATATGGAGCCGTCTATACCCGTATGGGTTTTCCAGTTACCCAGTGTAGCTTAAGGATGTACGACTACTCCCTCAGGGTGTCAACAAAGAAACTAAATTTATGTTATCCGACGAGTGTTCTGATTTATGTTAACTTATGTGGAATATTCGTATTGTCGATCCCAAAGTGCCAAATTTGTGGTAAATATTTTATTTATTGTATATTTAGTAATAAAAACTGAAAAATCAGATCCTCAACAACTCTGGAGTCTTCACGACGATTTCCAAGCATTAGCGAGATTCTGTAACTCGGTAGCGACCTTTTTCGTTATCGTTTCACTACCTTCTCAATGTATACGAGAGCAAATTTCCGTAATTCCCACGTGTTTTGAAATACCCATACTACAAAATCTGAATAGACCCATTATTTAGTCTATACATCTATACTAATCATTTAGTATTAAAATTTCTTATCACTCAACGGTGTCTAATGAATCTTGTTTCAAATAAATAAATACATTTTGAGCGAATCACTGAAGTATGAGAATCGAAGAGAAGAAACATTGATTTTACAAAGCTTTTCGTTGATTCCGTTAAAAAAGCGATAAAACAAACGCATGTACTTGATTTCAATAAATCTTTTTTATCAGTGTAGGGTAAGTTGGTATAGAAGTACACGGGCAATAAGCGTACGCAGTTACGCTACGGATGAAACGCTTTGCTAATGGAACTTTTGTTGTGTGCGGACCGCCTAACAGGGTAAGTGTTTGTGACAAAAAAATCCAAAGTGGAATAAAACGGAGAGGCCAGGTAAGTTTGAAGTTTTGGTTGCAATTTCTTATTTATTTTTGACATTTTCAAAGCATTAAAAGTACGAAACACAATCTACTTTCTTCAAAAACAACTATTAATTTCATATGCCGGTTTACTAAGGTTATTGTTCAAGATGAAAGAAATTTTGCATCTCATCAATAAATAGCAGTAACAATCATATTTGTTAAAAATGTGCAGGTCGTATAAGAGTACGCAGTGCTTAGGTGTGTAGGAGTACGCGCGTACTCTACACGCCTAAGCACTGCGTAAAAAAAAACAAAATCTTTAACAACAGTCGTATTCTTATTACTTTCAGCATGTCCCGACGAAACGGACTATCAAACGAAGTTTATGGTCAATTACGGATCTTGAAAATGCAAGGAAGCGAGTTAATGATGGTGAATTTATAAGGGCGGTAGCACGTTCATTGGAAGCGACTGAAGCCACTTTTCGTAAGAGGCTGAAGAGATCCACACCAGCTACATCTCTGGGGCGATACGAACTCTCGAACTTCACGATCCTCACGAACTTCGAGAACTTCACGAACTTTACGACTCTCCAGCTCTCCAGCTCTCCAGCTCTCCTGCTCTCCAGCTCTTCAACTCTCCAGCTCTCCAGCTCACCAACCAGCCCTCCAGCTCTCCAGCTCGGCAACCAGCCCTCCAGCTCTCCAGCTCTCCAGCTCACCAACCAGCCCTCCAGCTCTTCAGTTATCCCGTGCTCCAGTTCTCCAGCTCCCCAAGTCTCATACAAATGTGGGCAACTTTATTTGCGACTTATGTGTCGATTGAAGCATACGTACTCTTATCGACCCTCGTGCGTACTCTTAAACGTCCGTATGTCTAAAAGTTCGCAAATCCCTTTTTGTAGTTTTTCGTTTGTTATGTGAAAAAAATTGAGATTCCTAATCATCGTTCATAATTTAATTAGGGTACTAGATATTCGTTCAATTAAAAAAAAAACTGATTCGTTAAATGTATTTGTTTGTTTTTTTCACCTCTTTGAAGCTAAGGTGCGTACTCCTATACCACCTTACCCTACTTGATATTGACGTTTCGCACGCAGGCTCGCATTAAGATGCTCGCCATAGAACCATTTGTCGCGCTCATTTTTATCCCCCCCCCCCCCCCTCCTTTCCAATCTTGTTCTTTCTCGCGTCCGTCCGCGCCGCACATGCGTCAAGAAAGTAGAAACGAGAGGGCGCTCATCGAGCTGTGTAATTATGCAAATAATGTGCATGTTTGGTGTCATTAAATTAGTTAGACGCAGGTCTTTCTCCTCTCACCGAACACACGCGTCTTCGTATAGCTGTACACACGTGTAAGCTTCTCATACCCGCGTATAAACGTACCTTTACCCGCGTATAAAAATTTCCACGTATACACGTGTTTGCGTATGTTTATTAAAAAAAAAAAAAAACACCGCAGCGTTTTACATATGTACAGTCGTATGAGATTGTAAGTGAGAGCGAAGAAAACCGGGGGATCATTAAGAGGAACGGGCAAAATCGTTCTGCAAAATATAGAAGACCGCGTATGTGCCACCATGATGAGGAACGAACCCCGAGTATATATAGATATATACATAGAGATGCGCGTATGCCGCGATACTGAATGCAAATACGGGATACATACTAAGAGAAGTAAAACCCGCATTCAGATCTTTATCCCGTTGATTAGGGTAGGCCTTAATCATTGCTCGGTGCGTCCATCGCGCCGCGAGCACCGCCACATGACCGTATGAATATATATATATATATATATATATATATGTAATTATATACACATTTATACGCGATATGCATATCTATATTTATACACGGCATATTACGTGTATGTGTACGCACGTACACGCTCACACACGCGCCGACGTAATTAATTCGTCCGCTTATTAATTTATTTCTCCACCTTACGCCGTGTGCAGTATATATATGTACGTACCGATATAAATATAAGGTATACAGTTTATTTATAGACGCGTTGAACAACCCGCGTATACGCATCTCACGAGTTCTTGAGCGCACAGGAAAAAGTCAACGTGGCACGAAGATGCGCCATACTTCATCACGAGGAGCAAAGAAATTTGGGTACTAGAGGAGGTACAATTTTTTTTTCTCGCGGTACCACTCCACGTGTAATCGGCGAAACGAGCATTTTTGAAATTCTATGCGGCTTAGATTGAAATGCGAGTTGTAAAAAATTTTTATACATTTTTAGTAGAATATGAAGATTTTTTAATCGGAATTGTTGAATTTTTAATAGATTTTTTAGGAGGATTTGTAGAATTTTTGATATATTTTCTTGTTGAATTTGTAGAATTTGCAATAGATTTTTCTTAGGATTTGTACAATTTTTCATAAATTTTTCAGTAGAATTTATAGATTTTTTAGAATATGTATAATTTTTAATAGATTTTTTTGTAGGGATTGTAGATTTTTAATAGATTTTTTTGTAGAATTTGTAGAATTTTTAATAGTTTTTAAAGCAGATTTTGTAGAATTTTAATAGAGATAGAAACATTTTGAAGTCGTGGACCAAATAGCACAGAAGCGCTGCTTCAAGATGAGCTCCTATATGCAATGGCTGGGGAAACCCTGATATAATTGACGTTCATGTGACTACTCTATTGATCCACGTATAAATTGCTCGATAATGAATTGATCCACCAAATATATACGAATTTCATCAAATTGGGGCAGTAATAGATCAATCTACACATAATTGACCAATGGAATGTTTTAAATTATAGTACGTATCGTAATAGTATCAGAATACATGATTTATTTATGAATATAACTTGGAAGTTTTACACAGTTTCACGTCACAATATCTATTGACGTAATAACCGATTATAACTTTCCATTTAAAAAAAAACTTTAATTCCGCAATCGAACTGTTCCACTCATACTAAGTTCTACACATCGCTAGTGTATATACATATATAATTCAAGGTATACGAATGGAAAACAGATATTTCTATTGCACTCCCTAATTCTTTGTCAAATACTAAAAGTAATTGTACACTATTTGTTCCCCCATACATATATATTTAAATACAGTGCTATGTATAAAGATGAACTTTATTACAGTAGAACCTCGATTATCCGAACTAATTGGGACCGGACATCGTTCGGATAATCAAAAATTCGAATAAACGAAAATAGATCTCGGATTACCAGAAAAATCAACTCATATAATATAAATAGTATCGAAAATTCTCTTTATTAATCCAGCGACCCTAAATTTTTTATTCTATAGCAATTAATAACGAATAAAGTTTCAATTTTTATACCACCACTACTTATGCAGTTAGATCACAAATGCGGCTTAAAATAATGATCAATTTTTGGCTGTCCCGTAGTTGTTGCGCGTTTCTTGGCCGCTGAGTCTCGAATTCGTTTTAAGAACAGCAGTTTTGTGAGAATATTTTCCGGTTGAGTTCCAAACTATTCCAGGGCAGTCTCTAAAGCGCTGAATGCTTCGCTGTGAGACCGTTTATTATGCGCTTCCGAGTCAGATAAATCGCCACCATCATCATCATTGTTATTGCCATCCTCTTGAACCCCTTGCACTAAAAATATAATTTCATTGTCATCCAAAATTTGAAAGCCAGGATCAAACTACTGGAAGACGCTGCTGGAATATACTCGTCCATACAATGTTTCTCGAATATACATACAATGTATATACGATCTGATGTATGAAATTACATACAGACAATAATGTATTTTGAAAACATCTCGAAGTGTTAGAAAACAGCTTTATTAGAAAAAAAAAAACGTTGGGCGATACCTTAACTGAGAAAAAAAGGCCATCATTGAGTTGGGATAAGGCGCCGAAGCGTTCGGATAACAGAAAATTCGGATAATCGAGGTTCCACTGTATTTGTACTCTAAACGAAAACTTTCATTAAGGGGTCTGCGTGGATTTGGAATTTCAAAAATACGATTATTTGATTTCCTAGTTTCAATAGCCTGAGGTCTTAACTTTAATTTGCAACAACGATTTCGTCAAAATTACAAAAATTGACAGAGTTCTTACGATTTTTGCGAAGGTTCAGATCGCCCACTGCACTACGGGTGGATCGCACCGCTGCGATTTAACCTTTTTTTCCTCCTTGCCCAAAAAATTTCTACACGGGTACCCCCGTTCAATTTCCAAGTGATAAAAAAATACCCTGCTTCAGTTAGTGGAAAATAAAAACGATCTTGTCCAAGTTTCAAAGTATGAATTTGATTGCGGATGAAAAATTCTTCGATCATACGATCGAGGATGAAAATACCGGACCAATTTGCCGCGGATCGTTTACAAGACGATATACACACACACACTGACGCGTATACACACGATAGCATTAATGTTCAACCAGCATCGCCCCGTAAAGACCTATTTCATATACATATACATATGTAAAATCGAATCAACATTGTGGGAACGAGAATCTCATCGATTCGCGAGATAGCCGAGATATATATATAGCTGAAGATTCGCGAGGGTGAGACGAGCGCGGAGGTGTGGAATCGAATTATTCACAGTTTATTCCATTGAAGCACGCGCTGATACATGTCACGGTTCTTGCCGCGTTACGGCAATGTCGTTCGACGGGCCAGCAATCGGACGAAGAACAACGAGGAAGAACGAAGAAGACGAGGTATACAGAAGAAAGTACAAAAATTCGACGAGAAGAATGGCGATCGGGCGATTAAACTCTTCGACCAATATCGTCGTAGCTGTCTTCGTCGTCGTACCCGTCGACGCACGAGCGTATCCGTGACGAAATTATTGAATCTCGCGCGCGGTAGGCGCAACCTTCTCGCCTGGAACTTGAGAAAAGGAAGAGGTTCGCGGTGCGAGGGGGGAGGGGGGAGAGGGAGAGTAAAAAAAACAAGGATGAAGATCGTGGTGGACTTTTTCTGCCATTATTTTATTGCGGCCTGGTCGCAACATCGAGCACCGTTGGCCCTGAATGATCGTCGATTTAACGGAAAGAACAAAAAAAAACGGACGAGTACATTCTGGGAGAGCGTAACGCGCTCGCGCGATAGTCAGACAGCGTAAAGGGGTTAACCAATCGGGTGCGATGATAAATTCTCCATCGACAGTTATTTTCTCATCGCGCGACGATCTCGTCCCAATCATCAGATATATATATATATATATATATATATATATATATATATATATATATATATATATATATATATATATATATATATATATATATATATATTAGATGAAGTAAAAAGTTCTGAGTGTTTTTTCGCTTTATTTCGACGATGAAATTAACATAGTTAGGATTATCCGATTTAGATCAAATATGCGCCGTTTTGTTCGATAACTTTTGTCCATTTTGAAGGCAATTTCATAATTCCGCGATTGAAGAAGTCCTCGTCCCTATTGGTAAAAAACTTGACTAGCTCATTTTCACAAGCCTCTCTTGAGGCCAGTTTTGTACCATCAAGACAATTTTGCAAATGCTTGAAAAGGTAATAATCGCTTGGTGCCAGGTCTGGACTATACGGCGGGTGCGATAGAACCCCCCATCCAAGCTCTCGGAGCTTCTGGCGCGTCGTTAAAGATGTGTGCGGCATGGCGTTGTCTTGATGGAACACAAAACCCTTCCTATTGGCCAATTCTGGCAGCTTCTGGTCAATCGCCTGTTTCAATCTGGTCAATTATTGACAGTAGAGGTCCGAATTGAGTGTTTGGCCCGATGGGAGCAGATCATAGTAGATGATTCCCTTCCAATCCCACCAAACACACAGCAAAACCTTCTTGGCCGTTAATCCGGGCTTGGCGATCGTTTGGGCCGGATCACCATGATTGGACCACGATCTTTTTCGGCTGTTGTTCTCGTATGTGACCCATTTTTCATGCCCAGTCACCATCCGCTTCAAAAATGGGTCGATTTCGTTACGTTTCAGCAAAGAATTTCGCAGGCATCAATTCGGTCCAAAAGGTTCTTTTGCGTTAATTCGTGTGGCACCCATACATCGAGCTTCCTCTTGAGATCAGCCTTATGCAAATGGTTCCAAATGGTTTTCTGGCTAATCTTCAGTTCCTGGGCAATGGAATAAGTGCTCACATGCCGGTCCGACTCGACGATTTCCAGGATTTTATCGACATTTTCGACTATTGGCCTACCAGAGCGTGCCTCATCTTCGACGTCCATATTACCAGAACGGAATCGTTGGAACCACCGATTCGCTGTTGCATTCGATACTGTATTGGGTCCATAAACAGCACACATTTTTTTGGCCGCCTGCTCCGCCTTTTCACCTTGGTCGTAGTGGTACTGAAGAATGTATCGAATTTTCTCTTTTTTTACCTCCATTTTCGAACGCTGTAACACACAACTGGCTTCACCAAACACAAAACTGTCAAAGAACTTTTTTTGAAGCGTAATGTCACCTTTAAATCGCCGTATAGTATGACCCGATGCGATGTATACATCGTGAGATATGGCTCACTAAAGACATCTAGCGAAAAACGCTCAGAACTTTTTACTTCACCCAATATATATATATATATATATATAGTATTCATCGATGATCGCTTCGATCTCATCGCAACGTCATTATTTTTCTCGTGTACCTTTCGGTTTGCCGCAAGCGCCATTGACGCCTTCGCTTTTATTGAAATACACACTAACATATATATATAAGTAAAAGCGCTATACATTTGTGGTGTGTGTATTTACAATTAATACGTGAGAGAGTTTCGTCAGAACGTTTATTCTAATAGAATGTTTTTATCATTTTTGTTTGCGTGGCGCGACTAAAGCGTCCGACCGTAACATGAAAGGTGCAAAAAATCGATCGTCGATCTTACAGGTTTGAGATTGATGATTTTTTTCTGTTTGTACTTTTACATAGCCACGTCGATACGTGCTGCAATAGTTCCTACATTGAATGATTTTAACATCAATCTTTCGGATTGCGGTGTACGTGCCTGGGTGTTTGGGTGTGCAATTATTTTTATTACTCATAGATAAATATATGAGGCATTCCACGCCATTTCACCTAGCCCGTGACTCCGACCATTTCTTATTTGCATGATTTTTTTTGTAAAATTGTACCGCATGACAGGAATATCCACACCAATTTTTAGATTTTTATCTGTTCTGTTTTAGGAGTTATAATTTTCCAAAAAATGTTGATTTCAGAAGTTTTGGAAACGTTTAAACGCTGATAACTTCTGAACTAATTGAGATATCGACGAATGTCAATATATATATTTTTTTCGAGTTGAATCATACTTTCATGAAAAAATATGAGAAAAATTATCAATTGTACTTGACTACGTATATTTTGCTTCGAAAGTGGAAAGTATTTTTTTTAAAGATGATTGCCATTTTTTATTTTTTCCAAAAAATTCTCTAAAATAGACTGAACCATTCTATAATTTTTTAAACTAGTCCCTTCGTGGGCCCATTTTTCCTTCTATTTTTTTTGCAAATTAATCATACTTTTTTGAGAAGATTTTTATCTCCAATAATGCTATATATCTCCATTTTAATCTTGATTAATGGTAATAATGAAACGGTTTATTTTTCATTTGTGCTGAAATTAACGGAAAATAAGATTTTTTGTGCAAAATGATTTTTTGTTCATTAATAATATTGACCAATACTAGTACGACAATTCTCAATTGGATCCAATAGTCATAACTATTCCAGTTTCTATCCTTTTCGTAAATAAAATGAACGAAATAAAGAATTATATGGGAATACGTGAATTTGAAAAAGAATTAAATTTTATATATCTATATATATATATGGAAGGAAAAATTTCACTCTTTTTTAAATTCACGTATTCCCATTTAATTTTTAATTTAGTTCGTTTTATTTACGTAAAGGATCGAAACTAGAATAGTTATGACTATAAGATCCGATTGAAAATTGTCATAATTGTCTTGATCAATATTATTATTAGTGAAAAAAAATCATTTTGCACAAAAAATCTTCTTTTTCATCAATTTCAGCAGAAATAAAAAATAAACCGTTTCATTATTAGCACTATACAAGATTAAAATGATAAAAATATTCTTAAAAAAAATGGTTAATTCGCAAAAAAATAGAAGGAAAAATGGGCCCATGATGAGACTAGTCTTAAAAATCATAGAATGGGTCACTCGATTATAGAAGTTTTTTTGAAGAAAATAAAAAATGGCTATCATCTTCAAAAAAATAGTTTCCACTTTCGAAGCAAAAAAGCACGTCTTCCAGTATAAATGATAATTTTTTTCATATTTTTTCGTAAAAGTATGCTTCAAAATAAAGAAATTTATATATTGATATTTGTCGATATCTCAATTAGTTCAGGAGTTATCAGCGTTTAAACGTTTGCAAAAGTTCCGGAATCGACATTTTTTGGAATATTATAACTTATATAAAATAAATTATAAAAGAAAAGAGATAAAAATCTAAAAATTGGTGTGGATATTCCTTCCATAGCGTGAAATGTCTCATATATATGTGTGGGGGAGTATATACGTATAATGGGTAAAAAAACTCATTGTAAGTATGTGTGCACGTGTAGGACACGCTGGTGTAAATGTGAACAGTTTGGCCAGTTTCAAGCCCTCGTTAGGCCAAAGCGAAGATGCGAGCGGAAGTCATTCCTCTGCATCATCGCGAACAATATGCTTTTGTATATGACGCACACAATTACACATATGCCCCCCTTTACAGATATGTACTTTGCTTGGCGAAAGCATTTCTCATGCATTCCTCTACGCACTTACGTAAAAAAAAAAAACAGGTACATAATTATTGCAAATTGGATTATCCACATATAAATATATATGCCTGTGTATGTGTTTTGTCACTACCGAAGTGATTCTGTTTAGAGTGTTATCTATGTTAATTGCAATATTTCAAATAAATTTCTTTTACAATTCCATTATAATTATTACCCTTTCGACACCTTAACGAGTCTGCATAAACTTGGGCCCCGAAAAACAGGTCAACATTTTTGTCTGATGAGAGTATTGGAATGGCCATGCCAGGATTTTACACACAATTACCTACTACATAGTTTGGTCAAATATAATTTTTTTTATTGCAAAATATTGATGAACAATAAAGTTATTATTGTTGAAAGAAAGTGCCGCTGTTTCTGCATGGTCTGCATGGTCAAAATTCACTTTCATTATAATAATAAAACTTTCATCTGATCGGATACCTTTTAAAATGATTAAATGTACAATAATAGTAAGCCGTAGAAATATATCGATTTGCGACCAAAAGAACCAGCTTTGATAATTTATCAACTGATTTTTTATCTGATTTTGTTGATTTTTTATCATCAAATAGACGAATATTTCGAGAAATCATCCGGTACTACGACAGAATATGTTATAAACCGGACCTTTCATTCAGCCTACCGTAGGCGCACTGTAGATCCTCCGGACCAGGGTTGGCAGTAACTAGTTACTTCAGTATCGAATTCGATTGAAGATACTCGATACAAATTTATCGATCTCCAACAATCGCTCGATACTTTTGTATCGAGTAACGAAAAATCCTTTGATACTCGATACTTTTGTATCGAGTAACGAAAAGTTTTGCGATACTCGATACTCTTGTATCGAGTAACAAAAAGTTTTGCGATACTCGATACTTTTGTATCGAGTATCGAATAAATTTTCGTTACTCGGTACATAAGTATCGAGTAATGAAAAGCTTTTCGTTACTCGATACTTGTGCCATTCCAAAGCCTCAAAATACGAAGCTATTTTGTTAACAGTTTTGTAATTTCTCACGGTTGATACAGAAACCTCGCACTCGAGGGAAGGTAAAGAATTTCCGACTTTTTGTCAATTTTTCAAAATTTGTAAAAAAAAAATTCAAAACGATGAAAAACTTCTTGAAAAATTTATATGCATTCGGAAAACCTAGCAATTTCATTTCAAATAACAAAAAAAAATTTTTATACAAATTTAAAGAAATAACAATATTATAAAAGTGTCGAGTATCGAAGAACTTTTCGTTACTCGATATAAAAGTATCGAGTATCGAATAAATGTTCGCTACTCGATACAAAAGTCGCGATCTCCAACAATAGCTTGATACTTTTGTATCGAGTAACGAAAAGTTTTTCGATCCTGCGAGTGTTCAGAGGAGGCTATAAATTTTGACTCGGACGTGTTCTGTCCGAAACTGAAGTCAATCGGATAAATAGATTTTCCGATACGACTTTCACCGTTTAATAAAACATAGTTTTGAAAAAAACGCAATAGAACAGAGGCTATATTGCAGACTGATACGCAGTAACGAAGTGAACGATCTCACCCTTCACAAATATCGTCACAACTCAAGCAATTTTTATAATCGTACAAAATCTTTGTTGCAAATTGAAGTTAATAGCCCAGGCTACAAACCCATGCAATAAAAAAAAACTGTGTTTTTGCAATTTCAAACTTACGGAGACTCCTTCATTATTGAAACTAAGTAAATTGTCGAATGGCCGGTCTCCGAGTAAATTTATTCGACAGCAGTCTTGAAGGGATCGTATACTCGGACAAGACCACACACATGCAGATATATGCACGCGAACGTTTACGAGCGAATTCCACGGTAAGACGCAAAGCCGAAGTGTAAACGGCGGTAGCAGCTCGTGTACAATAACGCAAATCTTCGCGATGCGGTTAGAATGACATGGTAACGTGTGTTGTACATGTATATATGTATAATATAATATAAATATGAGCTAGAGAAGTATATATATTGACTATGTGTATTCGGAATCCCGCTGGGACAAACGGTTTGCGATTTAATTTAACACGCGATGGATATATGACAGGCGCGTTATTGCCAATGGACATCATTGCACGATCGCCGCCGCACACGGTAAAGTACACAATATATTTGCGTTTGCAATTTACATATGTATATAGTGTTTCTTATTCAAGTGCACATTATGTACATTGAATTATCGCTTTGCGAGGATCCCACGATGTATCCATCGCAACGCTAATCGCATCGATGCTTCGTACACGGAGATTCATTTCCAGAAATTACACAATTTCTATACACCTCGTGCTATAGTTTTTTTCAGACATGCAGCATTCATGGCAATTTACGTTGATCCATTCAATCCAAATTTGCCATCAATGTGGCAGAACCGACGAATATGAACTTCGAGAAAAATGGACACGTTGATCGGGATTGAAGTCTTTTTTTAGATGGTACCTGATGTATTGTGACATTTACTCATTTAGCGGGTAGATTTAGAATGGATTGGAAAAATACACACCTTGTTGTTTACTATATATCAGGGGGTTGCATTGGAGACCGCTGTTTTTCTTTTTTTTATGTGAAAACTGGTTGGATCACATTGAGACGTTGCACCACCTTGGCGCTCGGAAAAATAGGTACAAAAATGTTGTCGAAAATTTGACGCGACCATTAATAATATAAAATCATTCTTATTTTTCACTAATAATATTATAATTTTATGAAACCATAAAAAAACGAATGTAAACAAATGTTTAATGGCGGAGATATAAGCCGTTTAGTAGGACCCTCTTCTGAAAATCCTTGCCGATGGTGGAATTTTTTTCTCTGTCGGGCAATATCTAGAAAATATTAGGTGTACAATTTTGCTTCCGCCGTTTTTCGATAAATGACTGCAGCGGTAAGTGCTGGTCGAAATTGGCAGATAAAAGAAGTAACACAGTAAGCTTGTACATCTATCAACATAACGACAGCACCACATAAGTGAATTTGACTTTGCATCGTAAATTTATTCTCGATCGAAGATGTCAGTTTTCGAGCCAAATTCTCGTCATTTGCGGGAAGTTTTGATTTTCTGCTTCCATTTGAAGAAAATTGCGGCAGAGGCGCATCGAATGCTCTCAAGTACTTGCGGCGAGGTTGCTCTTAGTGAAAGAACATGTCGTGAGTGGTTTTAACGCTTCAAGATTTTGACGTCGATTTTGACGTCGAGGATCGGCATGACGGTGGAAGAGACAATATTTTTGAAGATTCCGAACTGGAGGCATTACTTGATGAAGACTCGTGCCAAACGCAAGAGGAATTGACAGAATCATTGGGAGTGACTCAACAAGAAATTTTGAGGCTTTGAGTGACTCGAAGCCTCAAATTTTGGAAAAACCGGCGGAAGCAAAGTTGTACACCTAATTTTTTTTAATTCTTGCAAAAAAAAGGTAATAGCTAAAGTGGAGCATAGGGAATTTTTTGTAGAAATGACAGCTGTTTGAAAAAATCTCTGACTTTCACCAAAATGTTAAGTTTTATTTAATTAATAAAAAAAATCATTGCGGCATCCAATGTAAGAAATTCTGTGCTACACCCTAGATGATATTATCTCGAGATATTTTGCCCACCAGTTTGAAAAAAGGGTCCTACTAGACGACTTATATCTACACCATTTATTTTTTAATTTGTTCATAAGACTATAATGTATTTGTGAAAAATAAGAATTATTTAATATATTCAATAGACGCGTCAAAAATTAAAAAAAAAATTCTTTTTTTTCATTTTCCGACAATTCCTGCACGGGTATCCTCGATGTAAAGCGCTGACATTAGCTTCAATCACTATCTGACCCAAATTTTTACGTTCTTTCTTCTTCTGATGATGTAATTATCAATATGTCCAAAATTATGTACACAAATCGTTTTTTTTTTTCAAGTATATAGATAAAGCGTTTGTCCCAATAACCTTGGCGCGTACATATGAACATACGTGTGTTTTTTTTTATTTGCGTTGGTTTATTTGTTGCTCTACCCATATGTAAGTATCTGTAGGTGTGCTATATTCTTCTGGGATTTCCACGTGGCGGGCACACGCGGTGCGTGCGCCCTGACGCATGCACCGACGCAACTCGACCATACTCGTGACTCCGAACGCTTTATGAGCCGAGTAAACGCTCTCGCAACGTGCTCGTCCTTGTCTTGATTCCGGCAACGTTATAGGCTCGTGCTATTCATACGTTTATCCAAGTACATAGGCTTTATGTATATACGCCTTATCTTTATCTATGTACATTTTTTTTATGGACACGTTTATCTGCATAAATTGAAGATAAATGTATTATATTATATTATATAAAACGTAGCACAGGCATTTTTGTAATGCAAATAAACGAAGAACGCGATCCAAGTAGGAGAGAGTTCACGGAGGCCCGTAGGAGCATCACGTCGGAATGAAAGGTGTCTCGAATTGAGCGTATAAAGCATCCGGGGCCCCAACGATTGTGGCAATTAATTTTTTTCCATCTAGCATCTACACCTTAGACTTATTAGCCACGCTGTTTTTACAGAAGTGTGCCCGTAGGTGTAAATACAAAGGGTGTCTCAAAATGACCTGACATTTTAAATTGCGCGCCATTTTTTTGCGTGGCGAACATAGAGTATTGATCTTTGACAACTGGTATCAAGAATTCACTAAAAAAACAATGCAGCTATTGCAAACGAAGTATCATGGTCGTGTTATCTCGCGTCACGAGGATGTGAATTGGCCACCAAGATCGTCCGATTTGACGCCATTGAACTTCTTTCTTTGGGGTTTTCTGAAAGGAAAAGTGTATGCCAATGATCCACAGACCATTCCGGAGCTCAAGGAAGCAATTGGACGCACTATTAATGAAATTAGTCCGCAATTATGCCAAAATGTTATTGAAAATTTCGTGAAAAGAATGAACGTTTGCCAACAGGGACGAGGCGGTCGTTTATCGGAAATTGTACACGGAGAGAATTAAAAAGTAATTTTTGTCGTGAATTTCACGGTAAAAATTACCGTGATATATTTCAATGTGGTGACAAGTGAGAAAAGCATAATAATTCGTATGCGACAAGTTTTTTTTAACTCACGTTACAGAAAATTTCAAATACGTTGCTAAAATTTTATTATACAAGAAGGGTAGCGCGCACGATAATTTTTACCGAGAGCACAATACATTTTCCTATAACAATCATTAAATTTCATAATAAATCTTAAAATAACTGTTATAAAGACGATACTTTTTTATAGACATTTTTGAAAGGCATAAAATAATAAACTGCACAGTAAAATTTCGATGATATTATATATTTTTTAAATTTAAGTTTTGCGTATTTTGTTACACATCAAAATTTACTAGAAAATCTGGTAAAATTTTCTATCTGAAGAAGAAATTTTATTTTATTTTCGTGAAAATCTGTGTTTTACTCAGTAATAATAAGCGAAGTTTCAGGGTTGTCATCTGGTTACCGTTACTGCACGGTAATATTTAACATTTAATTCTCTCCGTGTATTCCACACATAACCTCCATGTTTGTACTTTATATTAAAATAAAAATATTCGTACGATTTAAATATATTTATTATAGATATATAAAATAAAACGTATTATTATACGTTTTATTAATAAATAAAAATGTCAGGTCATTTTGAGACACCCTTTATTCATATACGCATAACTACATATTTTTTTCAACGCATGTCCTCGTCGTACACATTATTGACATGCGAGAAACCATCCATGCATATCGATATGCTCGACAACGTGTTTTTGTGTCTTTTTAAACATTAATTAACATATTTATTCAAGCGTTCACATATTTATTTATTTACTTGTGAAATGAATATGATTATTTGTTGATCTACGGTCAATATGTGCAAAAACATCGATGAATCATTATTAGTACGATAATTCGCTGGGGATACCGATACGAAGACGTGTAACACGAGCCCCGATGTAATTAATTTTCTTCTTTCATTGGCTTGGTATCAACTCTTTTCAGAGTTGTGGACTTTTCGAGCCGTTAAATAATGCTGGTCGAGAAACGTTTTATCGTTCGAAGAAGAAAAAAAAACTTTTAGAAAGAGAAAGGAAAAAAAATATACGACGAGGCTGCAAAATATACGTGTGTACGTGTGTAGTACTTGAATAAATACTTAAAATTAATTAAATTTATTTATAGAGTTGCAAATATACATAAGATGGATGGATATATATAAAGCCCTGCGTCTTAAAAGCTATCCTGAAAGTGTCTGAATAAGTTTGGGCTCCACAAAACGATTTTGAATATGTCTTTCTTATGAAAGTATTGGGATGACGAGGTCAGGATTTTACACACAATCAATACATTGTCTAAGTTTGAGTATTTTTATTGAATAATATTGATAAACAATTAAATTATTATTATTTAAACAAAGTACCGCCGTAGCTTCATAGGCAATCTGGTGCAGATGGTTCTGGCAACTCGGGTGATCTGAAATCAACCATAAAAAAATGTCTATTTAGTATAATAATAAAACTTTGGTATGAGCGGATAGTTATCTTAATTTTAAAAATTACAAAAATAGCAAACTGTCGAAAAAAACTTTCGATTTTGGACAAAAAAAAAACAATTTCAATCCTTTCTTAATAACAAATGGATGAACGTATCAAAAAATGATCCGATCATACAATAAAACTTGTTATAAACTTTGCTCTGTCGGAATTTGAAGTGACTCGGACGAATAGATTTTTAGATAAGACTTGTAACGTTTCATAAAACATAATTTCAAGATAAACTAAAAAAAAACGGGTAAATCGCAGCGGGACGGTTCGCCGTAGCGCAGTAGGAAATCTGACTCTTCACAAAAATCGTCATAACTCGATCAATTTTGGGATCTTTTACAGAATTTTCGTTGCAATTCAAAGTTAATACCCTAGGCTATAAAACTATGTAACAAAAAGAATCATATTTTTTTAATTTCAAGCTCTTGTGCAGACCTCTCAAATAAATGTAAGCACATTTATTTTCGACCGTAAGCCAAAATCAATTATTGCATACATATAACTTTAAAGACCGTTCCCAAAACGAGGCTGATAGTCAACATCACATAGATATAATGCGTTCAAAATATCTTTGTCCCATAAATGCATATATATATATATATATATATAGATATATGTATATATATGTACGTAAGTTCGTCTCGGCGAGTGCCGTAGGCAAGTCGATCTGTGGCGCGCGTGTCGAATCGCTAAATGAACAACGCGGCCATCACCATCTAGCGACTATATATATATATATATATATATATATATATATTAATGGAAGAAGAGGCAAAACTGCAGCAGCAACAGCAGCACCACGATCACTAGTATTCCTGCCTCATCGTCCCCGCGGATTCCCCGGGGCTCGCGCGCGAAGAGAGCGTGCTCTCTCTCTCTCTCTCTCTCTCTCTCTCTCCGATATTGCATTTATACAGGAGGCGCATCTCTCGTTCTCATTGGAAAGAGGGCGGCAATTTACGCTTGAAATATACGTCCGCCGACGCGGAGACGCGTGAGGGGAAATATAAAGCAGCGTGAACAAAGCATCCCCATTGTAAACCCTACGGGAAAGGGAGAAAGAGAAAGAGCGAGAGAGAAAGAATGAAATTTCATCTTGTTTGGCACGAAGGAACAAGTGTTCAAGAAATTGCTTATATCGTCCCAATCAAAGGAACGAGACAGGCGCAGTCCGAGAAAGTGAGTGAGAGAGAGAGAGAGAGAGAGAGAGAGAAAATTTACCTCAATTGAATTATTACGGACGACGCAAATCCAAGAAAGATTCTACAATTTGAGACAGTATATGAGGAAACTGTTCGCGGCGAGTGTCCCGATTAGGGCAAATGCGTCGATCTTGCATTATGGTCGTTAACGACGTCCCTTGAATTTACAATTTACACGTCCATCGTACATACGCCCGCTAGCGGGTTGTTCCGACTCTCTCTCTCTCTCTCTGTCTCTTCCGACGTAATTTCCGCGCGGGTATATACGGACTCGACCCCAACCACATATAAGTACGCGCATTTTGCAAGACAGTTTTCATTATGATAGAGAATGAATGATTGCTTCAAAAGTACACTTTAACAGCACATTTGAAACAATAATCACATTAGGAGTGATATTTTACAGCGACACGCGAGGGACGTTCCTATGATTATACAGCATTTTCTTACTTGCGCATCTTTTCGTACACTACTTGTGTACACACACGCATACGTGCATGTTGGTTGCATACGAAACCAAGAATAGGTAGTGATTGGGTAGCAAATCAAGAAGCTGCACGGAGAGAATTAAAAAGTAATTTTTGTCGTGAATTTCACGGTAAAAATTACCGTGATATATTTCAATGTGGTGACAAGTGAGAAAAGCATAATAATTCGTATGCGACAAGTTTTTTTTAACTCACGTTACAGAAAATTTCAAATACGTAGCTAAAATTTTACTATACAAGAAGGGTAGCGCTCACGATAATTTTCACCGAGAGCACAATACATTTTTCTATAACACTCATTACATTTTATAATAAATCTTAAAATAACTGTTATAAAGACGATACTTTTTTATAGACATTTTTGAAAGGCATAAAATAATAAAATGCACAGTAAAATTTAGCTGATATTATATATTTTTTAAATTTAAGTCTTGCGTATGTTGTTACACATCAAAATTTACTAGAAAATCTGGTAAAATTTTCTATCTGAAGAAGAAATTTTATTTTATTTTCGTGAAAATCTGTGTTTTACTAAGTAATAATAAGCGAAGTTTCAGGGTTGTCATCTGGTTATCGTTACTGCACGGTAATTTTTAACATTTAATTCTCTCCGTGTGGTTTATTCAAATTATTTCCCATTTTAACAGACAACGTTGGTCCATCCTGGCGAACAATTGGATTCCACGTAGGAAGAATTAGAGAGGCAAACCAGTCATCTAGCGATTTTTCGACTCTTTCGTACGAGATAATATGCTGAGCGGCAAGCACTGACTGCATCAACCGGAACGAGTTGTAATCGGAAAGAACAATATCTGGAGAATATGGCGAATAGGTTTCCCAGTTTCCCGTACAGAAATTTGTCAGGGGTCCCCCAGATCCTACTACATCCATACAAGAATTTGATAAAGACGCCGCACCTAAGAAGTTCACATTGGAATCCAAATGCATTCGGCGCTATATTTCCCGATTCATGTCGTTTCCGAATTTTTTGCAATACTCAACTGGAATTGTTACTTGATGGAGCATGTTCGGCATACACCCGTGCGAAAAAAGAGTTCGGGCTTTGATCGGGCCCAACGTAATTTTCCGTAACTTTATTAAGGTCCTAGTCTGGAAGCCTGCTCACATGGACCATCAGTGGCCGATCACACTTTACTACCGAAGGCCATTGAAGGCAACATAACCTGGGCCTTTAAAATAGTCTCGACGGTGCCTAATAACAAATTATTGCAGCCATATGCGTACGTGCGTGTGTGTGCACTATGAAAAAGAAATGTGTTATTTCAATACATTTGAGGCTTAGAATTCTGTCGCGTATTATGACACGTTTGATCCCGCGTTGTTCCAATGAACGCACTGCATGCGTGTTGGTTCAAGGTATCACAGCTCGTCTACTAAACGCGTAGTTTAATTATTATATTTCATCGATCTCGATGATTATCATGCCACAAATTCTTTAGTCGAGCAATTTATACTGATTTGCCCCTATAATAGCAAAGTCTAGTAGTATTGAAGGAATCGCTACTAGGGAATCTACAACTATACCTCTTAAAGGCTTTTATTTGGTTTCCGTACTTAGATCATACTTAGATCATAGTTTTACAACCTACCCACCCTACTATTCACTAATAGGCGCCCGGTCCGGCTCTTTTACGGAAAACCCTACTATGGAATCCACAAATAATCTCTTGAAGGCCTCGAATTGTATTAGGGATCCCCTGCCAATTTTCCGCACGGGCACTTCATCTAACAAACGATGCATTTCCACGGTCGAGTTCTTTGCCAGGAAATAATAGAGAGTAACTTTCCACAAACGTGACATATCGGAAACAAAACTTGCCATTGTTAACACAATTGAAGACAGATGCTGTTAACGCGTCGGGCAAACGTCACGCATGGCGACATGGCGTTTTAGCGGAACTCTACATACCTATGGCCCATGTGTTTTGCTAATTTTCAATTCGAGAAATCGTGGGGACACGCGAGTCGGTAAGAAACATCGCTCACTTACCACGATACCGCGGAGTGTCCGGTTGTAGCGCCGCGATCGTACACGCGAGCATCGCCGCCACTGATGTTGGCGTACTGGTGCCCTAGGCAACTGGCGGGCTGCTTGAATCAAGGAGTCAGTCATCATTCTTTCGTTTTTAGCTACTTAGCAGCGTGTTGTTAGCAACGAAGCTTCGCCATATTATTATTCATTCGGTCGTCAACTACGAACTAGCGTACTTCGTATTATTCTTCGAATGTTACAGAAAAGAAATAACGTCGGATATCTAGTCTTGTTTAGCCTATATAGTACACCACCCTGATAAAATTAGTGGACCTAACGCCATCTATCGGTAGCCAGCTATTTCCTAAAACATTGTAAGCATTGTAAATGTGCATTGTAAATGTGCTTTTGCGTAATAATCACATCGAAAGCCTGCCATACATACAATAATAGATTCATTATGTAGCGGTAAAGTTCTTCAAATAGGAAATTTTTGTTTCACAAGTTCTGCCAAACTATATTCTTCGTATATGTGCTTAGGTATACGCATAACTGTAATCTTAAATCCTAGTTTCGTGTAACTTATAAATTTTATATAAGATATATACCGGATGGGTTACTCTAAATTAGACACTCGAGAACTCCTATACATTCCCTACATTTCGGCCACCCCCAAACGTTTTTTTTAACGCAGCGGGATCAACGATGTTTCAAGACCACTTCCACTTTTCAAAATATTAGGTGTATGACTTAATTTTTACAAATTTTTCAGCAAATTTATTTAACATAAAATAATAGAGAACAACGAACTTAATCTTGGAAATATTTTCCATCGTTTTCTATGGCCTTGCGGCAGCTCTCAGGTAACATACGAATGCCGTCGCGAAAGAAACTTGCAGGCTTCGAGGCGATAAAGTCATCGACGAATTTACGCACATCGTCCAGCGTTTTGAACTGTTTATCCACTAAGGCGTGCTGCATTGACCGGAACAAATGGTAGTCGGATGGGGCCAAGTCTGGTGAATATGCCGCGTGCGGGAGAACTTCCCATCCCAAGTTCAAGAGGGTCTTCTGAGTCGCGCGAGCAACGTGAGGTCGAGCGTTGTCATGCAACAGTATGACTTGCCTGCTTCCTTGCCCAGTAAATAGCCTTTTCTGATCAAGTTCTTCGTTCAGTTTGTTCAATTGTTGGCTGTAGCGTTCCGCAGTCACCGTCTGACCAGTTTCCAGGAGTTCGTAATAAAGCACACCCTTCATGTCCCATCAGATACACAGGAGAACCTTCTTTAAGTGGATGTCCTGTTTCGGCGTCGATGTACTGGGTTGCCCGGGATCTACCCATGACTTTTTACGTTTGGGATTCTCGTAAAAAATGATTCCTGTGCTTTAGAAGCATTTTTTCCTTGTTGGAATTCGTATAAAATGCAGTGCCGAATGTGCTGTTTATCAGTTGCCATCGTAAACTCTGCTATTCTGAGAGGTTATGTAACTCACGTAGACTTGTCGTTCGGTGTTCTGAAACCTTGCGTCCGATCCTTTCAAAACCACAAAAGTCTGCGAAAATATTTCTATTTTAAATATAATTTTAAGCTCGAAGAAAAAATTTGTAAAAATTAAGTCATACACCTAATAGAAACCTCATTCGAAGCCTTCCATTTGTTTTTTTTAACCAACGACTTATGTTGACCTTGGGATGACCGAGATGGACAACAATGATCGTTGCACATTTCTGGAAGCAAATGATAATGTTCCTCAATAAAGTGTTTAAAATGTTCTACGTTCAGCGTGTAACATTTCTCCATACATAAACGGAGCCCTTTGCAATGTCTAAGTGGAAATCGCCTAGTGTCTAACTTCTGCCGACTCACTCGGTATATATGTCTATAATACGACAATTTAATTGAAAAACGTGTATATACGTGTATGCATATACATCAGTGAAATTGTAGTATAATTCCACATTGCATACTCATAGCATCATCGTATATAGAGAATATTACTTCGAAACTTTATTCATACCTGTAATCATACTATTAAAGCTGGAAATTTGCTTCCTCCGTTTGACGTACTGTCTCTCCAGCGATAATCGACTTTTTAATAAAACTCTACAGGCTACATATCTATGTTACCTATATACACTGGTTATTATACAAGGTAGAGTTATAACATTGACATACGAAGTTCGATATACGGCGTCCCGCCTAGTAAATTTGTCGATGCGTTGGAATCTGATCTATATTTTGAAAACAACCCCACGCATTCGATCCAAGCTCGAACGAAAATACTTGAATATCTGTAATTGAGAGACCTAGTGACTCTTGTCATTTTATACACGTTGATTGTACGTATTTTTGGTCATCCATACTCTTTTCGTTGTGAATTACAAAAGAAGGTAGTTTTTTTTTAACGGTTCTGCATAAACTTGGGCCCCAAAAAACTGGTTGGTTTTCAATATTTTTCCTAATAAGAATTTTGGGATGACGGGATCGAGATTTTAGATAGATTCAATACATATTTTTGTTAAGTCGGAGATGCTTTATTGAAACATATTGATAAGCAATTAAGTTTTTATTATTTAAACGAAGTTCCTTCGTTGCTGCATGGCCAACTGGTGTAGATGGTTCTGACAACTAGGGCGATTTGAAATGAAAAATGAAAAAAATGTACTTTTGCGATAATAATAAAACTATAATTAAGACGAAATGACATATAAAAAATAATAATGATAATTAAATAAAAAACTATAGTGAAAAATGTCATAAAAATATACTTTTAGTCTAATAACCAGAAATCTTTTTTGATTCTCTTGAAAAATCTTTTTTGGAAATCTTGAAAATTACGCAAATGGCAAGGTCTAGAAGAAAAGATTCGATCTTCGACCAAAAACAACAACTAACGTCATTTTTTATTAACAAATGGATGAAGATATGGAAAAAGCATCTGGTCAGACGACAGAAAACGTTATCAACTATGCTCTGTCCGCATTTTACGTGAAGCGGTCGGATAGATTTTGAGATTAAGTCTTATTCCGTTTCATAAAACATAGTTTCGAAAAAAATGCAAAAAAAAAGGTAAATCGCAGCGGGGCCATAGTGCAGTGGGCGATCTGCCCCTTCACAAAAATCGTCACAACTCGGCCAATTTTCGGAATCTTCACAAAATCTTTGTCGCAAATTACAGCGTCTTGACGCCAAGTAATAAAAAAATAAATTTCGATGTCACAGACGAACTCGTCGCGTACTAAGTTGCCGTTTTATTGGTTAAACTAAACACTGAAAAATTCTATTAAAAAATGTCCAATCTTGTGCCCAATATGAACTACGGAAGGTGACATCCTTCAAGACACTTTACAGACTTGGCACTTATTTCCTAGCACTCGATACTGATTCGACAATTAATGCTCCGAATCCTGCGCTTTCGTGGACACTTTCGCGGCTCCATTTTCGTTATGCCTAGAGTTGTGCAGGAACCTAAAAAATACATATACGTTCTAACTCACATATACAAAGGAGTGGTTTCTTGCTTCTTTTTTTTTCTCGGCATCTCGATGATGGTGGTCCACGGTAGTTTAGTGCCGTGTTTAAAAGAGCGTTGATGGCGTATCCGGGAGGATCAGTGGCGCCGTGATAGATGCTCATTGTTCGTCCTGTCAAGCGAATCGAACGGAATCTCCCCCTACCCCCTTTATATCCGCCGTGGTAAAACTCTTGCTCGAAACAGTATTATATACAAATATACACACGCACGTATGGTCCAACTTTATTATTTTTTTCGTCTCTAAAATTCCGAGCCGTTGATAATCAACGTAGAATCAATTAGCGAGTATATCACGTGTCTGTAGCTCGAGTATCCTCTCGATTCAGCACGGTGCCCCTCCATTGTTGTGCTGAAAGATTCTCTCGTGATCGGGCGTGATATTATACACCAATACACGCACAACTAATTCAATATATGCTCGGGACGATTGTTTCTTTTCGTTCCTCTTCCGAGCTAATTAGATTTCTCGTACTGAAAATCATGAGATATTGTTACGAGTTTCTACGATAAGTGATTTAAGCGGTGATTTATTCAACGCACATACACACCTATATATATATATATATATATATATATATATATATATATATGGATGCGGGAATTAAAATAATATTCAAAATATAAGTTTTAATTAAAAATTAAAAATTCAATTTAATAAAAAAAATATCGACTTTGAATAGATGTAGGGGTATTTATATAAAGATTATTTCGAGGAGAATCGTCAAAATAGTCAGCTAGACTGATAGTTCAACATGACATGGATTTATTTGGTTCAAAATAGCCTGTCCCGATATTATTCTATACACACATTTTTCTGTTACAGGATCTGCATATACTGGAAATTTAAAAAATACAATGTTTCATTGAATTGTTTTATAGACTAAGGTCTTAACTTTAATTTGCAACAAAGATTTTGAGAACAATTTCGAAAAAATGTCTAAACTGTGATAGATTGCCCACTGTCCTACGACGAACTCTTTTCTTTTGCGTCTTTTCCGAAACTATGCTTTATAAAACGGTATAAGTCGTATCTCATAATCTATTCGTACCAGTCGCTTCAAATTCGGACAGAGCATAGGTTATAACACGTTTCATCGTATAGACGGATGGTTTTTTAATATGTTTATCCACTTCACAATAATAGATGATTAGAGTTGTTGTTTTTTTGTCGAAAAACAAATTTTTTTCTCTACAGTTTGCCATTCTTGTAATTGTCAAAATTTCAATAAAGCATCTCGTCATATAACATCAAGAGACGCGGCAGCGTCTCGACGCCAAGTAATTAAAAAAAAAAACGACTGTCACGACACGACACGCCGCGCACTCTTTATACACCAAGATGGGCTTTAGCAGACGACTTTTTAACTTATAATATTATTATACAAAAGGTAGGTTTTTTCATTTTTCATTTCAGATAACCTTCACTGCGAGAACTACCTACACCGATTGGGCATGCAGCAACGGCGGCACTTCGTTTAAATAATATGAATGAATTGATAATTAATAAGTAATCAATAATTATAAATACGTATGAATATATTAATGAATATTGTCTTGTGATTCGCAATTTATTTCTCGACGAAACACGACTTGCTCCGTAACTGGGACCGGCGATTTTAATATAGGTTTTCCGCAGTTTCCCTATGCCCATGGTAGATATGTCATGGTGAATACGATGCAGAGGGGGAAGTTGGCTGCGGCCGCGAGGTGGGGAATATATAGAATAGATGGGGAATAAATGGAATAAGGTGGGCACGTAAAAGGGAAAGCACCCCGTACGATGGAAACTATATATATATATATAATAAATTATTGATAACTTCATTCTTTGTGGATACTTTTCAATTTAAAAAACTCAAACGTGGCCAGACTATGTATTAATTGTGTGTAAACTCCCGAGCTCGTCATCCCAGAACTCTCATCAGAAAAAAAATATTGAAAACCAAGATTTTTTTGGGCTCCAGGCTTAAAATATGAATTATCGTTGGAATAAAAACGTTCGTGTGTCTTCGTTTCGATTGCTTTTTTTGCAGCGATTTATCAGGTTAAGCGTCCAAAAAAATTCACGATATACACACTAAACATATACGCTGTTAAAGTTTCAGTGGCGAAGTATTCGAAAGTGTATTATTGAAAGACTAAAATAATCAATAGGAAATTAAAATCGGAGGAATAACTGCGAAAAAGTTAGTAAAATTCGCGAACTCTTGCAACATGAATAAATCCACGATTATGACATAAACTCCTTGAGTGGCCCAGTAAATAATTGGCCCGGTTTCGTATTGAAGACAAGAAGCAAACAATGAAAAGTTTCCCCCAGTTTTGAAGGGATTCATAGATTTTTTTATTGCTTATATACAGTCCAAACTCATCCGGGGCGATAAATATTGAATATGGTAAGAAGACCACCGTGAGAGCTATCGGCTCCCACGCGTCACGAGTGATTTTGAATAGCATACAAAAATGAAGAGAGAGAGAGAGAGAGAGAGAGAGAGAGAGAGAGAGAAAACGAGACTGTTAGAAAGAGGACGAGAGAGAGGGACAGGAAGGAAGCGCCTTTCTGGCTCGGGACTTTTTTATTCTTGATTCTGGGCATCGAATTATATAGCCAGATCGAAAAGCGGAGGACTACCTCAGAGAGCTCCCGATTCCACGCTTCGGGGAAGATCTGACCGCCAGAAAAAAAAGAGAAAAAAGCATCCTTTCTTTTGTAACGACGAGGGAGAGAGAGAGATAGAGAGAGAGAGAGAGAAAGAGAGAAAGAGAGAGAGAGAAAGAGAGAGCGAGAGAGAGAGAGAGAGAGAGAGAGAGAGAGAGAGGAGAGAGAGACAGACAGACAGACGGACCGACGGATAGACGGAGAAAAAGCGAGAGAAAGAGAAAAAGGTGAAGAACCCAAACGAACCCAAACGTTAGAGGTGCAGAAAGACAGATAATGAAAAAGAGATAGAGAGAGAGAGAGAGAGAGAGAGAGAGAGAGAGAGAGAGAGAGAGAGAGAGAGAGAGAGAGAGAGAGAGAGAGAGAGAGAGAGAGAGATAGAAAGCGAACGAAAGCAAAAGAGACGAATTGCTGAGATTTTTTTTTTTCGATTTCAATGCCGCAATCGCGACCTTTTGACGAATTTGCTCCGAACCTAATATTCGTAAAACCGTGAGATATTCAGCCTCCTCTCTCTCTCTCTCTCTCTCTCTCTCTATCCTTCTTTCTTTACCTCTCTTTCTCTCTCTCTCCCCCCTCTTTCTCTCTCTCTCCCCCCTCTTTCTCTCTCTCTCTCTCTCTAGTCGATTGCGGTTTCTGCGTTTGCAACGCCCTCGTGGTCCCAAACCGATTCATGAAGCCGTTTCACCCGCGAGTAAAAAGTCGCCGCAAAATTGACCATTCACTAGAACAGGCAGTCGATAAGGCGCAAATGTGATTTTTTTTCTGACTATTTCTTTCGACCGGTGCAGAATAATCGTTAGCGCTCAAGCACCGATGATGATTAATGCGCGTGGGTGGCCGAAAGTTGGTCAGAGTTAATATAGCCTGCATATAAAGTTTATCGCGAAAAAGAGCGCGAGGGTTACAAAGAGGGCACGCACGCACGAGAGGGGGCCAAGAGTTTTGGGAAAGAGTGTGCGTGGGACGACAAAAACCGAACGAGAGGCGGGACCGTCTGATGAGCTGGTAACTGGCTGTGAATAATTTAATAGATATTAAGTTCCGTCCTCCCTCATTTATATACATGTATATATATATATATATATTACGCCTTTTTTCTCCAGTACCCTCTTTGTCTCTCCCTCACCCCCGCCCACCCTTCTTTTTCTCATCGCCGTCTGTCTCTCGCTTTTTTTTCGTTCCGGACAAAATCATCGCGCTCTTTAGAGCCCTCTAAACGCCCCGACCAAACTTTTTATCGTTTTCCATTTTGCTTCTTGTTTTCTTTCATTATTATTTTTTGCTCCGAACCCTCCTCCCCTCCCAACTCGCGATTCCTGGGACGTATATGTCGTATAACGCGAATTTGTCATTCGAATCGCGTGACGATGAAGATTATAGAAAGCAAAAAAAAAGAGAATCGAGGCCTTTTCTTTTTGCAAGGTGAAATAAAATGTTTTTTTTTTTTCGTTACGACGGGGTTTTTTATTCTGCTATTTCGGTAAAGAGAGCAAGAGAAATCTATTCGTAGCATATCGAGGACAATTTCAATAATTTAATGCGGAAAGGCCACCCTCCATGAAACATTGTATACTCGTCGATTATCGATCGGCGCGCAATTACGTAATCGTGTGTAGCCTGCTCGTTGACTATGAGGAAAGACTCGCCTTCCTTCCTTCGTCTTCGGCTTTTTTTTCCAGTATCAAATTTCACGACGATCAATTACCCGCACTTATACTTGTTTTTTTTTCTTTTCTTTTTGTTCACTCGCGTGATTCACCGAAGCCTCATCAATGGGATTTTACACCTCGAGTATCGCGAAGTTCTTCATGTTTCGAACAAATTTATTGATGCACAAATGGATATGCTGTAATAGTACATACATGCACGATAACTATGCAATACGTATATAAACTTGGGCACGTGCGAATCCATGATTAGGCGGAAACGACCAGAAAATAACGGAAGTTAACGTATGAAAGAAAGTTCGCGAATGAAATAACATTCGATATTCCTTCGTACAGCCCACGGAGAGAATTAAAAAGTAATTTTTGTCGTGAATTTTACGGTAAAAATTACCGTGATATGTTTCAATGTGGTGACAAGTGAGAAAAGCATAATAATTCATATGCGACAAGTTTTTTTTAACTCAAGTTACAGAAAATTTCAAATACGTAGCTAAAATTTTACTATACAAGAAGGGTAGCGCGCACGATAATTTTTACCGAGAGCACAATACATTTTCCTATAACACTCATTAAATTTTATAATAAATCTTAAAATAACTGTTATAAAGACGATACTTTTTTATAGACATTTTTGAAAGGCATAAAATAATAAAATGCACAGTAAAATTTCGCTGATATTATATATTTTTTAAATTTAAGTTTTGCGTATTTTGTTACACATCAAAATTTACTAGAAAATCTGGTAAAATTTTCTATCTGAAGAAGAAATTTTATTTTATTTTCGTGAAAATCTGTGTTTTACTGAGTAATAATAAGCGAAGTTTCAGGATTGTCATCTGGTTACCGTTACTGCACGGTAATTTTTAACATTTAATTCTCTCCGTGCCGATGACGAATGTTAAGAAGTATAGGATAATTATAGTGTGTAGAAAAATTACAATCCCTTATTTTTTGTATACTGAATACTTTAGAGATCTCTCTTTTTTTGGTTTTTAATTTTTCTTTGCTATAATTATCACTCGAATATTCCTAATATGACTAAATCTTGCGGGACTGATTTTTGTAGGTTGACTCATAAACAAATACGATTATGTGACTTTAAAAACATAAGTTTTATCGAGCTTCAAACCTTAAATACCCCGTCTTGTCTCCTCTCTCCTAATATGGTAAATATATTCATTTATTTTTAATTTTCGCTCTTACGTTTTTATATCCGCGTACTTTACGGATACACAATATGGTGCCCATGAACACATCGCGGACTTCTTGAAAGACTCCCTTCGCCCTCCTGCGCATTTCGGAAGCGTTACCTTATTCTGTTGACGACGTAATTCTGAAGATCACCAAATTTCCTAAAAAATTCGTTTTTAAATCGTAACAAAGTCGTGGGCGAGAATTTGAATAAATATTTCTCTGTCGAGAACCGCACCAAAGGAACAACACGGAATTGAAGATGGCGGCTTTGTCGCGAATAATTTATTATAGCTCGTTTAATTTACTTTCGGAACAATCGTTTTGCAAGTCTTTTTTTCGATAGTACTAACAGGCTTTCATTTCATTAACTGTCAGTTGATATCGCGATTGAATTCTGTGGAGATTGAGGGGCCTGAATAAGCTTGAAATTTGTAGGAAAAAAATCCTTAAAATAATAAAATATTTTAGATTATTATCTCAATATTTCGTTGCTCACGTGTGAATGAATAATTCGTTCACCCTAGTAATTTTTTTCTTTATCAATCCCTGACCTATATCGTACATGCAAAAAAAAAAGAATGATCAGAGCCGACCAAGAAGAGTGCAGATCGAGGTCTTTCTATTGGCTCTGTGCAGAGTATAAGGCGGAGGTAATAAAATCAAATGCAGCGCCCGCAGTGGACAAAAATTGCAATAAACTCGACTACTTATCTGTTAAATCAGTATGAGCATAGTACGAGATTTATCCAATCAAATAAAAAATATTGTTTGATTAAAAATGGGTCACGACAGTTGCTGTGTAATAAATTGCAAAACTACTTAACGGAATAATGAAAGCAAATTTTATCGATTTCCTACGGCAAATTGGAAGTTGAAGCAATGCAACAAATGGATAGATTGCAGGTTTGCCATATGACACGAGCTTGAATTATTAAACTTGGGTCATGTTTTGTCCTTAACCCTTCGTGGTCACACTTCCAAATTCAATCGCGGTGGTCACACTTGTGTCGATTCTACCCAGTCAGTTTTCAAAAAAGTATTGTGACCAAACTATCCGTCCGAAGTGATTCAAAAAATTACGGAACATGCTTCGAACTTTTTAGATTATGTACGAAAAAATTATTTATGAGAAATAAAATGGCGACATGTTTAAAAAAAAAAATTATAAAGAGATGAAACCGCAAAAAAGACACTTTTTCGCTCAAAAAATCATAGTTCCGGGAATTTTCAACATTTTTACCTAAAATTTGGACGTAATACTCCTTAGATGTGCTTCTTTTGGAAAAAAATAGTATCATAGTGCGCGTTCCAAAAAAGGTATTTCTTCCTCCATGTGAAGAGGGTAAATTTGATGATATGAGGATTCTTCAAAGTCCAGGTTAGATGGTAAATACAGTTCCATTCGAAGCCGGAAACTATTATATATTTACGCCAAAAATTGATCGACGAATCGATTCGACCCAGGATGACCACGAAGGGTTAACTCTTCTACGTCCCTGACGTTTTTAGCAGATACCAACCCTTAGATTGAGTTCGATGTTGGAAATTAATATACTCTCGAAGCCGGTCTTTAAAATTATGCTCTTTTCGATCTGAAAACAATTTTTTCAAAATTATTAGTGGTACAGCAACAATATATGTTTGTTAAATTTTAATAAAAGCAATGATATAGCTTCATTTTTCTCGTCTTATAACAAAATTACAAGTAAACAGAAATCTACATTTTAAGGAAACTTTACTTACTTTTTTTCGCATAACTAAAAGAAAGCACTTCTTGCCGTTTTTGGTCAGATAAATTAATTTAATGTAAACAAATTTAATGCGATTGCAACGAGTTTTTCATGTTTTATAATTCATCACAATATTATAACGACAATCCCAGAGCCTTTGACAGAGCGAACGCGAAACGGCGCAAGTGTTGCGCACGGAGCCAAAAACGAAGAATAAACAGGCTGCTTTGCAAATGTGAAAAAGAAATACGAGGTAGCGAACACTCGCATGCTGGTGCTGCATTTTTGTCTATCCACGTATGGGCCCATATCCTCTTATAGATGTATCCAGTGCGAAACATTGCAAATCGGAGGAATTCCAGATCACGGGAGGATAAACAGCAAGAATTTCTCGGTAAGCCGTTAACGAGCGAGTGAGAAAAGAAGACGAATTGCAGGTGTATATATATATATATATAAAGATGTATATATATTAGAGTATACAGTACGTACCGCACGAGTCGTTGTCTCACAAGGATGACCGCGAGAAACCCGCACCGCGTATACAGCAATACCTCATTTTTCTTTTCTCTCCTTCCTTTTCTAATATATGCTTTTGTTCACTCTTATTTATTATTACTCGTTCTTTTCTACTTATTTTCTTTCACGTGGAGGTGCAGCGCAATAATTTGCCTCGCGAGCGTTTACGATCGTCGAGCGGTTCTCTCGTTGGCCCACGTGAAAATGGAGCCAGCAGTTCCATTGGCCACGAGACGGACGTGTTACGCGTCAAAAGAGATAGGAACCGAGAGAGAGAGACAGAAGAGAGAGAGAGAGAGAGAGAGAGAGAGAGAGAGAGAGAGAGAGAGAGAGTCGAAAAGAGAAAAAATAAGACAGAGATGGATAGATGAAGAAAAATAGAGAGAAAAAGAAAGAGGGAAGAAATAAAAGGAAGAGATCCAAAGGGAGCGAGAGAGAGAGAGAGAGAGAGAGAGAGGGCTCGTAAAAAATGCATTTGCAGCGTCGCACGCTGGCTCACTATGGTGGCTCCGACTCTAAACTCTCACAGTGCGTTCGGGAGAAAAGGCAACTTTGCTATTAAAGCCACCATGGACACACCATTGCGGCAGAATGCAGGGCGACGAGAAGGGGCGGTGAAGGGACGAGGGGCGGGGGGGGGCGAGGGGTGGTAACACAACACCAGCCACCAGCAGCAACGCGCAAACTTTTACGATCGCAGCGAGCGGTTTAACTGCTAAGTAACGATAATTGATATCGCACCGTATCTGAGTTTGTTGCACGAGAAAAAGAGAAGAAAGAAAAAAAGAACCATATAAGAGGGCCCTGTACTTGTCCATGTACTACGCGCCATCTGTATATTGATAACCCAAACCCGAGACGTCTATTCTGTGCAGGAATTATCGTTCCGTTCTAGTACTACGTACAGATAATGGAATGCCTATATATATTAGGTGTAGTAAAAAGAAATCCATTATTTTTGCAATAAATGGATTTAGTAATCTGTATCTCGCGTTGTATAAGTGCGATCGGATTACGCTAGATGGCGTTAGAAAGATAAGATTTCGTACTAAAATAAACATTTCAGACAGTTTTGTGATTGCTTGACTCAATATTTTTGAGCGCGTCAAAGATGGCCACCAGCAAAGTGAAAATGCGCCATATTTTACAGTTTTTCTTCGATAAAGGCGAAAACGCAAGCCAGGCGGCTGAAAATGTGAATAGTGTTTATGGTCCTGATACTGTAACAACCAATCACGCGCAATTTTGGTTTCGTCGATTCCATTCCGATAATTTTTATGTCAAAGATGTACCACGCTCTGGAAGGCCAATTGTCGAAAATGTCGATAAAATAATGGAAATCGTCGAGTCCGACCGTCATGTAAGCACTGTTTCGATTACCCAGAAGCTAAACATTGCACAAAAAACCGTTTGGAACCACTTGAATAAGGCTGGATACAAAAAGAAGCTCGATGTATGGGTGCCACACGAGTTAACGCAAAAAAACATCATGGACCGAATTTCCATCTGCGAATCGCTGCTGAATTGCAACAAAATCGACCCATTTCTGAAGCGGATGGTGACCGGTGATGAAAAGTGGGTCACTTACGACAACGTCAAGCGAAAACGGTCGTGGTCGAATCGCGGTGAGTCGGCGCAAACGGTGGTCAAGCCAGGATTGACGGTCAGGAAGATTTTACTGTGTGTTTGGTGGGATTGGCAGGGAATCATCTACTATGAGCTGCTCCCCTACGGCCAAACTCTTAATTCGTACCTGTACTGTGAACAATTGGACCGTCTGAAGGAAGCAATCGCCCAGAAGCGGCCAGCTTTGGCCAATAGGAGAGGAATTGTGTTCCATCAGGACAACGCCAGGCCACACACATCGATAGTGACTCGCCAGAAGCTCCGAGAGCTTGGTTCGGAGGTTCTTATGCATCCACCTTATAGCCCGGATCTGGCACCAAGTGATTACCACCTGTTCCTGTCTATGGCGAATGATTTTAATGGTAAAAAAGTCGCCTCACGAGAAGCTTGTGAAAATCGACTGTCCCAGTTTTTTGCGAATAGGGACGAGGGTTTCTATGAGAAAGGCATAATGAAAATTACCTTCAAAGTGGCAACAAGTTATCGATCAAAACGGTGCATATTAGACCTAAATCGGATCATTCTAACTATGCTAAATAAAGCCTTCAATTTCATGCAAAAATAATGGATTTCTTTTTACTACACCTTATATATATATATATATATATATATATATTAATACAGGGTGACAATTATAAGGTAGCCATATGTTTTTATGGGCCTGGCGCGAATATTTTGCGACCGAGAAGAATATGATATTTAATGGTTTTTCAAGTCCTCTACGAAAAAAATATAGCGTATTTTCGTGAAAAGTAGTATTTGCCAGAACAAATCGACCATTCTGGAAAAACATCAAAATTCCATTTTGAGCTGAGCAAAATGAAGATAATTTAATTCCGAATACGAAGCACTCCAACAAACCTTTTTTTCAAATGGAATTAAATTCCATTTAACTACTTTGAAATGCATCTTCAATCATTTTTTTTCTCCATGACGAGATACGCGAAAAAAGTTTTTCAGGAACGTTTTGTATTCGGAATTTAATTATGGTCATTTTGCTGTACTCGAATTGAAATTTTGACTTTATTCCAGAATGCTATATTTTTTATAGCAAACACTACTCATCATAAAAATATTCTGTCTTTTTTTCGAAGGGAACTGAAAAATTATTCAAAAGCATATTTTTCTCAGTTGCAAAATCATCGCGTAAGACCCTTAAAAACACATGGCCAACTTATAATTGTTACCCTACATATATATGGAAAAAGGTGACTTTGAAGCATTCGATACATGTATATAGAAAAGGGTGACGTTTGAAGCATTCGACTTCGAGGACCGTCCTCCTGAATACGTATGTGCGAGTATAATAGCCTAGACGCAACATTTGCAAGATAGTACATACCGGATGTAGACGATAAAGTAAGTCAGCAACATGGCAAATTCTACCCTTCGATAATTTATCGCTGCATATATAAATCAACACCGCCTAGAACTTACATTATTCGTTATTGACATTCCTCAACGCAAATTATTTTTCGTCGTTCAATATTCATTATGCGCAGAGTTTCAAAACTCCATAATTCGCAGCTGCCTGAAAGGCGATCTGGAGAAGGCTTCCTTAAAAGCGTTATATGTCTACAAGAGGAAAGGTGATTTTTTAGCATTCGAATTTAAAGACCTTTCTCATAACGATCCATTTTTCCAATACACAGTATTACGGAAGCCCCAATGCCTTCAAACAAATGTACGGGTATGGATATGAAGGTCATCTTTAGAACCGATTTTGCGTCAAAATCAACGACTCGTTCGAAAAGACTTTGAAGATCGTCCCCAAGGGAGTCAGATGTGGAGAACAGAACATTTCTGTTCTCTCTACATATGAGCGCACCTTTATATAATGGTGCACGTATTTTTGAATTCGCTTTATATTATGCTCACGGGGTCTGCCTAAGCTTGGGTCTTAAAAAACAGGTCGATATTTAATATTTTTTTCTGATGAGATTATTGGGATGACTGAATCGGGATTTTACACACAATTAATACATAGTCTTGCCAATTTTGAGTATTTTTTATTGAAAAATATTGACGGAGAATGAAGTTATTATTATTCAAACAAAGTGCTGTCGTTGCTGCATAGCCGCAACTATGTACTTTGCAATCTGCAAATTTCTAACGAAATCAAATTTCGTTAGAAATTTGATTTTTAACGAAAAAATAGCTTTAATGATTTGTCATTAACAAATGGATGAACGTATCAAACAATCATCCGGTCGTACGATAGAAAATCTTATAAACTATGCTCTGTCCGAATTTAAAGTGAATCGGACGAGTAGATTTTGAGAAATGACATACATACGAGGTGTGTAAATTAAGTAATGAGACTGGCAACATAGCGTTCGAATTCTAGGGGCGGCAGGTGAACATGTCATACGCCTTCAGTACGAGTTTGAACTCGCTAGAGTCATTTGGTTGTCCACAACAATTTTTTTCGTGAAACAGTTTTTTCTACTGCGTTCTGAAAATGAGTGACATCAATTTCGAGCAACGGTGTGCTATCAGGTTTCGCTTCAGACTTGGCCACAGGGCAACGGAAACTTTTGCAAAACTTTAGCAGGCCTACGAAGACAGTTTGTCAAGGGCCCAGATTTTTCGGTGATTCAAGGCAGTTTTAAAAAGAAACAGCGTCGATTGAAGATAAACCACGCAGCGGACGGCCTTCATCTTCAAGAACCGATGAAATTCTTGTTTGTGTCTCAAAGCCAAACGGTCAATGAACACTTTTACCGATAAGTTCTTGAAAAACTTCGAAAAAGAGTCATTCGTGTGAGACCAAACATCAAGAACAACTGGATGTTGCATCACGACAATGCACCTAGTTACATAGCAATTTCAATAAACGAGTTTTTGGCCAGTAAAAACATTCCTGTAGCTCTTCAGTCTCCTTATTCGCCTGACTTGAGTCCTTGTGACTTTTTCCTCTTCCCGAAATTGAAAAATCACCTCAAGGGACGTCATTTTGGGACAGTCGAAAACATTCAAAAGGCTGTAACCGACCAACTGAAGGCTATTACAGTATCCGAGTTACAACACTGCTATGAGGATTGGAAGAACCGTCTCCAGCGCTGTGTGAATTCTCAAGGAAGTTATTTTGAAGGAGACAATATTGAATTGTAATTCTATTCGAATAAAAAATGAAAAAAATCAGTCTCATTACTTAAGGGGTGACGTGGGTTTGAAAATTTCAAAAAATCCATTTTTATTTATTTTATTATCTAATAGTACAATATGTCTAGAATATTCTCCCAAAGTTTTAAGTCAATCGGAGTAAAAGCCTTTGGGAATTCCCCCCGTTGAGAAAGACCAGCCCGAAGCGATGCAGGTATACGCATTTTTTTCAAAACACTATTTTTGAAGTCAGTGGACACGATTTCTCAAAAACTAATGCACCGATCTTATTGAAATTTTGCACACTCCAAAAAAGCATTGATTAGTGATTGAACGAAGGTTTTTTTTTAGATTACAACTAATTTTACAAAGCTATACGTAGCATAAATTATACCAAAAATTGAACTATTTTGCATACAACTCTTCCAAAAATTCAAATTTCATTTTTTTTTAAATCCTTCGTTCAATCGCGAGCTATACTTATCTACTAACAGAAAAAATTTGGTTTTCTAATTTCAGATAAAGCTATCATGAGTTATCCTGACCACCACGAGGACACTTTTTTTTAGGGGTCTCCGGAAACCAGGTCCCACCGGCTGAATTTCCCAAATTTTTGGATGAAATTTTTTTTTTTAATTGTTGAAATATTGCTTTTTTATGCACTTAACATTTTGAATAAAATTATCTATATATTATATTTTTTTAAAATACAGAAAATATGCTTTTTTTGGCTTCGAAACCCACGTAACCCCTTAATTTATACACCTCGAAATCTCGTAAAAAATACTTCCGAAAAACGCAAAAAGACGTGTCGATCTGACCTTTCACAAAAATCGTCATAACTTAGTCAATTTTGAAAATTGTAACGTAAGCTTTGTTGCAAATTAACGATAAGGACCAACGCATCGAAAAAAAAAACATATTTTTTTAATTTCAAGCTTATTCAGACCCCTGAAATATGCATATCCTTCATATTCAAATTACAGTTGTTTTTCACGACGCCAAGACTGTCGTCATACTATCTAGTGCATCCCCGCTGATATTTATTATTTCCGCAACAAAGTGGAGTAAAACGTGTGCGCGTATATGTATATATATATATATATATATATATATATTCGGTGGATTATCGCATTTTCCCGGCAAGTTTGTAAAATCTTTACAATGCACTTTCGGCAAAATGAATACACCGTATATACAAGGAAATATAATACCGCGAAGAGTTGTTAAAGTCGCTCGGGCCATTAACTGAAAACGTTTACGTGCGCACTCGAGTAAAAAGCTATGTGTGAGATATAGTTCGTTCGAGTATAAGAATATGTGGCAGCAATATTTTTTAAATCACTCCGATTGTATATCATGCGTGGATAGGAAGGGGGAAGGGTGGGAGGATTATAATACGGAAGAATTCTTCACAGTGTCTCGTTTCACGCTGTTCCGTCGTATAAACCATAAGTCATACGTAACTGCGAATAAGTGTATAGAAGCTATATAGGGAAGGATATAAAAGTTGGGGAAACGCAACGGCGAATTACGCGCCAAGTTTCCTCATGATTATTATTATTATTATTATTATTATTATTATTATTTTCGTAGTATATTGAAGAAACGAGCGAAGAGACGACTTCCGGAAGACGTTTTCTGGACGAACGAAATCACCGCGAGCAATGGAAAGAAACGAACGGTTTATCGCTAGAGTTTGCAAACTTGGGAAATTCCCGCGGACGAATAGAACGATAAACACGACAAATTTGATGCAAAACATGTGCAAATATATTATTGCATATATTTCTTCTATTGCGAAAACATTTCGGATTAAATTGAAACGGAAGCTACGAATGTACAATTGAAGTACAATTTAGGTATTCTGGGATAAATGACGAAATAGCACCGTTTGATTCAAATTTATACAGTAGATTCTTTGTCATACACTAAATGCACCCTCCAAATTTATAATCGATCGTCTACACCATTTCCATCAAGTTTACAATTGAAAAAAGACTTTTATATACCACAACCATGTTTTCCTCGCTCTTTCGTGCGTGTAAATGGTACGTAAAAGAGGCATTTTGCGTACTAGGATTTAAAAATTGTGAAACATCCGTGTACAACAGCTGTCGGTCTGAGCTGAGGCGTTATTTGCGGGAAGAAACGGAACCTCACTTTCACGTGACACCGCGACAAAGCATCGTCGATCTCGCCGCGATATAAATCATTAATAAAAAAATTAAATAAACAATGAGTGATATTGAAAAACATAGCAGCGATGAGTGGCTCCAATGCACTCCAATGCATGAAAAACTGTCCAACCACTCCGTACATTATGAACATTGCGTCTCCCAAAAATTAAATGATACGTCTATACCGTTTATTAATTATTGACATTTTTGTAAATGAAAACGATCAGTTTTTTTCCCACCGACGAAACGTAGAGGTGAAGTGTGGCAACGTTGCATGAGTGCTAAATGGCGCGCGTGTTTGAATACTACTAATAACCGCAGTGCGACCATACGTCCAATAAATCGCATCTTTAAAGAGAAATAATATATTTTATTTTTGACACTTGACATTTATCGTTCCAAACTGATTCGGTTCAATGAAGAAATGTAATTTTTTTTTCCAATGGTCTGTATGAACTTCTGCGCTCGCTGATGCTCGCGGTAACAGAATAAATGTCATCAACCGTAAAAAAAAACAAAATCGCAATACAAACAGTGCGCTGTCGCCGAATTTATAAAATTTTCTTCAATAATTGAAGAATTCAAATTGATTTGAAGGAGAACACCTTATTAATATGCTTGTGTAAAAATAATAATAATCTTAAATACATGACTCGAAATTCATTACAGTAATCGATTCGTTTTTCAAGGGAATATTAGTGTGTAGAAGTTGGCATCTGCTCGAAAACAATAGAATTCTCCCCTGATTCCTCCTAAAAAGGAGCTGTCCCGTAACTCCTTAAAATTTCCTTGCATTGAAATGAACAGTATCGCCATTTTTTCCAAAATCTACTTTTTTGTTTATAAGACCCATCATTTTTCCCCTCGATCTCTTCAATTCACTTTTTGCTGCCGTCTTTTTGCGTCTTCTTTCTGACTTTTTGCACATTTTCTGCTCAATGATGCATCTCGCAAAGAGGCTTTATTATTCCGATACGAATGAAAAATCCGACGATTCCAAGATTTCAATTTGTTTTTCATTTCGCTGGGATTTGAGGAAACTTGAGTTCGAGGCCCAAAATGAAGAGCGGATGGAGCATCCCAAGTGTGAACGATCGGGCGATAAAAATGGACGGTTTAGCGTTTCGTTATCATTGAAGGAGGAAGAAAAAATCCTTTAGTGGACTGGACACGAAAATAAGAGAGCAACGTTAGGGGGAATTGAAGGAGGATGAAAAAATAGATATATGTATCTGTTTGTCGATAGTTGATGGACTAACGCGAATCCAATTTGTGGCATTATCCATATGCCTTTCCTATGAAGAAATAATTATTCGTACAAGTTTTCTTCTATAAACGAACATGTTGACCGCAACAGTAATAAAGTAGCATATACAGTCCTGCATTTCCCAATAGGCGTTATAGGCAACTGCCTAGGAGCAACAGACTTTAAGGGGCTGCGGATTCTCCGGGCGTTTAAGGGTTTATAGGGGGCGGCACAAAGTGAAGGTGCCTATACTTAAGAAAAGTATAAATCCAGCACTAAGCATATATATATATATTCAATAGTCACTTCGCATAATGATGTTTTCCACTAAAAACTCTCCGACAATTTCAAGATAAATTGGATTGACCATAATTGTATCGTTCTCGTTGAAGACGAGAGGCGCAAAAGAAAAATCGTATTGAAAAACGGACTAACGATTCAGCTCACTCGTAGCTCATTCTCGAATTAATAGAACGTAGATTAAAAAAAGAAACAGATAAAAATGTCCTTTATTCTACTGAATTTCTGGCGATGCAATAGGCGTTCGTTTGATTAGAATAGGACAGACTTGTTACGGCGAAACGGTGGACGGAGAAAAGTATACCGCCGGTCACCTCTTTCTGAATAGATTGAGTCTTATTGTTAGGAAAAAGGAATTCTGTTTATGTCTTGATATTTCTTCCATTTGTCAGAAAGTTCCTAAGACATAGGTGTACGTAATTTATTAAAGCAATTTCTTATTCTCACTATTTTATGTCCTCCAGAAGTCTTCTTGTTATAAACAATGGCATTGGTCGATTTTAAGGCGTCTGCGTAGGTTTGGAATTTCAAAAATACGATTTTTTCATTGCATGGTTCCATAGCCTAGAGTCGTGAGTTTCATTTGCAATCAGAATTTTGTAAAAATTCGAAAAATTTACTGATTTATAATTATTTTGATGATGGGTCTGCCCCGCAGTGATTTCAAATTGAAGCCGAGCATATTTTATAAGATTTTTTATCTCATGACGGGATGACTTCTTGATATGTTCACCCATTTGTTGTTAATAAATTATCAAAGTTGTTTTTTTTCTTGTCCTTGTCATTCTCGTAATAACTAGATTTCAAAAAAAGTATCCGGTCATAAGAAAATATTGTTATTATACTAAAAGGACATTTTCGAAAAAATATAACCAATTGGCCAGGTTAAATAATAATAACTTTATCATTTATCAATATATCCAACAACAAAAAAATTCAAACTTGGCAAAACTATATACTGATTTTATGTAAAATCTCGACCCAATACTCTCATTAGAAAAAAATATTGAAAAACGACCGGTTTTTTGGGCCTGTTTTTTTATACAGAAGATATTCTAATTATCGCATTTGATTGAACTTAAAGAGGGAAAATTGTCAATCTGAAACATCTTAGATTACTTTGGATAAACTTGTGAATCCAGATAAAGCACCACATAATTATGTTCACTTGAACAATTCTTCTCAAGGTTTCGTACGTTTCATTGCATTTTTTTCAGTTTTCATTGCTTTTTGTTGAATTTTTTAATTCAAACTCGTGCGCACTTGTATCACTCGACTATGATTATTCTCATTATTGCACTTTGCTTGGCGTGGCTGGCAAACACTAACTTTTTTCGATACACCGATTCATCTTCCTTTCCTGCATACGCTGTACCGCCTATACAAACTTTAAAAACTTCAAACATCTAAAAAGTTGCAAGAGATCTAGCCTTTGCAGCTTCTTCCACTTCTGCGGCCATTTCTTTCCGTGAATGCGTATTTTCCAATCTTTTGGATCGTTTGGAAAAACTGGGTACGAAAAAATGCGAGAAACTAATATTTCGACTGCTGAATCTTCGTTGCCGAACATAAACAAAGGATAGCAAGATAATTATCAAAAGTTGATGCTTCGAAACGAAAGCTACCAGGATAAACTGTGCTCATTTTCATCGTGACAGGAAAGAAATTAGAACGTATAATGAGTCTGGATCAGTGGAAAAAGTCGGCGCTTGTCAGACACGCAAACACGTTAGAAATGTCGCAATAATTAAGGAATAGAAGCAAGTTTTTTTTAAATTAAATTAAAGTGTCATTAAACAAGAATTTTTACTCATGTAATTCATTCATTTCGTGATTTAAAAGGAGTTGCTGTTCCAATATAAAATATTTGGGTTGAGTAAAAATCGGTTTCTATGGGAAACAATCGATTCAGTCCAAAGCCTTTGAGAAAGAAATACTTTTAGGCAGCTGAATAAGAGTCAATTTTTCCGTTTTTTCTTGAAGAACGGTGTGTTTTACAATTTGTAAACTTAGTGTTATTTATTAATACTTTGAACTTTGAGAACGTATTGTTTTTTACAAAATAATAAAAAATGGTGGAGTTATGACACAATCTTCCGGAAAGGCTGTGACGCGAATTGTAAAAAGACGTAACCTCTATATTTTGTTATACTGATCTGCAACAAAACGGTGACATTTTTTTATTATTATTAACGTTTATACGGTGTGCAAAAATATATATTGTTGTGTTGTTTAATGAGGAAGAAATAAATAAATAAAATAACTATGTAGAGCAGGAGTGGCCATGGCGTCGACCGCGGTCGACTCTGTAAAACAGTCTGTAAAACTAGTTTAGAAATTTTTCATTGAATAAATATGTTTGGGTTTGTTTGGGTTCAAACAAACCCAACTTTTGTTTATTTGTTGCCAGTGGTAGACCACCAGGGATATTTTTAATCGTAGTGTTGACCGCACACTTTAAAAGTCTGGTCACCGATGATATAGGAAAACCTTGCTCCTCCTGGATGTCCTTCAAAACAATTCATTTTCATGAAAATAACCGCGAGAGCTCGTCAAATTTGCAATGACTACAAATGCGATACTTCTGATATCAATTTGCCCCACACTGAAAAAAGTGCATAGTACTTAGAAAAAACACCCATGGTAAAAAAGGGTATATTCAAATTTTCTATAGCTTATTCACACCTCAATAATAATATGGTTAACACAACTATAAGCGAACAATATATCTAAACATTCGATTTTGGTTACGTGTTCGACTATCTACTATCTCCGAAATAACTATTGACTATTGTAAAAGGCTTGATAATATAGTTAATTCAGTATTAAATAGATATGGTTAATCCAGTGCTATCACAAAATCGACACACAAATTCCAATGCTGCATACCGTACGTTAAGTTGTCTTTCCGGTTAAACTTCTTCTATTCTAGTCAAGTTTGTACTATTTATATGCTCAACATTAACATTTGTTGAGTATAATTTATTACAACATTTTACGAAAAATGGGTCTACGAAAAAAATTATGTTCATTTTTGCTCATACCGAAGACGTAAATCATTTGCAGGTCGTGTCAATAAAGTAGAGATAGTAGTAGCACGCTATGATGGATATAGATATATACGCGCATTAATTTATCGGTCTTCACGCTACGCAATCGCAACGCTCCGATTATAAAAATAAACAATACAGGCGTGCTACTCACGAGCCCAGTTCTTCACCTGGGTATCAGGCTAGACTCAAAACTTACCTGGAAATAACATATAAAATCAGTAATACAGAACATAAAAATAAAAAGACGTGAAATGTACTGGCTATAACTAGCCGCAAATCCAAATTTAGCGTCGAAAACAAGCTAGCACCTACAGCATCCATAATAAAACTTATATAGACATATGGAATAGCACTATGGGGAATGGCAGCGAAGAGTCACATTTCGAAGATATGGAAGCGTTAAAATTAACAACACTCAGGACGGTAATAAACGCGCCGTGGTACATCCGAAACGAGAAAATTCACAAAGACCTACAGGTGCCAACCCGTGCGGAAAATTGGCAGGACATCCATAAGACGATTCGGGGCCTTCAAGGGATTGTTTGTGGATTCCATAGTAGGGTTTTCCGTAAAAATGCCGGACCGGGCCCCTATTAGGAAATGGTAGAGTAGGTAGGTTGACTAAAACTATGGTCTAAGTATGGAGACCAAGTAAAGGCCCTTAAGAGGTGTAGTTGTAAATTCTCTAGTAGCAATTTACCCAATACTACTAGACTTTGCTATTATAAGGACCAATCAGTGCAAATTGCTTGACTAAAGAATTTGTGGCATAATAATCATCGAGATTGAATAAATATAATAAGCTATGCGTTAAGTAGACGAGCTGTTATGCCTTGAATCAACGCGCATGCAGTTCGTTCATTGGAAAAACGCGGCACCAAACGTTTCAAAATATGCGACAGAATTTTAAGCCTCAAATGTATTGAAATAAAACATTTCTTTTTCACAGTGCATGAACGTACGCATATGGCTGCAATAATTTGTTATGAGGCACCGTTGAGGCAATTTTAAAGGCCCTGGTTATTTTGCCTTCAACGGCCCTCGGTAGCAAAGTGTGACCGACCACTGATGGCCAATGTGAGGCTTCCAGGCTAGGGCCTTAATAAAGTTAGGAAAAATTAAGACGGGCTCGATCAAAGACCTAACTCAGTTTCTGCACGGAAACAGTACGCGACAAAATAAAAGAAATGTACGAGAAAATACATGGACAGGATCCAAGTGCATACAAACTAGCTGGCTGCAAGTGTTTACAATACTACCATAATAAGACGACTAAGAAGGAAGCATCCCACTGACTTATACGCTGAATGAAAGCGCACCACCATATATACGAACTGGCATCCCATTGGGCACTGTCATACATAAATGATATATTTCGGGAAAGATATATTAATTTACCGAATGTTCCACTCGACGAATTGTAAAGCGCATAGGGACAATAATAAATTAATTTATTTTTTAATCAATTGATCAGTTTTTAAAATTCGAAATTTCGAGCACTATTGCGATGCGCAAAAAATCTATTTGAGGAGGTTGGAGCGGTCCAGTTGAGTCAAATGACGGTTTATCAGTTGTTTTTTTTTCAATAAACCTTAAAAAATGCATACGCAGTATAGATTTATTCTGTGGATGCTAAGTTTCCGTAAAATATATAATTAAAGGGCAAAATCATACATCTTAATACTTTTATTACGTGAAAGGGAAAAACTGTTGGATTACTACCAACATGAAAAAGTATAAGATTATTAATTATTATGAAAGAGTCGTAATCTTTTGATATATTAAAAAGATTAAAAATATTAAAGGGATTAAAAGCAATAGAAAGATTCGTAATCTTTTGTCAAACCTTGATGGTTCTATATTGAATATATATATATCGTTTTCGTTGGGTGAAATGGGAGTTTTTTGTCTAAATGTTTACAAAGGTTTAGTTTACGTTAATCCGTTTTTAGAAATGGTTTATCTTGGTGCTAAATAGCCAAAAAAAAATTACGTTCCCTGTAGCTTAAACGTCTTGCCCATTTAACCGCACGTAAAATGACATACATTAAACTATTTTTTATCTCTGGTATTTGTGATGAAACAATTTCAAAAAATTCGTGAAGACTCAGTATAGTCTGAACAATAACATATATAAATATATATTTTTTTTATCTTGGTTTGTGGGTATGGCTCCAATCTCCTGAAGCGGTGACCTATTTCAAGATTTTATTATTTCAGGACGTCAGAGAATGACGAATTATGATTTAAAAAAATCATTGCGGTAGAACTCTCAATTGAGTATTTTCTTTTATTTTGGATTTATGAAATATACTATACATTTAGTAGACGTATCATACAAAATGGTCTAGATCGCTATAAACAGCGTCGCAAAACACAAGAAATATTTTTATCCATGTAAATGGTATCTAAAAATGACCTGACATTTTAATTTATTAATAAAACGTATTATTTATTTGAAAAGTACGAATATTTTAATTTTAATATAAGGTACAAACATGGAGGTTGTGTGTGGAATACAATATCCGATAAATGGCCGCCTCATCCCTGTTTGCAAACGTTCACTCTTTTGACGAAATTTTAAATAATATTTTAGCATAATTGCGGACTAATTTCATTAATGGTGCGTCCAATTGCTTCCTTCAGCACCGGAATGGTCTGTGGATCATTTTCATACACTTTTTCTTTCAGAAAACCCCTAAGAAAGAAGTCCAGTGACATCAAATCGCACGATTTTGGTGGCCAATTCACATCGCCGCGGCGCGAGATAACACGACCATGAAACTTCGTATGCTGCATTGTTGTTGTAGTGAATTTTCACAATTTCTATGTGTTGCTGGATCGTGTAAATCTCCATGACTAAACGTTAATACTTCCTGATGCCAGTTGTCAAAGATCAGCACTTTATGTTTCGCCACAAAAAGAAAATGGCGCGCTATTCAAAATGTCAGGTCATTTTGAGACACCCTTTATATATACTTTAGTCTTGTCCACTATTAGGATCTTGGGGAAGTTATTTTTCGATAGTGTAAAGAAATATCCGTTTTATAAAAAACCTAGTATATTATATAGCATTGAACAATCAACGTATGCTTGTAAGATTATTGGTTGCGTTTAATATGTGTGCATAATTTAAGCAACTGCTAAAATATCAATAAGCAGTACTATATTTTGGGCAGTAACCATGACTATAAAATATTGTTGTCCCCTCAGGGAATCATAAAACATGGTTGAAGATACCATACATTTCTCTCAGTGTACTAAAACTATAAGCTCGTAATCCCTCGCGATCAAGTATCCGCGAAGGCATGTGCTTATACTTGTAACGAGGATTCTCGTGTATTCGTGCCGCGTCTCGAGGCTCAAAGTATCTCAAGCTCCGATTCGTCAATATTAACGGCACTAGGCGTTTCCAGCCTCGACGAAATTCAACGCTTTCCTCCCATCTCCATCCCTTCTTCGGGATCTCGTATGATTAGTGCGAGAATCGAACATCAGAGCGAGCTCGAGCTAGAGCAGATCCCTCAGCTATACTGTGTATACAGGGTGGCTTGAAAAGTGACGTCCAAAAGGTAAATCTAGATGTCTCGTATCAATACCTATCCGAATCACCACCATGTATATTTCAACTTTTATCCCGAGAAAAAAAGCAATTTTCATTTTTTTCTTCCAATTTTCCTGTAGCATAGGTTTTTATTTCTCCCTCTTTTGTGCGTGTACATTTCTCTTAGAAGTTTTCGAAATCGATTGGGAGACATTTAGACTACTGTAAGTGTTTTTTTATCATCTGAACTTTTGTGACTGATCCTCTCCTACCCTTTTTTTTAACTTTTGATCAAAATCTAAGGTATTTACGTCAGCATCCAGTTGGTCACTTATTTATCGCTTGAGGTATTCGTTTCGCGAAGGGCCGTATTTTCTGGGCACGTAAGCCAGGGCCCTTTTGAATCATTAGTAGATTACAGTGGTACTTAACAAAAATAAGTTACAATAAATTATTATATCCAACAATGAACTGCAATGCAAAGTTTCGCATAAATTTTGTAGATTTAGACACTTCTACATGTTCCCTGAGAAGTCGTGACTAAAAAAATTCTTCCGCTAGTCACATTTTTCTATTAGGTGTACAACTTTGCTTCCACTGTTTTTCGATGGATGGCTGCCGCGGTAAGTGCTGGTCGAAATAGGCAGATCAAAAATGTCACACAGTAAGCTTGGACATCTGTCAACATAACGACAGCAACACAATAGTGAATTTGTGTTTGCATCATAAATTTATTCTCGATCGAAGATGTCAGTTTTCGAGCCAAATTTTCGTTATTTGCGGGAAGTTTTGATTTTCTGCTTCCATTTGAAGAAAACTGCGGCTGAGGGGGAATCGAATGGTCTCAAGTACTTACTCTGAGTCTGTTCTTAGTGAAAGAACATGTAGTGAGTGGTTTCAACGCTTCAAGAGCGGTGATTTTAACTCCGAGGACCGGCATGGCGGTGGAAGAGTTTTTCTAGATGGAATCGTTTTTTCGAGATGGTATTCGACAATTGCCAAAAAGATGGGAAAAAGTAGTAGCTAACGACGGACAGTACTTTGAATCATGAATAAGTAATAACTTTTTAACAATAAAGCATCAAATTTTAGAAAAAAAAACGGCGGAAGCAAAGTTGTACACCTAATAAGTTGTATCTTTAATATTTTCTTTAAACATTCGGTGACACCCTGTTTTTTATTGTCGTTACGGAATCTTCGGAATTTTTACATGCGTAGAGCAGTTATATCAGACAACTAGAGTTATTTAGGATATGAATTATCAGATAGAAATGTGGCCAGTATGTCATTATCATAAAGTGCTGCATAAATTAGACGATCTTTGAACTCGTCATTTTTTGTTAAAAGTTCGGTAACCTGACTTGAAATTTTACCAGTATGACTGGGATGTATTTTTATTTAATTGTAGACGAAAATCAGGTAATTGTTAAATATTCGGGTTCGTAAAAGGAATACCTCAAAAGTGCACTTCATAACGATAACACAAGTAAAAAAAAATTGCGAGGCAAAAGAGAATAAATAAATAAATAAAATAATAAATTTGAATAGGAATTGATACGAGGCATCTAGATTTTCCTTTTGGGAGGCACTTTTCAAGCCACCCTGTATATATTTATTAAACCGATTTTCAAGACTTTACACTTTAAGGACCGTCTTCACAATGCCCTATTATCCCAATACTCACCGTCATAAACTCCGTCTTTGAAAACACCTTTAGATAAAGATGTGCATATTTTCATAAAGATCTTTTTAAGGGCCGCCCTCGAAACAGCCAGAAGCGCGCCACCGTTGAATACATATATAATACGTTCAAAATGTCCTTTCCTCATGTATGTATATATATGTATGCGCACCCCATAAAATCGCGAGCATACCTGTTTAGTACGTGGAGCTGTCGGAAGAAGGAGGCTATATATGTTTTCGTTCTCGAATGTTGGGGTGTTGCCTAACCGAGGCAACGCCTCTGAGAACTATCAGGGCTTGGTGATAAAAAGGGTTTGTATGCGCATATGTACTACTTAAGTTTCTTTCTTTCTCTATCGTAGCTCCCCTCTCTTTCTCACTCTCTTTCTTTTTTTGGCATCTCCGTTAAAAAACAGTTTTCTATTTGTCATCTTTTAAACGACCCATTAGCATGAAATTTCAGCTCGACTACCGGTGTCTTGATCATTATTTCTGATATATATATATATTTATTTATTTATTTATTGCAAAATCGTAATTAATCCGTAGAATTCTGAGTAATTCGTGTAACTCATCTACCTGAGGAAGTTCATCAATATTTTGATTCTATGATATACCCTACACCTTTCTTAACGGGCATGCATTTGGGCTTGAGGCCCAAAAAACGTGTCGTTTTTCAATATTTTTTTCTGATGGAATTATTGGGTTAAGATGGCCGAGATTTTACACACAATTAATACATAGTCCTGCGAAGTTTGAGTCTTTTTTTATTAAAAAAATATTGATAAACAATGAGGTTATTATTATTCAAACAAAGTGGCGCCGTTGCTGCATGGACAAACGGTGCAAATGCACTTTTCGGATGATAATAAAAATTTCATATGACCGGATACTTTTTTCGAATGTTTAAAATTACGAAAATGGCAAGCTGCGGTAAAAAATATTCAATTTCCGACCAAAAAAACATCTGAAATCATTTTTTTCTAACAAATAGATAGAACTATCGAAAAATCATCCGGTCATACGATAAAAAATATTACAAACCATACTCTGCTCGAATTTGAATTGAAAAGGACGAATAGCTTTTCTCATACTACTTGCACCGTTTCACAAAAGGTAGTTACGAAAAAAAAAACGCAAAAGAAAAAAGGATAAATCGCAGCAGGGCCATTCGCCGTAGCGCAATGGACGATCTGACCTTTTACAAAAATCATCACAACTCACTCACATTTTCGAATTTTTGCAAAATCTTTGTTGCAAGTTAAAGTTAAAACTCTAAGCTAAATAACATTGAAATAAAAAAATCGTATTTTTTGAAATTTCAAGTTTCCGCGGAACCCTTAATCAACCAGTTGCAGGTAATTACAAAATTATTTTTTCACAGCGATACATATCGAAATGGCGACTGTGCAGCATTTTTCCGATGACGCCTCTATTTCTGGAAGGTCGACGGCCGGACCAACAGCTCCTATAATTTTTGAATTATGATAAGACACTAAAGTTTTTTCGATTATATATAAGAATAGCTATAGAAGTACATAGGATTTTTTTGATATATTGTTTTTTTGTCAAAATGGCGCATTTCTAAAACAAAAAGTATAAAATGCCATGAGAAAATCGTCAGAAAATTGTTTATAAAAAAGAAACTATGCAATATAATTTAAAAAATCCTACGCAGTGGCTCAGAAAATGTAATTCTAAATATACAGTTAAAATTTTAAGTGAATCGGATGAAATTTGTTTGATTTATGAGTCCGGCCGACCTGAGAAATGTAGTTTTGAGATAAACGCGTTTAAAGTTAGTAGAAAGTCACGACATGAATCAAGAGGGGTTACGCTAGAATTCGAAAATCGATTACGTAGAGATTTTTCACACCCATAATCTTTTGGAATATAATTTTATAGGTACTAAGGTACATTTTTAACAAAAAAAAAATCGATTTTTGGAAAATCCTAAAGTGGCCTAAGGCCTTAAGGCCAAGTGTCACACCGACCGAGCGGCCATGAGTGCGAGAGAGATAGCTGATTTGCAGATTCCCAATGATGTCTGAAACGGTTGATTTTTGGGAAAAAAGAAAAGAAACACGTTCCGCTCTGTTGAACGACGAACAACCGCTTTCTCTTCTTTTGCCCGAAATATGATCCGTCTAGGAGAAAACTTGGCAGTAGGATTTTTACCGACTGGACGTGTGACACATGGCCTTAAAGATACTGACACTTCCTTTCAGGCATCTTTAATTCGTTGGTGTATCTTTTGTTTCAAACTATCCATAATTCTGTATACGTCGCATATTAAGGCAGTAGTCTGCTTTACAGGCTTCAAAAAATCGATTTTTCGTTTTTGTCTTAAATCTATTCCAAAACTATCCAAGAATATGTGTTCAAAATTTTAGAGGCCAATTCGACATATTTTCGAAGCTAGATCAGTTTTAGTGGCCGAGCGTCGAGCAGGTGCGAATGCTCGGGCAGAACTTTACAGCCCGTTTTCTCGAGTTTTCATTTTCACAAGTTTTGGAAAACGGTGCCGGCGATAGTAAAAACAATATATGTCCGATCGAAAAAAACCAAAGTGATCTAGCTTCAGTATTGAATTATCTTCTATTTGAACTAAAAAAGTTGGACAAAAGTACTATTTAAATTACTTGTTTTGCAACTTAAAGTGAATTTTTTTTTTCAAAAAAGTGATTTTTTTTTCAAACTTCGAAAAAATTTGGAATTTCGTCATTTCTTCGGTATTTTTTTAGTTCATATAGAAAAGGAACTTATAAAAACTAAAAAAAAATTTGGTTCCACTGTTTCAGATGCATCGCACGACCTCCATCACCGGCACCGATTTACGAGTGCACACTCCAGGCGCCCCAGAAAAATCGTTACAACTTTGGCAAATTTCAATAATTTGTAATAATAAAAATTGTTTTTTAAAGCTTGAATATAATATACTATCGTCTCAAAATTTCGTTTACCGCAATCATTTCCTTCCCTTTCAAAAAAATTGTTGAAAAAACGCTTTTTTTTCGGCTCCTAAAGCAGACTACTGCCTTAAGCACGTATGTGCCTTCAAGTTGACGCACAGCTTCTTCAAAAATTACCAACGTGTTGTGAAAAAAAACGTAAATAGTAGTAGTAAGAAGTTTTATTTGCATCGCCTTTTCGGCTTTTTACATAACTGTTACACTGTTATACATCTCTCTCTTACAATCAATCTTATGAGTTTCCTTTTTTTCTTACAATCTTTAATTATCTCTAATTTTCGTCACTTTCTGACTTCTCACTCTCCTTTACCACCACTTCTCTTTTCTTACATTCTCTTTCTATTTCACGAAAGAATTTACACATATATTTACATCTATCTCCCACCTCAGCATCCTCATTAATTTATCTTCTATTCCCTTCTTATCCCTTTTCCTCTCTATCCACTCCTCTATATATATCCTCGCGTCCTTAGATATTACCCCTCTTCCTTTTTCACACGTGATCAGATGCTCCATTGTTTCTCTTTCTTGTTCACATATCCTACAAGTACATGATACTTCCCCTTTTTTTCATCCCTCCCTATATTTCCACATCTTATCCTCGCCCATGTTTCCTTGTCCTTTCCTTTAATGTCTTTTGCCACCTAATAATTCCATGGTGCTCCGTCGTTTTCTATTAACGCTTTGTATAAGCTATTATACGAGGATTTTTGTATCTGTTCTTTTTCTCTCTCTCTCTCTCCCTCTCTCTCTCTCTCTCTCTCTCTCTCTCTCTCTCTGTGGTCTTTTTGTTTTTAAGTTGCAAAACCTAAATATAATTCTGCTTGTAACATCTCAGTGCCAGCTATATTTGTCTCATAATATTTCGAAATATGATTGGAGACGTCAGATGCTGCAAGGAAATAAGCGTGTACCGTGGGAAGACTTTTGTAGAGTCTGTCAATGGTAGGATGCAACACGCGACGCAACGTACTTGCCATATGCATGCGTTCATTTCTCCCTAAATAAAGGACGAAGTATTGTCCACTATTCTCGATTTCAAAATAGGGGACAAGATCCATTTGTGGGTCTGAAAATGGGGACCCATTTGTGGATCTGAAAATCTGGCAACCCTGAGAGTTACCCACATTCCAAGATCAAAAGAAAAATATGCATATATGTTATTGTCTTTTTAATCTTTTAAATCTTTAATGTAATGAAAGTTTGAGACTCTTTCATAATAATCGTCAATAATTTCGTTTCAAGTTCGTAACAACAGAATAGTTTTTCTCTTTTACGTAATAAAAGTACAAAAGTGCATAATTTTGCCCTTTAATTGTATATTTTATGAAAACTTAGTATCTGCAGAATGAATCTATACCTCGTATACATTTTTTTGGGGGCTCATTGAAAGAAAAAAAGAACTCGTAAACCGTCATTTGGTTCAACTAGAACGCTCCAACCTCCTTCGGCGCCCTTCCCTACAGTAAATTCTACTTTTAATCATTCAATTCGATTAAGGCAGTAGTCTGCTTTAGGAGCCGAAAAAAAAGCGTTTTTTCAACAATTTTTTTGAAAGGGAAGGAAATGATTGCGGTAAACGAAATTTTGAGACGATAGTATATTATATTCAAGCTTTAAAAAACAATTTTTATTATTACAAATTATTGAAATTTGCCAAAGTTGTAACGATTTTTCTGGGGCGCCTGGAGTGTGCACTCGTAAATCGGTGCCGGTGATGGAGGTCGTGCGATGCATCTGAAACAGTGGAACCAAATTTTTTTTTAGTTTTTATAAGTTCCTTTTCTATATGAACTAAAAAAATACCGAAGAAATGACGAAATTCCAAATTTTTTCGAAGTTTGAAAAAAAAATTCACTTTTTTGAAAAAAAAAATTCACTTTAAGTTGCAAAACAAGTAATTTAAATAGTACTTTTGTCCAACTTTTTTAGTTCAAATAGAAGATAATTCAATACTGAAGCTAGATCACTTTGGTTTTTTTCGATCGGACATATATTGTTTTTACTATCGCCGGCACCGTTTTCCAAAACTTGTGAAAATGAAAACTCGAGAAAACGGGCTGTAAAGTTCTACCCGAGCATTCGCACCTGCTCGACGCTCGGCCACTAAAACTGATCTAGCTTCGAAAATATGTCGAATTGGCCTCTAAAATTTTGAACACATATTCTTGGATAGTTTTGGAATAGATTTAAGACAAAAACGAAAAATCGATTTTTTGAAGCCTGTAAAGCAGACTACTGCCTTAAATAATATCATCGATTGAAAGTCATTTATCAATCGTCTATAGAATTGATTCTATGGAACGTAATTGACTAAGAAGAATGAGTCAGTACCACATTCAAAACTACTAAATAATTCAAAAATTAGATTCACACTCAATTACAAAATATGCGTATTCGTATATGTGACTCAGCTTTGGCTAATTCAATAAACATTGCGTTTTATTTTTCAATCTCGTTTGTGTGCCCCAATGATGTCCGTGCCGTAACCTCTCAGCAATTGCAACAGTTTATTCAATCTCGTTGCCTCGTTTATATAGCAAATTCTCTCTCTCTCTCTCTCTCTCTCTCTCTCTATAGAACATATATATACGCTCCTGAATTCCATGACCATAAGAACCGCGGCGGACTCTATACATTAAACGCGTATGCCGCCTGGACGACGGTGAAGCGGAGGGGAAGAAAAGGGCGTTCGGGTATCCGCCATTTTCTTTTTAACCCTTTTGCGACCGATTACCTCTCGCGAGAAAACGAGAAAGAACAGAAGAGGGAGTCGAGTAAAATTGTGTGCGACCGCGCGCTCAGGCATCAGCGGGCATATAGCCGACGTATATATATATATATATATAACCTATACATGCGATACGTGCACGGGTATCGATCAATCCGGTAATTTGACGGTTCACCCTTTCTAACCGTAATGCCATAATGGCATGCTCGATGGCCATTGTTGCTCGCGCTCCCCCTAGTCGGTTTGATCGATCTACTAACATTTTTTTCTCTCTTTTTTTTCCACCTTCGTTACTTATACAATAGATCTGTATCTAAGACGCGAGGAGAAAGAAAACTTTTATTGTCATTTTCCTTTTTGCAACGCTGCGAACCCAATATTTTTCGTTAACCCTTTCGATGCGAACTTTTTTTTTTTAATTATCACTATTATGAACTTTATTTTTTAACACAATGTCATTTGAAGAAACAAAATGGTATCAGTAATATTGCATTCTTTACACTCGTATCTTGTGTCCGGAGTCAAGGTAAATGTCCCGACTAGAAATTTTGATCCGGCAGCCTGAAGACTGATCAGGCCCCGATCAGGCTGCATTCCGGAATCCCGTAGTACGGCACGCCTGATCAGGGCCTAATGTCCACCGGATCAGTGAAACCGTAGTACGGACGTAAAAAGGCACCCTGATCAGGCGTGCCGTACTACGGTTCCACTGATCCGGTGGACATCCGGCCCTGATCAGGCGTGCCGTACCACGGCATTCCGGACTGCAGCTTGATCTGCCCCGTGTTGAAGCTGCCATATTTGAGAGTCTTGGCGGTGTATGCACGCGGATATATGCGTTTTTCCAATTTCCTGGCTGAAATAATAATGCAAAATGGATCAAAAAGAGTAGCGAAAAAAATTATTAGGACACTTACGGGTGCGAAAGTGGCGTGCTGTACACGCAGAAAGAAAAAAACAACGGCTAACAGAAGTAAATTCTTCACTCGTACTAGGTGTGTATATATATATATACATATACATTTTCATTTATATATTCTTTACTTTCAAAATTAACAATATCTATTATTATTTATTAACATGCATATCTATTATTTTTGTAATGGTATTTTTAGAGCCAAGCGGAGAATTGCCTACAAATCTTGAGAATTAAGATTGCCTATATTGGCAGTTGGTAATCTAGATCAAATCTAGAGAATTGAGATAGATAAAAATAAAAATATAAGTGAGTTTATTATTGTTATCGAAATTATTATACATTCAAAAATACCAAATTCCCCTTTTTTTAGTTCTTAAAAAAAAAATTCTTTATAAACGGAACCAAAATAACGTTGAATTTTGCATCGCTGGAATGCAACGATTTTTTTTTTCATTTTTCATTCGTTTATTTTGATCATGATCAAAAGCCTTTTATAGTAAATTGAAGTCGTAAAACTCTAATGAGAATACGTAAAAACGTGTGGATTATTTTTAGTGCCTGATCAGGCAAAAAGAAATTCAGCGGTCAAAAAGTATTAATTTTCGTTGCATTGCTAACTTCGATGCTAACTTCAACGTCATAAAAAAAGATTGACATTTTTTAAAATGATGATAATATAAGCAACGAAAAAAAGAGAATTCCTTCAAGCGTTAGGATGGCTAAGTAGGTAGCGCGTTCAGCTCTAGAATTAGAAGACGTAGGTTCGAAACCAAGGCTAGACAAACCTCTAATGAGGCAGAACACGTTTTAATCCAATAATCATATATGCAGCAATATATGATAATTATGGAAACGAAAAACACTACCAGAATATATTTATTCATTATTTGTTGCCTTTTTTATTTTTTATTTCAGGCACGGCAGCCGGATCAGGGCCGTAATCAGCAGCCGGATCAGGGCCGTAAACGGCAGCCGGATCCGGGTCGGATGCCAAAAAGCGTTACACGCCTGATAAAGCCCTGATCCGGCCGCCGGATCATGGCCTGACTAGGGCCGGATCCGGCCCTAGTCAGTCCCATAGCAAAATTTCTAAGTATACTAGGCGCTATTCAGCGTATAACTTTGGATATTGAAGAAAAAAAAATCACAAGGTGACCGCCAGATTACGTTATTTTAGGTCAAACGCATATATGCGTTTTCTGGAGCAAAAGGGTTAAAAATTTCAGCAAAGCGGAATATGCCGCTCAAGTATGCTGTATTCCAGTTTCGGTGAAAAACAATGGCTGAAAAGAAAAGCAGTTTTTTTGTTTACGACACTTTTTTTCCTATGACGAATCATTCAATTGAAGATAAAAAAAAAAGTAATGTCGATCTGACGAGAGGTTAAGAGCTTGTGCGTGGTCAACAAATAATATTACGAGTTTTCGAACAGTTGGTTAAGTTTTTTAGGAAAAACAAAGAATGGGAGGCTGGCGAATTCACAGACTCGAAGCTTGACGATATTTTTTTACTCTAAATATTACTTTACTCTGAGAAAACTTTGTTCGAAAATTTTAGCTATCTCTCGCGCACTAATATATCACGTGGTAGACCTTCCTCTTCGCCTTAAGTTTTTGCGAATTCCAATGTGTAGACTCGTTGGTCGGGATGACAGACTTTTTTGTCACGCCGTGCACTGCGAGAAGACAATCTTCGTAGTCTTTTTATACATATTTGTTTCTATAAATGTATTAACTTAAAAAACAAATAAAAGTTTTTTAGCAATTTTTAACTGTTTTTTTGTCATGAATTTTTTATGATTTTTTAATAAACTTTCAATGAATTTTCATGAATACTTATTTTTATGAATATACAGGGTGGATCAATAACTATTAGTACCTTGGATATCTTCGAAACTATAAGGTTCACAGAAATATTTGCTGAAATGAAATTGCACAGTACGAACGGGGCCATCCGATAGAGATGATAGTTTTTTGCAGGTGGAGGTACTTCGGACATTTGAAGGTCAACTCCATTTTTTTAAATGGATCGGTATGTTTTTTTTCTGTATCATGATAGAGGAGCTTAAAACGAGTTCAACGACCTATAACAGAAGGTCATTGGAGGTCATAGAAAGTACAGAAAGGCGATAATACTTACAGTTTCGGTAGTAAATAAAATTACTACGTTTATAGTATGAAATGACGACCATCAATATCAATGCGTACGTTATTATGTACGTTTACACATTTCTTAGACAGGTACAGAAAGTACAGAAAGGCGATAATACTTACGGTTTACTTCACTATGGGGAACATTGAAAGATAAAGTGTACAAAGAAGTACCAACTACACTTGACGACATGCAACAAAGAATTATTACAGCCTGTGCGTCAATAAGTTCTGACGCTGTAAAACTTGCAAGTCAATCAATCGAAAAAAGAATCCAATGTTGCATTGATACTGATGGTCGTCATTTTGAACACTTACTATAAACGTAGTAATTTTATTTGCTACCGAAACTGTAAGTATTATCGCCTTTCTGTACATTCTATGACCTTCAATGACCTTATGTTATAGGTCGTTGAACTCGTTTTAAGCTCCTCGTTCATGATACAGAAAAAAAAACATACCGATCCATTTAAAAAAATGGAGTTGACGGTCAAATGTCCGAAGTACCTCCACCTGCAAAAAAACTATTATCGCTATCGGATGGCCCCTTTCGTACTGTGCAATTTCATTTCAGCAAATATTTCTGTGAACCTTATAGTTTCGAATATATCCAAAGTACTAATAGTTATTGATCCACCCTGTATATGAATTTTATTTTCATTATCATTGCTTCTTTTCATTCCCACACATTTTTCAACCTATATTGACACCAATTGCAACTCGATATCTCAGAGCTGCTCACGACGGATTAAGTACAGAGAATTTATTTGAACAAAATTTATTTTGTTAGAAAAAACATTAAGTAAAAAAACCTTATTTTTCAACAAGTTGAGAAATTTCGACGAGCATGGTGTGACAAATTTCAGCTCGACAGCTTAAGCCAATTCTGGTATATGGGAATTTAAATGTTTGAAGATTCGCGGTCGCGTCCGCGCATGTATAGACGCACGCCCACGCGTCTCACTAGTGCACGTACGCATGCGCGTATGCGCACCACACTAGTGCACGCGAGCATGCGTGTTTGTTCACATACCTAAAGGACGTTTTTTTTTTCAAACACCGCTTCAACGCACTTTATCCTCCGTATCCTAGAAAATGAAGAAAAAAAAATGTTTTTTCATAAAAAAAATAATCCCGCACGAAGAAAAAATAATGCAATAATCATTTTTTCATTAATTTCTTTCGTTCTCCGTCCTCAAATGGATCGTGCAGCTCCACTGGTTGTACTCCCATCGCTATACATAATGGGGCCCCGAGGATAATAAATAATCGTGAGACGTTCTCGTGTGATATTTTGCAATTTCTTTTTTTCCTCGTTTCTCTTCCGTTTGATTGTTTTTTTCTTGTCGTTGTTTTTTTTTCCTTCATTTTTTTATCGTGAACGTACATGCTGTTGTAACAGTGTGTGTGCGCGCGCGTACGCGCGATTACAAATATGTGCTTTGCTTCGTCGGCGATACATCAATCATCGCTGTCATCGATACAATAAACATTACAATCGTTGTAATAATAAAACGTATTTCGTGCGTCATAAACCGACCCGTCATAGTCTGAGAAATATAAATATCTATACACACATATTTGTGTGTACGTATGCATGTATATATATATATTTATGGGAAATTTCAAGCTTGACACCATCGACTATCGACGCTAGATCTTTCCGGTTGTCTTTCTTAATTTCTTTTCTCGTATACACCTTAAAATCAATTAACAAAAAAAAATTATCCCAGAATTTGTTCAGGATTTCTATTCTCATATCGATATAAATGATTTTCCATTTCGTTTCGATATTTCGTATCATTTTATTTTCATATCGAAGCACCGATATTGATTATTTTAATGAAAAAAATTAGAAACGAAAAATGAATAAAAAATGTTAGATACTTCGTCGAAAATATTTCAAGTTGTATAAATGAATAAAAAATTCAAAGAACGTTTTATGTGGATCAGGAAAAAAATGTCAGATATCCCGACGGAATCCTGACTTACGAAACGTGTTGGTGATAAACTTCCAATCTTCAACTCAGTTTTCCCCAACATAAATTTCTTTTAAAGCAACAAAATGTTGTAACTCGAGGACCATTGGCGTGAAATGCCCCATATATACATATATACGTATCCGTATGTTCGTTTTTATTTACTCGTATGTGTATAATGAACGTTGTCGCAAGTTCGATGATTGATTAAAATATTTGTTAGCATTTGCAATACATACGCGGATGCCGTCGGTAAATATATCGATAATCTACATAAATATGTTAAACGTATAATAAATCGTGTTGCATACAACGATAACACCCATATATATATATATATATATATATATAGGCACCTGGATCGTGTTTGTTTATCTCTTCTTTCGTTTTGGTATGTCCTCCAGTCGTATAACTCTAATTGCTTTTTTTCTTCTTCTTTCATACTTCAACTCCTTATCTTTATGAATAATTGAAATTGTTTTTTTTTTGCACAAAATCTGTAAAAGTCCAATTTTCGTTATCGTACCTTATTCTTCTAATCACGAAACGTAATAACTTGCGAGCTATACGCAATCCTCCAGATTTTGTTTTTTAACATTTTTACGGCACGACGTAATTTATGTATATATGTATATGAAGATATATTTTTGACATTTCGCAATATGGTAAGTGGCTTTAAAGTCTCTGCGGAGCAAGGTACAACGTAAAATAAACGGTTTTCCCTCCTATATGAGCGCTGATTTTTTTTCGTCATTCGACAGAGCGCTCTGAAAATTCGTTTTTGCAAAACGCTTCATATCGCTAACGTGTATTACTTCTACTTTTTTACGGTCTCTTTTAAAGTTCTCGCTTTATTTGTGATAGTGCAACAAAAATTTCAATCAATAAAATGTTCAACCTAAATATTGTGGAGAATATTTTATTGATCAAAATCTTTCTTGCAGCTTTATAAATAAATTTTGGATTTCACAAAGAGTGTAAGATATTCATTTGCATACATCCAATATAAATACTTTTTTGTTATTAACCTTCTTCGGGTTTTTGCAGAAACAAGACTTTCGAATGATATATATGAATATATCATTTTTATTTTTATTTTTCCATTAATTTTTGTTGTATTTTTAAAACAGCGTAAAATGTCCTCCTCAGGAATATTTTTTATCAGTATCGCATAGTAATATCGTGAAAAAAAAACCTTCTTTCTTTCTACTTCTAATAATAAGGCAATATTTTTAAAACTTCGGCTTCTCATTTAACGCGTGCATTTTTAGCAGCTTCTATTATGATTATACATTTCAATAAGGCCTGAAGAAGTCGAACGTTTTGTGAGAAAAAGATCTGAATCGTGGCGAAACTTTAACGATGCGAGGCTTGACAATTTTGATTCTACTTGTGGAATTCGAAATTTTGTTATTACTATATAATTGTAATAATCCTTCGGATTTTTGCCACCCACTGTTGTATTTTGTTCATTGCACTCGCGGTTACGGGCTGAACGGAACTTTTATTCGAACTGTGGAAAAAAAACGTCTGGCAATTGTTCTAATTTGGGATATTTATTTGTTCTGCCACCTTTGCGTTGTGTCCGGAACAAAGCGATTGAAAAATTGATAATTGACGAGAGAGACTTTCGTCTGCAGGAAAATTCGAGAAAAGAAAAAAAAATCGAGTGCATTTTCAGCATTGAAACAATGAATATTTCTATTATTTTCTCTTCTTCTTATTCACAGCCCATGTAAAGTGATCATTTTATTTATTATCTCGAGTTTGATAAGACTGCAGAAATGTTGCATTTTTCCTCCATTTTTCAATATCGCTTTTATCAAGTGCGTGTTTTTTGTAAATTTATCGCGAGGCCGCATCCTTTATATCAGTATTACTATTATCATTATCGTTATCATTATTATTATTATTAGACGCATTATTAGTGCGATTTTTTTTCGCTACGAATTTCTCGTTACGAGGTGAAGTATTTTTTTTTTCGCAGACGAACCCAATTGAACACATTATACCTGGGGTAAAAAAAAACAATGTCCATCCTGTGTACTGAATTGTGTTGAGATTTAAGACGCGTAGCGAGAAAAAACACTGCAAAATGATACGTTTGAGGAAACGTATCGAGAACCGATTTGTTCGAGTCTGTGGAAAAATAATTGACGATAATTGACAAGCACTTTACTTATTAATGTTGAAGGATACTGATTGTTTTTACATGTAGAAACGTTCGATCAAAATTCAACTTCCAAGTTTCACTACATCGTTTTCGAGGAAAAAAAAGTAAATAAAATCTTGACAATTTACCAAATTTTCTTATGAAGAATTGCGAATTGAACTGGAAAGTTATTGTCAACGAGCGCATATTAAATTCTGCCAAACTTCGTAGATTTCAATGCTATTTTTTTCTCAAAATCGATATAGCGATACTTATAAAAATGACGAAGTTGATCGTTGATCGGGTGTACCTGGGCCTTAAAAAAAATCAGTATCCTCTAACATTCGTGAATGAAACGCTCGACCAGCCGTAACGAAAAAATAAAAAAACAAAAACGAAAAAGTATAAACAAATAAGGAACAACAATAACGGCGACGAATCGTACAGTGGGGAAAATGAGATAGCTAGATGATAGGGCAATACGGTACAAACATTGTGTTAGAAAAACAACAAGTCTACGACTTTTTTGTGCATCGCAAAAAATTACAGATGCTAAAAAATGTATTATAACAACACGTGCGCGATCGTACGTAAATACTCCTTCTAACTTGAATTACAGTTAAGTTTAAATCAGTCGTTAACATAGACCCTCTTGCATTGAGAATGCGTGCTCGTTAATTGTATTCAGCATTGATTTACGCTATTCGTTTGTGCAGTTTTCATTCGCATTTGAGCAATCGCGAAAGCGATTCCTTTTCTCTTTCAAGCGAGAAGAAAAACGATTGATTGTCCGCGTTCGTTTTGGCCAAAGCTTGGACGAGTGAATTACGATTCTAACAGCGTACAAACATTCGTTTTGCGAAAATTAAATGACAATCCGCAGGCATCGAAGTATCTTATTTTTCTCTGTTTCCTTGGATAGTCAAAGAAATTGTCATACAAAGTTGTTCGTTACTCCACCGACTTGTCACGTATCATTTCGACATTTTCATTGAACAAACCGAATCTTCTTGTATCATACCCGATTCAAGATATTTTCGTCCTGTTCTCGTAGCAAAAACAAATAAATCTTCATGGACAAAATTATGTAAGGGGATTTTACGGGATGTGAAGTAAGTAGCGACGGAGGAAAGGGAGAATCGAGTGTACTTAGAATGTTGTGCAGGTAAAAATCATTCACCAGATGCGCAGCGAAACGATATCGTTTCTTTAATCAGCCCTTCTTTATGCGGCGGTTCGATTTCAATTTAAAAGCGCTCTAACTAAATATACGAGGGTTTCCATCGGTTCCACGGAAACATCCACTTCAATTTTTTCGTGCCACGAAAAACTGGTGACCATTTTTTTTTTCAATTTTTCTCCAGTTACCTTCATTTCGTTTTTATTTCATGTAAGGAAAATCTATCTTTTATATCTTTTTCATGATAAATATTGTTCCTGAAGAAGAAACCATCGAGAACCAAAAGTCTTCCGTTTATTCTCTCGAAACAATTACAGTTTAGAGTTCTGAAACGACCCTCAATTTTTTTTTACCAATTATGAATATACTTTCCAAAGAATAGCAAGAAGTTTCAGACTCGAAGAAAAACTGAAGTAGAGGATTCAACATTGAGTGGACCGTGCATCCGTGAAGAAAAACCTTCAGGTCACCGGTGGGTTTTGTTAAAAAATTATTGCAGCACCTTAAACGTGACAATTGTCACTATGGCCTCTTACTATTTCGAAAATCTTTCGAAATCTCTATCTTTAAGGATAATAAATATTTACTTCATAAATATATATTTTTGCGTGTCGTGGCTGTCAGTGAAAATTTGCATTGTTGTGAAAAACTCATTGGTCTTACAGCTGTACGATGGGTTTGAATTCTAGCATCGTTGTTATCGCAAGAAAACGAAAAATCGCAGCGTACAAAGTTGGAAAGATTGGAAGGTTTCGTGTGCACCGTAGAAAAAGATATTTTCAATTTACACCTTCAACTATACGCGAGTATATCCATATATATTAACGTGTATTTAAAAAATCAATTCTCATCCCTTCAGACAATAGGATCAATTATTTAAAAAATACATGTCGAATTTGAGCACTCTGGCACAAGTTTGGAAAATTTTCACTTTCCAAAGTTCCATAACTCAACAACCAATTATAATGCGTCAAATGTAAGTGAAGATTCTTAAAGCTGGCCCTCGCATCGTTATTTTTTTTTAACCGTGACATTATTTTCATCAAAATAGCAGCTATTCCAAAAATCCTTGTATATCCGTCAAAAATAACAAAGGCACTTTTTCAAATAGCTTCAATTTGTGTAAAAATTATATCGTGATTTAAAAAGATCTTTCAAAGCTGTGAAGCCCAGCTTCGAGAATACTCAATCGAGTATCATTTAGCTGTTGAGTTATTCTAGTTTAAGCGTGAAGAACGAATATTCTCCGTAAATCAAATGCGGAAAAAAATAATTTATTGCTGCCACTTAGACTTGAGTTAAAAAGCTTAAATCTGGCATGTTTTTAATACCCGATACTACTGTTCATAGCGGGATAAGTTTTTTTTTCCGACACACTCTAATATACAGTATACAGTATTCGTCTAACGATGGTAAGCAATGCAGCTTTAGAATTTTGAGTAGCTAATACGGTTATACCGTATAACAACTTCGCCGTCCCACTTATTATGTCTTCGGCAATATATCTCTTCCGTTTATATTCTCACAAATATCAAATATTCGAGCATTTATTATATATACTATTATAGTATTTCAGTCGACCTGAATATGAAAATAAAATGCCGATTTGTAGTCCGCGCAGGTGTGTGCGGACGACGAGAGGAAAACGAAAACGTGAACAATTTGCTAAATCGGATGTAGAAGATGCCTGATTGATAATCGTCGTTTTTCCTCAGATAATAAAGCGTTTGGTTTTGCGATTCACCCCCACATTTATATGGACTAGAAATTAAAAAAAAAAAAAACGATAAACAATTAGGAAGCTCAACTCTGAAATTTCATCTTGATGAAATTTCTTCAACAAAGTCGTCTTTCGTGGTCGTGTCGTGGCGCTTTCGTATGCAATGTTTGTCGCTATCGTCGTCGGGTTGAAAATTTTCTCTCGAGCTTCGGAGTCTTGATGCAGGTTCTGAAAAAAAAAACGGGACGGAACTGTAATCTCAAAAATACCATTTACCTTTTCCTCGTCAATTTTTTATTCGTCGACTCTAAACATACACGCAAAACATCGTCGAAGCGTCGTGTGAGCTTCGATGTTATACACGATAACGAGTCTTCAAATTGTCGACTCGTCAAAAACAATAACATTTCTCGAGAGGGAGAGAGAGGGAGAGACAGAGAGAGGGGGGGAGAGAGAGGGGGGGGGGACAGGGATCGAAATTGTACAGAAAAAGTATATCAGGCAAAAATAAAATTTGTTCGATTCTCCAATTTTCACGGGCAACGCGAATTAAGGGTACTTGCCATTTACATTTTTCAAAGAAATGATTTTTTTTCGTATCTTTATTCTACATATCAGAAACGTTGAATCCAAATTTTACAGGCGGTGCCATATTATAACCGCGAAATTGCCAAGAAAAAAACTTTAAATGCATTTTTCACGAAACAGCTGACACGATAACTGTGCCAATTGTTCACAGACTTAAGATTTTTTTCCAATCGTAATCGTAATCCTCAATGCGTGTACTACAATTATCGATTTACAGTGACCCGTTGTATTTTTATAAACAAGTATATGCGCCCAAAAAGCCCTTCATTCGAGTCCTTATGTTAAGACTCGTGGGAAATTTCACCAAATTTGTTTTTCACTTAATTGTAGTTAAAGCAATAACCACACTCGTATATTTTAATGATCTTTACTCCTAAGGCTTAATGGATGTTAAGCCAAAAAGCTTCCTATATTTAGCATATATTTTGAGAAACAAATTCCTAAAAAATAGGCCTTTTTTCATTGTTGAAGGCTACCCTTAATCAAACAGGATCTATCAAACAAATTTTATTTAATTTCTTCGTAACAAAGGTTATTCAATATCACCTGCGCATACTTTTTTATAAGCGAGAAAAGCGTAACAGCATTTTTCCAAATGTTAAACCCAAACAAGGCATGAGGATAATTCGTGCACAAGCAACTGCATTTTCGACCTGATTCGACTGTTTCTTTTCGCACAATCATCTACCATCTCTGTATGGTAGAGCGTCATAGGCAAAATAAATTTATTTCGGTCGGGACGTATACGGTTTAAGCGTAACAAAAGGCACTCTCGTTCATTACCGCTGGTGGATAATGAGGGAAAAAATTAACATTCATAGCTAAAATGATGGCACTATAGACGGAAGGATCAACGGCGTTCACTACTGTCGCACTTCTAATTCTCATGCTCGTTCTTTTGATCCTCTGCTAGTTCGGATAGGATTTGTTTTAGCAACAACTCGGCTACTTTCTCAACCTTTAGCTTACCTATCTTATTCGCTCAGTACCGGTAGTAGGGACCTTTTCGACGACGAGTAGTCGAAAGAAATACAAGTTAACATTAATGTTTCGATGAGTTTGCATTTACATAGTAATTGTATTGTTTTTGTGATTCTCGTATTCAACTTTGCGTGTAAATAAGAACTCTACTGGTGTTATTCTTATTTCTCTTGTGTTTTAGGTTTTTTTTTATTACTAAAAAAAACAAATATGAAGATAATGGGATTGAGAGTATCGACTCGACGTGATCTTTACGTGTGTTAAGCGCAAAAAAAAGACGAAATGCGAACTTACAACTCGATGCTTTGAATCGTAGAACTTGAACACATTGTTTCGACTTTGACGTGGCAATGCTTGTGACACTTCATCAGGCAATCTCGACACTCGTAACCCTGCTTCCCCAATCTCCGAGCCAAGGTTCTCTTGCACACTTCGCAAACTGTGCCGCTGCGCGAAACAATGAACCGGGAAGAGAATGATAGTTCAACTTTTTATTCGTGTACGAAAAGTTTATTGGAAAGTTTACGGCTAATTAGAGAAGAAGAAACGATGATTACCCAGTCATGTGTTTCGCGATGAAGGTATGGTCGTTGAATATGTGAAGCTTCGTGCCTTTTTTTCGCCATTTGCTCTTTTGTGCGAGAGACAAGGGAACGAGGTAGTGTCTGAAAAGAAGTAAAGAATTTTGTGAAAACATTTTCATCAGTCAATTCGAATGTTCGTCGGATGCATCAGTAATTGTAACGCGAGGATTACTTTTTTATTCCATTTTCGAGAGTTTCCAGCACCAAGGTGGACGCCTCGTTGACGTATGTCCTAGTCGATGTGCCGCTTATCGCTGAAGCCTCACTGAGACTCGACCTTCTCGAGAGTTCCTCTTTTCCTGGTACAGACAGTAACGCTGAAGAACAAATTTTTTCAGCAATTTTCAATGCGAGGCACTTTTTCCACATTCGTCTTCCTCATTTAATTTGAGATCGCGTATCTTCAAGGGAAACAAATATGTTATTTCATAGAAATTCGTAAATCCCCAAAGTGCAGCTACTAGCTACTTGGTACTAGTGTTATACGAATAGCCTGCGTGCGTAATAAGTCATGTCAACGCTAGTAATTTTTTAAAACTCTTTTGCAACTTTATGACCAGTTAAAAAGGCAGGATTTTAGTAACTAATGAATTGTAGATCAATAGCACGTTGAATTACTAAACCTAATCCTGGCAAGCTACTCAGCGCCTGTTCATCGAAAGGCCTGTGTCCAGGATCCAAAAACATGATCCAAGTTCTAATTCCGAAATGGCAATAACAAAAATTAGCGAAAATAGATTTACTGCACTCAGCAAAAAAATTAAAGGAGCAGTGAAATTTCACAATTTTTTCAGTGATTTTTGAAAGGCCGTAACTTCGTGAAAAATGGTCGTATCAGAAGACAAAAAAGCCTTTTGAAGCTTGAAATTTCTAGTTTAAGAATCTCGCGGAGAAAGTGTTTTGAGCTCCACGCACGGTTTAACCAATCCATTAAAAATTTTACAGGGTCTTTGAGCATGTATTGAGCTCAAAAACAACCTGGAAACATTGGTCATTTTCGCAATATTTTCAAAGTTATGGTGGATTTTCCAAAACAGCAGAAAAAGTCATTTTTTTGTACTTTTTCAAATCGATATTGAGCTTAAACACAAAAATCCTCTAAAATACCAAAAGGAAATTATGGAGGAGTTATTCAAGTTTCCGAAAGCCGCCTTCCATTCGCTGTATGATCATTAGGTTCATGAGATATCAATGAAAAAAAAAGCTGAATTTTCATTCAATCGGCGATATCTCAGCGAAAAAATGATCGGACAGAGAACAAAAAAAATACAAAATTGAAGCTAAAGAATCAGGCTAAAAGATCCAAGCATTTATTCAGCCAGGAAAAAAATGTTTAGTCCATGGACGATGTTGAAAAAAAAAATCGACAATTTTTTTCTCGCTCTATTTCTACTGACAGCGCCGATCGTAAGGCTCAAAAAAAAATTTCTCCGCGAGATCCTTAAACTAGCGATTTCTATCTGCAAAATGCTTTTTTTCTCCCGATACGACCATTTTTCACGAAGTTACGGCCTTTCAAAAATCACTGAAAAAATTGTGAAATTTTTCTGCTCCTTTAATTTTTTTGCTGAGTGTAGAAAATATCGTATTTATCAATAGCTTGTAGTTGAAAACTGAAACCTGTTTCCTGTTCCACTTTTGAACTAAAGATTACTGGAAATATGCGACGCTTCTAGTAACGTTCAGTTCGGAGTTAAATCTCAACCAGGCTTCGAACTAAAAGTTACCAAACAAACATAAACAAACTGACAAACATAACATAACATAACAAACATAAACTAACATTACTGAAAATGCCTTAGACTTGTAGTAACTTCCAGTTCGGAATTAAATCTCGAACCAAGCTTCAAAGTAAAACTGTTCGTTTTAGCGACACTTTCTACACTTTCACCAGATACAGCAATAGAAAGTTACCAAAAGTTGCAAGAAGTGTAGAGAAGTGTAGCTAAAACCAACAGACCCATTAACGCCTATTCGGGATTTAGAACTCAGACCGACATCTGGTTTCGAATTTTGATTGGTCGCAATTTCCAGTAACTGCTCGTTTGCTGGCAGATCTCGGGCCAAGTTCTGAAGTAGAATTTCACATTTCATGCTCGGGGAAACCAATTCGCAACTAGAATCGAATAAAAGTTACAAATTGGTTTACTAGAAATTCCGTCGTATGTCTTCTATCAACTCGTACTTAGGAACCAGAACTTAGATCGAGTTGTACGATTGTTACTGAATCTTTCAAGGATGAAATTCCAGCTCATATTTCTGTCACGAAAACGGAAAAATCAACTCACCGGATCCCGGATCTCGCGCTCTGTCAGCGGATATTGATCTTGAGTGTGTTTCCTCGTGATTCGTGTCACCTTCCGGACCGGCCGAACGACTTCTCGTTTTTGATCTGCCCAAGCGTCGCTTTATAGTGCCAAAAAAGTCTCGTCGTTTCCTCCTCGTTCTTCCGCGTTCTGTGCAGGAAAACAACGAAATTTCCTATAAATATCGAGATTCCCTTGATAGGAACATTTCGACCGTAAATATTCGTCTATTGGTACCTCGCATGCTTTCAGAATTCGACGAGTTTGGAGTGCTTTCCGGTCCCGAAGTGGCGCTGGTGTCCCTATTAGCGTGCTGAAAAAGAAAGAAATTCATATGTATACACAAAATATGCCACGAATTCGCAAATATAAAAGTAAAAATGCCGAGTCCTCGTAAAAATCCGAAAAAAAAGGACTTACCTCCGGTGAAATTTCCTGCCAACTTCCATTGTGGGACTGAGCTACCTGTATTAGTAAACACACACGGCATTCGGGAAACGTTAACGCAGGTCAAGAGAAACTTAAATAAAAATTTGTCATTTAAATTTTTCATTTGCATTTACGCGAGTGAGCTTAAGATTTTGGAATTCAGCCAGTAATCTCGATCGAATAAGAAATAACCGAATTTTGCGTGCCAGCGAGCATATTTCCGTCATCACCTTCTTCATTTCTGATAATTTGTAAATTGTCAAAAGAGCGACCGCTGCAATTTGCACCGAATTTGTATTGCTTCAAAAATATTAATTCACCCTATTTTAGCTTCCCGCTTACCTTAACTATCTGCCGTTCCGATTGCTAAAAAAAGAAACAATAGCGAATGGCAAGGGTTAAAAACACTCAAATCTGCTGCTTGGCGATTCGACAAAAAAAAACCACACGCAGCGTGCGGAAATGAAATTCTACACTCACCCTCTGCTGACTGTGAACGATCAGAGTTCCCTTGTTTCCGTTCGTCTGGCCGGTTCGATAGGGTGACTCGTGCGTATTGCCATTAGTTAGATAGTCTGGAAAGGTGCGAAAAAAAAATGTGAAAAGCACGATCTTTCTCTCCTTGTGACCAGAAGTTTTACCGGGTATCTCAAAAGTTTGGCAGAGTTAGAGCGTGCACGGGAATTTCTAAGTATCGTGAAGTTCGTGAATTCCTGAGCCTTTGGATGGAAGTCTCTCCAAACTCGATACTAACCGTCCTTGTAAAATCCTTTATATCCGTGCGAACGACTTTTTTCCAAAAATGAAAATTTCGAGCGATTGACAAAGATCCAAGCTTTGGGAGTTAACTCGTTCATGCTGTCAACTAAATACGCAAGACTACGGGGTTCCAACCTTCATCAAAATAAATGCTGGGTGCAAATCGTCAAATCGTCCTTCTCTAATTCCCTAATTTTTTGTTTTTGTTCGCTGAAAATCGTGGTTTTGTTTGTTCGATTCGTCGATCCGTGACAAAAGGAACGTGCCCTACGAGACTAAAGGTTCCACGCAGGGATAGTGACAAAATACGTTCCAGGTATATGAAATAAACGTTAATTACCGCCGGCAGACTGACTGGTAGAGTCGTACAAGATAAGTGTGCTGTTACCATTGTTATAATTTAGGCTACTATTGCTGAGTAGATTGGTCGGGCCGTAGGTTCGCGTCGGCGACAATGGCTTTATTGATTCCTTTACTTTGAAAGGTTTTGAACCGATCTGAGGTACCTCCGCACCCTCGATGAACAGAAACTGCAAGGAGCATAAACACACAATGTAGCATCTCGAAAGTCTTCCAATGTGCTCTCCAAAACTTCGTACGTGGATGTGCGAGTACCTCCACTGTCAGAGTGCCGGTGACTTCGTCCGCCTCGTACGGACGAGCCTGAAGTGGAATTATTTGTCTCTGGCTCGGATTTGCGAGAAGCTCCTCAACACCGACGATACCGAGGCCCAAAAATCTTTGGCCCTTGTCGAAGTGATCGTAAATTTCCAAAAGTACCTCCGACGTATTGTGGCTTATGTCACTGGAAATAATCGAAAAATACGAAACTGTAGCAAGCAATGATCGTAATCGCCTGTATCTGCAAGGGTTTTCCTGTGCCCTCGTGCAAATGTGATACGTGCACGAGGAAAGAGTTGCTGTGGGCAACTCCAGGAAGTCTCCCGGGAATTGGAAATAGTAAAGTGGCGAGTCTGGGGTAAAAGCGACAGGAGCATTAGAAATAGAATATCAATAATAAAGTCTTACAACAAGAAAGCTTCTTCCCAAGTCGGATTGGACGTTTGTTTTTTTATCGAAGTTTGATTCTTCTGTGGTGGTTCGTCGAGCTCGACAACGCAGTACGGTTCACGACATCCATTTGGACCTCCCAATTCAGCTGCCTTGACAACTTTGACGAGCAAACGTCTCTCACCAGGCGCGTATTGGTGAATCGTCGAGGCCGAAGAATGATGCGTCTGCTGACGTTGCTGGGGTTGCTGTCACATATCGAATTTCCCCGATTAACTTTAGCAACGTAAATCTGCGAGCACATACGCACGCGTCGTGGTTCAATCATCAAAATAGATTTTTCACGATAATAATTATTTTTTCCGTAATAATTATCACCAGGGTTTCCATACATTTAAACGTATCATTGGTCATTCATCATTCCCTCTGCCCTTGGAATTTTTTGAGGTCAAGAGAGTGCCAATATTGATACTCGAGAAATCGCGGATTTGTGAAAAAATCGACAACCAACAAGGGGACATGGTGATAAAAATAGGGTCATTGGACGGAAAAGAGTATAAAAAAATTAAAAACAAATACTCTTACCATACTATCGTAGTGCAGAGGCAAAGGGTGGCCGGGCTGGGGTGGCGGTTCTCTCCAGAGACGGGGACACGTTGGATATTGTGCAAGATTGAAATGTACATTTGTACCTCTCAACGCACCGACTACGATTTCCGTTACGACTTCCTGCAGTTGACTCTCGTCCAAATCCTTCTTAATCGTTCCAACCGCGGCCAACGAAACTTTTACCTTCGTACACAGTGACGTTTATCGTTAAAGAAAATGCATCCTAGACAAACGTCATCCTCATTTTTCAATCATGAAATTGAAGTTCTCAAATTGCTCAAATTTCTTTTGGCACATCTTAGCTATGTAAATCCCTCAACACTGTTTTGAGTTACTCATTCAAAGGTCTATGATCTACATACGCAACAAAATATTTTGTAGAATAATAAAAATAAGGGAATAAAAATATACAAAAAGAATTATTGCATTCCAATAATTCTTCAGCACCGTTTTCAGGAATAAAAATCTGCTCTAAATTGCAATTACTTTCAATGAGTTTTTTTGGTTTCGTTTCAACACAAATTAGTTTTACCAGTACAATTATATTGCGTATGTTTAATGTCCATGTTCATTTATGGCTTCACAAAAAATATACGTTATTTTTGTGATTCCAATTTCTGTAAGGAAAATTGGAAAAAAATTGTCGATCGTTCCGCTATTGAAATTTGTAATATTTTTTCGTCAAACATTTTTCAATAGTATGTAAAAAGATAAGCAATTTATTTAGAATGTCTGCTTTTACTCTGGATACAGACATATGTATGAATAAATATCATGGATAATGTAAATATTTAAATTGACAAATATGGATTACACTTCAATCAACGTTCACTAAAAATTCACCTTCATTTTGAATTAGAATGTTTGAACGTCAATCGGAATCTAAAATCCATTATATAAAATAATAGATTTGGCAATATTTAGATTTTCCAATAATACTGCAAATACAATTTTTTATGTTACTGCTTACTTTCCATTATTAAACAATATTTATATTTCAATTTTAAATAAAAATATTATATTTAACCCTTTGCGGTCACCCTGGGTAGAATCGACCCGTCGATCAATTTTTGGCGTAAATATATAATAATTTCCGGCTTCGAATGGGACTGTATTCACCATCTTACCTGAAGTTTGAAGTATCCTCATACCATAAAATTTACCCTCTTCACATGTCGGAATAAATACCTTTTTTGGACTCGCACTATGCTACTATTTTTTCCCAAAAGTAGCGTGTCTAAGGAATAGCACGTCCAAATTTTAGGTAAAAATGTTGAAAATTCACGAAACTATGATTTTTTTAGCGAAAAAGTGTCGTTTTGGCGTTTCTACCTCTTTATGAATTTTTTTTAACATGTCGCCATTTTATTTCTTATAAATAAATTTTTCGTACATCATCTAGAAAATTCAAAGTATGTTTCATAATTGTTTAACCACTTCGGACGGATAGTTTGGTCACAATACTTTTTTGAAAACTGACTGGGTAGCATCGACCCAAGTGTGACCACCGAGATTGAATTTGGATGTTCGACCACGAAGGGTTAAATATCATGTTAATAAAAATATTTGAATACATTTTTTTTCATAATTTGACTGAGTTTGTCAATTTTTGAAAAAAAAAAACGATTTTGTTCGATTTGCAATGTTCTATTTTTTTTCCTTTACCTCGGGCCAACCGTCGCATTTCAGATCTAGCAACATTTTTTCCGTAATGCAAACAACATTGAGGCGTGCCCGGAAGCGATTGACGTTCACGCGATAATGGCTGACCTCAACCTTATCACCTTTCTGGCGGAATGCCTTCAACTGGAGAGCCGGTGTAGCTTCGCAGTCACACGTGATAGTCTGTGAAAAGATAAGATACCCAAGAGTGTTGCTAATCGCGACTGAATGAAAATTACATTTCAGTCGAGCAAAAATATCGCATCGATCGATATACTGCCAAATGAGTATTATGAAGAACGGGTGTGCTATCTTAAACTCACGACATCGTCTTTGCTGTCGCACTCGCAGAAGATGTTGGACAAAACGGGCGGATGCGTTTCCGGTAGTACACGCACGAACTCGACACCCACACCGTGCTGAAAAAATGTTAGAACTTTTAATGTATGGTGAACCAGTTATAAACAACAATACAATACTTATCTTCTATTTCGTATCATATTAATACATTGTTTGACATAGGCGAAACGGATTGAATTGCTACGAATTTAAATGTTAATAATTTGATAAAACGTGCAGTTGAACCGATAATTTGTATAATTTCCATAATTTGTAACCATGCTAATAATTATCTGCTAATTTATTTGACTCGAATTTATCTTCACCTTCGTCTCGAGACACACTACGCATTGTGAAGCCTAAATTACTTATTAGCTATTATACATATATATACATGTGCGTGTATGTGTGCATATGAATCCATTATTCTCATCTCAATACACTAAATAAATGAACAATGAAAACCTATCAATTTGATTTCCAATTAGCAAATATAAATCTATAACGATTCGCGACATTCAGGAAATCAATAACGTTTTTTTTCTTCGAATTACACATTACGTATTAGAATGTTTAAAAAAAACCAAGAATTCAACATAATGCTAAAATTAAATTGGATTTAATTTTTTTTTAATTTAATTTAAATTTGATGTTATTTAATTTTTCTTCAATTTAAATTCAATTCAAGTTTGATTTAATGAAAAAGTTTTAATGTTTTTTTCAAAGATGTGTAAAACATATCGTTGTCAGAAAACAATAAAAACTGTCATATTTTCAAAATGGGCAAAAATTTGGAGACTCGAAGACCATAAATCGACAAATATACATGACGACATTAACGTTTACGCAACTTTTGCATACGCTTCGTATTTGCATGTGTAAATTACGTGTATAGAGTTATTCGCCTCGAGGAAAACACAGCACATAAGAAATGTATCTGAACGCTCGAATATCTACGAATTTATCGGGGCCGAGAACACGCCGTGTCGATGAAGTTTATTCTATTCTAGCCACAGTGAACAAGCGAGTCGAAGGTCACCGATAAAAAGTTCGTTCCACGTTTTTTTCCTTGATTTTTTTTATTCCCGTTTGAAAAAGTAGATAAAAATACGGTTCGTCTTGCCAATTATCGAGCAGGTCTCGAATTGTGACAGCGTCTGGGAACGCCAACGGTTCATGCAATCGCAATAATTCAATCAGTGTCAGCGACTCGCAAATTGGCACCTTGAACTTTTCACTCCGCATTATTAATTTCAACGATTGTAATTCGATTAAAAAAAAGACACGAGACTAAATTTAATCTGTCAGTTGGGGAAAAGAAGCTCAATTTTTTTATCCTTCGAAATCCACATCGAAACTCGATTTTTTCTCGATTAAAGTTATTTAAATTGATAAAAAGTTAAAAGATTATTTACAGTTACATTTTACCACTTTCTTAAGTTTGAAAAAAATGCTTGCGTAAAAAAAAATAACTACGCAAACAGAAGCAGACCGAAAGGCAAATGATAAAAAATAAATAATCGTTTCTACGAACAGGTAGCAACAAGTATTCAATAAATAGTGGTAAACATTTTTCAACCCAATTGATTTTTTGATTATTATATTGCTATGCAAATTTAGCTATATTTAGCACTAATCCCCATACTCGGTAGCTACGAAATAAAAGGACAACATTGACAACATTTTTTTATTGAATTGCAAATGTATCTGGAACAATAATAGCGAGAGGAAAACTTCAAATTTTGGATTTGGTATTGGGCAAATGTATTTAAAATGATGATAGCGAGAGGAAAACTCAAAACTTTGCGTTTGCTTGGGTTTGATATTGAGCAAATGTACCCGGAATAATGATTGCGAAAGGAAAATAAAAAATTTCGAGCAACACGACTCAGTGCATCATTTTCAAAAATTCTTATATTTGACCTCCAATTCGTCGAGCGAATAAAACTTTCCACTGACTTCGAACGACGACCAGGTTTTCTCCTACAAAAAATATTGATCGATAAGATTCGAAAAATTCCAAGCGAGAGCCCCTCGGTTTTCGCGTAGACTATTTTTGACAGGGTGACGTCACTCCCTCTCTTTTTCGCCCTCTCTCTCTCTCTCTCTCTCTCTCTCTCTCTCTCTCGGTCTCTACCTTTCTCCGTCTTTCTCTGATTCTGGTACGGTCCGCTCACACAAGGCCGTTGACAGGTTGTGTGACGAAATATCTCTATGTCGCGTGTTTAGTCGATGTAATCGGCATGACCTCATATTGCGAGTGGCTTTCCTCCTTAACAAAAATTCCTACGGGATTTCACGTAATGTTCCTCGTAATTAAAATAAAAAAAAATGAATTCCGAATAACATAGCGATGTTTGTACAAAAAACGAAATGTGCGAACAATGGTTTAACTAATCTGTCTCATCGTCCAATTTCTCCGGTTTTTGCCAAAGAGCTTTCTTCGCGACAAATTTTGCCTATAAATAAGTCGACCCCTTTTTTTTATGTGTCCGCGTACGCGACAATCCCTCTTACACCATTGTAATGCAAGATGCGTCGGCCTCAAATTTCATTTATGAAATTTGAGGCCGATGCAAAACGACTTTTTCACGCAATTGCACACAACAAACCAATTGGCACGCCAATTTCTCTTGTGCTGGGAATCAACTGGTTGCAAATTGAAAACTTAAGGCTTTTATCGCCTGGAGATCCAATTCTATCGATCGTCTCGAATTCCAAAATATCGATCCCATTGATAGACCTTGTCAAGGAGACTTTTCCTTTTTGGAGTAAAATCGAAATGACGTTTGAATACGAATAAAAAAAAAACTGTCTTTGTTGCTTGACGATGTAAAATTCATTACGCTCTTTCGGATTTTTATTTAGCAATTGAAGTGGAATTAAATTGAAGATTTTTGTTCTAATTCTAATTTTTTTTTAACAACATAAGTTGGTTTACTTTTATTTTAATTTTCATGGTCATTCTCGTGAAAATTCTCTCTTGTAGCTTTTCTTTCATTTATATTACAGGAGTCATCACAACGGGCGTTGCAGAACAACGTTTCACTCGAATAGTCAACGAATATCGAAGTACTGATAATTGAACGATAATTCGTAGGTTACCGCTTCAAGCGCGCGACTCGATCCGCCTACGCGTTTTTTACGCCTCGACGCATTAGCGACGAATTTTTTTATAAACCATATATTTTTCTCAGCGATAAAATTCCAGCTTCCATTTTATTACCCTATATGGTCTGGACGACTTTCCGTGCCTTCGAAATTTCGATTCGAAGCAAACGTCTCATTTTGTAGGCCATGGCCAGTATAAAAATACTACTCCTCAATTTCATAACCCGCCCTTCATTATCTTCTCATTTATTTAAACGCGAACTAAACCGAATTCAAAGTCGACCGAGACAACCGGAAATATTCATACAATGCAAGGTAAAAAAATTACAGGGTTTATATTTTTGTTTCCTCGTAGAAAAAATACCGTTTTTTTTTTAATTTTCTGCTGTAACTTTATTGGTTCTGATCCGAATTAGTCTGTTTTTATTTCACTCGCACTATTTCTGACCAAATCTCTTAAAAATAAACGACTTTTTTCGGAGCAACCGATGTCGATTTGAATTTTATATTGTTTCAAATACAGATATTAAGGGAGGAAGGACGCTCACGGCCTCGAATCTGTTTTTGATGAGGTTGAATGAATCACTCATCCGCGTGAGCGAGTTTCTTGTGAGAAAAAAAGTATTCTTGTGTAGTTTCTCGAAATTTTAGCGTGAAAAATGAAAAAATTACCCAGCCAATTGGGTAATTATAAACATATTCTATTCTCCATTGGGTAAAGATATTTGGGCAATTATAATTTTTTGGTATTACGGTACCAAGAACTTTGGACAAAACCACTTTACAAAAAAAAACGCACACGAACTTTTTTTTTGAAAATTACTTTTATCAAAGTTATTTTGCCGCAGTTATTTTTATTTAAACTATTAAGATGTACTGCCAAAGTTTTTTTTAGATCGGAAAGTAGAATTATTGATTCGTCGTTATTAAAGTTAATTTGGAAAAGTTTTCGTGTCCGAGTAGCGTTCGTTTCATCATTATTCCGACTCCACTATTCACCATTAATTTGTCATTTTTCATGATAATATTGTCGATAGGGTGCGCAGAGGTCTCGAGATAAAAGTGTCGGATTTTTTATCTCCCGTATTTGCGGTGGAGAAATTTGTAAATAATGATCTGCGAAGAGTCTACATAATGTTGGCGGTAGAATCGAGTATGTAATCATAACATATATCTTGCAGCGGTGAATCTTGGCATTTGACTGGTCTCATTAGTCAATCAATTGTCTCGACGAAATGACCAAAGTTGTTGCCAAACGCATTTTCTTTTTTCGCTATTCTTTTCTCTTCCTCGGACAGCGTCGAATCTCGAACGCATGCAAAGCCTGTGATGTAATGACATATCTCTGACCAATAATCAAAGTCGAAATAATTTTTTCCGACCAGAGCCATTCCAATTATTTTTTAAAAAATCCTACACAAAAAACACAATTCCAATGACAGAATTCGGACATTTTTTCCCTTATTTTTCTATCTCAAAATTGTTTTTATTCATTTCCATAAAAGGACACAAAATTTTTCGGCTACACGAAATAAATTGTAATTTTTCTGGCATGAATAATCCCAGGGATTTAGTGTTTCATTTTCAAAATTGGGCACCCCTTCTACGAGGTGGCAAATAAAATAATGCACAACATTCTTTGAATAAATCCATCGGGTCTTTCTAGCCGAGCCGTTTATTTATAATACCTCGGGGGCGAAAACAAAATCGCCCGCAACCTGAAAACCATTTCGCTCTTCGTTCCCACAACTCTCAAAAAAAAAACCCTGCTTCCCATTGTAACCCGCCGCAATTCGCCTCTATATTTTTTTTCAATATCCTTAAAAAATAAATAATAAATAATGCTGCTTTTCCGTCATTCTGTCGAACATTTCCTCGAAAGGAATAGCCGTAAATATACTTGACGTTTAAGAGTTTAAAGGCTGATCGAACAAATAAACGTCGAATGATATTTTGCAGGAGAAAATTCCTCGGTATGGATGAGAATACGTACTTCCTCAACAGAGCTGCTGACAAAATCGTTAAGGGAGAGTACCCATGTGCCGAGAAGTTCGTTGAGTATAACAAGATCGCTGTGTAGCCAGAAGACAAGCTCGTTGACCCATCGCACAGTTTCGTTGTCGGGTCCAGTTGCGGCTGGTAAATTAAGGGACCTGGAGCTTCTGGAAGGGTTCAAAATGGGACCGGAATTCTTCCTGGTGATTCGTTTCCTCAAGGGAGGTGTGGGTGGTACGTAACCACCGGGTGTGGAAGCGAATGAAGTCGAGGACATGAGTATTCCAGCGCCGCTCGAACCACCGCTGATAAAACCACCAGCGAAGCCCGATCCACCACCACCACCACCACTACCACCGCTACCACCACCAGCACCACCACTACCGGCAATACCCATCGACGCACTTTTCGCCATCATTGCCCTTATCGGTTTCTCATTAGCCAACAATTTGCTGGCGACGTTGCCCGCACCAACGACACTCTCACCGATGTGAAACGCATGCTGTTGTTCCTTCGTGGTCGCAGTCGTCGACGAGGTCGCAGTTGTTCCGGCTATCAACGACGCACTTATTTCATTGCCGACGACGAAACGATTATAAACGAATTTACCAACGCACAGGACAACAAGGCCGAATAACATCCAGCCGAAAATGAGCATCGACAGGGTATCCATTGTCGTATCACCAGTAGAATCGAAACTGCATATTAGATCGTCCACACGCTCGGCCAAGTCGGCCATATTGCCCCATCCTTCTGCCAACCAAGTCCAATTGGATTCCGAAAACATTCTTTTCTATTTCGAACCGACGAGCGGGTCGCTTCCAATCCCCACCACCCGGTATCTCACACCGACACCAACCCGAGCCAACCCCTTCTTGTGCTTTAGAACTCTCAGTATACGTAATACCACCTTAAAACGCGAATACTAACGTACGCGAAACACACACGAGGGAGCCTCGGCCGAGCTTCCACGAGACGGTGTTTTAACTCTATTTATAAACTAGGTATACACCCTGGCAAGCGCGGATTCTCTCTCTCTCTCTCTCTCTCTCTCTCTCTCTCTCTCTCTCTCTCTCTCTCTCTCTCTCTCTCTCTCTCTCTCTCTCTCTCTCTTCCTGCCGTTAACGCCTGCGACGACCGAACTCCCGGCGCCCCCGAGAACCATCCAACGTTACGGATCTTCCGGTTTTCTCTTGCCGGGAGCTTTCGATCGAGATTAGATTCATTCGGCTTCTCGTTCTGTCGCTCGCTTTGTACAGCTCTCACCGAGTTCCGGAGTTTGTCTTTCTCATACTCCCATGCAAACTTTTGCAAAATCTCGCGTGCTCCTTGTCCGTTTTAAACTCGGCCTGCATCAGTTTCCTCGGAAGCCCAGATTCGTTGCGTTCGGTTCTCCAAAATTTGTGGGATATAATCGAGTTTACTTATCTCTATTTTCTATCTTGTGGATTATTGCGAGGCTTACATTCGTTTATTTCGGTATACGCCGTTACTCGCGAGCTTTTAACTCTTCTCGTAACACTCGTTTTCAAAGCTACGGTGTGTTTATTTTTACAAATTCTTCGATTCGCCCTCCTCGTTCTTGATTCTTATGAATTTTTCCAGTTCGACCACTTTTTTCCTTGTTTTATGCTCCATTCGAACACATTTTTCCGAAAGTTTCAGTTCTTTTCCTTTTTTATATACTCTTAGGGGAACTTAGCGGGCGTCCAGAACTCCCCTCTTTCCCCTCATTGACGTTCACTCGAGAACGAAATTTGTTTACGCGCTTTTTTTTGCGCTGTCTCGCTATATCTCCCTCCCTTCGTAAGTTCGGTGCAGAGTAGATTATTATCTCGCCGAGTTATCTGAGGTCCGAATTTTTTTCGTAACGTTGTCCGAAATTTGCTTGAGTTTCATCCTCGTAATGGAAAGACTGAATTCTGCAAAGATTATTCTGGCATTTTTGGCGGGTAATCTGAAAGACAAAGAGAAATGTATTATCATTAATTTGGAGCAATTTGGAGTAAAAAAGAAGAGTAAGCATTTAAGTAGTTTGAAGTAGAAACTTGAGTAATTCGTGGTAAAAATTGGAGCGAAAGAAGTACAAATTGAAGTACGTGATAATAAAAATTGAATTACGTGATAATTGAAATTTAACATTTTAATACGTGATAATAAAAATTTAATTAATTTGAAATAAAAATTGAAGCTAAGAGGCCACAATTTGAAGTAATTTGGAGTAGAAAAGGTAAGAGTTGGAGTAACAAAGATACCAAATTTGAGTTGTTTGGATTAAAAACGTAAACATATGAGTAAGTTAGACTTAAAAGTTGAAGTAGTTCGAAAAGAATTTGCAGTTAAAAGAGTAAAGATTGCAGTAACTTTGGAGTAGAAAAGGTAAAAATTGGAAGCAACAAAGATATAAATTTAAGTAATATGGATTTCAAAAAGTCACATATCTGAAGTATATGGGTTAAAAAGTAAAGATTTGTATAAATTGAAGTAAAAAGTGCAGTTAAAAGAGTTAAGATTGTAGGAATTTTGGAGTAGAAAAGTAAAAAATTGGTATAGCATCTTTGCTTCTCCAATTTAATTTGTTTTACAATTCAATTTGTATCTTTACAAATTGAATTTTTGAGTGTAAAAGGTGAAAATTGACGTAACAAAGATAGAAATTTGAGTAATGCTCAAAAGTAATAATTGGAGTAATTTGGAGTAAAAATTGAAATAATTTAAATTAAAAATTGGTATTGAAAGAGTACAAGTTGAAATAATGTTGGAGTATAAAAGGTAAAAAGTGGGGTGACAAAGCTACAAATCTGAGTAATTTCGATTTAAAAAAAAGTAAACATTTGAATAATTCGGAGTAATTAAGAAACTGCGCCAAAAAACATTTACCTTTTTATCGCGCCGTCGAATAGATTCAAACGTAGTGTTTTTTTTTTCGATGCACTTAACGACAATGCAGTCCTCGCAAGCACGAAGTTTTGAGGCCTGCAGCTAACTCTGAAACACGAAACGTTTGACAAATCATCGATTATGTCGTGTAAACAACAACAAAGCCGCTAGAATTTCTCCAAATGGAAATAGTAATTATGGGTCATTATTTTTTTGCAGTTTGAAAACTTAGGAATAGCATTTTTTTGTGATTTTTCACTCTACAAATAGTATTTTTTCGAATTTTCCCTCGACATTCATAATAACTCTCGAATTGAGACATGGAGAAACGAGCAAAGCAGATTTTTTTTATCAACGCAACGATTTGCAATTCTCGGATCAAAATTCCTTGAACTCAGTGATGAATTTTCGTTCAAATGATATTATTTCGAACGAAGTAGCATTCTATCTGTATACGGCTTCTCGATAACCAGCCACAAAAACGGCTCGTTCCAATTAATCCGTCGCGCAAATAGGATGAGAGATCAAACGAGTAAATGCGTATCCTTGAGAAGAAAACGGTATCGATCCAATCCGACACGTGTTTAAAAAGTATCAACGAAAATTCATTCGACTCGATAGTAATATGTATTTGGTGCTAGTTCGATGAAAAATTCATAAAATCTCGTGTCAAAGAAAAACATCTCACAATACTCCAAAAATACTGAACAAATTAAAGTTCCTGAATTAACGTGCTTGAAAAATGAAAAACATTCATTCCAACACGTGCAAGCGAAAACACTTTGAAAAACCGTATTTCATTGCACTTTGCTCATCAGTCCTTCGCGCGATCTTCACGCCCGTAAACAACACTCAGCGGAGCCTCTTATATCGATGACACAATTTTCATTCGCTCCGACAGCTCAACATCCTCCGTGGCTATCGGCGATTTGTGTACACTCGGGGCACACGAACAATGGAAAGTGAGAGGTAGGCTGGGCCATCCTCGAGCATATTTAGTGTATGTAAAAATGGACGGCGCGTACTTCGATGCTTAAGCATGTCTTTTTAATTACTTGACGTCAAGGCATCGCCGCACTCTCGATTGCCGCGAACGACTCTTCGAAAGATTAGAAACAAATAAAAAAAATGCAATTATCGTTGAACCCAATAATTTTTTTCACTCTCGTCGATGTCGCATCAATTAAACATTCCGCAGTAATTAAAACGCAATCGGCAACGAATGAGAAACTATTGACACGTAGAAGAGTCTAAAACTATCGCACGAGGCGGTGAGACAAGAAAAACACACACACACACCATAGCGTACATCAAAACGTTACTTCGAGCCTTGAAGACAACTGTGGACAACCAAGTGTCAATAGTTCCGACGTTCGGAAATTTCCAGTCCCCAAAAACGTTCCAGATTTTTTCGGAGTTTTTTTCTTTTTTTATTCTTTCTTGTGCTATGCAATCTGTTGGTCTTAGAAGTACAATTAAAAAGAGAATACCGAGGGCTTACAATATATCGCCACGCCGCACGGCGACGTTACGTCCAGTCCCGCACTTCCCCCGTACACTTCTTTCGCGGCATACATTCTCCCACTCCGTTCCTCATGACTGGTCTGTGTCGGTGAAACCCCACCTCTGCCATCCACCAACGTTCTCCATCGGTCGCGCGTGTATCGCAACGTTGAAATATCCGCATGCTCCGCCGCAACACACCGCCGGACTTTTTCTTCTGTCAAAGCCCATAAGCAGCAGCACGGCGGCAGATCGCCGAGACGCACTCTCTCGCTTTCTCTCTCTCTCTCTCTCGCTCTCTCATCGCTATCGATCCGATGCGCAGCTCCGCTCGACTCTCATCGTACCCCGCGACTCGTTAAAACCACCGCGAGACACTGCAAGAAAAAAATTGCGACGTAAAAAAAAACGAAAATTGTCCGTGTGATCCTAACACGTGCTCATAATTTCAAAGGAGATAACTTCGACAAACCAATTTGGGCTTATGAGGACATTCTTTGTTAAAAGTTATTTTTTCGAAGTTGGACACAGTACCTCTGGAAGGGAATCAAATTGAACATATGAAAATTATCACCAACTCAAGCATCTCCGTAAAATGGATTTTTGCATAAACGATTTCTAATAAAAGTGTTTGGGTTTAAAATTCCGATACTTTAAAGCGTAATTCATGAGAAATTCATCGTGAATAAACTATTTTTCTTACACTCAATAAAACTTAACAAGCAAGTGCATTGTTTTCTGTCAAGCGCAGAACGAAATACGATGCAAAAATCTATTAAAAAAAAACGCTTTTCGGAAGACAAATTTCCCAAAGTTACGAACTCAGTACTTGAAAGTTTATAGGTTCGTTAAACCGCGAAACTTCCAAAGCGTTAAATAATATCTTAAGTTTGAGTGTGCAAGCATAAAGTAACTGCTTATCCCATCGTTATTTAATATTACGCTTGTTTCCCCTTGCTTGTCTTATCTCGGCTATTTATAGGAATTATTCGTTTGGAATTGGCGCTACATTGCCGTGAAAGGACTCGAAGCGTGGCGGGGCAGCTCATAGTTCGAAGGCTAACAAAAATTGTACGTTCGCGCAAAAAATCGCTGCAGTCTTTTTGCTCTTCGTGTTCATCAATTGTTTTTTTTTCTTTTCGTTTCGAGCAACAGACACCGCGTCAGGAAATGCATTCAACACAAGGGAAATAATCGCATACACACACATTTTTGTTTTTAATTTTTATGTATTTTTTTCGTCATTCATTTACATACAAATATTTTTTTTCCATTTTTTTATTGTTCTTTTTCCAAGATACGTTTACGAAATGAACCTATTTAGTCGTGTATTACACCCGCGCTCTTTTCATCTCGCCTTTCATCATCTATATGTCCGTGTTTATATTCATAATTTAAATGTATTCATACAAATTACTTTTACATTACTTATAGTCTATTGTTTTTTTCCAAATACTATGTGGCGTTGTCAAATTGCTTCCCCACCTTCTTCATCGCATAATATTTATATGTGTACGTATGCATGTGTATATATATATATATATATATATATATATATATATATATATATATATATATATATATCTAAATATATATACACACATACGTACGCTCGCTGAACTTCGATTTTTTCCGGTTTCAATGGAAAAAATAAAAAGAAAAGATTCCCCCGATCATATTTTTAAAAAACTGAACTATCGTGCGATCATCGGATTAAAGAAAAAAGGACAAACGAATGAGGACTCGTGGTAAAATTGAATAACCTGTTTTTTTTTTCACTTCTCAATGCCGCACGCGCCCACACTCGTTTTGTTTTCGTGTCCAGTTACTGGAAGAAATAATAAATAGGAAAATTAACGTTCCCAAAAGAAAAAATCGAATGGCCGCTGATCGCGATCAAATTTTCCGGTGAGACTCCTCTCTATATGTTTCTTATAATAATCGATCGAATTTACATGCTTTCTATCCCGTAGTTGTTGCTTTTTTTTCTGTAAAATGGATGCTGCAAAAGATTACAAAAATGAGCGAGTTAATTGTAACAATTCGTTTACAATGTAGATTGAATATTTAACTTTTTAATTATTTCGCATCTATTTTTTCCTCTCCGCCTTGTCGCTCGATCAATGAATGCAATTGCAGATTAATTTTCACAGGAGGCAGGTGATCGTCTTTATTTTGGGTATTCGATTTGAATTGGGGGTCACAGTTGCGAGAGCGTCGGTTCGTTTTTTTTTCTTCGTTTTACGTTGTATTGTTTCCATCACAGCCTTCATTAGCGTTATTCGTTTCGTGCTTTAAAATGATTGATTCGATGCAGGATTCACAGAAATTCTACAACGATCATCATGGTCGCCGAACGGCCAATCGAGTTTGCGCCACAACTATGCATAGTGAGGGAAAAAAAACCAAAAAGGGACACAAAAGTAATCGATTTTTGAAGTATCGAATAAAATGTTCCGATGAAGTCTCCTGCGTATCATTAACGGATCCTCGTATTATTAACACGAATGAATTGAAAAGATTTTCTAGTGCACGTCGAGTCGACAAAATTCAGTGCAATAACGTGCTCACCCTTCCATTTACATCTGCAATGAGATTGAAATATTTGTGACAAAAACGAGTGACCGGAAATGATTAATTTCAAATCCCGTTTCGCCTTCCTCCTGTGTCAATGAAATTCTGTCAATTGGTACTTTAATCGTTCGCCTTCTTCGCCTTCGACGAATTATAAAATACTTCACAATATTTGTTGTCTTTTCTGTTTGTTTATCAGTGCGCTCACAACCGTCAACAAAAGTGGTCAACGAAATTTCGTTTATTCGATCGAAAGAAAATGGCTGTTGGTGTGCAAAAAGGAGGATTCAATTGAACAAATGATCTTCTGTTGTCGGTTGTCGAACGTTGAAAATTTATTATTACAGTACACGATATCATGATGGCCTCGGTTACACTTATATGACTTCTGCATTATTAAACGAGACATATGTTTTTATTTCATTCGTCTCTCTATCCTCTGAATTTAACGTTAAGAAACACAACACTCCACCTATCATTCCCTGCTTGATGTCTAGTCTGAATTTCTCCATATTGTTTTTCTCTTCTCCTCGAAATCATTCAATTTCAAAACACCCCGCGAATGCGATCTTATTTGCTAGGAAAATCTTTCGTATGGTCCGGCGTATGATTATCGTTTTCGAGCATTGATAACAACCAAAAAAATGTATGAAAATCGGTGTACGACTATCGTCTTTACAACAATTGTACGACTATTGTCGTTTTATTAAATGAAAAGGAAAACAAACAAAAATCGAAATTACGCCAAAACCAAATAATCGTGCGAAGCTTCATTCTATCGATCGTCGAATTTGATTAGATTTCTCGTGTTATAGTCGGTTGATCATACGTTTCGCTCGTTATTGATGCTCGTAGAAGGCGGTACGTGGATCGTAGAAACGAAAAATTATTTCAATCTCAATCCCGAGAAATACAAAAACGAGGCAAAAAGTAGTTTCTTGGGCTCGTGTCTTCAAAATCATACGTTTAAAGAGAAAGCAAAACAAAAAATGCATTCAGTTACAATTAGATGGCGAAACAAGAATCGTAATGACTCACTAAATGAATGTTCATGAATACAATGTAAAAAAAAGCCTCGTTACGAATCATCGTCGGGATCTGTGACGCTGGGCCCTTGTGCGAATGCAAAACGAAGAAAAAAAAACCGTACAATTCTCAAAAGAATATGTCCGTGCTACTACTTTCTCGTTTTTCTCTCGTTTCCGTTCTTCTCCTTCTTTCGTTTTTCTTGTTTCTTTTTTCGTTTTGTAGAAAAATGAAAAATAAATATATTATACTGGAAGATATAAGAATTATATTTACAAAAGGCATGTATAAAATACATTTAAAAAACGAGGGGTTTTCCGAGCTCATGCGCGCGCCGAACCGGGGGTAGGGGCTGGGGAGGAAGGGGTCTGTATGACAATAACAGCCAATTGTCTGTTGTTCACAAAATACGATGCACGTGAAGACCGTAGCCTTTACATTGGTTTGTTTTCAAAGATTTTCATTTTCTTCACTTCGTTTTCTTATATATCTCTTCTCCTCATACAGGACAAATTCTAATGCACGAATTTTTCCGTACCAGAGCGAAAATTTGTATGTGTATATATAGATATATATTTATATATACAGACATAACATTATGATAAAGCTCCTAGGTCGATAGCAATAGATTGAAGAAGAGTATTTGTGTGCCTCCCTCGAAACAGTGTATTATTTTTCTGTTTAGAATAAGCTTCATCGTTCTTTGCCGGAAATGAGAAAAAAAAACGAACGAAGGAAATGTTTACTTCATCGAACGAGATGAATTCAGTCGCGCAAGTTTTGCAGAGCAATGACGGAAATTTAGTCGCAATTCTGTAATACTTTGATGCGTCGAGCGTTTTACTGATGATGAAGGATAATGATTTTTTTCGACGTATACACGTCCAATAAATGTTTAACTTCAAAGCTTCAATAAGTTTGAGTGCATCGTCTTCGAGAAAGAGTATATTGAAGTCTGTGCAAATTAGCCCAGTTCCTTATGGGAAACCGAGAAACTAACTGCAGTCGATATTTTTTGCTGTCATATACATTTATTGACTATGAAAGTCCAGCCGAATTCGCGACTCTTCATAAGTGATTGTGCTTTGAACTGGATTTTAGTATTTCTTTCTCTCGAAAACGATGCAGTGTGACGTACCGAAAACATCGAAGTTGAACTTTTATCTGCGTCTAAAAAAAAAGCAGAGAAAAGAAGCCTTCCTTCTTGGTTGATAATTTACCGGCAAAGGGGACGACAAATTTACGAGGATGTGTGAACGCGGCGGCGCATTTTTAGTCGCGTATTATAGAGTTTGCGATCAGCCTTTGAAGAATTTTGTACGACGGCAACGATAGAGTCCTCGAGTAATCGTTAATGAGTGAGAAACTTTTCTTTATTTGAAAATCCCCTGACCCCTTAATTGTACACCGAACGCGTGAATTTTTCGGATCCGGATATTTGAGTGACTCAGTTAAAAGACTCTGGATTCAACTTTTTAGCTCGTCGAAGCAAGCTATCGTTGTTTCATGCACATTTGTTTTTCTCACGTAACTCTCGTGATAAAAACCACGGTCGTGAAAACATCTTTGTGACATTGTCATTTGTCTGTACGGGCCGAATCTTGGTATCTTCAATCAAGTCATCCTCCTCGTCGGTAAAAAGTTTTAAAAAAATCAAAGAAACGTACGTAAATCGATACGTAAAAATTTCCAATGGTGCGTTAAAAAAAATCACAAGTTTTTCATATTCTTTTTCTAATAATTAAATGACTAATAGAGATCGTAGCTTATATATGTAAGTGTAAAATTAAGCCCTCCGTTCAAAGACTGATCAGAATACAAATAATTTGTGCTTAATTGCCTAAGAAGAAAGCACGTGCAGCTCGTAAATACTTTTGATTTGATTTTATCGTATTTCTTTCGTTTGCTCATCGATTACGACGTACAAATAGTGAAGTTACGAATGCGGACATTGTGGATGTTACGTGTGTGTGTGTGTCTGTGTGTACGCAATGAACAAAAAAAATGTTTGACAGTTGTAAACGAAATCGGCTCGAACTAATCAAGAAGATAAAAAACGTTCGAAACGTTTCGTGTAAATGCAAAGCAAAATTATGTCACTTGAGAAAAAAAAAATTTCACTGGAATGATTGCGATATGTGAGAATCCAAAAAGCAACAGTCTCTTATATTTCGTTCTCGAACGTTTGCCTTTTTTGCTTTTCGAATACAACTGCCAATTCGCGTCACAATAATGAAAGCAAAAATTGTCAAGTTCTTTTTTTTCGATCGTGTTCACACGAAGAATTTCGGAAATAAAATCACCTTCTGAATAGTGACTGGTTATTATTGTTCTCTTTTGTTACACGCCATATAGAATCAATTGAGTCCGCAAACGAATAAATAAAACGGATCATTCCGCCTAGTCTTTTCGTTCGTGTGGGCAAATTCACTGAGGTTGAAAAAAAAAGTAATACCTTATTTTACACACTTTTTTTTGGTTGTAAAAATAAAATCCGCTCGACTCGGCTTAACCTCGGGTTCGTAAATACACGTTTTACAATTAGTGCGTTTCTTACGAATTGAAAATCTGATACGTAAAATTGTGCGACGACCTATACGAAAACAAAATAAATTAATTGAAAAACATAAACAAAAACGTGTATTTTTTTGGTCTGGAACTCACTCAATTGATCCTTCGCTGGCTCGCGCGAGTTCAAACGCATGATAATAATATTAATAATAATAGTAATGATGATGATGTTTCGGAGATAACGGAGGGGCAGTAAAGTTTACTTAGAATACTAAACTAGTCATGACCGAACTTACACGCAAATGCCTGATATTTGCGAATGTTTTAGTTTTGTTTTTTCTTCTTCATCGTTTTTTCCCTTGGATTCTTCGCTTTGCTTACATCGTATTCGCAAATGTGTAATAAAAACCTGTGTCGGTGGCTGTCGATGATGCTGCGGTTGAGCTATCTAGTCAAATCTCTCTTTTTCTTTTCTTCGTAACGCCAGTCATTTTCGTAATTTGTCATTGCAGTTTTGAACTCGTCTTCACCCGTTTCTCAATTCTCCCTTCAGGGCTGTAAGAACATTAAAAAAAACAAGATAATTAAAAAATGATAAAATAAAATAATGAATATGGAACGTGCAAGTATTTTTTTTCCTACGATATCGACAACTTGGAAGATACGAACCCTGCCAAGTTAAAAAGGGGATTTTTTTCTCCCATCGAAACTAATTGTTTCAGAGGAACCGCAATTATTTTGCACGAAAGTGCTTAACAAAGCTATTTTTGTAAACTTTTGTAGGCTTTTTAATCGAAGGATTACGAGAAAGCGACTACGGGGCCCTAAAATTGTTCACAAAATAAAAGTTGATCTGAACTTTTTCACGCTTCATCGGAACTCACCGTCCACTATTTCCTGCTTCATTTTCTGAAACTCTTTTCGTACTTCCTTGATTATTTCAGCTTTAAAGGCCTCCATCTCTTGAGCAGAAAATGACGAACCGTCACCGACGCCGTTCACTTTGAGGAGCGTGTCCTCGGAGGCGGAGCCGAACCTCTTGCGTGCAGACTTTGGTGACTCGCCACCGTTCGAAAATTTGTTGTTCGCCGAGTTGCTCTTGTCCCACTTTTTGTCGGGCGAGCTTTCCGGTTCCTTTGCAAACAACGAAAGATGAATAACTCGCGCACCACGATGCGCATACCTTTACAAGTATATATTTATCAGCTTGATATTGTTTAAATTCGATAAGTGCGAATGTCTTGGACGCGTGGTCAGTAGGGGAGAGTGGGGCACAATGTGTGGCGGGGCACAGTGAGCCACATTGCCGTTTCTCGGAAGCTTGTAGCTCGTAAATTCCGAAATTTTATGTGTTGGGCCGCGATTTATATTTGCTTTCGTCAAGCCTAAAAGAAAGTCAATAGCAGCTCACAAAGGATTATCGAGAATTAAAAATTGTTTTGAGGCGTGGAATAAAAAATATTTCGCTCGCCGGGAAAACGTTAAATATAACAATACTTTCTCTAGCGGCTTCGATTTTCGGTCCTAATCGATAGCTTTATTATTTATGATACACTCAGTGACTTGTGTTTTTCCATTCGTAGTTCAATTAATAGTTATTTTCATCAATAATCAAATATTTTACTAGTGGGATACAATGGGGCAAAATGAGTCGACTCCCAATGAAGAAACAAAGAAGTGACGACACTCCGAAGACGCGCAATGTGTCACGAGCAACTGTCAACCACATGCGATTTCTCGGAGTTTTCAAGCTTGTAAAATCCGAAATTTTTTGTGTTGGTCCGTGATTTATATTAAGTTCGCTTTATAAAAATTCGCTTGCCGGGAAAACGTCAAATATTGTGGGGAAATTGTGTGGAATACAATTTGTCATCGAGTTGTTGAGCACAATGAGTCGACTCCCGATGTTATTGGCAAATAATACCCGTTGCGAAATTATCGGTATGTATGAAAATTATGGTAGCTTTATTGTATGCCCAAAGGTCTATAAAATCGGTTATGACCTTTTTTTTCTAATCAGACTACTTTGCTAAGAATGAAAATTCGAATATAAAAAAAAGTAACACACTGTGCCCCACCTTCCCCTACGCGGCTGCAGCGATATCCCGTTTTAAGCAGCGATTCCCTGTGCCCTCGTGCAACTGCTATACAGTAGTGCATTAAGAAACGAGTGTCTGTAAGAAACACTCCGGGGGGGGGTCTCTCAGAATTTCCAAATAGTAAAGAAACAAGGGTGGAGCAGAATTACGAGGAGGGTATCGTAAAAGTCTGAAAGGGCATCGGAAATAACATTGGGAATAGGAAGAAAAAAACTTATCGCAAGAACTCCGATTGTTCAGACGAGAAAAATGAAGCGATCAATGATATTTTACCAGTGGCTGTTCGGGCTGCTTTTTCTCGACTGCCGCGCGTCGTCGGGCTAGAGTTTTCGCCATTTCATCCATCATGGATGCCATACCACCGCCACCGCTGCGTCCCAGGGTGCCGTAATTGCCGCCACCCCCGCCGCTGCCGCTGCTGCTCGTACTTGATCCACTGTTCTCCACCGGTTGCGATTGCTGCGTTCACAAACGACACTTAAATGTATTTTCTCTTTAAAAAAAAAAAAAAAAACTGAGCTGGACAAGCATTAGGAGGGAAAAAACCAAAGAAGCACCCGATGACCGGCCCTACCTGTTTCTTCTTCAACCTGGCTGCCTGAAGAGCGGCCGCTAGAGAGTTGGTATCGGGTATGACGTCGGTGGCATTGTTGGCGAGCATTCCGGGTCCCATTGAGGGTGCGTTGGGTATGATAACGGCGCTGTTGTTAGCGTTGGGAGCGGGCGGGGGTGGAGGTGGAGGTGGAGCAGCAGCGGGACCACCCGTAGGTCCCATAGGGGGCGGTGGTGGCCCGCTGTTGTTGCTAATGGGATTGTAAGCATTAGAATTCGACGTGGTGGCGGCAACGGCGACCGCCGCGACGCTTGCGTATTGATTAACCGCATTGGCCGGGGTACCGTACGGATTAGTGGCCGCAATAACAACTTGACCGTTCCCTTGATACTGCAACTGTGACGTAGTTTGGGCAACATTGCCAAATTGCGTTTGTCCGCTCGCGTACTGACTCGAGCCTGTCGCGTATTGATTTATCGAGTTGTTGCTACCGTATTGATTGTTATTGCCGATATATTGACCGCTTCCTGTGCTAGTGTTTATCGCGTACTGACTATTTACCGGGCCCACGCCACCGCCGCTCTGACTCGTCACCGTACCGGCCTGACTGTAAACAACGTTGTTCTGACCGTTGTTTTGACCGTAAATAACGCTAGTCTGCTGTATTCCCGCGCTCGAATATTGCCCCTGCGATTGGCTATTGACGTTATACTGTGAGCTCGCTTGTTGCCCGCTATTCCCGTAATTACCGGACTGATTCGTTGCGTAAATGGGCTGGGATTGCGACTGCAAGGGGATACTCGATTGGGAAGCCGTTTGTTGTTGTTGTTGTTGTTGTTGTGCGTACTGTGTCATCATTGGGGGTGGCACGGGCGTCGTGAAGTTCATCATCGACGGTGGACATGGCGGCGCTGGTGGTGCCGCCGGTGGCTGCGGGGGCGGTATCGGCGGACCGACCATTTGTGGTACTATCGGTGCCACTAGAGGCGCTCCCTGCTGCTGCTGCGGCTGTTGCTGCAGCGCTGCGACCGGCGGCTGTGGTGCTGGTGGTGCAGATGACGTTCTGTGATGACCCGGGCCTTGTTGCTGCTGCTGTTGTTGCTGCTGCTGCTGTTGTCCCGTTGTCGGCGGACAACTCGGGGATATGGCACTCGAGCCATTCGTAGCTGCACATAGTTCAACGAAAAAGTATTCATGTAATTCTCCTCAATTACGGTTTCGTTTAAAGGAGGTATTCTAGTCGAGAAATTTGAAAAAATTCTATGTTTTTGCATTCTTTTCATGTATAGACTCTTAAGAATTTGTCCTCAAAACAAAATTTCGAAATTCCCAATATTTACAAAGTTATAGCGAATTTAATATGGCCGGATTGAGAAGCCGCACCAACGCGAATCGGACAATCAGAAGATTCTAAGGAAGCTAAAACGGCTCGCAAAAAAGAACGAACTTCCGAAAATCATAATTTCGAAGTCGAGGAAGGCATACTTTACGAAGCAGGAATGACCGATTAATGTAATATGCCATTATACCACGTAGATCGTTGCGGTCTAAAATTGTACTCGAAACTTTAAACGCATTTCTTTTCAAGACTACTTTTTTCAACCTGGTTGACACAAATTCTCGGTTCTATTCAACCGATTGACTTTAAATTTGGTATGGATCCCTCTGTCTTCCCCACTTCGGCCATTCCAAAATTAATATTATTACAATTGAAAAAAAATTACTTTGAAAAATATAGGCCAAAGAATTACCTTTATTTACACACACTCGTCATTAATATTTTCTTGTCTTTGGCATCTGCCATAATGACATTCTTATTGATCAAGAAAATTGCTTTTATCTCTGTTTCAGATGAATGGGAGCTTTGGAATCACGTCAACCGCCTCAACGCTTTTTTTCACAGTCATATTTAGAGGCCCATAACTTTTTCAATTTTTATTTTATTTTTTGCCCAACACTTTTTTTGTAAGTTCTTGAACCATCAATAAAAAGACTAAAAAGGGGATACTAAAAACATTTTTGGTGTTTTTATTATCAAGCCCGAAAAAAATGCCAGATATGTAGGCCTCTAGACTAGAATACTGCCTTAAACTTGGCGACTAATTATCGCGCATTCTTTTCATTGTTAGCCAAAATCTACAAAGGATTCTGTATAATTGTTCAATTATGATCACAAGAGTACTCACGTTGGCTCTGCTGGGACATCCTACGCTCCTGAATTATCGCGACGTCTTCTCTGGTCATGGTCCTACAAAAAAATGCGCGCTCGCTCAAAAATCTTTGCCGTGGTATGCGTGCTCGTTTTCTCAATTTATTATTATTATCATTATTATTATTATTATCTTTAATATCTCCATTGAAGTATATATAATTCATTTATAAATCAATGCAAAGCAGGATTAGTCAGCCAGCTAGACTAACGTATTAAAGTAAGATGTGTTATACCTCTAGGAACCAGAGCTACCTATATTTAAGAAATGTCGAAAGTATCGTATGAACCACCTTAGCAATGAGTAACTCAACCATCAATTTTCTGCTTCTAATCGCAATCATTCATCCAAAACAATCTCTTTGAAATTGCGAGGTAATAAAGAAATGTGAAAAAGAAAAAAAAAATACAACTCCGGCGAAAACCTCTGATTGATTCTGGCTGAGAAAACGTTAATACACTTTCTGCTGCTTTCCGATTAGTTAAAACTGCATTACTCAACAAAAATTGTACAAAATTAGGGAAAATAAGGCAAACATGAATGTATGGACATTCATTTCCACCGTTTTTTGAACACGAACAAAAAACATCTCGATCGGAAATTTGCACAGTGCATCCGTGTTTTTCGCCGGTAGTGTATACAATGAAGAAATCGCCTGAGTGAAGAAAAAATGAAACTCGAATAGCCGATAATTGAGTGAAAAAAAAGCGAGAACCGATACATAATTTTCTAGGAGCATTCCACTGTTGAAATCGTTACGCTATCTGCTTGGGCACGTATGTAGATGGGTTATTCGATCGGATATTGCGTCGGTCAGAAATCTCATACTTACCCCCTCAATCACACAAGCAGCTATCGCTAAGGTGGTATACGCATTAGTATAATTGCACATTTTATTTTGACGAATGATACTGTTTTTGTGTGTATGTGTTTGTGTGTTATTTTCTCTCGGTTTCTCTTTGGCTCTTCAAGGTCGTAATAGGATGAACTGCACATCGGAGACGTATCAATTACATTATCGCACAGTATGCATGGAAACTTAAGGAGGGTCGAGCGTTTCACCGATGAATGTTAAAAGACATTTCTTAGACGTAGATGAGTTCGATGAAAAATTAATTTCGAATGTTCCGTTGAATTCCGCAAAACTTTACATAGTTTTGGAGAAGAAATTAAATCGAAAAAATTTAATACAATTCCTGTTGGAGAATTTCGCTGGAATTTCGCTGGAATATTTTTGTCAATGGGCGCAGCCGGTATGTCAGCAAGATATATTGACTGCGGCGAAATTCACAATTCTTGCATTAAGAATTGTGCTAAATTTTCTGGATTTTAGAATGTTTTTTCTCTCGAAGACAATGTAACGGAACTCACGAACCTCCGAGCTTAAGCTTTAACTGGACGTATTTACGTGTAGAAAAGAAGCATTCGTCGGTGAAACGCTTCATAAGATTTCAAAAGTTCTCGTTTATGACAGCTTTTTTTTACTTTTCGTTTAATTTATGTCCCAGCTAAACTTTGATATCTACGGATTTCGAATGATTCAAAGCTGCGTGTTAGAGAGGTTCAATGAATTTGGAGGATGCTCGATGAAGCGTTCGCCGCGAAAGCGAAATGATCGCGAAAACGAAACGACAATGGAAAACTATGAAGGTTCTGTTGATACGTTAATGCGACGCGCCAATTGGTGTTTTTGTTTGTTGGGTTTTTTTTTTCGTTTTATGCTACGCCTATAGCGGAATCGACATGGAACTGCATGCATCACGTGTTCATCGACGCACGAATCAATTTGTTAATAGAAGCCCTTCGGACGCACGCCACCCGTTAGATTGCGAGAGATCACTGAACATTGTGCTCAAAGAACAATCAAGCCTCACGCAGACTGATCGAATCAGTATGGAAACTAAACTTTCGAGAATGTATTTCGACGAGTATTACTGAAAACTTGAACTAAGCCGGCTCATGAACGGAAACGAAAGCATCCAAAATGTCGAAAAACTGATAATTTTGACGATTTTCCGAAATTGAGAATCATAACATCTATATTATTATTGCTCATCGCTTTGTAGAAAAATCTTAACGAAAATAATTGATTAAAATCGTATCGTAAATTTGTAGTGGCCCGAGAGATGACAATTTTATTAAGGCACAAAATATCGATGCTTGACATTTTGGGAACATTATATTAGGGTTTAAAAACGCATTTGTTGACTCAGACAAAGCGGCGTTGAGGACGTTTCGAGAATCGAAGGGAGGAGTGAATTATCTTCCCAACCTTTACTTCGAAATATCGAACAAACCCAAATAAAATCAAAGAGAATTTAAATATTTCTTGTTATTATTACAGCATTATTTATGTTTTCACCCAAAAACTTTGCGAAGATTGATACTAGTTTAAAAAAATTGCAATAACTCTTTTTCCCAAGGGGGTGCGCCCTTTTTCTAATTGCAAATTATTCACGAGATAAAAATACGTCGGAAAAATAGACACCGATCTTTTCTGAGTAACCAAAGAGTTTCAACCAAAATTCGTACGTACTCGACAAGACTTTTAAGGTATTCCTTTCGCGGAGGGCCGTATTTTGTAGGCGCATAAGGCAGAGCCCTTCCGAACCATTAGTAGATTACACTTGCGCTTAATAAAAATAAGATACAATCAATTATTAAACCTAACGTTGAAATGGAATGAAAAATTTCGCATAAATGTTGTAGATTTAGACATTTTTACATGTTCTCTGAAAAGTCGCAGTTACGAAAATTCTTCTGCTAGTCACATTTTTCCAAGTTTTGTCATCAATATTTTCTTCAAACATTCGGTAACCCCCTGTTTTTATTGTCGTTGCAGAATCTTCAGAATTTTTTACAAGCTTAGAACAGTTTATAAATCATCAGGTAAAAAAATGTGACCAGCATGCCATCTCCATAAAGTGTCGTATAAATTAAACGATTTTTAAAGTCGTAATGTTTTAATGAAGGTTCGATAAAAGTTTTTACTTGGATTGAAATTTTACCAGTACACTGGGATGATTTTTAGTTAATTGTAGACAAGAATCAATTAATTGTTAAATATTCGGATTCGTGAAAGGGATACCTTAAAGAAGGTAAATCTTCATCGCTTACGATTTCAATTCGACGAATCTTCAACAAGGGCGAGTGTCAAAGTAGCCAGGAATAAAATTAATTACAATATTGATCATACTCACATGTCGTTCACGTTGAACAATAAAAATACATCAAAGTAAAGTATCAAATAGCTTTCTTGTACTTTGCGAAAAATTAAAATTCCCAATTTTCATCACTCTTTAACAAAGAATATACAAAAAAAACATACAGTTTCTTACTCATTCCCGATTTCATTTTTTTCTATTTTCATTTTACGACCACGTACCTATCCCCCTTGAAAAAAAAAGTGTTTCTCACGTCACTCTCAATCAACACTCCATTCAATAAGTCTGCGTGGCTCGATTATCCCTGCAGGAATCCCGTTTTTTTCCTCGCTCGAAATACGCAATATTTGTTTTTTTTTGTTGTTGTTTTATGTCAATAAGTTCGAGAAGTCACCTCATAGGGGTATCAGCTGATGAGCCGCGTGTACAGGGTGTGAAGCCGCCGACCTGTATGACGGTCGTCGTACCGTTACTAATGGACGGGTGACTGTGGTTGGGGCTTGGGGTCGGGGGCACGGAGGAGTTCGAGGTGGCTCTCGTAGTAAGGCGACCAAGTGACAACGAGACCCGCGATACAGATCCCATCGTGCTAATGTCTTGTACGTGTGCCTGACTGTAACGTAATCCGTATCAACGGACGTTCAATGAATCGAAACGGCGTGAGAAGCTCGAGGGGAGGGGGAGGTCGCGTCTAATGAAAGTGAGAAAGAAAAAGAGAGAGACAGAAAAAGATCGAGACAGAGACATGTAATGTCGATCTCGAAGACACTGAGACGAATGGCTATTAAGACGAAATGACACACGATTCCGCCGCTAAAGGAGTACACGAAAAGAACTCGGAACTTTTCTCAACAATCCCAAAACATCTCGACCAAACGTGAAGTTTTCCCAACCGGCGTCTGACTACCAGAGGAAAAATGAACATATAAAAAAAATACAGAACAATTCACCAATTCGATTACCGCTGTAATCGAAAAAGATTAAGAAATTAACTTTTGGTTGAGTTAAGGGGGTATTCTAGTCTAGAAATTTGAAAAAATCAATTTTTTGATGCCATTTCTTAAAGTATGGACTCTTAAGAATATGTCCTGAGAATGAAATTTCGAAATTTCCAATATTTACAAAGTTATAGAGGTTTGAATACGGCCGGATTGAGAGGCCGGATCGGCGCGAATCGGACAATCAGAAGATTCTAAGGAAGCTAGACCTGTTCGCAGGGAAGAACGAGCTTCAGAAAATCATCAGTTCGGAGTCGAGGAAGACACACTTTACGAGACAGGAATGGCCGATCAATAAAAAGTAAGTATAACATACCATTATACCACTTAGATAGTTGCAATTGTCTGAAATTTTACTCAAAACTTTAAACGCGTTTTTCTCGAAACTACTTTTTCCAGACTGAGTGACATAAAATCTTGAGTTCTATTCAAACAATTGTCTTCAAATTTGGTACCGACCTTCAATATGTATCCCTCTCTACTCTATAATATCCCTACCTTGGGCATTGCGACATTATTATTATTACTATTGAAAAAAAAATGTAACTTTGAAAAAAATAGAGCGGAAAATTAACTTTTTTTTCAGACAATCGCCATTTATAATATATTTTTCTCTCTCTCTTTGGTACCTGCCATAATGACATTCTTATTGATTAAGCAAATTTGTTTTATTTCTGTTTCAGATGAATGGCAGCGTTGGAATAATTTCAACCGCCTCAACCCTTGTTTTTTCATGGCCACATTTAGAGACCCATAACTTTTTCAATTTTTATGTAAATTCTTGAAACATCAATAGACGGTAAAAAATGAATATTAAAAATATATATATATTTTTATTCATCAAGCCCGAAAAAACGCCCGAAATTTAGGCCTCTAGACTAGAATACTCCGTTAATCGCAAATCGAAGAGTAGCCGCGATAGAGACACTCCGCATATTGACACCCGACCTTTACATTTTGAGAAAAGAATGACTGAGAAAATTTCTGAAAACTATCGTGTAAGTTTGACAGTATGCGTGTGTGTCGTTCACTCACGTAGAATATATACATTTACACGTATATGCCGCGAGGATGACATCCAGCGGTAAGTAACGGAGTGACGTTTAAAAAAAAACGACCGAGCACTACAGCAAGAGGCGTACGTCGTCGAGATTTCTCAGCGTGTGTCATTTCGCGTTAACACGAGCGATGGAAGGAAACGAAAATAAAATTTGCGTGTAAACAGACGGGGATACGCGATGTCACGATGATGTCACGTGCATCCAGTTTTAATTTAACGATCCTTCGGACTACTTACACTGTATAGAATCAAACGAGTTCTTCTGCTCGTCGGGACGCGATTAAGAAAAAGAGAAAGAAATGAAGAAAAGAAAAATAGAAAGCTTCCTCAGCCTTTTCAAGTTTAGAGAATCGCCCCTTTTTTTCGGGTTGCTTTGTTTTTTTTTTTTTTTTATTCACTGGTCGTACCATCGTCTCTGAAAAGTCGTGAATCATTATATTCACGCGTGCGACTACGGTACGATAAATCAGTCTTTTTACTTCGCGTGCTTAGAGACTCGTGAAATTGCGACTCGTCTAGCGAGAAGTCAGAACGGGACAACTTTTTTTTTGTACTGGGTCTATGCATAATTCTGTAGCAAAATTCCGACAGATGTCGTTCACAGTTATTTCTCCGCTCGCACATGCGTCAACCATATGGAGTATCGTATATTATGTGAAAGCTGAATCTTGTGCCGAAATTTAAAAAAAGTATCCATCGAGATCCGTGACATCGAGCTCCGGTCGGCCAAATTGATACTGATGTCGATAAAATCAAGGCTTTAATCGACTCCGACCGACATTTGACGACTACGAAGCTCGGACATAACGTCAACATTGACCAATCAACTATTTTGAGACATTGACTTAAGCTTGGGATGGCAAACAAGCTCGATGTTTAAGCGCTGCACGAACTGAGCGAAACGAATTTAATGGGGCAAATTTCAGCTTGTGATTTGCTGCTTAAACGTCATCAAAACGAACGATTTTTAAAGCGAATGATTACTGGCGATGGAAAGTGGATTGTCTGCAACAATGTCAGTCGAAAAAGATCATTGTCGAAGCTCGGGGAGACTGCTCAGGTGGTCGCAAAGGCTGGATTACACACGAGGAAGGTCAGGCTCTGTATCCGGTGGAATTGGAAAGGAACCGTCTATTATGAGCTGCTGCCACCCAACAAAACGATTGATACGACCAAGTACTGCTCACAACTGGCCAAATTAAAGCGAGCAATCGATAAGAAGCGGCCCGAATTGGCGAATAGAAAGGGCATAATGTTCCACCGGGACAACGCTAAACCACACGTTGCTCTCATGACCCGGCGAAAGTTATTGCGGCTTGGGTGGGATGTTTTAATGCACCCACCGTATAGTCAGGACCTTGCATCTTCAGACTATCACTTGTTCCGGGCGCTACAGAGCAGTTTGAACAATAAAACCTTCAGTTCCCTGGACGTCCTCCAAAACCACTTAGATGATTTATTTTCTCAAAGATCTCAGGACTTCTATGAAAGTGGGTTAATAAAGCTCGTGGAGAGATGGCAGAAAATCATTGAACAGAATGTAACATATTTAGTTGATAAAAATCGCTTTTTTTTTGGTCAATATTTTGCGTTCGAAATTTACTCGATTTTCGTTACGGAATTATGCATAGACCCAATATATTGACTACTCGAAGATAACGAGTGTACGGCCAGCGAGTCTTGCGATTATTTTTCTCTCTCTTCACGGGAGGGTTCTAACCTCATGGTCGTTCGGACATTAACGAAGGGGCGCGAAAGAAACATGTCCCTAAAGGTCCGGAGACAACGGAGAATTTGGCGGTGTGCTAGAAACGCGCGTCCAATGCCACCGCCAGCGTAATAGAGTTGTTAAAAAAAATGTTCGATTTTTTTATTTAGAATTGATATCTTGTGGTAATTAAACAGAATGTCAAAAGGGTTTTTCTTTGAAATAATTCTAAAGATAATTATTCATTGTATTTATGTCACGATAATTCAAATTGTAGATGTTGGCGCGAAATGCCACGCTATCGGCGCTGGCGCTTGTGACGTCATCGTTCGAACGCGACCTAATAGGCTATGTATACGACTTACACGCAAGTGTACAGAAATGTGAAATTTGGTGTCATTTTACATCTGAAAACAACTCGAGCATTCCGAAAAAGTCAAAAACTATTTTAATTTTCGTGCAACAGTGTGTCAAAGTGGATTTGTGAAAGCAAATTCGAGTAATTTACCGACCGTGAATAACTGAAAATTTGTAGGTCAGAAGAGACTTGATAAATTGTGTCAGTTATTGTCGCTACGTATCATAAGAATTTTGAGAAAGACTTATTGAAAAAAAAAATCAATACAATTTGTTTTATAACACGTTTACATTGACATCAAAGTGGTCTTCACATAAAAAATAAGTGGACGATGATTTTGGATTGACGTCGTGCTGCATCGAACCACAGATTTCGGGGTTTTATGTCTTGTGGCATATTCAGAAATATCTATTAGGTTCACTTTTCGTCGTATTTATACAAAGAGGAACGAAACAAGGCTTATACTATTTTATCGTTGCCATCGTTGACAAAATACTCGTATTGCACGAGTAGTTCATATACCAGCTTTCGAACGGTGACGTCAGAGAGCGCTCAGGTAACTTCGGATGCTCTCGGCGCGTTTTTGCTGAGCCGAACAGAACAACAATTTCAAAGTGCAATATAGTTATTACTTGTTGAAAAAAAAGAAAAATACTTTGCTTTCAAAACCGCACATCATCTTTACAATGAAAAAAAAATCATTTTTATGACCCAATTTACGACTCTTCTCCCTTATTTTTTTCTTCTTTTTTTCCCTCGTTTTTAAATTTTCTCTTTGGCTCCGGTAGCATTCGAGGACGAAGAGAAATTCGGTTACCCACCTATATCCCATGTCCTCGTCGTATTGGGTATTCATTTGCGGCGGTTGTTGCTGTTGCGACGCTTGTTGTTGCTGCTGTGGCGGCTGCTGTTGCTGCGGTTGTTGAAGCGGCTGCTGTTGCGGCTGCTGTTGCGGTTGTTGTTGCGGATAAGAAGACGGTTGTTGCTGAGTTGCCGGTGTGACCGTAGGACCGAGACTGCGTGATATGTTGCTCCCGTTGCTCAGCACCTACACAAGGCCCAAAGTACAAAAAAAAATCAACGAGAGAATGAAACGGTTTAATTGAATGATTGCCCAAAGGATCGCTAACGAGCAGCTGTCGATTAAGCGCGCGAATTGTATATTTGGAATCGCCGATCTTCGGCGTGTCATTCTCAGTCCCCCCGAACGGCCTTATTTTGCCAAGTCCAAGAAGTTCAAAATTAATTCACGTGACGAGAGATACACTGCGATAATAGAGGCTCTCGTCGTCAACGGAATTAATTTACGATCATGTGGGAGTCGAGTCGTTGAGCAACATCGCGGGAAAGACTTCTTTCGGGACTTTCGTTTTTTATCGGACTTTTTCAACTCCTTGGACGTCATTGAAGCACTATGGAGAACACATGCGCTTGAGGAGGGCGAGAGAAGGACAGCGAGCAATGACGCAACCATGGGCTAATCGCTTATTTTGGTTTCAACGGTTCCCACGAAGCTTGACACAGCTGTGAATGTTTTGTTCTGTTATCGATTAATCGTGTGCCAAACACGAAAATTAAATTCGAAATACCTGGCAGATCGAAAAACGTTGAAGTTTGCAACGTTGGAATGCACCGAAAATGAATTCTTTTTAATTAGTCGATTTTTTTTGGCAGTGAAAATAACTCAAACATTTGGACGTATTCTTATTAGAGACTAGCTTCCGCCCGCGTGGAATTTGGCCGATAGAAACTTCATTACCAGTTGCACCCCCTATTATGGGTGTAAAAAAAAATTCTAAAATGTGCGTATTATTATTTGTTTTGAAGAATATTTATGCCGAATTTCGACGTGATACACGCAAGGAGAACAATTTTCCACAGAAACTTTTACATCCTATTTCATCCTTTTAGAGGTTGATTTTCGAAAAATACTTTCTTAGTGCACATCTACGCCCTTTGAGGAACACATCTTACCAATTTCATTGAGATAAAAGCAGGAAATTCGACTTTCCTATACAAACTTCAACACCCCGTTGCACCCCTAAGTAGGGGATGTTTTAAACAATCCTAACATATGCGTTTTGTTATCTGTTTTGAAGAATATTTATGCCAAGTTTCAGGTTGATACACGCAAGGAATACGATTTTCCATAAAAATGTTTACACCCCATTTTACCCCTTAGGAATGAAAATACTTTCTTAATGAACCTCTACACCTTGTAAAGAACATATCTTACAAATTTCATGTTTCGATCTTCAGCAGTTTAGGCGGTGCGCTGTCTATCTCAGTCAGTCACGGAACTATCTTACATGTATAGATTTACTATCTGTAAGGTAGTTTGGATGAGCATAAAGATAGAGAAATGAAAAATGAACAGAAAAAATCTTTGCGTTCCAACAATGTCAACTTCAACATCATGCAGATCGAGCGGTGCGCTCGGTCGAGGGAGCACTGGGGTAACATTTTTCGATCTTCCTATGATATTTCCAAAGATTGCTATGTCAATTTGAAATTATCGAAATTGATAATGTAAGGTAATATATATAGAATCGTATGATTGATCATCAAATTTTCAGACAATCGAAAGATTTTAATAACGAAATATCGTACCAGACCACAAAAATCAGATTTAGTTTTTTTTTTTAATGAATAAACAGTTGATAAATGAAAATTGTTAATTTAAGTACAATACTCTATGCAAATACGTACGTACGTACAGACATGCATACATCCATACCCATCCCGAAACACATATGTACCCGACTGGAGGACGGACGATAATGAACGCGCGACCGGTCCGCGGCTTCGGTGATCTACCATTTCAAGCAGCATTGGCCTGAGCCAATACTTGGATAGGTCACCGCTTTGCCGCGCACTGGCTGGTGCTCCAACTACGGTCTAACCGGCAATTTTACTAAATTTCCAATAATAACACAACTGAACTTCGGTAAAATAAAAACGCCTCTATCGGCGTCGGTCTTCTCAAGTTTCCCGGTGCCCTCGTGCAAACGCGTTACAGTAGTGCATTAGGAAACGAGTGGATTTGGGATACATTCTGGGATGCTTCGAAGAAACTGAAAATTCCGAAGTGACAGGAGTGCGGTAGAAGAAAATGAGGCAGTAAAAAAAAAGCCACAGGGGAAAGTATCGTTAAGAATAAAAATGTCATTTCCTCTTTGAGAATATTGAGAAAAATTAATTTCGTCGAAACGAGTACTCACGTCAAGTGCCTGAAGCATCGCTCGTGCGAAAGCGTCGGCATCGTCTTTGCTCGAAAAATTGAGACCGTAAACCTGCTTGTTGTCGCGCCATTGATGAAATGTGGCCGTCGCCTGATTATACTTCAGGCCTTTTAGTATAGCGCAATTGATGACTATCTCGTGATCCTGAAGCTTTCGTCCGACAACGCGAAACGTGTTGTTGACGAGATGATGGTAAAGCTGAACCTTCGATAGTCCCGATGACGTGCCGCTCGGTATCCATTTCTTGTTAACATCGTCGTAGACCATCACCGACGCGCGGGCTGATGATATGCTCACTTCGCTGTTGACCAAGGAAATTCAACGAATTTTAATTGTTGTAGCAACTTTTTTTTTCATGGTTCTTCTTCCTTTTAGAACTCCGAAAGTCGATTTTCTCGAAGGCTTTTGTTAAATGGACAAAAATATATGGAGACCACGGGCATGTATTTTTTTTTTGTGTATACGAGAGTTTTTTTTTACATGCCTGACATTACTGAGGGAGAAAAATCTTTGATAGCCGATTTTTTGAGTCTTTAAGGGAGATCCCAAGTCTAGAGCTCAGAAAAAAGATGAATTCCAATAATTTTTCATGGATTTCCAGTTGATAGAATGAAAATTCGGTTTAGTGGCCTTTATATCTTCAAGTATCATTACAATTTTTTTCATAGAGTTTCGCAACAAAATGGTGGCGCTGAAATTGGATGAAGCGGCCTGCAACATTACATCGCCAATTCTTCACCAATCGTCGTGAATTTGTTTTTTGAACCGTTTAACACCATTTTACATCAAAATACGTAGGGGATTTTCCACATGTGCAAAACTTTTTTCGATAACGTTATTTTTCCAGATTTTTTTTATACCGAAAATCATTTCTTTCAAACATACACCATTTGATTAAAAATCGAATGTTTTTAATTTTCCTAAGTGCTTCGAAAGCAAATCTTATCTGGAACTCAAATTATTTTGATTTTTCGTTCCAGTCAAACGATTGAAGAACTCTTGCCGGCCGCACGACAATATGGAACAAATGTGTCTCGCTTCTTTCAGCTTCTGCGCCGTCATTTTATTTTAAAATCTTGTGAACACATTTGTAAAGATACTCAAAAATATGTAAAACGAAGGCCACTAAACGGAATTTTTATTCTTTCAACTGGGTATCCATTTAAAAAATGTCGAAATTGCCCCTTTTTCAGGCTCTAGACTGGTAGTCGCCCTTAAACCAGTCTAGTTGTCTAGAAATTTGAAAAAAAATCGTTTTTTTTTATTTTTATTTTATTATTCCAGACCTTTCTGAATACCTCTTTGAAAACCGTTTAATGATGCTCATAAAATTAGCCGAGTTATAGAGATTATAAGGAGTACACTCGGGGAGCTTTTCAAGTCGACAATCACGATATCTCACATTACATAATATAATTTATTAAAACATGAACCTAAAGTTGGAAAGATTAGATTGTTTAAAACATATTTATTATTGCAAAATGCCGGGAAAAAATCCTAAAAATCGATCATTTTTTTTTCAAACACGTTCCAACATTCAGTTCTCGATTTTTTTCTCAAAATTTAGGTTCATGTTTTTAAAAAACATCTCAAGAATGTATAAAAATTTGTTGGACTATTTCAGATGCGAATTGCAAGATGCACAATTCCCGCAAATCGAAAACGACGATGAGGCCAAGCCAAGGGACACAGCGGATTACACCTTAATTAATGCATGAAATAACTTGAAAAAATTACCAGAGATGTATGAAAATATGAATAAATTATTGTCAGAGTTGTGGAAATTTCCGTTTTTTTTTTCACAATAAAAAAAAATAAAAAAAATCATCTAATTTTCGGTCTCCTATGGTAAAGCGGTTACCCGCCTTAAGTAGACAAGAATATATTGAAACGTCAGTGATGTTTTGTTCCGACCAATAATAAGATCGAAGATTGTCAAATAATAATCTTCGCATAATTATGATAACATGCCCTGGGCACAAGCGTCAAACTGTATCATTTCGTTTGTAATTGTTGCCTTTAATTTCGTCATTGTGCCTAAAGCACGTGTCAAATGAATCACGATGGCTGTTCACATCGACGAGTAAGTCGAGACGCGGACAATCCGAACTTCCATACGTTGACGCGACCGGGCTTGTCATTGAACGCGATACCTCGCGATCTCTTGCTATCGGTATGATATCTCGTACCAGGCTATCGGAAACGGGATAAAAAGAAAAACGTACAAGCGTGCTTCAACGTTAACATTGAAGAGCCGTGTAATTATCTTTTACTCGCGGGCAATTGGAGTGAATATAGGTAAATTGACGAGTAATTGCGAATTGCGTTCTTTTGTGGCTCTCCTCGTAAACGCGAGGCTGCCCGAGTAGGTATTTGTTGGGGAGCCCCAGATCCTACCGTGATCCTAATTTCAAAAGAATTCACCGTTCTGTATTCGAGATATTGGCAATAAAAAATTGCACGGTTTTACACGTGTTCTTATGGGGAGCAGTGGAAAATTTCACATTTCACGCAATAACTTCGAAACTTTTCTACAGATTTTTATTTCTCAATTACATAGAAACATATGACGAAGTGGATGAAACAAAATCGTGAAGTTTGACCGTCAAGTTTCAGAGATGTAGCGATTTAAATTAAGCAATGTCTAGTGACGCTGGTGCCACGAAGCGACTGGAGCAGACTAGAACTAGATTACAGTAGTGTGTGCATATCCATATACTCAGAGTATCTATGTATTAGTAGCCGAAATGGATAGTCTGATACAAAAGTGAGGGTTAGGTACGCATTATATAAGGTGTTTTTATCATTACTTTGTGAGGGGTTACGTGGGATTAAAAATTTTTTTAAATTCATTTTTTATATTTTATTATCTAATAGTACAATATGCCTAGAATATCCTCCCACAGTTTTAAGTCAATCGGAGTAAAAGTCTAGGAGAGAGAGCCTTTGGGAATTCCCCCCGTTGGGAAAGACCGGCCGGGAACGACGCAGCTATACGCATTTTTCTCAAAACACTATTTTTGAAGTCGGTGGACGCGATTTCTCAAAAACGAATGCACCGATCTTATTGAAATTTTGCATACTTCTTCAAAATAGCATTGACTAGTGATTGAACGAAGGTTTTTTTTCAATTACAACTAATTTTACAAGGCTTTACGTGGGGTAAATTGTACCAAAAATTGAACTATTTTGCATACAACTCTGCCAAAAATTTAAATTTCAATTTTTTTCAAAAATCATTCGTTCAATCACGAGCTATACTTATCTACTAACAGAAAAAATTTGGTTTTTTAATTTCAGATAAAGCTATCATGAGTTATCTCGACCACCACGAGCACACTTTTTTTTTAACGGTCTCCGGAAACCTGGTTCCGCCGGCTGAAATTCCCAAATTTCTGGATGAATTTTTTTAAAAATATTGTTAAAATGTTGCTCTTTTATGTGCTTAACATTTTGAATAAAATAATTTCTATATTATATTTAAAAAAAAATAGAGAAAATATGCTTTTTTTTTTGACTTCGAAACCGACGTAACCCCTTAAGTTTTTACATCCCAATAAGATGTACAACCTACATTATAAGGATATTTCGCAATATTTCGAAGCTTTCATCGATTGAGCGGAGAATAAACTTTTTAACGTGACTGTGGCGAGACTACTACCTTCAGTGATTTATACTTTTTTAAGATAAGATTTATACTTTTTGAGAAACCTCTCATTTTGTATATCTATATATTTTGTTTAGAAAATTCAACGTACAGAATGCGATGGGATCCATCAAGAATCTAATCGGATGCTGTTCGATAATGTGGGAATCCTTTAGGATTCAATGTACGAGTGTGACGTTTTAGTATAGGGATCCAAAGCGATGAGCCATTGCATTCCTATCAGGAAGTGGAAACAAGTATGGGGAATCTAATTGGATCCCTTAGATAATTTCTGCACGGGTGATCATACTTTTCAGAGTGATTTGATAAGCAGTGCGATGAAATTGTGCAACGACGAGTAAGAAATTATTTTCTCGTCCCTTCTGCTTGAGAATGATTTTTTTCGTTTTCCCGAGACTCTGCGCTGAGTTAAAATTGTTGCGACTTTTAAATGAAGAAACTGCGAAAAGACGTTGCACGCTCTTTGAATTAACATGAAACAATACAAAATAATTTCATACAGGTGTAAATATGTATACACGCGTCCGAGAGAGGCATAATTAAATTCGCTACTGCGGTAAATTTCGAGTATTGCAATTAAACGAGATCACGCCTGGGAAGTAATAACGAGCTATGCAAAGTATCCTTGCGGGTAAAACTTCCGCCACAGACCACAACGAACTCGCTTAATTATTACTTCCCACTGCAGAAGAAATCAGTCTCGATCGAGAGAAAGAGGGAGAGAGAGAGAGAGAAAGCGAAAGAGTGTGTGTGAGAGAGCGAGAGAGAGAGAGAGAGAGAGCGAGAGAGAGAGAGAGAGAGAGAGAGAGAGAGAGAGAGAGAGAGAGAGAGAGAGAGAGAGAGGGCGAGAGGAAGAGAGGCGGAGAGGATCTCGTGTGATACACACCGCGACTTCCGTACTCTCACATTTGAGAAATCATAACACGAAGATAGGAACAACCCCCACACTTAACGTGGCTTTTTTCCCGAGAACATTTATAAATGGAACGTTTAAAACGTCCTGTAACGGTGCCACGTAGCTCCTTGATGTTAAACGTGTTCACGAGTATTTTAAACTTACTCGCAGTATCTGTTAAAATGAATTATGTAGACATTATATTTATCTCTTTAGCATCAATAGTTATGACATATGGTTTTGAATAATATTGGCCGTTTTAATCAATTATCAAATAAAAGAACGTACATAGATTTTGCATTATCAAATGTGTATATTATTCGCTAAATCTTCCTGGCCATATATTATTTCACGTTTATATAATTACTTATTTACATAGTCGTAACTATTATAGTGATCAGCTGGTAAGTAATTGTATAAATATGTAATGTGTATAATGTAATGTAAGTATGGAGATGTATAGAGTTATAAAATTGAAGCATCATTTAAGGAGTTACGTGAGTTTCGAAGCCAACAAAAAGCATACTTTCTCTATTTGTTTTTAGATATAATATATACATTATTTTATTCAAAATGTTAAGCGGAGACCCCTCAAAAAAAAAGTATCCTCGTGGTGGTTAGGATAACTCATGATAGCTTTATCTGAAATTAAAAAATCAAATTTTTTCTGTTAGTTGATAAGTATAGCTCGTGATTGAACGAAGGATTTTTAAAAAACTGAAATTTGAATTTTTGGCAGAGTTGTATGCAAAATAGTTCAATTTTTGGTACAATTTACCCCACGTAAAGCCTTGTAAAATTAGTTGTAATCGAAAAAAAAACATTCGTTCAATCACTGGTCAATGCTATTTTAAAGAAATGTGCAAAATTTCAATAAGATCGATGCATTAGTTTTTGAGAAATCGTGACCACCGACTTCAAAAATAGTGTTTTGAGAAAAATGCGTATACCTGCGTCGCTCCCGGCCGGTCTTTCCCAACTGGGGGAATTCCCAAAGGCTCTCTCTCCTAGACTTTTACTCCAATTGACCTTAAACTTTGGGAGAATATTCTAGACATATTGTACTATTAGATAATAAAATTTGAAAAAAAAAAGATTTCTTTAAATTTTCAAACCCACGGAACCCCTTAAAGGGAGAAATACATGTAGCGGCATAAAAAAATCTAATTTTTTTTTTAACGTAAAATGTTAGAAGGCCCTTGTGTCGCTGATTAGCCGGTAAGGTACTGAAATCATTGAGTTTTCGTAGTCCGAAACTTTAAACACGTTTTTCTCAAAACTACATTTTTGATTTTATGGAAAACATAACTTCAAAACGAGTTTGACCGATCTCGCTAAAATTCTACACACCACTCGCTGACAATATTACCTCGAGCTTATAACTACTTGTTTATGAAAATCCCTTTAAAAAAGTACTTTATTATTACAACAAAAAAAAACGAAAATGTTGTGTAACATTTCAATTTTTTTTCTTCAGTGTCCCGTCTCTTAATTTTCAACTTTTTAAGTGTTTCTCAGGCATAAGTTTAGCATTTAGCTGTTAGAATACTAAAAATTGTTGGCTTATATTTTTTAGATGATAATTGAAGTGGTTGGATTTCCCACAAACGGAAAATTGCCGCCAACACCTTCCTGGAAGACCACGGAATACCGTCGCAATTTTGCAATATTTTTTCATGAAAAAAAAAATATTCAAACAGTTTAATTATGTAATAAATTGTACCTAAAGTTTCATGAATGTAAAACGTTTTGTTGCCTTCTAAAAAAAATGATCAAAATTGGCTATTTTTTCGTCGTCTATATGTATAGACTACATATATACTCCCTCAAGGAGAGAGATTCCTTTATAACGTAAAGCAGTTCTTATGGCCGAAAATGAACTCCACGAGGAGGTTGTGAAACTAATTTATGGCCCCGGAATCGCAAATTAATCGGTTTACAAATTTATGAGTCCGAAACTTTAAACGCCTTTTCCTGAAAACCACTTTTTCGTGAACCTCGTTCAAGATAACTCAAAAACAAAATCTAAAGGAGCTTGAAAATTAATTTAAAAAGTTACCTTTTCATTAACAATCCTATAGTAAAAATTTCATTAAAAATACATTTTTTTTTAAACGCGTACCATTTTTCAAATTTTCACTTTTCTTTGGATTTTTTAGGTTCACATAGAGCATGTGGATCTTAGAACTTTAAAACTTCTTGGCTCTGATGTTTCAGTATCAACGCACCGGACGCTAGGTTGTACGTCCTGGAACAACTGAGGCGACAACCGTCTCTGAAGCAAGTGTCGTACAGCCGCCATTTTTAAATATAAAAAAAAACAGTTTTTTTTTAACATTAAAAGATGTACATATACATAAAATTTTAATTATGCAGAATGCATAGACTCGACGCAAGAAAATCATGAAAATTGCCTTACTTTCGGCTGCCTGAAGGGTTGCTCCATTATAATTGCAAACTACAAATAAATCGAGAAAATGAAGGAGGATCCAAAAACGTTTCCTATCAAAGTACTACGATTTCGAAGGGATCATTCGATGAAGATATTTATTTAACTCGTTTCGAAACGAATCTAACACTAAAAAATCATTGCTATAGCTTGAGAACACAGGAGTTATGGGAGTTTGAAGTTTTGAAAATGGAGCAGGTTCAGATAGATGTGAAATTAAGTTACAAAGGTAAATACATTATTTTCATAATGCATTCGTTGAGAAAAGGACATTACTCCGAATTTTTTTAATTTTCTATTTCTCTGTGAGAAAATGCTTTATTCCTACGATAAAGGGAATGAATGTTAATTTTGAGTGCACAAAATTGGTGATACCAGTCGATAAAAAAAAAAACATTAGCCTGCAGTTGTCGCGTTTGTCCGTTTTACGATTTGATTATTCCAAAATGTCGACAATAATTATTGCACATATTTGCAAATTGAGTTGTGAAGACTCATTTTTTGCGGGAATACTGATTTTCTTCGTGTCTTATGTCATAACAACGTCAGACAGCTGTCGCAAATACTCGAGGCGTTAACCCGACCTCGCAACCTCTAACACGGTGCACCCTATGAACGCAGACGGCAGTTTGAAATTTCCAAAGAGCCGTAACTTCTGGATTTTTCGTGCTAGAGCGAAGGATTCTTTTTTCGTTAGCATCGTTTCGAAACACACTATTTTTCAGATAACAAAAAGTGCATGGTTCTATTCGAAATAATAAAGGGTACTATGAAATATCGACAAAAAATAGTTAATATTCATTTCCCGCGCCCCTAAACTATAGATCTTTTGCAGGAAACATTTGTTTTTAATTCATTCTCGAGGTTTGGTGTGCGCAAGTAAAATAAGGCACCCTGTAGTTACATGAATAATTAAATACAGACGAAGAAATATTTTGACCGTACGATAAGTATGGTGTTGAAGTTTGCATATTTGGAACACAACGAAAATTCTTCTTTACATTTAATTTCTTTATTTTTATTACTATCTCAACTCTACTTATGCAGTTTTAGGTTATGGATCCTTAATAAGGATCTTAAAAAATATTTCATCGATACTTGTAGCCTAAATGTGCCAACAAAAAGATTGGGCAATAGGACTAAAAAAAAAATGCATTGCGTTCCAATGATGTAAACTTCAATGCCATAGATAAATACGGCATGGAATTTTTTCGACTGCAATATCCAACTCCGGAAAAAAAAAAAACAATACGTTGACTTCTTCGCAAACCCTTAGTCTCTTGTCTCTTGATCTCTTCAGTCCACAAAGGGCCACCCCTATAGGTCAAATCTCGAGTAACCCGAGCAGCCCGCTTGGCCGTGCACGCCGGTGCAGCAGCACAGCCCCCTAAATTGGACCAATCGAATGGTCCCTCATATTGCGGGAGTAATAAATTCAACGATAAATCTCGATTAACGTGATCCAACAATTTTTCAAACTTCACGGGCGTCTGTCGAGTCTTGGAAAAACTTGTGTAAGTAAACGATGATTGAGCCGCAGGGGCACAAAACACCAAATAAAAAACCTTCTTTCACACGAGCTTGAAGTTTGCATGGTTGGAAGACAGTGGAATTTATTTTAAGGAGTTTCGATGCCGTTCCTTGGCTACCAGAATGGGGATGAAAATATAATGAGTTTTTGGCAGGCTGCGACCTTCTTGCGAAAAAAAAAGTTCACGTGAAAATCAATTATTATTGGGCAACCTTCAACTTATAATATTGTTAAAAAATATTTCCAAGAAAACCAAGTGGAAAGATGGAAGGGTGTATGTGTAAAAATGGCCATGGGAAGCTAAATATCTGGTAAAAATAACAAAGATGGAAGAAGGAAGGTGGCCAAATGTGTGCCGAAAAGTAGAGGTTAGAGGAATTATCAACGGAAACCTCGTCAGAGGGCGGCGAGGACCTCTCCAAAGCCATGCAAGAAGTGAGAGAAGGAGGAATATGGCAGTCAATAAGAAGCGACGAGATGAGAAGAATAGAGAAAAAAAAAATAGAAAGGGATATAAAAATCACAACGGAGCAGGAAATCCATACCGACTGGTGCAGAATTGACAAATCAACATACTGCAAAGATGAGTACAAGAACAGAAAAGGAAACGCAGAAATGGAAGAATACTTGTTTGCTCAGTTTAAAAAAATCTGCATTACGGTATTATTTTTGTCCCTATAGCCTTAGAACTGGTGTTTACGAGGTGTCGTGTGTATTACCAAATGGATAAAGCTTCAAATTGAACATAAAAAATCTCCGAAACTATGTTGTAAAATTGATCTCTAGACGATGTAAATTTCAATTGTATGCAAGCATTTCGATTTTAGTGTCGAAACTCCTTAATTTTTCTTTTTTGTTTGCTTTTTAAATTTTAATTCTCCACTTTTAACGGCTCAAATTTCTCTTTGCAAATCTCTGCCACGGAAATCCCTCGAGTTTTTTTACTCGCCTGTCTAGAGATCTGCAGTTCTAGTTCTGCAAAAAAAAAAAAAGGATTTTGCACAATGATAAAAATGAGGAGAGATATATAAAACGCAAAAAAATCCATTGCAGTCACACGGTTCGAAGGTCAATACCATTGCTTTCTTAGCTACTGGAAGTATTCTCGTTTGTCCAGGTGACAGGGAAATAGTGCTGGAGTGTCGGTGTCGGTAAGGTATGAAAACGGTTGAACCGACCATTCTCAACGGAAGTAAACGGAATCACGAGTGCCAATGGGTATTCTTATCAGCGAATATTCAATGGAACAGTGTTCGACCAGGTGTAATCGCCGCTCCAACGATAAGAACCACGGGGATTACGAGACCCAGCCCCAAGTACGACGATTGTGAGGTTGTAGATAAGGATTTATCGAAGGTACCCATGGAACGAGCGAGATTAGAGACAAATAAAAGGAAAAAAAAATGTCCATTCTTGTGTCGAGCGAGAATCGAACCCAGGTGTGGTCGATAAAAATCAGAGTCTTGGTGACCGAGAGCTCGCACTCCAAATGGATTGTTCAATGCTCTTGAATACTGCTGCAGAACGATTGGAATCTCTGCATATTTCCCGGTATAACGAATACCGGGCATTAATAATGTATGACTTTTTTTTAATAAATATGAGAAACTCGGCAATTTTAACATTGTACATGTCCAAGCGAAGTTATCCCTTCGAGCTACCGGCAGCAAATTTCAATATCGCTGATTTTCAGGACGTTGAAGTTTGCATCGTTGGAACGCAATGAACGTTTTTTTTTTTTTAATTGCTCGATCTTTATTTGGCCGATTTAGGCTGTCAAAATCACGCAAACGTTTTTACGTATTATTAAAGATTTAAGAACTGAATTTTCAATAGAAAAGGCTTTGGATGATGATAAAAATGGAAAAATGAAAAATAAAGGAAGAAAAATCTTTGTATTCCAACGATGCAAACTTCAACGTCGCCGATTTTCAATATAAAATTCCTCAAAAACTATACGCTTTTCAGAAATGGTGTTGCAGTTTGCATCGTTGGGAAGCAATTCCCATTGTCATCTAAAATCGTTTTTTTGCAGATTTAGGTTACACATCCCCGAAATGAGAATCCTCAAAAACGCTTCAGTGGTCTCGTAGTCTAAATGTGCCAAGAAAAAATTGGGCATTATGAAGAAAAATATTTTCGTAGCATTCCAACGATGCAAACTTTAACAGCGTTTTCACACTAAGATTATTGATATTTTATTTCTTTCAAGCAAGAAAAGCAAATTTTGATGTCGTACAGTTTAAGGTTGGCTTGTTTTTATGACACGATACGCGCTTGAAATTGAAGTGAAATTGAAAGGCTAGTTATGTGGGATATTGCTTCGCTGATTGGTTATTTGTCATCCCTGGGGTAATCGTAAGATAAACCAAATAAATAAATATTGTTCGCAAAATCACGATAACGAGATCGTAAAAATTGTGATGAGGATAATAATAATCATGAATTAAATATTTCGTATAATACAAACATTGCTCGTAAGATAATGATAACGAAATCGTAATAATGATGATAACTATAATAATAATCATGGACTAAAAAATTGGTATGATATGAACATTGCTCGTAAGAAAATAATCACAAAATCGTAATCATAGTAATAACCATAATAATAATAATAAGCTGACAATTTTGTATAATATGAACATTGATCATTCATGCTGTTAAATTTTGCATCGTTGGAATGCACAGAGAATTCTTTTTCATTTCCTCTTTCTCCATTTTCATGGTTATCCAAAATATTTTTCGATAGAGTTTGATTATAGGCCTCTAATAAGGATCTCGAAAAAAGCTTAACATTGGTTTAAATATGCAAAAAAAAATGTGTCCACTAGAGAGGAAAATTTTTTTGTTGCATTCCAACGGTGCCAACTTCAATATCATGATACGAGACTATAATAATATTAAGAAGGTAACCAAAACAAAAATCAACATAACTTCAATGAAACGTGAAATTTCAATAATTCTAATAAATTATGAAATGCAATAATTATAATGAAATAAAAAATTATAAATCATAATGATTGTACTAATTATAAAGATGTACAATCAATAATATGACGATCTACAATAAAATTGCCATAAGTTAATGAGACAAATAAAAATTTGTTCGTCCACGGATCAGAGGGACAAAAAAAAGTCGTAACAATTAATTATCTGAAGTATTTGCGTGTCTTCTGTTTCTCTCTTTCTCTCTCTCTCTGCCTTCCAAACGGTGACGACGAAAGGTAGAAAAAGAGTGTGCTCGCAAAATGGTCGATGGCGGAGGGTGCTGCGGGGGGGCAGGGGTGAAAGGAGAGTCAAAAGGGGCCAAGTGGAAGGGGCGAAAACTACGCAAAACTAAGCAAGCTGAGCGAAAAGCCAGCAGACCCCCTTAGAACAGTTCGCTGGAGCGTACATGGGTTCTCCAGGTCACCTTATACGAGCTACATATATATATAGTCACCCACGATCTTGTATTCGGTTACCATCTCCGAGACGCATACGCTGTTGCGCCACGCTCGTACAAGTTTTGTACACGTAAGAACCAACGTGGCCCTATGAACCACCGAACAGTCAAGTTCATTAAAAACTAGAAAAGGGGTCGTTACATCCCCATTTTTCGCGTGACGTCACCGTCATGCTCGTGCATCAAAGACAGCTAGACCATCTGTACCACTCGGTTCGCGCATGCCTTTCACGCGGTACCGATCACTGTCTAAAATATGAAGGTTCCATGGCGTACTCGAAACGAGAACCACTGGGAGCCATCGAATGAGGCGCACTGGACTCCGCGGTGACGTCGCGTCGCCCCAGCCCCTTCTTCACGATGCGTGTCCCCTGCCCGTAAACTCGCTGATGAGTTCGTTGGGTTTGTTTGGGTTTATAGTTCTTCTAGGGTTTCTTTCGACCTTTCTGATACGAAGTTAGTTTGAAAGGTATGTCGTGATAGAGGTTTTCTCTCAACGTTTCTAATTCGCTGTTAGTATGAAAGGAATCGGTCTTGAAGATTGAAAAAGTCATTTGAACATTCCTCATTACATCGTGATAACCTATTTTCATAATCAGCGTAGAAAATTAATTTGTACTCCAGTTTAATGGTAAATTCATCGAAAAATTTCTTTCTCTGTCCAAATAATAGTGTTGCAGTTTGCATCGTTGGTATACAACGAAAATTCTTTTTTATATTTTCATTATTATACAAGATCTTTTTTGCAGATTTATATTTGTAGATCTCCGAATGAGCAGCTCGAAGTGTGTGGGAGGGATTTTTATAGCCGATATCTGCCATAATAAATTCAATTAATGCAGAAATATTCATGTTCGTTGGATTCCACAGATGCAAATTCCAATCTCATTCCAAATGAGGACTTTTGATCGAATAATAAAACCTTTTGTTTCCTCGACCGTTGCGTCGTCAGGTAAATTCTTATTTTAATTATGGCTTTCATTATTCGATATTCTGACACTATCACTCGTCTCTCGGTAGATTAAAAATCATTTTTTCTGCAAAAAATGTAAAAAAAAAGCTTTGTATTCACACTCACACGCATATATATATTTTTTGGTGGTCCACTTTTTACCTTGTTTTTAATTTCTTTGCGGGCCACCCGACCAAATTGTGACAAATAGAGAAAAAGAAAATTTCGCAAAGGCTCCCTGTAATCGGAAAATATTTAGAGGTCGCTACCGAGCATTATAACATTTTTACTATATATTTATCCCACCATGGAGCCTCGACTTGTGTTGAGTGTGTCATCGTCTCTATCGGATTGTGTTTAAAGTAGTAGTCTCGCCACAGTCACGTTGAAAAGTTTATTCTCCGCTCAATCGACGAAAGCTTCGAAATATTGCGAAATATCCTTATAATATTGGTTGTACATCTTATCGGGATTTAAAAACTTATAAAGTAATGATGAAAACGCCTAATATAATGTTTACCTAACCCTCACTTTTGTATCAGACTATCCATTCCGGCTGCTAGTGCGTAGATACTCTGCGTATACGAATATATACACACTACTGCAATCTAGTTCTAGTCTGCTCCAGTCGCTTCGTGGCGCTAGCGTCGCTAGACATTGCTTAATTTAAATCGCTATATCTATGAAACTAGACGGTCAAAATTCATTATTTTTTTTTACCCACTTCGTCATATGTTCTTCTGTAATTGAGAATAAAAAAAAATCTGTAGAAAAGTTTCGAAGTTATTGCGTGAAATGTGAAATTTGCCACGGCTCTTCATAAGAACACGTGTAAATTCATGAAATCTTTGATTGCCAATATCTCGAAAACGGAACGGTGAATCCTTTTGCAATTTTGGGGGTCATCATTGAATAGTGTGCAGAATGAGTCCTCAAAATTAAAAAAAAATCTATAGAAAAACGTCTTGGCGAGACTACTACCTTAAAGTGGCTACTACCGTCCTAAAAAAGTTCATGAACCATCTGTGGTATCTGTCAGAACAGTTAATCCATTTGTCTGTTTTCGATGACGACGTTCCAATTAAGACGGAGCGCGAAATGACTGAACCATTAGCACGTCCAGGGAGTACTAGTCGTCAAGTGAAAGCTGATATAACAGTCCAGAGCCTTCTTAACATCAGATTGGCAGACTTCGTAACCGCTTGTAACTTACAATTTTTTCAGATAATCACAGTAGAATCAACTTTTCTTGCTCGGGACCCACTGGAGTAGAAAAGTGATGAAAGCTTTTCAAAGTGTTTCGCTATTTGCAAAGGATTCCGTGTAGTAAACGGCACAGCAGAGCGAGGAGTTGCCCTTATAGAAGAATTTAATCGGGCTATTACATATGATGAAGAACAGAAACAGTATCTGCTGTTCGTCGTAAGTGAACATCGGAAAAACGTGCCAAATTTCAGTATCAGTACGATTGCACATGCTATAAAGAATTAAGATAAAGTTACATTGTTATAAATAGTATAAACGAATTTGTATTCCGACAAATAGTTTGGAAAAAATTTGAATCATTCAATTTCATTTATTTTCAGAATAATTTTGTTTAAACCCTGGTAGCGACCTCTAAATATTTTCCGATTACAGGGATCCTGTACGATATTTTTTTTCTCTATTTGTCACAATTTGATCGAATGACCCGCAAAAAAAAAAAGATAAAATAAAAAATGGACCACCCTTATATATATATATATATATGTAGGGTGTAAAATGAATCCCACCCTAGTGATCGGATATTCGATATTCGGATTAGACTGTTAATGCATGTACAAGTAAGCTGGCCATGACGGAGAGGCGATGTTTTGAAAAACAACCGAAACGCGTTCCAAGGATACGTGTTTACGAGCAGTCGTAGCAAAGACGAGCTTCGGTCCACACGTACGCCTAAGCTGAATTAATTATTGTATCGTTCATAAATTATAATAAAGTTACCGCCTTTCGTTTAAATGCTTCTGGCTCAATGATCCCAAAATAAGAGGATATAATCGACATCCATATAATATCCTACAAATTGGGGGCTCGTCCGGGATCGAGCGCGAGTAATCAGACGACAGGCGAAAATATCATCGGTGACGGACATTTGTGTGACAAATGAACGTGAAGAAAAAAGACGATTAAGACGATTAAGACGATAAAACGACGAGCGCGAAACACCAAAAACGTTTTTCAAATACGAATAACGATCAGGACGATCAAATAATGTCGATGGACTCTGCGAAGGACCCGAAGTTATTTACTGTAGTTGAGCTAAAGGAAATGTTGAAGTCGAAGGGCCTCAGCACCACAGGGACCAAAAATGAGCTAATCGCAAGATTAATCTCAGATGACCCAAGCAATGCGTGGTTAACCATGACTGATAAAGATCATGAAAACGTTGGCGGTGAAACAAAGCTGCAAGAAGGTGATAGCGGGAATCTGCGAAACAAGCACGACGAAGAAGCATTCGCGCGACGGAGAGAAGTCGAAATCAGCCGACGAGAGAGAGAGTTACTAGAAAAAGAACTCGCTCTAGCCCAACGAGAAATCGAGATGCTACGTAGAAGCCAAAGCAGTTATTTACCAAATAATCCACGAATGTTGCCGGATCACGATCAATCTACGAGTGCACCGCCGGTACAAGAACTTCCATTATCGACGAAAGTTAATGTGAATTCCATCGCTGATTTGTTGAGTCACTTCGACGGAAATTCAGAAACTTTTGCAACGTGGGAAAAACAGGTGAAATTTCTTAGAACCGCGTATAGGCTAGAAAACGACTTAACGAAGATTTTGATCGGCACAAGACTTAAAGGACGAGCGTTGGAGTGGTTTCACTCGAAGCCAGAGTATATCAGCATGACGTCAGATCAACTACTCGACGGGCTTCGAGGTATGTTTCACCACCGTCCAAACAGGATAGCATTGAGACGGCGATTTGAAGAAAGGGTGTGGAAGAAAAGCGAAAGCTTTCACGATTATGTCCACGAGAAGTCAATAATGGCGAACCGCATTGCAATAGACGACGACGAAATTTTGGGATACATTGTCGACGGCATTCCAGACCCAAATCTTCGCGATGTAGCGCGAGTCCAAGGATTTACGACGAGGGAACAGATACTTCAGGCGTTCGACGAGATTTCTCTGCAAGACAGGAGTTATCCAGCAGCATCCACCAACTCGAAGATTGAAGACAAAAGTGGCGCAAAGCGTAAAACTGATAAGATTTCTAAGGACGATACAGGCGGAAAAGGTGAGAGAAAAGATTTGAGCGCGAGAAAGGAGCAAAGTACGATGAAGCGTTGTTTTAATTGCGGTTCGAAAGAGCATGTAAGCGCGGATTGCCCATCAAAAGATAAAGGTATGAAATGTTTCAAGTGTAATGAGTTCGGCCATATTGCGCGTGGCTGCCCGGTGAAAGCTAATGCAACAAAAAACAGTTATGCAGTCAATCAGTCGAAACAACGCAAGCATGCGAAAGACGTATGGATTAATGATATTTCTGTACAAGCGCTCATAGATACAGGAAGCGACATTACGATTATGCGCGCGGACGAGTATATAAGAATCGGTTCGCCGCGACTCGAGAATAAAGTAACACCGTTTCGAGGCGTAGGCACTGAAGAAAACGCAACGTTGGGAAAGTTCCATGCTAAGATTACAGTCGACGGAAATTCATACGCGATACCGATTAATGTTGTTTCAGATGTCCTTTCGAGACATCCGTTGCTGATCGGTAAGGATTTCCTCGACGGGATCGATTTAAATGTCAAGCGTGGAGAAGCCACGATTAAACCATTGAGCAAGGAAGATTGTACTTTCGCGGAAATTTGTCAAATCGATGTGGTTTCTGAGCAAGTGGTCAATGCTATAGATCTATCCCAAGTTCGAGACAATGTACATAGGCAAGCAATACAGGTTCTCGTCGATAATTATGAACCTAAACAGTCACGCGAAGTAAATATAAAAATGAATCTCGTATTAAAAGACGAAGAGCCGATCTATCAAAGGCCGCGACGATTGTCCTCTGCTGAAAGGGACGCGGTAAACGAACAAATCAACGAGTGGCTGGAGAACGGTATTGTACAGCCATCCGTTTCCGAGTACGCAAGCCCAGTCGTTCTAGTTAAGAAGAAAGACGGTTCAAACAGACTTTGCATTGATTTCCGTTTACTAAACAAAAAAGTTGTTAAAGATCGATATCCCCTTCCACTCATAGAGGATCAATTAGACGCACTCCAAAATGCAAAAGTCTTCAGTACACTGGATTTAAAGAACGGTTTTTTTCATGTTCTGGTGGAGGAATCAAGCAGGAAGTATACGGCGTTCATAGTTCCCGATGGGCACTACGAGTTTCTCAGAGTGCCATTTGGCCTCTGTAACTCACCTGCTATTTTCCAAAAGTTCATTAACGCCGTCTTCAGAGATCTCATTCGAGAGAACGTGCTGTTGGTTTACATGGACGATTTAATAGTGCCTTCAGCCGACTGTGAAATAGGACTGAAAAATCTTGAGCGAGTATTGAATGTGGCCAGCCAGAGCGGGCTTGTCATTAATTGGAAGAAATGCACTTTGTTGCAAACAAGAGTAGAGTATTTGGGCCACGTGGTCGAGAACGGGTGCGTTAGGCCCTCAGAGCGGAAAACGGAAGCAGTAAGGAATTTCCCGACACCTGCGAGTGTACGGCAAGTTCAGTCGTTCTTGGGATTAACCGGGTATTTTAGAAAGTTCATGCCAGGATATTCTATAATCGCTCGACCACTGACTAACTTGCTAAAAGCCGACACAAAATTTAAATTCGAGACGAAAGAAAAAGGCGCGTTTGATCAGTTGAAGCTTATGTTAGTCAGCAAGCCGGTATTGAACCTTTATATAGTTGGTGCAGAGACCGAACTGCATACTGACGCATCAATGCACGGGTACGGCGCAATATTATTGCAGCGCAGTAGTGACGATAATACGATGCATCCGATATATTACGCGAGCGGTAAAACGACTCCGGCAGAAGAAAGATACACGAGTTATGAACTTGAAGTTCTTGCGATAGTAAGATCGTTGAAAAAGTTCAGGGTGTATCTGCTTAGCGTAAATTTCAAGATTGTCACTGATTGTCGCGCTTTTACACAAACTATGTCAAAAAAAGATTTATGTACACGCGTAGCGAGATGGGCGTTGTTACTAGAAGAGTTTCACTACGAAATCGAGCATCGCCCAGGAAAGAACATGGCTCATGTAGATGCATTGAGCAGGAATCCGCTGCCGGATTGCCTGCTCATCGACGAAAGCGACGCTGACATGACTACAAGACTGAAGAAGGCACAACTCAGCGACACCGACACTAGGAAAATTATACAGCTGACCGAAGGAGGACAAGCATGCGGCTATGTGATTAGAGGTGGATTGTTGTTCAAAGAAATCGACGACGACATCCGACTCGTCGTTCCAAAGGCAATGTGTTCACAGATAATCCGAAGAGCTCATGAGAGAGGTCACTTCGCTGCTACGAAAACAGAAGCAATCATCAAGCGAGATTATTACATCCAACATCTGCGTGAGAAGGTTGCAAAGGTCGTACGAAACTGTATCGACTGTATATTGGCCGAAAAAAAGCAAGGGAAACAGGAGGGCTTCCTGTGCCCAATCGACAAAGGTGATATTCCGCTCGACACCTATCACATCGATCATCTCGGTCCCTTGGCGTCGACGAGGAAAAATTACAAGCATATATTTGCGGTAACTGATAGCTTCTGCAAATACACCTGGCTCTACGCGACAAGGTCAACGGGCACCGTGGAAGTGCTTGACCGTCTCAAGAAGCAAGCAACGATATTTGGCAATCCGAGAAGAGTTATATCTGACCGTGGCACAGCCTTTACGTCCAAAGATTTTCAGGAGTATTGCAAGAACGAAGGGATACAACACGTTCTGACGACAACAGGAATTCCAAGGGCAAACGGGCAAATAGAGCGAATAAATCGAACACTCATACCCCTGTTAACAAAGCTGGCGGCGCCGAAGCCCGAGGATTGGCATAAGTACCTAAGCACCGCTCAACAGTGTTTGAATACAACAATTCATAAAAGCATCTCGACAACACCGTTCCATTTATTGTTTGGGGTTCATGCACGACTACGCGAAGATGACAATATACGTGAGTTACTCGAGAGAGAGTGGGCTGTTACATTCCAAGAAAGCCGAAATGAACTACGTGCAGAAGCAACAAGAAGCATCGCGAAGATGCAAGAAGAAAATCGACGCGGGTATAATAAAAAACGCAAAGAGGCGCAGTCGTACCGCGAAGGTGACTTCGTCGCTGTTAAGCGAACCCAAGAAGGTCCAGGATTAAAGTTTGCTCCGAAGTTCCTTGGGCCATACGAAGTCACGAAGGTTCTGCGCAACAATCGCTACCTTGTTCACAAAATCGGCGAACATGAGGGACCGCAACGAACATCTACCGCAGCGGATTTTATGAAGTTATGGGTAGACGAGGACGAAGACGTCGAGCTTGAAGATGACGAAGAAGAAAAAAAAAAAAAAGCTTTGAGTGTCAAAGCAATTAAGAAAAAGAAGACATACGAGGCCGTATGTGACCGCAGAATGGCCGAGTGTAGGGTGTAAAATGAATCCCACCCTAGTGATCGGATATTCGATATTCGGATTAGACTGTTAATGCATGTACAAGTAAGCTGGCCATGACGGAGAGGCGATGTTTTGAAAAACAACCGAAACGCGTTCCAAGGATACGTGTTTACGAGCAGTCGTAGCAAAGACGAGCTTCGGTCCACACGTACGCCTAAGCTGAATTAATTATTGTATCGTTCATAAATTATAATAAAGTTACCGCCTTTCGTTTAAATGCTTCTGGCTCAATGATCCCAAAATAAGAGGATATAATCGACATCCATATAATATCCTACATATATATATATGTTATAATTATGGATGTTATAATTAAATAATTATAGGTATATAATTAAAACCCATTTTCAGTGTAACCGCGTTTGACCTAGTAAAAATTTATTCTGATTGAACGCCTTCGGTACAACTAGTTTTTCTTAGTGAAAACTAGAATTTAAGTTTATACACGGAGAGAATTAAAAAGTAATTTTTGTCGTGAATTCCACGGTAAAAATTATCGTGATATATTTCAATGTGGTGACAAGTGAGAAAAGCATAATAATTCGTATGCGACAAGTTTTTTTTAACTCACGTTACAGAAAATTTCAAATACATAGGTAAAATTTTACTATACAAGAAGGGTAGCGCGCACGATAATTTTTACCGCGAGCACAATACATTTTCCTATAACACTCATTAAATTTTATAATAAATCTTAAAATAACTGTTATAAAGACGATACTTTTTTATAGACATTTTTGAAAGGCATAAAATAATAAAATGCACAGTCAAATTTCGCTGATATTATATATTTGTTAAATTTAAGTTTTGCGTATTTTGTTACACATGAAAATTTACTAGAAAATCTGGTAAAATTTTCTATCTGAAGAAGAAATTTTATTTTATTTTCGTGAAAATCTGTGTTTTACTCAGTAATAATAAGCGAAGTTTCAGGGTTGTCTTCTGGTTACCGTTACTGCACGGTAATTTTTAACATTTAATTCTCTCCGTGTACGCCCAAACAAACTCAAACATTGACCTTATTGGGAAACGGTTTTAACTGATTTCATTAAAATCGTTTTTTTCAAGTTAAGACGAATTTCAACTAACATTCAAATTGATTTACCAGTAAATTCTAGTTTTTACTCGGCAAAATGCGTTTTAACTGTAACATATATGTACATATTCTGTACTAAATATTTCAGCAATAACTACTTTGTTTACACTGCACCGAAACAAATTGTATTTTTATATTTTACACAAAAATTCCCTCGAACACTATCAGTCAAATCAGCAAAATTGAATTAGCAGTAAAAAAGAAATAAAAATCCTCACTGCAAATTCCATGCATTGCTGAACACCGTGGTTTTTTGCAAGCCACGGCGAACACGGGATTCAATTGTAACTTTCCACTTCGAAAAAGTGAATTTATTCCGACCGTTCGGAGACTATAGAGAAGACGAGTTATAAACAAAAAAAAATGTTAACGTTAAAAATGTAAGCCGTTTTTGCATTTTTCTTTCACGAGACGAAGAAGAAAACGAGTGAGGTACTGAAAAGGAAAAAAAGAGAGAAGAAACTATCTAACATTATCGTTCGATCGGGTCAACGTTGTCGGACGAATGTCGTATGGCTTTGGCCACCTTGAGTCATCCGATATGGATTGCATGCCGCGCGAGAGACATATGGTTAATTCAGCGGGGTGGTAAACAGGACACGTGGAACGTACCAAAAGTCTAGCTCATATATGTATGGGTTATTCCACCAAGAATTGCCATTTTTGCTACGCTCGTTCAAGGGCCTCGCTACTACTACACGCGTGTCCGAAACCCAATGCCTTTTTTGGGCGTGTAAAGCAGCGCGTGCTCTCAGGTATACAGTTATATATAAGAATACATTGTGTATGTACGTCAGGGTGTACGGGTACGGTCGTTGCACGAATAAACCTTCCTCCCGCACAAATATCGTTTTTACTGACTGAATTTAGTATCGTCGACCGAGGTTTGCCAAAAGTATAGATGTGCTGTAAGGTGCAGAACTCGTAGCATGGAAATTGTATTTTTTCCGAATTTTTCACTGCGTACGCAGTAGAGCGTCGATTATTCGAATCAATTGGGCCTTTCGGATAATCGAAAATTCCGATAACCGAACAGCAATATTCCGTGGGCGAAAAAGAAAACGTTGATTCTTTCAATATGATAAAATATATATATTTAAAAATACAATGAACATTAATATGTTAATAATACAAGTACATTGTTAGTGAATTGCAAATAACCATTGTATCATTTAATGATATAGAACAAAGTTAAATATGTATTTAAAAATAATCAACATTCGCACATCTTTGAGTTCTTATCTATTTATTTTTGAAAAAATCGACGATTTTCTTCTGCTTCACAACGGAAGCTCGTTTCTTTGCTACCAAATCTCTGTTATCGTTGTATTTCCGACATTGTACGCGAAAGCTAGAGATGCTCCAGTTTCTCCCTTATCTAGCCTCGAAATGATTTCGCGTTTTCGTTCCAAGATGAGCACGTGACGTTCACGCTTAGAAGTCGAAGGACTAGATGTTAAGGGGAGATATACACCTAGATGGTCGAACAACACAATTTAGAAGCTATGAACATTCCGTCGACCGTAGAAGACCTACACTATGGGCCTGGTATCGATGATTCCATGTAAGTTGACAAATTTCATGATTTATTCATTCGCAAATTTTCAAACGCGTTTTTCTCAAAACCACGTTTTTCAAATCGGTACCCAAAATTTCTTGAAAACCAATGAACCGATTGCCTTGAGGTTTTTTGTGGTTATTCTATGCACCATTATCTAGTACTTGTCATAGGATTTTTTTTTCCGTTACTTAGTTTTTGTTTTATAGGCAAAATAATAACTAATTTTTGGTCCAAAAATCACTATTTATGTTCAAACGTCGGCCATTTTGTCATAAATCGATATTTTCAAAATCGGCTATGACAAGTACTAGATTATAGTATCTAATTTAATAATCTTTTTGGTTTTTTTTTTCAGATGATTTTTGAAGAAACGCCAGTGGATACCGTATACGCAGATTTTTTTACGACGCTCCAAGGATCATACAATATCCTTGTATATTTTTGATATTTTTAAATAAAGAAAATTAAACATATTTTTGAATGTATATACTTTTAGATAATTAAAACCCCAATCCGAAATTTCAAATAGTTTTCCTTGAAAAAATTCACAAAAATGACCTTTTTTCCGACTCCTAGGTGTATATCTCCCCTTAAACTCATTGAGGAGCTGAATGAAAATACACGTGCATACATAAAACAGTGTTGCGTTTGTTCGCGGCTCTGCGGACGGAGAGAATTAAAAAGTAATTTTTGTCGTGAATTTCACGGTAAAAATTACCGTGATATATTTCAATGTGGTGACAAGTGAGAAAAGCATAATAATTCGTATGCGACAAGTTTTTTTTAACTGACGTTACAGGAAATTTCAAATACGTAGCTAAAATTTTACTACACAAGAAGGGTAGCGCGCACGATAATTTTTACCGAGAGCACAATACATTTTCCTATAACACTCATTAAATTTTATAATAAATCTTAAAATAAGTGTTATAAAGACGATACTTTTTTATCGACATTTTTGAAAGGCATAAAATAATAAAATGCACAGTAAAATTTCGCTGATATTATATATTTTTTAAATTTAAGTTTTGCGTATTTTGTTACACATCAAAATTTACTAGAAAATCTGGTAAAATGTTCTATCTGAAGAAGAAATTTTATTTTATTTTCGTGAAAATCTGTGTTTTACTCAGTAATAATAAGCGAAGTTTCAGGGTTACCGTCTGGTTACCGTTACTGCACGGTAATGTTTAACATTTAATTCTCTCCGTGCGGACGAGTATACAGACTGCTAGCAGAAAGCAAAGTGGAGGGAACGTACAACAATGTGTACATCCTGCAACAATACGTAGGGCGTAATCGTTCGAATAACTAAGCATTTGGATGAACAAAATTATTGTTTAGATAATTGATATTTTGGATAAACTAAATCGCCATTCGGATAATTGACGTTTCGGATAACTGACGTTCGGATAATTGATGCTCTACTGTATTTAGTTTAGTTTTACTAATGATTCGACTCCTAGTTTTCGTTGGAACCCCCGTGAACAAAAATAATAGTGGACTTTGGGCGATGCACAAAAGTTTTATTATGAATATTTTTCCATGGAGAATACATATATCAGATTGTTTATGATTAACACGATATTATGTAAGATCATATTCTAGCGTTAGTTACATTTTACGCTCGTTGCAAGTTTTACAAATCTATAAAAAATGTAATGTTATTTAGAGATACACTTTTACGTTTTGCTTTTTTGTATTCATTTTTTAACTTGCATGAAAGTTCGAAAATGTATGTAGAAAAGCAGAACGCAAAAATGTATCTTTAAACAATATAATTTTTCTTTATAATATCTAAATAATCTGCTGTATCTATATTATAAATTTATTATAAATAATATAATATCTATATAAAAAATTATAATATAGAAAATTTATTATATTATAACTCATTATAATAATCTGTATAATATTTATAATTATATTATAATTCATTATGATAATCATGAAAAAACGTACGTGTGTGCGTAATTTTTTGTTGTTCAATTCGAGTATGCATTTTCGAGTGTTTCTATTTTGAAAAAAAAGCATCTTTTTTCAATACACCTACGGATATGACATTGAAGTTTGCATCGTTGCTGCGCAACGATTCCTTTTTTCATTTTTATTTAATTTTTCTCATTATCCAAAGGGTTTCTTGCAAATTAACGTCGTAGATTTCTAACAAGAATACGTAAAAACGTTTGAGTGATTTTCATAGTCTAAAGCGGTCAAAAAACATTCGAGCAATTAAAATTAATTATTCTCTGTTGCATTCCAACGATGCACAATATTGAATTGTAATTTTTTTTGACGGATACGATAAACTTTTTTCAAATTTTCATCATAGACCTACAACTTAACTCCGTCGAAACATATTTTGGATAACAATAAAAATGGAGAAAAAGAAGATGAAAATGAATTTCCGTTGCATTCCAACGGTGCAAACTTCAACAGCATAAAGATGCAAACTTTAACATCGTCTACGGTTATTGTACAAAAAATGTTGAAACCTTTGTTCCCTCAGAAAGAGCGTAAAAAAAGACCGAGTTTTTACATATTTGACAAATAAATATTTTGTGCAACGCAGATACTGTGGACTGCCATCGGAATTCTTCCTGCGTAAGAAAAAAAGACATTCTTCATTTTTATTTGAGAAACTGGAAAGGTAGAACGGGCTGACGCAGCGTGAAATATCTGTCGTGTGTGAGTAAACTCGAAATTCCACGTAAAAATCGACGAAGATTCGTAATCGCGTGAGTCGATAAAGGACTCGAGCGAGCAGGAAGGGAACGAGTCATATCTCGTGTCGCGCCTCCGTCTCGTACGAAGAAAGCCATTATCGCAGTAGGCGGATATCCGAATCGATCCAAAAAAATATATAAAAGAACCAAAGTATCGATGCGGTGACTCTTATTTCCGGAATCGCACTTTTCGTACCAGCAAGGCAACAAATGGTGGGGCGTGAAACTATCGTTTTACTCGCGCTCCTATTAACCGATGTTTATCGGATCGATATGATCTAGATATAACTCGAAAACTTATTGATCGATAATCAGAGCTTCAATCATGGTGAATTAATTTTTTATTAATTCAAGTTCTAAATTGTGAATTGAAAAATAAAGTAAAAAGGGATTTTTTTTTGCTTTTCTTTCTGACAAATACTTGTCAATCAAGCTCATTGCCAATCAAATCCCACTATATGAATATAAAAACGATGTTTCCTTGCCTGCCATTCGAATTTAATATTCATTTGGTTTTGTAGTATTCATTAAACAAAAATCCCGTTAGGAGTAGACAGTTGCTTTTTTTTAATGTACTAAATAAAAAAAAATTCTTTCGAATTTATGTGTATATATATATATAAGTAGGAAATCAAAGTAAATTTGGTAAAAAAGGCCACGACGCCTAACTAAATTTTAATTTAATAAATACTAAAAATCAGATGAATATTAAATTCGAAATGCAGGTATGGTAATATCATTTTTATATCGATGATTGATATTAATAAGATGGGATTTGATTGGCAACGGGCTTGATATATATATATATATATATATATATATATATATATATATATATATATATATATATATATATATATATATATATATTCAACTGCATACTCGTTTGTCATTTTTTCTGGATTAAGACAGTATTTTTTACTATAAATATGAAAAAAAAAATCGTTTCTGTTCTTACTTTATTTTATTACTCTACAGACCTTTCTGGATACGCCTGTGAAAACCGTTTAAGGAGGTACGACTACTCCCTCAGGGTCAACAAAGAGACTAAATTTATGTTACTCCACGGGTGTTCGGATTTATGTTAACTTATGTTGAATATTCGTATTGTCAATCCCAAAGTGCCTAATTTGTGGTAAATATTTCATTTATTGTATATATTTACTAATAAAAACTGAAAAATTAGATCCTCAACGAATTTGGAGTCTTCACGACGATTTCCAAGCAGTAGCGAGATTCTCTAACTCGGTAGCCACCGTTTTCGTTATCGTTAGCTAGCGACAGCCAATAAAAGGCTCCGTTTCTTCTGATCGTGCATGCGATTGGCTGTTGCTGGCCAGTGACAACGAAAACTGTCGCTACCGAGTTACAGAATCTCGCTACAGAGCTAAGTTATGCTCGCCAAACGAATCAGCTGTTACACTCGACGTTGGCAAGTCTATGGGTACTATTTCGTCATTATGATAATATTCAACCGGAAGTTAAAACCGTTTTATAACGTAGTGCTTGAACTACACGGTAAAGTTCGAATTTTCAATTTTTCACAATATCTATTATGTTTAATTTATCAAATTTCAGTTTTCCAACTACCTTAATTGGATACGTAAGTAGCAAAACCGCGATCACCGCACTTCCGGGCGACCGTCTCCATAAGACGACGTGCTTCACTAGCTCAAAGTGCTCGACTTTGCAATTTTCTTACGAAAATACTGAATGGTCAATATAGCTCAAATTTTTCCAAAGAGTGCATAACCCTATTCGTCGACATCATATAAAAATTTCAGGCCCGAAAGTTGGATTCGTCCCCATGATCGTACCTCCTTAATGATACACATAAAATTAACCGAGTTATTGAAATTATAAGGAGTACACTCGGGATACGCGGTCGAGACGCAGCAAACTTTAAAAACATTTTTCTCGAAACTATGTTTTTCAAATCGGCAACCAAAATATCTCGATAACCTGATTGAGCTCACATTTGGCATACACACCTTCAGTAGACAGTTTTTCAACGTTGGTAGCAGAATTGAGTGAAAATCATTTTTTTTTTATATAACTCGTAAAATGGTAACGAAAATGGGAAAAATTGATAATCAAAGTTTACCATGCCATTTAGTAAATTTTTGTTCTTTGCTGAATCTGCTACCAAACATCAAAACACTCATACAGACTAAGAATATGTTCGGTTTTGTTTTTCACATTCATACAACGGTCCACAGCACTGGTCGCCAATTGGGGGCGTTTTCTACGCACCGTTGAAAACAAATGTACAAAAGTACATGACAATAGATTTTTTTTTATTTGCACATTTTTTTCAAGTATAAATAAACATCTGTAAAAGTGTCAAAATGAAAAGAGGAACAGTTCAACAGCTATTTCATCCCAAAAATCACCTCCAAAACAGCGCTGTAGACGACAACACTGCCGTAAAAGGGAACACTTTTGGTCCAACCCAATTAATCTCGTCACCGAACAATTCGAACCAATTTTTCTTCGCGCCCTTTTTTTATTTCGATCGCCCGATGAAATGCATCGGCAAGTAGCGCAAAATAGCAAAGAGTGCCGAGGGATACCGATATTACTTCGTCCGTGAGCCCGATACCGACTTCCTGCTGGATGAGCGACCGACGAGATACCCAACCAGATCATACAATCAGCTCTCAATTGAATAATATTTTCGCGAACGATCTATATACGAGAATATTCTGCAATCTCGTTCGGCGAGATTGCGAATAATCGTCTGCTCTTTCGCTCGATTCTGCGCCACGTAACCGGAAGTATCCCACAGATTTCGTAATCCCAAGAGTCGCAATAAATTGGCAAAGAATGTGAGGAAAGTACGAAAATTGGGAAAAAAACGTTCTTCGAGTTTACACAGAACGCCATATACGTACGAAATTCGCAGCGTAAGAAAAACTGCGATCCCGAATACAATAGAAGTCAGCGAGGCGACGAACGATAGAAGTCAGCGAGAATAATTGTCGATAAATCGATCGAACCAACGATAAAATCGGTCGAATCGATTAATTGTTTATGAATCAAGCTTCTACCGTTTATTACCGTAACGTCGATAAGTCTTATGAGTCAACAAATGATCGATGACTTCGATAAATTGCTAATCAATCGATATGACGTATTGATTATTGACGCATCGAACGGAACACGGTGAGCGATAAATCACTATTCGCGAATCAACGATTGCGAACGGTTAATGAAATTTCTATATTAATCAATAATTTATGAAAGAGTTTGTGGATCGTTTGTGGATCGATCGATCATTATTGATGAGTAGATTTAGATGTTTGCATGAGCTTGAAATTTCAAAAGTACGATTTTTTCATTGCATAGTTTTATAGCTTAGGATTTTAAACTTAATTCGCAAAAATGATTGATAAAAGTTCCAAAAAATTGACCGTGCTACGACGATTTTTGTGTGATGGGTTCGATCGTGAATTAGACATGTTTATTCACTGGTGCTGTATTCTAACCTCCTTCCAGTGAATGGACGTTTGCATCGTTGGCGTGCAACGAAAAATCAATTAATTTTTTATTTGTATTATAATTAAAAATCATATTTTGCAAATTTGCTGTAAATTGCGGAATGAGAATTCTTAAAAAATTTTGCAAGATTTTAGTACCTGAAATCTGCCAAAATAAATTTGCGAAATAAAAAAAAATTGGAAAATTAATTAATGTTAAGAATTGACAATGTACATTTCATCAAATGTTGTCATACAATCATTTCATTCGTTTTTTTTTTATTTGGACAAAATTTCTTTTTCCGTTTCTCTGTCGAAACAAACTTTGTTAGTGTTTTTAAGAATTAAAACGTATTCTTTTCACGAACCCGAATTAGAACGTATTCTTTTAACGTATTCTTTTCACGAATCCGAATATTTGAAAATTAATTGCTTTTTGTCTACGATGGAGTAGGAATACATGCCAGTATACTGGAAAAATTTCAAGCCAAGTTATCGAACTTTTAACAAAAAAATTACGACTTTAACCCTTCGTGGTCACCCTGGGTGGAATCAACCGGTCGATCAATTTTTGGCGTAAATATATAATAGTTCCCGGCTTCGAATGGGACTGTATTCATCATCTTACCTGGAGTTTGAAGTATCCTCATACCATAAAATTTACCCTCTTCACATGGCGGAATAAATACCTTTTTTGGAACGCGCACCATGGTAGTATTTTTTTCCAAAAGTAGCATGTCTAAGGAGTATGACATCCAAATTTTAGGAAAAAATGTTGAAAATTCACGGAAGTAGGATTTTTTTTAGCGAAAAAGTGTCGTTTTGCGTTTTCACCTCTTTATGCATTTTTTTTTAACATGTCGCCATTTTATTTCTTACAAATAAATTTTTCGTACATCATCTAGAAAGTTCAAAGCATGTTCCGTAATTTTTTTAACCATTTCGGACGGATAGTTTGGTCCCAATATTTTTTTGAAAACTGACTAGGTAGAATCGACCCGAGTGTGACCACGGCGATTGAATTTGGAAGTCTGACCACGAAGGATTAAAAATTGTCCAATTTTTACGGTACTTTATGAAGATGACAGGCTGGCCACATTTCTATCTAATAATTTACAAACTAAATAGCTCTAGATGTCTGATATAAACTACCCATGCGAAAAATTATAAACATTCCGTAATGACAATAAAAACAGGGGTTCACCGAATGTTTAAAGAAAATATTAATAATAAAGATTGGGAAAATGTCACTAGCAAAAGATCTTTCGTAGCCGCAACATTTTAAAGAAAATATAAACATGTCTAAATCTACAAAATGTATGAGACATATTTTATTCCAGGTTATCGTTAGGTATAATATTTGATTGTAAATTATTTTTTATCAAGCGCAACTGTAATTTACTAATTATTTAAAAGGGCCCTGCTTAAGCGCCCACAAAATACAGCCCTCCGCGAAAGGAATACCTTAAGATGAAAATAAGCTTCATGTATTTTTTAAGAAATCGAAACAACAAATATAATACTCACATGTATAAGAATATTATAATTGTTGTGCAACACAGTGTTCTTCAAATCTAGCGTTTAAGACGGGCAACCACTTTAGATGCTTCAAAAAATGAATTTTTTTTTAATTTCATAAATCGTTAGCAAAATATCTTCAGAATACACCCTGAAAATTTCAAAACGATATTCGAATTTCTTCTAACGGTATGTATATAAATGATAAAGACTCTCGGCTCGACTCCCAAGCGCGCTCAGGTATCGACGAGCGCCCAGTTAGGTAGTTTGTTTGGGTTTTCATAACCCAAACAAACCCAAACTCGACCGTTTGGCGATTAGCTCCAAAACATCTCCATTCTAGGTACAAAATAATCGAGGTAGCGGCATTTCTTGCTGCGATTTTATTCAATGAAGGAAATTCAGCCCTACTCATGGTTATGAATGAACTACAAATCGTAGTTGACAGGCAGAGCTACGGATATGCCGAGCAAATGGATCAGATGCGCGTGGGTCGGCAAAATATAAACAGTTTATTAGAGACAAATAAGCTCGAAAAGCTCGTAAAGAAGAAATGTAAGCTTCAAATGAGTTGCATGAGGAAGAGGAAGGACTGCTGTATGGTGCTGGAATCGCTGATTGATCGGTAAGACACTTTATCATTTGATTAAACACATTTGACTTTGAGTTTTTCATTTGTGAAACTTTAAACGTGTTTTTCAACTTGCGGGAATAATAACTCAAAAACTAATTGATGGATCATCTTCAAATTTGGAACACGTTTACATAATATAATTTATTAAAACATGAACCTAAAGTTGGAAAGATTAGATTGCTTAAAACATATTTATTATTGCAAAATGCCGGGCAAAAAAATGCTAAAAATCGATAATTTTTTTTCAAACCCGTTCCAACATTCAATTCTCAATTTTTTTTTAAATTTAGGTTCATGTTCTTAAAAAACCATCTCAAGAATGTATAAAAATTTATTGGACTATTTCAGATGCGAATTGCGAGCTACACAATTCCCGCAGATCGACAACGACGACGAGGACACGCCAAGGGACACAGCGGATTACACCTTAATTAATGCATGGAATAATTTGAAAAAATTACCAGATATGTATGAAAATATGAATAAATTATTGTCAGAGTTGCGAAAATTTCCGTTTTTTTTTCACGATAAAAAGAAATTCAAAAAATCATCTAATTTTTGGTCTCCTAAAGTGGTTGCCCGCCTTAATCAAAATAAATAATGAATCGTTATCATTTACAGCGTTCCTCTACACTGCACGTTTACATTCACTGGCAGTCGAGTGTCCATTTACTGATAATTTCGTCCATTCACAGGCGATGCAGTCATTTAGCTACTTATTTATCAATCCCTCCAACATTATTTATTGCAATTACTTCGAATATTTGTCTCCCCTATCAAAATAATATCTTTCGTTGGCCATGTCAATTGAAACGTTCGTTTTGACAATATTTTAATTTTACCATTCATTCGAATAATCTTGAAGTTTGCATCGTTGGAATGCAACGAAAATTCTTTTTTATTTTTTTTATTTTCTCCTCTTCATCCCAAAAAATCTTTTTTACAAATTTAGATTATAAATCTCTAAATAATTAAAATAAAAAAATTATTCAGGCATTTTCGTGGCTAAGATTTCATAAAAGAAATTGAAGCAAATGAAAAATAATAATTTCCGTTGCGTTACAACGATGCAAACTTCAACATCGTTCATTCGAATCCTGTAGTCTCGTTATTCGTCCATTCACTGGTCGGTTTACCCTACGTTGGTTATTCCCTATCGCTGTCACCTCTATCGGGGAATCTTGTACTAGGGCGTGTGCGTTCGGTCAGCGAATGCAGCCCGCGACATAAAAGGACCCGTAAGCGCGTGGCTCATGACTGCAATGGTCGTGTGATGTTTTCGACGAAGCGGAGAGTGAGCGAAAAGGGAGAAGGAGAGACAAAAAGACAGAGGGTCCTCCGACGCACCAAGGGTGGGCGAAACAGCCGAAAATTGGGGAAAATCTCACAACGTACCGAAACACACAAATTTTCCATCTCCATCCACCCAACCCATCCCACCCGCACGAGCGATGTATACCCGGCGCGATTTTAGATCACCGGCTCGAAAAATTCCCTACGGACGCTCAAACCCCCCCCCCCGCTAATTAGCTTCGCGGAACGTGTTTTCCCGGAAGTTCCGAATCGCTCGAGCGATTCACGCGTGACACATCGTCACGCTTCCTTTCCCGGAACATCTGACAGAAACGATGATTCTCCACAAAACGTGCGGTCGTCGCGAAAAAACAAAAAAATTCTTCGGGCACTCGGTTTTATATCAATAAGGGAAATACTCGCGTCTTTTCTCGCGATTGTCGCGATATACATAGCTACGAGCCTATTTTTGTTTTCAAACAATGTTCCATCACCCTCGTAGCGATTGCAGGAGAGAATGAGGAAAAGCGCAGATTAAAAAAATGTAAACAAAAACTTGGTAACTCGTAATATAATAATAATAATATTCTGTCAAAAATCGTTACCTAGCCATGCCGCTCTCCGCGATCTACTATTACTCTATCGCTCTCACTCCCACAGGGAGTCAATTCCCCGAGAAAAACGCCTTACCCCTCCGCGACGCCCCTGCCAAGAGCCCCACGACCGTGCCGTTTACTTTCCGCGACCCCACTGGCACACACGACGGACGACAAAAAGATATATGTATCAATGGAATAAAGGAACATTGGCCGCGTACATTCGTGTCAAAGAAGCAAAAGGGTGAAAAAAAGATGAAAAAAAATAGGTACGACGACAAAATCCCCGATGCGACTTGACGAACGCCCACGATCAATTGGCATAAACAATGGGCGATGGAGATGCGAAGTATGGAAGAAAGAAACGGAGGAAAAAAAAAAGATCGTAATAAGAAGCTACAAAGCCGTGGTTACTGGTCGAAGGGAGGAAGTTTGTTCCCTTTCTCGCCGTTCGGTCTCTCGCTCTTTCTTTCTCTCTCTCTCTCTCTCTCTCCCTCTCTCTCTCTCTCTCTCGCTCGCCCGTTCGCTCGATCCGCACTTCGAATAATGTATGTACTCACTTCATGTTCGCTGGGCTTTGATTCGTGTGCTATGACCTCATGCAAACCGAATTTCTGCTCTTGCACAGTAGTATCTCGCCCAGTCCATGAAAACACGCGAGATTCGGACAGGATTTTCGATAATACGACATAAATAATAACGTCACTAACACCACCGTGACACCACCCTACTTCTGCACATCTGGCCGGCCATATTGCCGGAGCACGAAATATCTCGGACTCTACCCGAGTGTATGTACGAAATAAAAAGAGAGGAGAGCCAAAAAAAAATCCCCGCTGCGTGGAAATATAACTGAGCAGGAAAACCCAAGCAACCTTCTATATACCCGGATTCTGCGCCGTGGAATCGTACCCCTGGCGCCGTCTCGTGTCTCAATCATCCTACTACTCGTTCTACTTTTACGGACAATTTTTAATCTCTTGACGTTGAAGTTCCGAAATGGAAAACACGATTTACCGTATTTATTGTGGTTTTTTTTTTTGAGAATTTTTTAAAAAGCTAGTTTACAAGCGCTGCGGAAAAATATTGGGAGAGTTGAAAATAATAGCGGAGAAATGACGTGTGAAACGTACACGGGAATTGGATAGTTAGCGACATCTAGCGGGTTGACCTATACACCACTCGACTCATTCCCTGTTCGGTACGTTTTCTTGCACGCATTTCCAACTCAAAATCGCGTTTACAAACATCGAATGTTGGAAATAAAAAAGAACTTGTCCATTCTGAAAACGAAAATGAAATGTTAATAACATTTTTTTTTAAAGCGCGTTTTTTACGAATAGCGAACTCTCGCGTTTCGTTCGGGCGTCGTTCGACCATTTTTCCCATTATTCTCTCGAATTTCGAATAATTTTGAGGGATGTGAAATTACGCATAAATTTTCGTATTCGCGTGTTTCCCGCGGTCAGGATAAACTCAGACGCGCGTTATTTCATGCGCTAAATTCAAATGTCAATATGTACCTGATACGTTCGACGATAATAAAAAATTGGCAATAGATTGGACAGCTGTCATATGTATTTTTTTTCGAAACTCCAAGTTGCACCATTCGACTTCACGAAATTCATAACACAATTGATTGAAACAGCATGATTCTGGACGCTAAAAATTCTTAACAATAATATCGATATAAATGTAACGCGATGCGGCAATTGCAACGGATAAATTGCCGCACGCGATAAGGCAACCACGTCCACCTTCATTATCGATAGAGCGGATGTAAGGCGAAAAGCGAGAGCGAAAGAGCGTTCAATTAGTCACCGATGTGCGGAGTCAGTAAAGCAATGACCGAGAAACGTGTGAGACGCGCGCGCGCGTTGTGTGCGTTCGACGTATAAAAACCCCCTCTCAAAAAAAAAAAAAAAACAACGGAAAAAACACGAAACCAACGAAAAAAAAACATGCGTGTGAACAAACTTTATTCTCACACCGAGCGACACGAGATGGGACTTTCGTGTCCTTAGTCAACGGAAAAAATTTAATCGCGACGTGTTTTCGTCGCAGGGACGCGAGCGACACACGGGATGCAGCAGATATTTGACTATACCAAAAAGTTAATCCAGCAATTCCCGTGTGTTTTCGCGTTGTGTACGCCTGTGCGTGTGAGCGCCTGTACAATCTCGTGCTTCTTTTTATTCTCTTTTTTTTTTTGTTTCACTGCTTCATAACGTTCGACGAGTGTCTCTCCGACGTTAAACGCCATTTTGTGACGAACACGCACGGGGAGCGAAGTAAACATCGGAACAAAACTTTCTAATCGAGAAGTTTACCGCGACGTCGCCTCGTTCTCGCGGTGCTTCACGGAAAAGAGCTTAAAAAGAAAAAGGAAAATAAGAAGAAAAAGAGAAGCCAACGGCCGTTTCACGGATTCGCGTGGCCCTCCGAGATGCATAAGAGTCTCGAATAACAAAACGTAAACGCGGCACGCAATACAATGATAATCGACGATATAGTTTTGCGAGGCTTATATCAGTGCTGTCGTGTTTTTCGCGCCAAATCGCCACCTCGTATGCCGAATCCTATATACAAGCCCGCGGATGATCGCTGCTCTTGCTTCGCTTACATCTGCTCCCGCATATTTATCACACGCTAACTATCCGGATAAAAACAGCTGTCTCCCGTACGCGCGCACCAGTTGGTGCGAACATAGAAATTTCATCCGTAGCGTTGTCGCACAAGTTGCTCGCCGAATCGCGTTCAACGGTTGTTGTTGCAAACCGGTCGGTTCTTTTGCCCCGCTATTCGCGCTCTCACGCGAAAGAAGTAAAAAGAAAGCGGGAGGGGATGAAAGATCGAGCCGTCGCGAATTAATATCTGACAATTGCTTGTCGGCCGTGTATTATTTACGGGTAAACACTTGTTAGCGTCGAGTAGAACAGAAAAAAAAAAAAAGAACACCGCGTCCCGTAGATTCGAGAACTTTTTTTTTATTTAATTGAAAACGCGTTTAAATTGTAATTGATGTTTCAACGTCCCTTGATCTGCTGAGTTATCGCGCGAATATTTTCCATTCGCACGACCACTGATGCATTCTCCGCTTGGTTTGTTCTCCGTCAGATCTTTGGCGACGAGAGACAATTGCCGACGCACGGCGTAAAAAAAAGGGCATCCCGATGAAGGATAGAGCGAACATCCTCTACGTGGATGTCTGACGATCGGAAAAATGTCCGGTGATTCGGGATGGAACGCGGTCATTCATCATCCGTCCGAGCTGGAACTGCAAAATTGGAATTGGGACGAGAATGACGAGGAGGGTGAAAGAGAATTGCCCTCTACCGTCGACATGGACGCTATAAAGGGCGGAGGCAGTTGGGATCCCGCGACCGCCAGAAATGGTAAACGAGACGCCCCTCTCGAGAGGACGATAAATGTTAACGACGAAGGGTGCTTTTTGAACGGGCGAGCTAATTGCGCGTGCCTTTTTCTTGGGACGTAATCTTGTCGTGCATTATTTTTTTCTTTTTTTTTTTGTTATTTCCAAGCAATTGCTGGAGAAGTAATGTTCTCTACGAATTACATGTGTGCGGGCGAGTTTGCAAAATGCTCGACAAGCGCTTGAAGTTTGCATCGTCAGAATGCAGCGACAATCTTTATACTTAAATTCCTGGAATTTCTTTTGGCAAACATTCGTTATGAGAAATCCTCAATTGCTTTTAAGTCGTTTATTTAGAGATCTAGAAGTCAAATGTGCGAAAAAAAGATTTTGTTAAATAATAGAAATGAGGAAATGAAAGTATAAAAAAGAATTTTTGTTGCTTTCCAATTATGCAAACTTTGAGACTATGCTTGACACAGGGTGCAGGGCCTACTTTGAGTCCAGCTATTTCGTGCGGTTTATATGGTTTGCATTTGCTTGAAGATAAAAAAAACATGCCATTTTTTTCTGATGAGAGTATTGGCATGACGATGTCAAGATTTTATATACAATTAGCTCATATTCTTGCCAAGTTTGAATTTATTTTATTGAAAAATATTGATGAACTCTGAAATTATTTAACGAAAGTGCCACCATTGAAGCACGCCCGATTAGTTGGTTTGGCCAACTAGAGTGGTTTTACCAACTGAGTGGAAAAAAAATGTACTTTTAGTATAATAATAAAACTTTCGTATCACTGGATACGTTTTTAAAATTTTGAAAGTTACGAAAATGGCAAGTTGTAAAAAAAAGTTTCAATTTCGATTTAAAAAAAAACAATTTTTATCATTTATTACCAAAAAATACATAAACATATCTGTAAAATAAATAATAAAATAATCGAATCATATGATAGAAAATGTTGTAAACTATGCTCTCTCCGGATTTGAAGTGAATCGGATGAAAAGATTTTAGACACGACTTATACAACTTGGGCAAGCACTTCATAAAAATCGTCATAAGTCGGTAAAGTTTTGATTTTTTACAAAATCTTTGTTCCAAATTGTACTCAGGACTCTAGTTTTCAAAAGTCTGCAATTTTTTTAAATCAAGTTACGCTGCAAGCCAATCAGAAAAACATTATTTCCGGAAAAAAGTCAATAAAGTTTTGCGTCACATTATTTTGAATTTGACAGTGAGAATTTAGTAGTTCAACATGGCACGTTTTTTGGTATCAGACCACTGGCACCTTTTGTTTAAGACTATAAAGTAGATTTTAAGGCCCTGAAGTTTTTTCCTACTTCTCATAGTATTATCCCTTAACACTATATCATTTCAAAAACTTCCTGGAATCACAAGTAATGCTGTAGGCGTCAAATAAATATGTGGCACACATGCAAGGGTGTATTCAGCCTAACCTCGTTGAATAAAAACATTGAGTGTTCAGAAGTTGATACGAAAAGTAAATCCGAAGCGCACCAAGAAACAAATACCCAACAGGATTTAAAAAAAAAAATACCTCCGTTATCTTCTACCATCGCGAGGTGTTTCGTTAAACTTACAAAAAAAAAAAGATTAATTGATTGGATATTTGCTTCCCTGCGAAGACACAGATTCCGTCGATTCTGAAGAAGACTCGGATTCGGATGAGGATAGCTCAGGTGGAACCGAGGGAAGCTGCTCATACTCAGATTCGGAATCCGAAAATGAGTCCAGCGCCGAGGAGGACTGTGCGGATACGGGCTCGAATACCGATTGTTCGTCGGAGAACAGCGAGCAAACATTTTCCATAAGAGAAACGAATTTCGAGCAGGTATGAAAAAATTCATCTGTCTTCGCGAGATCGCGAACAAAATAGAACAAACGCAGCTCGAGATACGAATATATTTTTTTTGCTTTACAACAGGGTGCCCTTAAGCTGAAAATCAGTATGAAAGCTCAGAAAAAGGAAGAAGTGGATAAAACGAAGTGCGAGAAACCAAGGAGGCTCCCTGCGAGAAACCCGAAAGGGCCTAATAATAACAGCGCCAAGGTAAAACAAACGAATATCACGTATCAAGGAATAACCGTCGTTGCGCTACGGTAGTGGATAAGAAAACGTATGGCCGTGGGAGACGCGGCGGAGGGGCGTCTAAGGAACTAGAAATAGCGAAGTGAACAATTCTGGGCTAAAAGTAAATGGGGTGAGCTCCCGAAAGCCCGCGAGGGCCTTTGAAGGAACATTGGAAATGAAATATGCATACCGTCGAATCAACTACGTAAATTTCATGTTTAGCGGCCAGAATTCTTTTAAATCACAAAAAAAAACTAACTTCCCGTTGCGAATTAAAAAAATTAACTTGCGATGTTGCGCTGTGTATTTATATTAATTATTTTTTTAATTATTTTTCTGTATTTTAACGTAATAAGGGAAGTGGGTATGGAGTTACAGAAAAAGGTTCAATTGGGAAGGGTAATACGTATTTCCTATCACTCCGTTTCCGCACTTCAGCCATCTTAAGCTACAATATACCGCATTTACCGAGGGTACGGGGAAACTGTGGAAAATGCGTGGCGGTATAGACGGCCCCATATTTTTCTGATTCTCTGGTGCACAGACTTTTAATCAAGTATCTACACCAAGGTATCAGAAGTATTGGCCTTCCGCTCACTGGTTGATGCGCTAGTCGGTGCACGATTAAGCGGCCGCCGCTCCGAGTATCGGTCATGCACAATGTGAAGTACCGCCGGAACCGAGCCCCGACCGAACATCTACCAGTGTCGGTCGGCGATGTTGCTCTGTATTCAAATATATTATCAAGAGTGAAAAAATAGGTAATATTTGTAAAATTATCATCAATAGTTCTGTTATCAGAGGTCTGGACGGTCTATCTCACAACTCCTTGAATTATCTAAAACCAAAATAAAACCATGTTAACCAAATTATACATTCTTCGATACCTAAGCATTATTGGAGCTTTTTTTACTTTTAAAAATTCACATAATAACAAAGTAACAAAAAAATGTGCCGATTTTCGGCACAACCTTTTTATTCAACTATGTTATTATGAGGGTTCCTTTTACAAATTGAAAGTTGCTTCATTTATGCTTAAGGTATTTAAGGATATTTTATTTTTTCCAACTTGGTTTCAGGCAATCGAAAAAGGATTTACGAAGTACATGGTTTGCACCTCCGGAAAAAAAATCCGTAGTCTGGCGCATTCTCGCGGCGATATTTAAGATTTGGAAATAATTATAGTGGATCTTTACTTTGTACAATATCCTTAAATACAGTGCTAAGCGGCAAAGTGATCGGATAGCTCTTCTGAAAAACCGTGTTAGTAAATTGGGTACTTTTCGAGCCATCAAAGCATTCTAATCTCTCAAATCCGCAGATTTCGCTTACTCGTAGGATAAGCGGCGATACCAATGTAGAAATGTTTTTATGGCAAGTAATTATATTATTTTCAGAGCGGTGAATACGCAACGGACGACTCGAATTTGTCGGGTACTCCGAGTGCTGCGAATTCGCAGGAGCAAACACCTCAGCAAGCGCCGTCAGCTGGAGGAGCAGGAGCAGCGTCGACGGCGACGACAGGTGCAACGACGACGACAACGACGACGACGACGACGACAACAACAACAACAACAACAACAACAACAACAACAACAACAGCGACGACAACCACGACGGCTGCTGCGCCGGCAACGTCAACGTCAACGACGACGACAACGACGGTTCCATCGACGCAACCGCAGTCGCAGCAACAGCCGTTGCAGGAGATAAATCAGGAGGATCTTGCGGCGATATTGCCGGACCAGGAACACGAGGACGCGCCGTTCGACGGATTCGAGGACTCGGAATCCGGTCGTTTGGTATCCAAGGCAATCGAGCGTATGTCCCTGGGTGCGGATTCGGACTCGAGCGAGGCAACTGACGCTAATCCCGTGCCGGTATATTCCTCGACGTTGCTCCAGCAATTCGTCGAGAAAACAGCGTTGCTCTCGGAGCCGCGCAAGAGGCGTAGCAAACTCGTTAAGAAGCCTGCCGACACCGAGTACGCGTGCGTCTCTAACGTTTCGCCCGATTCGGGTATACAGTCGGTTGACAACAGTCCGCTTCATCTCGCAGCGAGTCCGACCAGCCAATTGGCGGCATCTCAATCGCCCGTGCAAACGTCAGCACCACCGAAGCCCGCGGTTAACGTCGATCGTGTTCTCTATCCACCGAAACGCAAACCCGGTAGACCGGCGAAAATGGTATCGACACAGCCACGGGGACCCGGTAGGCCGCGACTGCGTCCCGAGGTGGTTGAGAAAATCGAGAAGATCGAGCGCAGCGTCGAACAACCAGCACCGAACAACGTTAGGCCCAAAAAGACCGAGCCCGCCGAGGCTAAAAGCACAAAGAACAATGTTCACGAGGTCTCGACAAAAGTTACGACGAATGTCACAACGAGCAAAAATCCTCAGCTCTCCTCCAACAAGAGTAACAAGAGATTCAGAGACAAAAAACCCACTCGAGCCGCGCACGAGAGCGACGAAATCAAGATTGAGGACAAGACACGCTCGGAGACTCGTCAGGTTGAGGACACCTCGGAAACTCGCTCGTGTTGCGACCAAATTGCGAAGAAAACGAATCAATCGAGGGAGAGAAGCGTCGAGCGAGAAGTCAGCAAGAAGTCGAAGGAAAAGCTTGGAAATTCGAACAAGGCGAGCGCTCCGATCATCGTGCACAAGACGAGTCGTCGAGAACAAACGCAAACGCAACACCAGCAGGAGGAGAGATGCGCCAGCAACGGGCGCAAGAGTACGAAGGAGAATCGCGCGACTGAAATTACAACGACGCTCGGTAAGAAGGTTTTCGCGTCGAAGAAAAGTGGTCAAACGACGATGACGACGACAGGAATGACGACGACAACAACGACTACGATGACGACGGTAACGACGACAACGACAGGAGCGAGAAGAGTACTGAAAGAGAACAAGAGTAGCAAGAAGAGCGCCGTCAGAGATTCGGAGACCAACGTTGTCGGTGTACAAACGGTCATTTCGTTACCGGTCGTCAGTCCCCTCAAATCCGAGAACATCGAGATCGACCCTTACAAATGCGAGAAAGCGTTGCAAATAACGCAAAACAATCGTCCGAGCAGTCATCATCATCATCATCACAATCATCATCGTCATCATCACAAGCATCGACGACGCGTGATCGTGCCGCCCAAACGTCCGATCAAGATAAATCCCGTCGTCACCGAAGAATTGGAAAAATTGATCGACGAGTTCGCCCGTTCCTGTAACCTCGGTCGTAACAACTCGAGCAACGTTCATTCCGAATTGCCGCAGATATTTCGCGTCAAGAAAATGATAAAGAAGCGCAAAGGAAGCGACACGAATGCGAGCGAAGAGCAAAAGCTCAAGAGACGCTTGAAGAAGGAAAAATTGCCGGCGAACAGTGACTCGAAGAGCAGTCAAAACAACAGTTCCAATTCAAACTCGAACGAGCAGAGATTACCCCTTAAGAAGAGGCATTATCACGTGTCGAGTCCGCACAGCTCGCAAAGCTCCAGCGCAAGTGGCAACGAGATATCCTCGAACGAGACTAACGCCACGGACAATCATATCGAGGAAGCTATCGAGGCTACGATAACACGTTACAGCGAGAATCTCGGCAATAATAATCAGCGTGAAAACGTTCCGGTAACGCCTAAAAAGCGTCACAGGGACGCCGAAGTAACATCCGTCGAGGCTCCGATGAGCGAGAGCTGCGAATCGGCCGACGAGAAACCCGCGAATCGCCTCGAGATACAACCGAGACGAAAGAAAAAGATAGTCAAAGATCTGCGTGTTACGGTCACTAAATTGGGCACCGAGAATCACCTTGCCAATGACAAAAACGACAAAGTCGATGCTCATCCCCGCGAGACCAAGTGTCATTCCGATAAAACTCTCAAATCCGACAAATCATCGATCGCCAAATCCGACAAAGCTCAACCCTTAAAAACGGACAAATCCTTGCTCGTCAAATCCGACAAAGCTTTGACCGAAAAATCCATAAAAACGGACAAAGTTGTCGCGGAAATTGCGGAAAAAACGCACGAGAGCGCCGCGACGACGTTGGAAAATTCCAGAGACAAGAACAGCGCGGATTCCTGCGACACGAAGCCGACTATCGTCAAGATCCCGGACACGCGGGACAAGAGAAACGAGCCTGTCCCGAGAGTTCCGAGTCCAGCTCGCAATTCGATCACCGCGACGATATTGACGAAGAAGAAGATACGTCGCAGAAAGCCGATAAATCGCACGGGTTTTCCGACCCTCAAGAAGAAAAAGAAAAAGATATTGCCCGTGGAGATTGTCGATAACGGCGATGAGGAGGATACGGAAAAATTGAAAGTTATACGTCGTACGGACGCGATCGAGAAAACCCTGGTGACGGAAATGAAAGTACCGAACGAGGACAAGAGCGTACTGACCGAGAGCGAGATACAGGCAATAATACCGATAGTCAAGGAGGCATCGACGGATCAACGGTCATTTGAGAAAGTCGACGAAAAAATAATCTACAAAGATTACGAGGAGTGCAACGATCCGATTCTCGACGAGGACGCTTCGAGGATTAATCATTGCGACAGTACGGGACACTCACGATCCTCGGGTAAGCTAAGAGTGCGCAAAGATTTGGTCGAGTGCGACGGTAGCAGACCTTGCGACAAGCTTTGCCCCGTTAAATTCGAAAAGATCCAGGATTCCCGTATGTACGACGAGAATGCTACCCTCGAGGAGTCCCTCGAGCGTTACAATCAGAGTCAACGTGTCGCCGAGCTGAGCGTCGAGAACGTGAAGAAACTCGATCGCGCGAGCAACAACGACGCGAGCAACGTAAAACTCGAAACGACCGCGTGTCTCAACAACAATCACAAGAGGAGACGCGGCTCGACCAGCCCCTGCAACGTTACTCTGAGGAATATAAAACGCTTGAGAAGCGCCGGTTACGACACCGAAAGCGACGCCCTGCCGAGCAGCGACGTTGCGAGCGACGAGACCGAGATCGGCAAACAATTGGGCTCGACGCAGATCAAGAGGAAACAGCCCAGATGGAAAAAGCGTTATCTTCAGGCTGGCCTTTTCTCGGATTATTACAAGGAGGACGAGCCCAAGAGAGTCACCAATTCCGAGAACTCCGTCGGCAAGAACAAAATGATCTACGACAGTTCCGAACATCCCCACGGTCTACTACCGCCTCCATATCACTGTGGCAAATTCTTGCGACAGCGCAAAATACACTTTCAGCTGCCTTACGATCTTTGGTGGTTGCATACGCACTCGAGATTACCCGGAAGGGATTTGGTACCTTCTTGGAATTACAGGTAACCTCGTAATTTCTTTATTGACATATGTCTACCCGTCTATTTGTTCGAGATAAATTCATTGACACCGAATAAAACGCGGAGTTTTGAGAAGCATACTTCTTTTAAGGTATTCCTTTCACGAACTCGAATATTTAATAACTAACTGATTTTCGTCTACAATTAAGAAAAAATACATCCCAGTATAGTGATCAAATTTCAAGACAGATTATCAAACATTCAACAAAAAATTACGCCTTTGATAATCATCTAATTTATAGAGCACTTTATGGAGATGGCATGCTGGCCACATTTCTATCTGATAATTTATATGCTAAATAACTCTAGATGTTTAATATAAACTGCTCTAAGCATGATAAAAAATCTGAAAATTCGGTAACGACGAGCCCCTGTTTTTCCGATAAAAACAGGGGCTCATCAAATGCTTGAAGAAAATATTTATGACAAAACGTAGAAAAACGTAACTAGCAAAACAATGTTCGTAATTGCGACTTCCCAGGAAAACATGTAAAAATGTCTAAACGTACTAAATTTATGCGAAATTTTTCATTCCAGTTCATCGTTGGGTATAATAATTGATTATAACTTATTTTTATTAAGCGCCACTCTAACCTACTAATGATTCAAAAGGATCCTGGCTTATGCGCCTACAAAATACGGCCCTCTGCAAAAGGAATACCTTAATTTAAAGTAAATGCTATCGGAACGTACAGTGGGTGAAAAAAGTATTTGTACACCGCGTGTTTTTCAAATTATCCTGAGAAAAAAAATAAAATACTTTAGCATTTTTTTTTTTTCGAAGAAAAATAAAATAGACAAAAATTTTCGAAGTAGGATAATTTGAAAAACACGCGGTCTACAAATACTTTTTTTACCCACTGTATATGCACTATAGTCGGAAAATAAAGGTACACTTTATTAATCTTCGATCGAACGGAAAAGGTACAGAACTGTTTCAGATATTGTTTTTTTTCTTCTCATTCTCCCCTACTTTTTTTTAACCATTGTGTAACCTTGACCTTCCGTTGACACACTCGGTCATTTTGACCCGGACGAATTTTAAATAAAATCACTTTTCCAATATTTAACATTTTAAATATTTTTTTACAACTAAATTTCATATTTGCAGAACTTCCATCGTGCAGACATATTAAGAAGTATTAAAAGTGTATTCGTTATTTTTTTAAAACGCAAACTGACTGAGGACTTGTTAATGGCAGGTGGATGAAGTAAACATCCAGGTCATATTGATCCGGTTTGTGAAAAGCGTGGCCAGAGATAAGTGTATCAACGGAGAGTTTAAAGTTGCTGTTTTCGCGATTTTTCTACTTTCCCAAACGCAGTTTCCATTTTTCAGGAAATAGCAATGGAAATGTCTTCTTAGATAGCCAAAAGGGTTGAGATTTATCTCCACGTTGCCTAAAAAACTGAATTCTGTTTTTTGACCGCAAAGTTATATAGCTATTTGTACAGTAGTGCAGTTTTCCATAATCCACTGTAACACGAGAACTATGCATTCTTAAATAAAGAATCTAGATATAAAAAAAAGTTCTATTAAAAAAAAAGTAATTAGTTATATATATTTGAGAGATTCTATTTTGATGTCGACTTTTCGTTGTAAAACTGCCAAAAGTGTGTCCATATTTTCCAATGAAAGTGCACTTATATATAAAATTTTTTTTTATAGAGCAACACAATTAATTATATAATGAATTATTTATAACCATGGGTCAACAATAGTACAATTAATAAATGGCTTATATTTTTAATAATAGTAAGATAACAATGGCGCAATTATCATTATGCTATTAACATAATTTTATTTTGTGGTCAATCTTCCAATTTAACATCAAAGGCGATACTTCTTCGAGAAGGAAACACTGTATCGTATCGCTCTTAGAATGAGGAATTCGCAAGTTCCAGTGCGACTCCCTTGTCGCGTTCCTTCAAGCTCCTACGGCTAATAATTGATTCTCGGTTGCAGAAAAATCCGCACGAACATTTACTTCGACGTAAAACCAACGACCCTGTACGAGGCTCAGGCATGCGAATGCAAGCCGGAAAGTGGATGCGGCGACGAATGTATCAATCGTTTGGTATTGAGCGAGTGCTCACCACACTTTTGTCCCTGTGGTGAGAGATGCTCGAATCAGAAGATTCAAAGACACGAGTGGGCACCGGGCTTACAGCGTTTCATGACCGACTGCAAAGGGTGGGGCATAAGGACCAAGGACTCCATTAAAATGGGCGATTTTATACTCGAATACGTCGGAGAAGTTGTCTCGGAGCGGGAGTTCAAATCGCGAATGGCCACCAGGTAGACAAGAATCCTAATTCCCGAAAATTTGAAAACCTCGCGATTCTCGTGAAGATCCATTTTTATTTATTTTCTAAAAGCTCAAGGACCAAAGATTTCGGTTAATCCTTTATAACTCAACCACTTGCGATTTTAAAAATAGTTGACTTTATGGTAGGTTTTAATAAATAAATAAATAAAAACACGTTTTATTTAATTTTTGAATAATTTTTCTCAAGGGGCTAGTTATGAAGCAATAAAGGGAGTCTGACAGACATGTCACATTGTGTCGTAACATTCTTTTATGATGTATGGAATGATTTGAAGTAGCTGTTTTGTTTTTCTGTAACCCAAACAAACACGTAGTTTTTGACGTTTTTATATTTTTTTCGATTTTCGCGATCTTTACGAACACTGGAATCTTGCAATCTCGCAACAAGTGAACTGCGAACAAACTTTGATCCAACTAACGCTGTCTAGCTTGCATGAATTGCACGAAACACCATAAACGGTTTGTAGCCGTCGTGTGACATTGATTTAAAAAAGGATTAAATGTCAATATGAGATTTTGTGAGGACTTTAGATGGCTTACTACAGAACTGTCACACGATGATATAAAGGCTTAAACATCAGTTTCATATTCCGACTTGAAGACTGCAATACTCTTCGATTTATAAGTAGAAATATTCCGAAACGTTGATTGTCTTTAGAGAATGACGACTGAATATTTTAGATACGCCAACGACACTCATCACTATTGTCTCCATCTTGATGGTGGCTTGGTGATCGACGGTCATCGGATGGGGGGCGACGGACGTTTCGTCAATCATTCCTGCGAGCCCAATTGCGAGATGCAAAAATGGAGCGTTCACGGCTTACCGCGAATGGCCCTATTCGCATCTAGGAACATTACACCCGGCGAAGAATTGACCTACGACTACAATTTTGCACTCTTCAATCCATCGGAGGGACAGCAATGCAGATGCGGCAGTGAAGTTTGTCGGGGTGTCATAGGTACACAAATTATTCGGGCTTTTACACGTGTCATTTCGCTATTCTCAGCTCCCAAGAGAACTCTTGGAGTTAAAAGAATATATATTTTCTACATGAATTTGTGCATTTCGCAAATAGCTATAATTTGGGTAAAAATAATGGTATTGAGATTAAAAAAGACCTTTCTTGAACGGCGAATATCAGTTTTAAGAATCTTCAATCAAATTTGACAAATAGTTGTTGAGTTATTCAAGTGTGAATGTAAGGGGCAAATTTTCTGTGTACATCGGAAGGGGATAAAAAAATGAACGATCCCATAGTATAGAATTGTTTTACAAGTTTGTTAAACAAAAACATTGTCAGGTGGTAAGAGTCAGAGAGTTGCGAGATGTCTGCCGATAACTCCAGCCCAGGTGGACACGACGGAAAGAAGATCGGTTGGTCGGCCGCGTAAAAACGTTCGAAAATCCACCATCGTGCAATCCTCGAATTCCAAAGGGTTGTGCAAAACTCGTAAGATCGGCGACTCGACGATTATTCACGCGCCGTCGATAAAGCCGATGTCGCATCAGCAACGCTGCTTCGCGCAGCAGCATCATTGCTTCCTGTTGAGAAATTTAGAGAAGGTACGACGCCTGAAAGCACCGACGAGCAACAACCTTCAGGCACAAACTGGCAAAGGGAAAGACAAGCTCGTACAAGCTTTGAAGGAAAAGAATCTCGTCGATTCGAAGATTCAGTCGGATGCGCTTTATTCGCAATTAACGGCGTTAAACAACGTCACGTGTCGGACCGTCAGAACACGCAGACTTGCGCAGGCGCAAGATGATCCGGAAGTTAACAAGACCGCGAAATTGGCTAAAGTGAGTACGGGACGCAACAATGATTTAACTGGGTTCTCATCAGAACGGCCGGGCAATGGCATCTATCTTTTTTAGAATTCTGATCTTGAAATCTATGCCATTGGAATAAAACTTTTTGGGTTTGTTTCATCCATGTTTCAACTACAGTGAAACTTTAGTTATACGTTTTTCAAGGGGTACAGCAAGCATGACGTATAAATGAGAATAACGTAGAAGTGAAATGCAATGCTTATCTGACATTCTTTGGCATTTGAAAATGGCGATTGGTGCATAATTCGCGATGTTTTTTTAATACCAGTACCTCTATTATGCTAATGTTTGGTTATCCAATTGAAAATTTTATTGGTAGCAATGAAGTAATGAGCCAACCCATTTTTTCCATTTTCGTTTAGAATTTATATTTAATGCGAGTTTATAACATTAAATCTTTGACGTTTTTCCGGTTCGAACATAAATTTTCGAAGAAAAAAAAACGTATTTGCGACGAATTCATTTATGTGTACAACGCAATCTCCCTCGATTTATGCTGGACAAGGAGACGAAGTAAAAATTCTACGATTCCGATGCTTTCCACAGGTATTGAAGAATCTCTACTATGTAGTTGCAACGGCAAATGACGAGAATTGTCAATTGCTGTGCTCACCGTTCGTCTCGCTGCCGCCGAAGCGAAAGCTGCCGGAGTATTACGAGAAAATAGTGGATCCGATCGATCTGACGATGATAGAACAGGCCGTCAGTACCGGGCAGTACAAACTGGCCGAGCAATTCGATCAAGACATGATCAAGCTCTTCGACAACAACGTCAAGTTTTTCGGCAGAACATCCGAGCTGGGTATCGCAGCGGCGCGACTCAGAAAATTGTATCTAGGCAGTAAAGTTGATTTTATCGAAGCTATCACGGAAGCCACGGGTTCGCCACCTGCTCATGGCTTTTTACCGCCTCAGGGCTCGACCGCCGGCGAGGAAGATGTTATACGATGCATATGCGGACTTCACAGGTGAGTAAAAATTGAATTACAGTAGAAATCTTGAAGGATTCAATTCAGTCTTTTTACAAGAGTCAAACATTTCACAGAGGTTTACTATTAGAGGATACCGTTTTTTAGACGTAAATATGTCTACGGAAAGTTCTAATTTTATGGTATTTGTAAGTTCCACTATATCGTTTGTGAAAAAAATATACACATCGCACAAAAATAAAAGGAACAAGAAAGTAATTTTTTTTTTAGACATATTCAACACACTGTAACTATGTGAAAAATTATCGTATAGAGATGATTTTAAAAAAAAACTATTTTGAAGCTTGAAGTCTCTAGTTTTCGGATTTTTCATCAATTTTTTTTGTTCAGCCACAGTTACTGCGTAATCGAAAGAAATATCGCGAAACAAACATTTTTGAAAGTTTTTGTCGCCTTTAATTTTTGGTTAAATGCAAAATCGGACTTGTCCTTGATCATCAATATCTCATGAACTGCTGATCGTACATCATATTGGAGGATGCTTTTTAACAACTCGAATTAATCCTCTATATGTCTCAGCTACTGCTTCAGGGAAAAAATCGTTTGTACCTTCTCTAGTGATTTTGAAAAAGTACAAAAAATGGCATTTTCTAGTTTTTTAGTAAATCTTCCGCCACTTTACGAATAATGACCAAATTACTGATGTTTCCCGGTTTTTTTAAGCTTGAACATATCCCCAATAGCCCTGTGGAATTTCAAGTTGATCCGTTTATTCGTCTTCCCGTCCCGAATGATCAGTTACAAAAAAATTAATGGAACACGTTTATTGCCCTTAAACATCATTTAATGATTATCAACATGAGAAAAAAAATTCTCTACTTTTCTTACAATTTTACATCCTTATCAAATTTAAGAAGAAAAAAAAACCCAAAAAAAAATGTTTACAAAAAACAAATTCATTTAATTGGTACATTTATAAAAAATGTTACGTAACAATACCTGATAACTTTCGTAAAGATTTTACCTTTGCATATGGTATGAGAAACGTGAATTGTATCGTAAGAATGTTTTTGCGTTGAATATGAGACACAGCGTGGGATATCAACTTCTTAATCAATGCAATTAATTTTAATTGGCATGATTGTGCTATGCAAAGGTAAAGTCTTGTCCAAATTGATTAGGTATTGCTTCGTTAAATTTTTCACAAATTTCTTAATAAGCTTAGACATCAACTAACGCAGTTAGAATACAACGTGCGTAGTGGCTAGACAAAAGAGAGTTTCAATGTAAAAACGTTCAAATATCCAACAAATCGTAACATGGTAAGGTTTTGATTTCTTTGTCTTTCTCACGAAAACAATGTCGTGGAACTTATTGAAACTTCGAAGTTGTACTCTCATCGAATGTATCTACCTCTAATAAAACCGCCACCATTTAATATCCATCGATGAAACCGTTGATCATCCTCAAACTTGAAACGCTAATAGGCGACAACGTGAGACTTGAATACGTTTTTTTTTTTCAATACATTCTCCAGGGACGAGGGTCTTATGATTCAGTGCGAGCGATGTCTCGTCTGGCAACATTGCGATTGCGTGAAAGCAGACACGAGCGCCGAGTCGTATCTCTGCGAGAGGTGTCAACCGCGCGAGGTCGATTTGGAGATACCCCTCGAGGGCGAGGAGGAGGAAGAAGGCAAGAAGCAATACGTGACTCTGCTGCGGGGCGATTTGCAGCTCAGACAAGGCGACACGGTTTACGTTCTTCGCGATACACCGGAAAAGCACACGTATAAAACTATACAGAAGCCCGATTACGAGGAAATGGATATCTTTAGAATCGAACGATTGTGGAAAAATGCCCAGTCAGTACAATTGTTACATAATTTTCCGCAAATATGAATGAAAAATTGAGTCGACACTTTGTTAACGCTTTCATGCTCGCAGGGGCGAACGTTTCGTCTTCGGTCATCATTATCTTCGACCTCACGAGACTTATCACGAGCCAACGCGAAAATTCTACGAGAACGAGGTCGTGTGCGCTCCTCTCTACGAGGCCGTCCCGTGCGATCTTGTGGCTGAACGCTGCTGGGTTCTCGATCCCAATACCTACTGCAAAGGCAAGAAACCCTCATCTTTTTCTTTTCGGTGCAACACCAACCCGAGTTTCTCTCATTTGTTTTACTTTGACGCGACAAATATATTTTAATGTATTTTTTTTTTAACGTACAGGACGTCCGGTTAGTTCAACGCCGGAGCACACATACGTTTGCGAGTACAGAGTCGACAGAGCAGCGAGACTCTTCACAAAAGTGGCTAGAGCTCGTCATCAGGTTTGCGTGAAACCATACGCTTTCGAGGTCTTCCCGGAACGCATCAAGCACTACAGAACTTACTTGGTAAAAATTCATTTCATTCGAATGTGATAAGTTTATGGTACAGCACACCTGAATATGTGTCTGTGTTACATTTTAATGATAATCAGATGATAGTAGCTATTTCGATGTTTCTTCTCAACTTCCACTCGTAGCCGCACAGTCTCGAAGGTGTCGAAGGCGGAAGCAGCAAAGTATCGAAGGACAAGAAAAAGGCACCGATTCAAGAGACCGAGAACAATAGTGCGGTCGATGTGACAGAAACGACAAAAATAAATGGCAAGGATCAAAGTAAATCATTCAGCAGCCGTACACGTCGAAGATCTTGTGACACCAGCGTCGTCACAACGTTCGCAATGTCCTCTGCTCAGGTAAAGACTTCAAGGTCACAGACTGGTACAACTTCGAAGTTTCTATAAGTTTCAGTATATCGTTTTCGCGAAAAAAAAAAGAAAATCCATTTTAACATTCTCGTGAAAAATGGTGAATTTAACCAAAGTTGATATTTCTTACGGACTTCGCTAGTTGACATTTAAAATATCAGTTTGATCCGCAATTCTATGCAATAAACTGTCTTCAATCGTCCTGATTTTATCGCTCAAGAACGGCCTGGAGAAAGTTACGGAAACTTCGAAATTATACTTTTAGTGTACGTATCTGAATATATAACAAAAAAAATCAGTACCCTTCAAGGTAGTACGAGCATGACCTTGATCATTGAATCGCCACTAAATCTTTTGCATATGCTGCAAATTTAGCGTGGTTCCTTTTACAGCAAAAAAACGTGATGACCGTTGCCTCATGAACTTTTGTTCGTATTTCGCAAACAAACAAAAAAGAATTAAAAACAAAAAACCCAACTCTTTGAGAAGTTTCAAAGAATAGAATGATATTGTTTTGTCGTTGCAGAAGGACACGCAACGCAAGAAGTTAAACACGATACTGCTGAGCCTCCTACAAAGAATGCCAAACAAAAAGGATCCTCTCGATCTTTCGTTTCTGCTCGATCGCAACAGACGCAATCGCAAGAGAACCGGAAACCTGAATCCGTGACAGTGGATGACCCGAAGTCGGTGACACTGCGCATAATTGTATCAATAGTTTTACGAGGCTCGCGAGCCCGCACGGGTCACAACGAACAAAAATGTATCGCTTTGCGAGCATCGAGGTGAGTGTGTCGAAGACGGGCATGGACACACTTCCAACAATGACCAAGCAGAGAGCAAACGAGAATGACACGTGACTGCGCTGTGATATTCGCCATCACCCGGAAAGTTTGGTGTCGGATACAAAGCCCAGCCCTGTTAGTTGACACTGAACAAAAGAAACGAGAAAGCCACGAAATATCGAGAGGATATATTCTCCAAGATGAAGAGACAGGTTTGCCAGTGTATTTTTTATTCCTCATCCGTCGGCCTGATCCAAGCGACGAGATAACCCGTCGAGATTTTTCACTCAGCCTCTCGAAAATTTGTGTACACGTGCGTGTAACGTAATAACGACACTGAACGAGAGCGAGATATAGGGAGGAAGAGAGGAAAAGGCGAAGTTTTTTTTTTTTATCGAGTGGTCAGTATCGTTACGTTGTATCATAAATTATGTATTAATTTTTAACCGCGTCACATCATGTACGTAATCAATATCGATAATTAGATTTTTTAAAGCATCCCGTCCATTCAGCTTATAGCTTTTAACAGATGTTTATAGACGTTAATATTTATCTCGGAACGATATATGCAACAAGTTTAATTAGCCGTGATGCTCCAACGTAAAAAAAAAATCACGAAGGCAAAAAAAAAACGAAAAAATGGCAAGGTACGGGGGAGACTTGGATGGTGCGCGCATTTATATAACTGTCTCGAAACGAAATTTAAAAAATCCGAGTTTACCTCGTACGAATAGTTGCGAATGTAGTTCCGTGTACATGTCGAGTTTCCTGAAGATTAAAAATTACATATATTGTACAAATGTGTATATAAGTATAATCTATATACATGAATAGAACTCCTGGCTCGGAGATGAAAATCAAACCTCACGGAGACTCGGCGACATAACTACGTACTCTCTATATATTTTTCTTCGTTTTTTTTCCCCTTTCTTTCTCGAATTATCGGCAAAGTGCGGCCTCCTCCAATTTCGCTAAGGAACGAAATGTTGAAAAAAAAAAAGAAAGCAATCAGAAATGTGTACAGAAGTTGTATAAATGAATCTTTAATTTTTATCAGACCGAACGTTGTTGAGCCCAGAAAGTTGATTGTACAAATTTATAAAAAAAAAGAAAAAAGAAAAATACTCGCAATGTGCTTGCGAGTAGAGCTTTGTTGCACAAAGGGAATATTATATTTTTAATAACCCCAGCCCCCCTCCCCCCTTTCGCCCCCGGTGTTATTGGGATCGTAATTGTAAAGTAGCGTAGTAAACTATTAATTAATCTTTACCGACATATTTAAATTATTATTATTGTTTTTACAATAACGTATAAAGGGTTGCTAACGAAAAATCGATTCTCAAATGTATATACAAATCAGTACACCCCAGGCATACATATTTATTGATATTATTATTATACGCAAACACATGCGTACTCATGATTATTTTTAATGATGTTTTTTTTTCTTTTTTCTTTACGGCACTATGGCCTCGAGAGATGGATCAATTAATATATTTCGCAACGTCGACAGAAGAAAAAAATTCGAAACGTCGTCTTTCGTAAATCGTAATGATTTATATATCTATACCCTTCTGTGGCTATTCTTTTTATTTGTAATTTCGGCGACGTAACAAAGAAAACAAAAAAAAACATTCGAAAAACTAACGACACTGATTTCAAATATGTTGTGCCTGTTTAAACCGTTGATCGGCTTTAATAATATATACATTAGGGTGTGTAATAAAATCCACTCTTAGCCCTTTAAACAATAGATCTACGTATAAACAAAATTCATGCCAAATTTGAGCTCTACCTCAAGTCTACGTAGTAGCGATCGATGATTTACGGCCCCCTCTTGATGTACACGAAAAATTCATTCTTCAAGTTCAAAATTGAATAACTGAACCCTTAACTAACAGTGTTAAATCCGCTTAAATATTCTTAAAGCTGATTAACAGGTTGAAAAATCTTTTTTTCTTATCACTATATAATTACAGCTATTTTGAAAAAGCATGTATTCCTGTTAAAAATCAAAAAAGCTTTTATCAAACGGCTGTAATTTGCGTACAGATATTGAAATTAAAAAAAAAATTTGGCAGTTGCAAAGGTTAGCTTTAAGAATCTTCGAGCGGTTTTGGCAAATATTAATAAGTTGTTGAGTGTTAAGTTATCGAAGATTGAATATAAAGAGCGAATTTTTCGTATAAGGAGAATAGGGGATAAAATCGAGTGCTATCGCTTAGACTCGAATCAGAAAGCTCAAATTTGGCATGTATTTTTGTAATACCTAATGGTATTTTTTTAAGGGGTAAGGGTTTCGAGAAAAATTTGATCCATCCCAATATGTATACATAAATATATATATGAAAGAAGAAAAAAACTCGAATCATTTGTCAAAGTCTCTCGCGTTTTAAGTAGTAGTCATTCGATGCTTAGTTCTCGTATAACCGAAACGTTATTAATTTATTACATATGTAAAACTTTGCCATTATAATCCTCTTCGTATAGTATTAACGAATAAATTGCGAAGATATCACAGGATAAACGACACACCGAATTGTATATGATTTTATTTTTCTTTTTATTATTATTTTATACGCTCTATAGGCGTTGCACACAGTCACAATGTTAATACAACTGTATTGCGTTCGTACACACCGAGAATAGACTCTTTCCTAGAGCTTTGAGCCGTTCGACAAAGCTAACACGACAGTTCGTCGTCGCGCGTGTGAGAAATTTTATTTTTTTATTAGATTTTTTTTTCTTCTCCTTGTCAACCTCCATATTCAACGAAAGATACTAATTTTAGTAATTATATACAAATTATAATGTATTCGTTTCCGATGAACATAAAATATACGTTACAGCCTACGATCTTTCACTGTATCTGCGATTACCTTTTTTTGGTTTTTTCTCAAAGTTTACGTAGATGAGATAATTGAGCTTACTTATAAATGATAAATGATAGAAATATATTTCTTCAGAAACTTTTGGGCCCTCGATTTCTCACTGTGGATACGAATAATGATTGTGAATGGATGACGCGAAGATGCGAATTCGAATTTGAAGTATTTCTTTCGTGAGGGGCCGTATTTTGTGAGCGCATAAGCCAGAGTCCGTTTGAATCATTAGTAGATTATAGTGCGCTTAACAAAAATAAGTTGCAATCATCAATTATTGTACCCAACGAAGGACTGGAATGAAAAGTTTTGCATAAATTTTGTAGATTTAGACATTTTCACATGTTGTCTAAGGAGTCGCGGTAACGAAAATTCTTCTGCCACTCACATTTTTCTAAGTTTTATCATTAATATTTTCTTTAAGCATTCGATGACACCCTGTTTTTATTGTCGTTACGGAATCGTCAGAATTTTTTCATGCTTAGAGCGGTTCATATCAGACATGTAGAGTTATTTAGTATATAAATTATTAGATAGAAATGGGGCCAGCATGTCATCTCTATCAAGTGCTGTAGAAATTAGATGATTTTTAGAATCATCATTTTTTGTTGAAAGTTCGATAACTTAGCTTGAAATTTTACCGGTAAACTGGGATGTATTTTTACTTAATTTTAGACGAAAATCAGTTAATTGTTAAACATTTGGATTCGTGAAAGGAATACCTTAACTTCCAAGTTAACAAGTCTTGATTTGTTTCCAAATTTTTCTTCAAACGTGTTCTATTTGACGTACAAAAAAGACGTGCACGATCATGTGAGTTGTTGCTGTTTATTAATGAATTACCTCATCGATTAAGTATTTGTTAATTCTACTATTCATTAACTGCTGTGCGGTAGGCAAACATTTTTGGACAACTGAACGCTGCTGTTTGTTGATTTAATTAAAGAACGTACAGTGCATTTTTAGGTCATCTTTAAATCTAATTGACGCATACGTTGTCGAGGTGTTCAATATTCCTTTTTGAGAGTGTGAATCTGTCGGTAACCCATTAACGTCGAAAAGTTGTGATTTTTTAAATTATATTCAAGCCAAGTTTTTTATATTAACAAAGGAGAATTTTTAAATAAACTTGTGCTTCCCAGTACTTTCAGGTGTGCTCTCTCAGAATTTGGGGTCGAAATTGAGTTTTTTTTTTTCAATTATAATAATAAATATGGCAGCAATGAGATAAAAAAAAACAGAGAAAATCGAATTTTTTTCATGATTTGTTTTCTCATTGAAGACGCAGAAATATTTCATATTTTTTTCAAACATGAATGCACAAAATGGTTGTAGTTTAACAGTATATTTTTTAAATTCGCTGTCATCATTTATACTTCCAAAATGGCGACTTTAACGTGAAAATCCTAGAATATCCTTATCCTCAGCTATCATTTTACGTTTATTGAAAAATTGACAACCTATTATGAGTGTAAATAATAATCATTCAATTCATTAATGTTTTATGATAGAATATTATATTTTCAATGTGACGAATAAAAAATGAGGACCACAGAGGCTCAGGAATCTTCGATCTTTCTATATTTTACCTTGTTTTTTTGTACAGTTCATCACTTAACATCATTTCTAATATATATATTTCTATCTATGTACATTTCTATGTATGTATGCATTTTCTCAATAGTTAAACTTATAGTTGCTTATTCTACTCTCAGCGTGACCTAGAGGAAACGACATAGACGTGGTAGAATTTCTTTCTCATTTGAGATGCTTGATTTGAGTGATTCCCCTTGCCTCTCACTTTTTGGGGTGCTTGATTTGAGTCAGTCCCCTTGCCTCTCACTTCTTGGGGTGCTTGATTTGAGTGATTCCACTTGCTTCTCACTTCTTGGGGTGCTTGATTTGAGTGAGTCCCCTTGCCTCTCACTTCTTGACTTGAAAATAATATTAAAAATCACAATTTTTCGGCGTTAATCGGTTAATTTAACTGACAGCATTGAACAGACGTCCATTTAATAAATGCACTTTGAAAATTATTCTCGTCGTTAAACTCAATGACTTTCAAGATCAAAATGATATAACAACAGAAAAAATGGGACAATCTCTCGTGGCAACATTGACCTAGGTCAATACGTGGATGGATGACAGCTTTCCCGCGTACTTGCTTGCGCGCTGACTATCGGGGGGGGCGGCAGTTTTACTGAGTGTTCGATCGATAACATAACTGAAACACAGTGAAGATATGTATAATCGTCTGTATCGGCACAGATTTTCCACAGATTCCTTGTGCCCTCGTGCACACGCCACACAGAAGTGTACCAGGAAAGCGCGGCTGTGGGCAAAAATCTGATGGGGTCTCCGAAGAACTAGAAAAAGTGAAGTGACGAGTGTAGAGTAAAAGTGAACAGGATTGGATCGTAAAAGTCCGCGAGGGCATATGGAAGAATCTTGGATATAAAAAATAAAAACGATAATAGCGTGGCCGCTTCACGTTTCCGCCGCTTCCGTCTGAGGTATCAGAATTTTTCCAAATGCAATTCAAGCGCAACCGCTAACCCAAAGAAATGCACTATTCGTATTTGTTTATTCACGAATTATTTCGGGTGGAAACATAAAACGTGACCCGTAATCATACAAGACATTTTTTTTATTATTTATGAATAGGTGTTTGTACATTTTTTGTTATCCTCTCAACAACAAATGAATTAAAAGAACATATTGAGTGCACTCGCGTTTCTTCACGGCTGTCCGAACATATCGACTGAAATTAACACGGTTTTTTTATATACCTTTTCGCAATTGATAAACCTCCCGAAGACGTTGGACTCGGCTAAAGGATTTATATATATTCTACATACTACAGTAAAGTGTGTGGGCGTGCTTCTTATATCTACGTTTTAGATCGAATACATTTCACGATTTCTCTCTCTCTCTCTCTCGCTCTCTCTCTCTCTCTCTCTCTCTCTCTCTCTCTCTCGCTCTCTCTCCCTCTCGCCCTTCCTCTTAAAAAATATGTCGCATCTATCATCATTCACTTAACTGCGTCGATTTACTTTCTATTCATTAAATTACCATCTTTGCTTTTTTGTTTTTCAATTTTTTGTTACTCGTTTCGATCGTACATACGTTCTTGATCAACTTCGCAAAGCTCGCCGCCCCGCTGTACAACCCATAAACGTATCAATGCGACGACAACTAGAGACAAGTATATAATACAACGAACAGATCTGTGAAAAAAATATCCTCAAACTCGTCGCCGCTTCTGCTTCGCACCTCACGTACACTGTACATTCATACAATCGACGTTCGCGCTTCACATCATTTAACTTTCTTGCTCGTCACAGTTTAGGCTGCGGGGACCCGCAACGGATTTTCTTTTCACCATACCGGCGTAAGTTGTAAACACGCACGAACTCTCGAAGTTAACGGAACTCCAGCCTATTTTTTTTTCGTTTAGAGATTACAACCGTGTTTTTTTTTGCTAACCAATGGGCTAGCAAACCTAGCAAACCTAGCTCGTGTTTCAGTGAGTGATTTTGTATTTGTCGAATAACGCTACTGAAGCATTATTCTTTCAATTAGAATAATTAAATTGATAACTTACGTGCCGTGACTTTAAGAGGGGTCGAACGTTTCAATCGACGAACGTTAAAGGATGCTGAACTTTTTAGACCCAAATACGTCCAATAAGAATCCAACGTTGAAGGTTCAATAAAATTCGCGACATTTTTTTCGAGAAAAAAATTAACATTACCTCTCTGACATACTAAATTCGCTCGTTGACAATTAAATGTCAGCTCTTTTTTTTTATCGCTAAAAGGATATTCCATATTCGCGGAGGCTTGGAAGTAACACTTCTACTGGCCCTACCTACGGCTAAAAAAATTGTAGCTTTCAAAATGAATTGATGTAACGCTCGACCCTCCTCAACATAGCTAAGCGAAACGAGGACTCTTATAATTTTGAAGATTGCATCGTCGGAACGCAATAAGAATTAATTTTCTTGCATATCCCGATTTTTTTTGCACATTCAGCCTACGAGAATCAAATTTTTTGTTTTTAATGTAATTTCGTAACAAACCCGAATCTAAATCTGCGAAAAGTATTATGAAAAATAAAAAAATTAATGAAACTTCGTTGCGTTGCAACGATTTGAAAAAGTCGCTGGGTCGAAATTTGATGTACGGTAATGGAGCACGCGAGAGAGAAACGCTCAACGTTTACAATTTTTTCCTGTCAAAGAAACAAGCTCTACGCATTGTCTGTGCGACAATTTAAGAAAAAAAAGAACAAAAGAGAACATGGTACATTCGATCAAATCTTCAAAGTGTTTATTGCGTATTACATAGGTATTCCCACAATGACGTTCGGGCGCGATACACACGAGCTTCAAACGTAACGCGCTCTACACTTTTTCCCGTATATTTTGTTCTCTCGTTTATCATTACGTACACGTGTTTCGTCTAATTATTAATTTGCAAAAAATGAGGAATGTGAACACATAAAAAAATCACTCGAGTTTGCTGCAAATTGCAATACACGAAGTTTCGGTTGTTTTTTTTTTTTCGTTGATGCATACGACCCAAACGTAATATCGCAAAAGAAAGTTAAAAACGGGCCGATAAGATACGATACTTTTTTTTTCGTTTTCTGTTCTTGTCCATTTGCATGTGTTTTCCTGCAACGATAAAACGTTAAAACTATATTGAACAAGGAGGAATCGAAAGTTTTAAATTGCTCCGAGAGATCCTTGCACACACGCGAGAACGGGCCGGAATCGCTTTTAGGACTACCTACTTTGAAATCAGCGAACGTTCAAGTGGGGCAAAAAACGGTTTTTTTTCTTCTTTTCTCTCCACCATATCGCTTGTAGGTACACTGAGTTTCGGCTTATTCACGCATGTAAATTTGTACCATTGAGAAACTTGCCAACTCAAAATGTTCTCATACGTGTAAATATATTAGGGTACGTCGAAGATAAAAAAAATTTAACTTTTGCCCCTTTAAACAATATTATGAGAGTAAAAAAAAACTCATGTCAAAGTTGAGCTCTATAGTTCAAGGGTGAGAGCGCTTAATAATTTTTTTCTCAATTCAATTGCCCGGGAAATTCGTTCTCTACGTTTCAACTTGAATAACTCAACAACTAATTGATATTTGTCAAAACCAGTTTAAGGTTCTCAAAGCTCATCTCCGCAAATTCAAAAAGCGTTCTTTTAAAATCTTGACATTATTTTTAAACAAATTAAAACTATTTAAAAAATGTACGTATTCCTCTTGCAAATAGAAAAAAAATATTCCATTAGTTGCAATTTGTGTGAAAAAAGTTTGCTCGAAGAATCTTCAAGGGGATTTGAAAAATAATAATTTGTTATCGAGTTATTCAAGTTCGAACGTAGGAGCAAATATTTCATGAAATAAAGCATAAAAAGATTAGCACATAGATTGTAGTTAGAATGCTCAAATTTGACATGAATATTTTTTTTACTCAACGCTATTGTTCGACAGGTTGAGCGTGGAATTGTTTGTTCGACACATACTAATACGTATGTAGACATACATGTGTGCCTATGTGTGTATATATATATATAATAAAATCGAGAATAAAGGAATAACTGAACATTGCAGTAAACAATCGTCGAAAGAAGCGTGTATCTCGATAATAAAAGATGACAGAATTTGAAGCATCAGTACAGATCAACACGTGCGATATTTTAATTTTATTTTTCTTTTCAGCAATCATTTCAACCTGGGAAATCTGTACATATTTACACAACTTGTCATGAATTTGTTGGATGTTAGGAATAGCGTTAATCCTAACACACAAAGGCGATACACGTTCGTTTTTTCCTCGCTCTCAATCTCTCAATCTACCGCATGTTTTGTTTTCATTTATAATTCGTTTTGTTCTTAGTTTTCTCTTTTCCAACTTCATTAGATGCGATTATTCGTTTTTTTTCAATGCGATGCCCGTAGGATAAATAGACCCATTATTCATTAGTATTTCATAACTAAAGAAGTTTATTTATAAAAGGAGATTAACTACAGTCCAACATATGCCCCTTACGTGTTTTTCGTTTCTCATCTCCGCGCGTTTTGGATTATCGCAATCCAACGTAAGATCACAGACAAAAGACACGATTCCCAATAAAAATTTAGACACGACGCAGTTGTCGTTTTTTTTTTTGCTTTTCGCTTCTCGGTACCGCACAATTTCCGCTACGCTCCGACCTTCGAAGAAAGTTTACATTCTCATCAAGCAATTCGTCGATAATGCGACATTTTCCTGATACGAGGGAACGAAACGAGGCATGGTGAGCGAAACATCAAACGATGCGTGTTTGCGACGAGTCATTATTTCTTACACAGTCGTAACAGGTTTTCGTCTGCGTTTTTCATTTGCTTCCCTCGGATTTGCCGAGGTAAAAATATTGATTATCCCTACTTTTGTTGCTGCGCGTTTGTGTTAGAACTTTCAGCAGTGTAGCCGTAAGATGGTGTGTAACCTTGCCAGGCCGATTGATAACTCCCGTACGTGGAACTTGTACCGGTAGATGAATTTCCCGACGGTGTACCGCTACTCGTATTTCCCTGGAGGTAAACAACGGACACAATAACGTTAAAAGTCTGCGATATTCTTTCGTTGCGTTAAAATTTTTCAATGCTTTCTATCAAACGAACAAACATATTGCTTCCCGGTAGATATCAGAGGAAAAAATGTATCCGTACTTGGTTCTATGAACGTACGAGCAAGTTTGAAATGACTTTTTCGCAATGCCTGCCCCGAAAGTGCGATTTTCGATTGGTGTTTAGCGTGCGGAAAGTGGCTTATTTCTCAACGATGCTTACTTTCCCGCACTAGTGCGGGAATGTGAGACTTTCCCGCACTAGTGCGGAAAAAAATCTATTTATAGCTCACTTTACCACATTGATTCGCGAAAAAATGTTTTTTTTTCACAGTTGATAGTTTTTTGTTCTACGATTTTGGACCGATTGAACAAACTTGAATGTAGCGAAATTCATGTCATATGAAACGTCAACTTATCACAGTCGTATTTTCTGACAAGGAAATGATCTGAACTGATGTGATATATTTGAATATAATTGTTATTGGTTATGTTGAATCTCAAATCCCACTTTCGAGACAGTCATTGCAAAAAATAATGTATGGGACATGTGCGAAAAAAAACGAATTACATCGCGCGTAAGTTGCCGAATTCGCCTCGACTTATGGTGCATTTCTCACTCGTACTCGTGTGAAATGCACCATAAGCCTTCGGCTCATGCGGCAACTTCACGCGCGATGGAATTCGTTGTTTTCCGCACTTGTAGCATAAATTACTATTGTCTCGATAAGACAACAAACTAAAAAGAGAGTCAGAAAGTGAGGTACGAGAGGATTATTATTGATTGTTGTAAGGCGACAAGACTACCGCAATTTTCACGTTAAATTTTTCATGTTATTTAGTAGTGTTTCCCCTACTAGATACAACATCGCAAAAATACCAAAGTCTTTGATGCATCACGGGAAAATGCAGTGCAATGAGACGAAAATACACTAGGACCTCGATTTAACATACAGTGGCGTGATCAGCACCGCTTGGCACTTGCACGAGTCGAGGGTGCGCAGTTCGTCGCTTGTTAACTCTGCACAGCTAGCTTCTTGCTTAGCGGTGCCGCGATAGGCGTTGCACCGATCGATTCGGGTCGTACAGTGGTCGCGACCGTAATTCGAAGTTTTTTAAAATCCAGGTCCTAGTGTATTGCGGACTATCGACACACTGAGATTAAGATAGGTCTCGAGCGTTCCAGCAATGAATGTCAAAGGATATGGATTTTTTTTTTCATGAGGATATGCCCTTATAAACGTTCAATTATGACATTTCCGTTAGTTACATAATATCGTTTTCGAGGGAAAAAAAACATATGAGAATCGAGATCTAGTTTTTCATTTTTATAAACTGTCCTACATTGCTTAGATATTAATATTTTTTCACGAAAACGATGTAGTAAAATTTATTGAATCTTCGAAGTTGAAATTTTGTTTGAGATATACATCGAAAAAAAAATCTCAAGCATTCATCGGTAAAACGCCGATCAACAGTATATTTCTGAAAAATTAAGTATTCAAGTTTCTGCAAACGAATTGTTTCTACATCACGACTTGATGTTTTTCGACTTTTTTTTCGAATGCCATCAACATCTGTAAATTAATATTCCTGAATCTTCGTCCTATCAGATTGATAGGATAGACAGCGTAGTATGAAGAATAAGTTACAGAAACGGAACATTTTTTCGTGTTATTATTTAGCTTGGAGCACAATCTTTACCAATAATAGTTTGATCAATCGGCTCTGTACCTTTGCAACGTAATATTTCGCTCTTACGTGCGAACTGATGAGATTTAGGTGTGTTGACAGTGAATCGAGTATCCTTCGTTTTACGTTTATACAAGTTTGTCAAATATAAAACCCATAACCGAGCGATTCGTCGCCGTTTTCAAATCTCACTAATATTCCTGGTTATGCCCAGTGAAAAAATCATCGTAAAACGGTCGATCTGAAGCGCGAAATCTTTGGGTTTGTGCAAACACGCGGGCTTGAAAAATTCGTAAGAGAACACATATGCATATGGCATCTATGTATATACGAATGTGTATAATGATGAGGAATAGATTATTTGGCATTTTATACCTTACTTTCTGTTCCACTCTCGCGTGACATAAACTGGGAGGGGAAGGGCTGATTATTGTTTGCTTACAGCTTGGCTACCAGCTGTGGATGTCTGACCGGTTGGCTGTTGCTGGCCCCAATACTGATTGTAATACTGTTGATTCCAACCTGCCCAATTGCCATTTCCGTAGCCCTGCTGGCTATAATTTCCCTGACTGTAATTGCTCCCTTGTCCGTAACCCTTCCAGCTACCCCACGACTGTTGTTGCTGGGCCCAGCCCGGTTGGCTGCCCCATGAGGCTTGCTGTTGCGACTGGCTTCCCTGCCAACTACCGCTTTGACTGCTTCCACCCCAGCTACCGCTCGGTTGTTGCGAACCCTGGTAGCTACTGGAAAAATCGTTATTTACAGTCAAATGATCAACCGGGTTTCAATACATTTTCGGCTCAACAAGGCTGTGTACACTAAAATATAAGTACATTTTACGAATTTTCATTGGGGACCAAAAGTTACTTAGAAACGTAAACACTGAATACGTTTAAAAAAATAAATAAAAAAAATAGGCTCCATTATACTTTTTTCTCATTCTCGACTAGATTTTTAAATCCATGGGTTGGCTCGGACACGTTTGTTTTTCTCTCGCGATTTTCTTATTCTCACAAACTTGCACGTCACTGCTTAGGAAATGGCAATAAAAATTTCTTCTTAGAGAGCCTCGAAAGATCCAAGATTTATCGCCAATTACCTCTATAAAATATTTTCCTCGTTCTTTACCGTCAAGTTATTCAACCTTTTGTAAAGTAGTACCGTTTTCAAGATGCCGGGCCAACCCGAGAGCTATAGAGTTCAAAACTAAATATCCAAAGGAAAAAAACGTTCTTTCAAAAGAAAATGACAGAAATTAGGATTTGGAAAAAAAGTTCCTCAATTTCGTTTTTCTGGCAACATGTGATCGAAAAATCGCAAAAAGTGTATCTATACTTTCGAGCCTGTATATTTAATCGATAAGAATTCCACAAGCGTTTTGTCCCAAACTATGTTCCCGCTTACTTCATCGAACCCCAGCCTCCTTGCCGCGAGGGGGTGGAACGGTTGCGATCCATGCCGGACGTTCTTCTGTCGTGGCCGCTGCTGGCGCCTCGTCTGTCGTTACTAGGCCTGTACGAGGATGGTTGACCACCGGAGCTACCACCCCGTCCGCGCCAACTGCCACCCGACTGACCTCCTCCGTAACTGCTACCGCTGCCACCACCACCACCGCTGCTGCTCCCGCCGTGTCTCGTGTGACCGACCGAAGGCCTTGGCTGTCTGTCCCTCCATCCACCGCTGCTACCACCGCGCCACGTGGAATTCCGATTTCTGTCTGCGTCTAAGAATTTCAGTTCAATTTAAGCATTCTTGCCAGTGACTCTTGCTTTTATCATACATGAATTTTGAGTATCGAACGACGAACAGAAGTAACATAAACATGTACACTACCGGCGAAACATACAAGTACACTTTACGAATTTTCTTTCGGGATGGAAAGTTACAGATGTCGGCAAAAAAACTAACATTGGAATATATAAGGTAGTATTCTAAAGATAAACAAGCTCCACTACGCTTTTTCTTTTCTTATTCTCTACTACCTTTTTACTTACTAGATGACTTTGAAAAATGTTGTTTTCTTATTGCGATTTTCCTACTCTCGTAAATTGGCGTGCCATTTTTTTTTTAGGAAAGCCAATAGAAATGTTTTTAAAGTATTCCTTTCGCGTAGGGCCGTATTTTGCTGGCGCATAAGCCAGGGCCCTTTTGAATCATTAGTAGATTACAGTGGCGCTTAATAAAAATAAGTTACAATCAATAATTATACCCCACGATGAACTGGCATAAAAAAATTCGCATAAATTCTGAACATTTAGACATTTTTACACGATCTCTGAAAAGTCGCGGTTATGAAAATTATACTGCTAGTCACATTTTTTAAAGTTTTATCATTAATATTTCCTTTAAACATTCGGTGACTTCCTGTTTTTGTTGTCGTTACGGAATCTTCAGAATGTTTACATGCTTAGAGCAGTTTTTATCAGCCATCTAGAGTCATTGAGTATATAAATTATCAGATAGAAATTTCACCACCTTGTCATCTCCATAAAGTGCTGCATAAGTTAGACGATTTTTAAAATCATAATTTTTTTGTTAAAAGTTCAGTAACTTGGCTTGAAATTTCATCAGTATACTAGGATGTATTTTTACTTAATTGTAGACGAAAATCATCGAATTGTTAAATACCCGGGTTCGTGAAAGGAATACCTTAAAGATGCGTTGTAACTTGAGAACTACGGAGTTAACGACAAAATATCTGAAAGGCCCAACATCCGATGAAAGAGATCAGACTACTTCAAAAAAATCCAGAAATTTTGCTTTTACGAGGGCCGAAGAACCGCGACGCGTGTATCCATACTTTCCGTGTATAACAGTAGTGCTGTGCGCGTGAAAAAAAAATTGAAATTTTGTCTCGAATGTACGGTGGGACAATTACAATTGTTTCTCCGATCCCGATGATCCCGGCTGTCCCTGTTGTCCCGACTGTTCTGTCGACTTTCTTGCCGACTGTCGCGGTTGTCCTTGTGGTTGTCGTTTCTTTCGAAACGCGGTCGCTTGGCCGCCTGCTGCTGTCCGTAGCCTGCTTCTTTGCCTTCTTTGTTGTACTTTTCGATAAGTTTTTTGCCCTCCTCCGCCGGCAGTTCGACCCACTCGACCATGTCGAACGTCTCACCGATCACTGGAGCACTGAAATTTGCTGAAATTCCAAAACGTTGTCACCGCGTTCGTTTTTGCGCGAGTTCGTTAAAGAAAAGAAAAAAAATCGGAGATCTTTCGTTTCTCATCGACGAACCTTTCATTTCCAAAACTGCAGATTCTGGAACAATTTCGCCCTCGCTGCTCGTTCTCTTGGTTGTGCGATTTTTGAATTCTTCATCTGTGGGTATTATGACTATCGCACGCCGATAATAACCGTAGAAATTACGCATTTTACGCCGCTGCGCCGACGGATACACGTTCGTCTGCGAAATATTTTTTCGTTGATACAATAAAAGTCCTTTGGCTCGTGAAGTTTTATATCAATAACAATTTTTTTTCTCGTATTTTCTTTTCAAACTCAAAGCTTCCGAACCCGTAGGTTTATTGCGTTAATTATGCTACAATTGGGCCTTACCTGATCCAAGATATAGTTTCGTCTCCGAGTCGATGCTAATTCCAAAAGTTTATTGAGACATCTGGTACACTTGTCTATGAGCACTTCCCATCGGCCGGGATAGTTTCGTTTGCGCGGCAAACCAATTACCTATTGAAATATTTCGTTATAAACGATACGTTTTTTTTTACTCAATCATACGTAATTAACGTAGCATTGCTTAAAGCGACTAGGCAAAAGGAGCGTACCTTCATTTTTTCAATGAGACTGTTGGTACCAAGTACATTGTACATTTTCTCACGGTGATTATCCGCGTACTTGGTGGCCCAGACAGTTTTACCGGCAGCCGGTAAGCCGCACATCATGATAATTTCGCACTCCTCCTTTTTCTCGGGTCTGCGGGGTCCAGGTACACGATTCTTCAAATCGACCGCGCCAACCGGCACGTAACCTTTGAGAATTTCTTCGCACCAAGGTTTCTCCTGGCCGAAGTTACAGACGAAGGTACAATTTTTCGTCAATACGTGTGGATAAAGGGGCTTTCCTTCGAGGCTAGTTTTCGAAACTTTGAAGGCAGGACCCATGTCTTTGCCGTTTATCGTGTACGAGATCGCGAGGTTTACGTCATCGGTAAAGTCGAGATAACAACCGACAACGTCGTCCTTGCCGAAAGGCACACCGTAGTCGGAGAACTTGTTGCCCGTCGAGATTTTGCCGGTTCCACCGAATCCATAAGTGAACGGTTCCTCGCCCAATTGCATCGATGTACCCTGTACCGACCAACCGACCCTTAGAACATGGGGCGATTGTTCGTCCTGCAAATTCACTTCGCAATGCTCCGTTATTTTGGCCTCGTAATAGACCTTGCCCTCGTTGAAACCGTAGGACGCCCTCGCACCCGCCCAAATGTAGCCGAAACCGTCGTTGTGCATCGCCGTAGCCGACAAAAAGTTCTCCTTGTCGATCACGAGGTTCAAATCGGAATCGTCTGCGAACAAATACAAAAAAAAACGAAACTTTGAGCTTCGTCACGAACACTTTTAGCGCAATCTGCTTGGTATTGTATTCGCTCAATTTGTAATCGCCGTAGAATTGGCTTTTGTTGGATCTGTTATGGATTATTTGCAGAAGGAGGGTATGATCGTGTCACTGTGTGCGGAAACGTCGGAGATTTGAGCGCGTTAGAGACAAAAGAGACTCCGAGGTTCTAGGTGACAGACTTTCGAATGCCTGCCTGATCAACTATTGAAAAAATATATTATCTTTATTCACAGAACCTTGGAGACATAACAGAGTTTCAGTCGGTTTTTACCATCGAAAACTCCGTCAATGAGCACATGTTTGTTATAGGAAATGTATTTTGTTTGTTCGTTAAATCCATGTCAAACTAATTTTAGGGCAACACGAAGGTCAGAATAAAAGGAATATCGTTATGATTGAGAAAAAACTTACACCAGGACAATACAACGTCCGTCTCATTGAGCTCGGGCTCATCGGTGGGACGACTTGGCGGCGGCGATTTTCTCTTTTCTTCCTGTGGACTCGGCGACCTCTTCCGCTTACGATCTTTACTGTCCTTCGTGTCTCGATCTTTCGTGTCGCGCGCCTTGCCATCTTCCTCCTCGACTTTTACATTCTTCATCTCAACGTCCCGCTGAAACGAACGAAAATATATGTATAAATACAATACCAAGGTTGTACAAAGTAACAGGTACAAGATTGTATTCTTCCGCTACTTTGCAAGAACGAATTGAACATTACCTGCTCTACGGTCGTTAAGACGTTGTCAACATTGAGCTTTTGGTCGACTTCCTCCTTCACCGCGAGATCGGCGTTTGCGTCCGTCGTGTCTCTACGATTCGAAGAATCCTCGATCGCTTCGTTCTCCATTTTCACGGGGTCCTCGCGATCTTCAACTTCGGATTTAGCTTCCATCGGTTCGGGCAATTGTCGGTTATCGGTATCGGTTTCCATCTCCTCGTTTTCCAATGCGCTTTCATCTTTCACGATACCGTCAGCCGCGTTGAGCATTTCTTCCGAGACTAAATGCTCTTCCGGGACCGACTGGTCTTCCGGGACCGACTGCTCTTCCGGGACCGGCTGCTCTTCGAGAACTGGCGGTTCTTCGAGAACTGGCTGTTCTTCGGGAACTGGCTGTTCTTCGGGAACTGGCTGTTCTTCGGGAATTGACTGTTCTTCGCGAACTGGCTGTTCTTCGGGAACTGGCTGTTCTTCGGGAACTGGTTGTTCTTCGGGAACTGGCTGTTCTTCGGGAACTGGTTGTTCTTCTGGAACTAGCTGTTCTTCCGGAGCTGGCTGTTGTTTCGAGACCGGCTGCTCTGCCGGCTGCTCTTCCGGGTTATCTTCGGGAACCGGCGGTTTCTCCGGGATGGAAAGTTCTGCCGGGACTGACTGTTCATCCGATACTTCTCGGTCGTTGTATTCGGCCGTATCTCTATTTGTGACGCGTGTATCCTCGACCGTTTCGCGATCATCAGCGCGCGAACAAACTTCCTCTCTTTTGTTCGAAACTCCCTCTGCATTTCCGCGTTCCGCAGAGACTTGTTCCAAATCCTGTTCGCCAGTCGTTACGCCCACAAGCTGTTTTTTCTCTGTAACTTCGTCAGTAACGTCACTCACGATTGGCTCACTAGTCGTCACATGCTTCGGAGATTCTGCATTCACATCACCCGTCGCTTCGATCGTTTCATTCTGATTATCGCGCTGCTCTGCGGCATTGTCTTTGTTCCCGATCTTGGCCCGCTCTTCTCTCTTAGTCGCGACGTTCTCTTCCACGATTTTCTCCGCTTTCTCGGCTATCGGTGACTTCGTCCGCGATATCTGTTTCTCGACTATCGGCGTCAATACGATTTTTGCATGTCCCCTTGCGGGAGTCGCCTTGGTTGGCGTGCTTCTCGACGACCGGCCTGTCGTTCTATTCGGCGTAGCCGGCTCCGGTGTCTTCTCACGCGCATGTTTGTGCGCCGCGACCGCAGCACTGTCATTGCCTGAATTTACCTCCGCTACTTCCTCTTCAGGTGCTGGAATACAAAAGTGTATATTTATAAATGACGCGAGCACCAATGGCGATATTCAGGGTCAAGCAGCCAGGACCGATACTAAGATGGGTGGTTCTTCAACTTGCCAATAACCAAGCATCAAACAGTAATACTCCGAAGTTACATGATAAATGGGATTGATGAAAATAGCTCAAGTTGTACAACTTTTAAGTCGTACAGCTTAAGGGGTACAACTTTGCATATAAAGCATGTAAATTTTGTTTAATTGGAACCAAGGGCTAACAAAAATACCAGTTTAGCAGGCTGCATTGCAAGTTAAGGGAGCGTAACTCGAAGTACCGTAAGTCAGGATATTACTTGAATAAGAACATTTTCTGAATGCAGCGCAGTCTGTGCAAAGCCAAAACCACAGGTACCACCTATGGGTTGAGCAAGGTCCTACGGCCCGCAATAGACATTGAATAAGGATTTTTTCGTTTAGACACGCATACTAGATCAAAGTTCGATTCAGAAGTTTCTATAAAAAACACTCGATGCTTTTGAGAAAAAAAAAATTATAAAAATATAAGCAATTGCCAGTAAAATTTCAGCTCAACTCGTGATCATTTGTAAGGAAGAGTATTGAAATCTTGTATACTTTATTTTTCTCGAAAACAATGTGTAGCAACCCCTATGGAAACATTGAAGGTAAAATTTTGTTGTGCGTATCTACGTCGGAAAAAAAAATTGGTCATCTGCATCCGAATGGTTTTTCTTGGTTCGCCGTTACAGAGATAGCTTAAAACAATGGTGGACATACATGCCACGGCTATACATGACGCATAGATAAATTTACGTGTACATGCATGGGATGTGTGTATATGTATTGCGTTACGTGTGTATAAACAAAAGAGCAAAACGCTCGTGTTGTTGGAAAAGTTACGGATTTCGAAGGTTAGTCGCTCAAGGCGAAATTTCATAAGAACGATGGACAACAGGAGAATGAAAAACAATTGATATCAAGAGGCGTCAGCTGCGCGAAACAGTCGATTCGACAAGAACACGAACGAGACGGGAGGATTCACGCTATCGCGAGGCTGTTTTTTTTCAGCTAGTTTTTCGTTGGGTAAACATTGCAACAGATGATCGTAACGAGGCGTGACGCAAATAACGTTTGAGCATTTGCGTTTCTCCCGAATTCTCGTAAAGGGTGCAAGAATGCTAAAAATGTTTGGGGAAGCGTGCGTGCGTTTGTTGACGCGAACAAAACGTCTGACGAAACTCACTGTCTTCGGTATCTTGCTCCAACGCCTTTCTCAGACGTTCGACGAGAACAGGTTTGTTGCCCTTGGTGTCCAAGCCACGCTTCGAAAGTTCGGCCCTAAGCTCGACCACTTTCAGTTTCGCTGGATCCATCATTTGACGATCAAATATATGTGTATGTATGTTTCTGTATATATATATATAAATAAACTTTCACCACCGATGCCGCTCGTATATTTTCACTCTTAATATAATGTGTCGCTTCGCGAAAAGCCCATACACGCGCTGATGACCCGCGCTACTCGTTACAATATGGCGGACGCGACAGCAAACAACGCTTCGGCCATCTTATTGAGTGTTCCCATTGGGAGCGTCGTGCGAGTTTTTGAAACGACGCCGAAAACTGCCCCAATCCGATACCTCGTCTCATAAGCATCAGCGAAATTCAAGCCTCGCGATTGGTCGCTGTTGCAACACTGCGCGACAAAAAGGGCGCCTTCCCTTCGTACGCATATCCTCTAGATAGAGCGCCCTTCGTAATGTAGCGATCTTCGTAGAGATGATCGTACGTGGATAGATGGCGCCCCGTTTATGTTCCACGACCTTTCCTTTTGTCGCGTTCATTGGCTGGAACGCGACGAGGCGATAAAATCGGGAGTCCGGAAAAGATTGAATTTTTCCGTTATGTAATATGCATCGCTTGGTGCGATAAACCGTTGGTAAACGACTATTCAATGAGGTGAAAAAAATCATTGCGCGTACAAATCGGCGGGAAAGTTGAGTTTTATCCTGATATGTATATATCTATACATATAAAACAGTTCCGTGACTGTCTGAACGACATATAGGGTGCAGTCGGTAGTCCAAATTGCCCTTACGGCGTACCTAGCGTGTTTATTGTCGATCTGATTGGTCCAACGGCGGTCCTAATTTCGCTTTAAACGCTCTAACAGCGCAATTCGAAACTCATCCATAGGCAAGGCACAACCTGAACTGCTGAAGATAGAAACATGAAATTTGGAAGATATGTTCCTTAGGTGTAGAGGTGCACTAAGAAAGGATTTGTCGAAAATCAACTCTTGAGAAGGTGAAATGGGATGTAAAAGTTTGTATGAGTATTGTTTGTTGTAAAAAATTGTATTCCTTTTGTGTATCAACTTGAAACTTGGTATAAATTTTCTTAAAAACAAATAATAAAACGCATATTTTAGGATTATTCAAAACAACCACTAATTAGAGGTGCAACGGAGTGTCGAAGTTTGTATGGGAAAATAGAAATCCCTGCTTTTATTTCAATGAAATTTGGAAGATACGCTCCTTAAAGGGGGTAGAGGTGCACTAAGGAAGGATTTTTCGAAAGTCAACCCCCGGAAGGATGAAATGGGATGTAAAAGTTTGTATAAAAAATTATATACCTTGCGTGTATCAACTTGAACCTCGGTATAAATATTCTTCAAAACAAATAATAAAACGCATATTTTAGGTTTTTTTGAAACAACCCCCGATAAGGGGTGCAAGCTGGTAATGAAGTTTCTATGGGGCAATTTCCACGCGGGCGGAAGCTTTTATATATATATATATATATATATAAGCTCGAAGTGCTCATTCGCTCTCACGAATAACGTAACAAATATCGATCGAGCTTCCGGGAGGGGGGTGCACGATTTTCCTGACTCGTGCGCGATGCACACGTATAATTTATAGTTGCAATGAATTCTCATCGTCACGATTACATATTGTAATAAACAATCCTGTGGGACGCAACAGGTTTGATTCTTATTGATACGGTAATCGGGATTTTTGTTGTTGTTGTAATTTCAGGACGCGCAAAATACGAGCCGCGATAGAATTTTCGCGGCCCCGGACGTTTCTACGAATTCTACACTTCAAACTGTCGTTTTAACCGATCGATGGAATACAAGTTTTATTATCATTATTATTTTTTTTTTGCAGATGACTCGAGAGAGATATATTTATATATATATGTACACTCGTAATACTAGCGTCGTATTGAAAAATAAAAATTATCCCCTCAATTTCACAACGATTGATAAATGTATATCAATATGGTGCTCGAGACGTTCGAATATCGGGATAATGGGGGAATTGTGACTTTCGTCCCTCGTACATTTTTGGCACGGGATTTACAATGTTTTTCACACGTTTTCTTTCTTCTTCCTTTGCTTCACTTTAGATCTTTGGTTATCGATAAGTTATTTATAATTTTGTATTGCGAAAACTTACGGTACACGAGATTTTGTGGCAAAATTGATTTTTCCTTGTGTTCAATTTTGGAAGCTTTTTCGTTTACAAATCTCAACCTGATTCGCTGTAAGTGTCTAATGTACAATAGCTTACGTCTATTTACGTCGTACAGGGACTAAACTTGAGAAATTAAAATAAATTATATATGTGTGTGTATGAGAAAAGGTGATTTCGAAGACTTCGAGGACACATCGCACAGTAGCCAAATATTGTCCCCTATACTCGACGCGCCGTAAACCTCAACTTATTCAAAATCATCTTTCGATAAATGTTCAGAATATGTATATAAAGGTCATTTTAAGGACTCTTGTCCGCAAAATTGACGATTCGTTTGAAAAAAAAATTTAAGGTCGTCAATAGAGTCAGGTGTGCTGAAAGCCAAAATTACATATAACGGGTTTAAAATGTACTTTCCCCATATATATATATATATATATATCCACACAGGGTGTCCGAGATCTAATGGCCAATAAAAAAAAGTTCGATTCGGCACAAAATTCCGTATCGAAAAGTCTTAAGGTGTTTTTGGATTGCATGTACTCCTGGCGAGTTATTAATAATTGACGTTGACCAATCAGAAGCCCGCAACGTCCACGTGGACGTCGGTGAGCGGAGCAATAAGCGTGGAGTAGCGAGCTTCCCACCACGCGACCACACTTCCGATTAGTCGACTTTGAGGCGAAGAAGCGGAAATTTGCTAACGGCAAGTTCTTAGAGAAAAATAATATGTCGACAAAAAGAAAATCGTCAAACTCTGCGTCAATGAATTCTTTAGAGCCAGATGATTCGTTTTTTTTTCTAACATAACGCTCTGCAAGAAAATGCCGGTAAAAAAATTGTGAGGTTATATTGCCTTTGTACGTGCCCTTAAGGTATTCCTTTCACGAACCCGAATATTTAACAATTAACTGATTTTCGTCGAGAATTGAGTAGAAGTACATTCCAGTATACTGGTAAAATTTCAAGACAAGTTGCCGAACTTTAAAAAAAAATGACGACTTTGAAAATCGTAAAATTTATGCAGCACTTTATGGAGTTGACATGCCAGCCACATTTATATCTGATAGTTTATATACTAAATAACTCTCGATGTCTGACATAAAATGCTCTAAGCATGTAAAAATTCTGAAGATTCCGTAACGACTGTAAAAACAGGGGGTGACGAATGTTTAAAAAAAATATTAATGATAAAACTTAGAAAAATGTTACTAGCAGAAGGATTTTCGTAACCGCGATTTCTCAGAGAACATGTGAAAATGTCTAAATCTACGAATATTTTCATTCCAGTTTATCGTTGGGTATCATAATTGATTGTTACTTTTTTTTTTTGAGCGCCACTGTAATCTACTAATAATTCAAACGGCCCTGGCTTATGCGCCCACAAAATACAGCTGTTTGCGAAAGGAATACCTTAAGGGGGTACACCCGAGTAGGCGGCGGAAAAAATTGGTGAATTTTGAGAATTATTATCTCAAAAAATATCTGTCCGATTTCATCCAAGTTTGTTTTATTCGAAAGTATAAATATTGAGGTACAGTGGGTAAAAAAGTATTGTACACCGAGTGTTTTCCAAATTGTCCTACGAAAAAAAAAAATGCTTTAGCATTTAATTTTTTTTTTCGAAAATATTTGTTAAACATTTTATTTTTCTTCGAAAAAAAAATGGTAAAGTATTTTTTTTTCGCAGGTTAATTTGAAAAACACGCGGTATACAAATACTTTTTTACCAACTGTATATCGACAAATTTTTAAAATAAATATATATTGATTGGCATTTATATATATATAAATATATAGTGACTGACAATTTTTTTAAATTAATATATATTGACTGGGAGCATTGTTATTGTGGCTGGCGTAACACATGTCCCTCGCTGGCAGTTCCCATGATTGCATGCATTCGTGTGAACGGAAACAAAAATTTCGCAAAGATTCTAAAAAATTTCGAAAAGTATCGTAACAAAAAGTTTGCAAAGATGTATTACAATATGTAAATGTAATAAATGTAATAAAGTAAATATGTAAATGTAATAAAGACTTTCGCATCGTAGGATTTTTTTTACACAATTATTATTTTTTTAACAAGCCAGAAAGGTCGGAAATTTAGGTTGAAAAATTAGTGTAAATTCCAATCAGGCGCGATTTTGTGGAAAAAAAATGTTCAAAAAATCCCACGATGCGAAGAGCTTTATACATTACATTTTAAGAATGTTTTCGAAATTTTTGTTTCATATCAACCGACTGCATGCAATCATGGGGACCGCAGACCGGACCAGCGAGGGGCATGCCAGTCACAATAACGGTGCTCCAAGTCAATATACATTTATAAAAAATGTTGTCAATATACATTAATATTTATACTTTCGAATAAAACAAACTTGGAAAAAATCAAACAAATAGTTTTTGAGATAATAATTCCCAAAATTCACCTATTTTTTCCGCCGTCTACTCGGATGTGCACCCTTAATAATAAACAACTCGCTAGGCGTTTATCTAGTCGAAATATAATTTCTCATTATTCACCATGAGTTCCGGTCCACCCTGTTCTATTTGAAAAATACTGAGAATTCGATCTTTCGTTGCTTCTATACGCAAAGTTGTCATACATTTTTCTTTATGATGCGCGACAGCGCCTCTACCGTTTACCTTTTCTTACGAAGCTACGAGAATTCAAACAATGTCTATTTCAAATTGTGACGCGCACAATTCGTTTATGGCACAAACGCAACGATGATCGGGTGAGCCGCATATACGCGTTGGATTAAAAAAAAAATAAATACTATTCGGGGAAAACATCAGATTCGAGTGTACAGTTGCGATTGCCTCGTAATAGACTTCAATTGTTGGTTAAATTAACATAGAGTCTCTTCCTTTCTTTCGTCTCACTGAAAACGCATTTGCGCAAAATTGCCTCAGCACTTAATTGCCTAGAGACTTAAAGTAATAATAAAAAAAAGCTTCAGAAGATTTGATGACTAGATCGGGCGCAGTGATTTTTAGGCATTGACGGATCGCTCTAGGTACGCATTCGTCGTGTCCCATCGATCGAGAAAAAAAAAAACTATCGCGTCTGTGCCTACAAGTTTCATTAATTCGTGAAATAATATTTTTCCTATTCACTAAGAATATTCACGAGTTTCTTATATAAGAATATATATATGTGTGTGTGAATATTTATATACAAGCTGACAATTATAAGGTGACCATGTATTTTTCAGGATCTTCCACGAAGAGTTTTCGACCGAGAAAAATATGATTTTCATTGGATTTTCAATTCCTCTTCGAAAAAAAAAAACTTTTTTCGTGCATCCCGTCATCGAAAACGAAAATTATCAAAGCTGCATTTCAAAGTCGGAAAATAGAATTGAATTCCATTTTAAAAAAAGTTTTCTTTATGAGCGTTTCATAATCGAAATTTGATTATCTTTAATCTGCTGAACTCAAAATGGAATTTTTATTTTTTCCCGTATGCTCTATTTTTTCTGGCAAATAATACCCGTGACAAAAATACACTTTTTTTTATCGAAGAGGACTTAAAATAAATCATTACATATCGTAATTTTCTCAGTCGAAACATTTCCGTGCCAAATCCTTGAAAAATACATGGCCACCTTACAATCGTCTCCCTGTATATGTGTGTGTGTATATATATATATATATATATATATATATACACTCTGAATTCAGAACAATTTTCTCCAACGCAATAATTATCACGAAAGTTGGTGCGCGCCAAATGGGCCAATGCGTATTCGCCCAACTACCTCATTTTACGGCCAAAATTAAGTATAAAAATTTCACCCACTCGAGAAGACGACACAAGATTATTCTCTATTTTTACGAGTTCGTACGTCGTATCATTTGTGTCACTGTGTTTGATTAAAATCGTTCGATTTGTGCACTTTTGACTGAAAATGATCTCGATTCGTGCAATTTTCGAGAATCACTCCCGATTATGATTCGCTCAGAAAATTCCGACTACATTCAACGATGATTTTTTATTTTTTACCCCAGCATAAAATCGTAGAATAAAACGGCAACTTTGACGCCTGCTTCCAGGCTACTTTTGCATTACGAACTTTCCCTTTGAAAAAAAAATACACTTTTCTCATAGTGTACTTATAATAAAATCTTGTGAATTCTCGACAGAGTCAATATAAAATACGCTCGATTGTTCCGAAAAATAGATTTGATAGCAAAACGCGAATGAATTTCTCTGAGTTGAAAAAAATCTTTAATTTTTGTCGAATTTAAGGAGGGTCGAGCATTGCACCGACTAATGTAAAAGAATACCGATTTTTTAGCTATAGGTACACCCAACAAAAGTTCATACTTCGGCGTTGCTATAAGTTCTCAATCACAATTTTCTCATAGAAATTCATGAATCTAGCCGGCAGTTATCCTTACAAGCACAAACCTCCATAGAAAATCTTGAAGTACAGATGGAGCCAAATTGGTCCCAAACTGTTTTCAGCTGTAAATTTCTTGCAACATGTGCACTGTTTTAATTTTTATACAATTTTTGTAGTAAATTCATTCATCTTGGAGGCTGCGCGGATAGGCTTTTGTAAAAATAAAAGAAATATTAATTTGTCGAAAAAGGTGGTTGAATTCAAGGTTGCGCGTATTGCTGTGCAATGTTGGTGTCAAAACGACTCCGTGTGTACTCGAATGGTTAACGACTCTTGTTAAAGTATCGACTGTGCTCATTGACAATAGAAGTTCCGCTCAATTCATAATTTTTCATGAAAAACTTTGCTAAATTGTCTGCATTAAAAAAAAATTTCCACGAAAGCCATGTAGTGGACTGGCGGAAACGCCGAAGTTGAACTTTCATTGGACGTAAGTGCGTGTAAAGAAAAAAAATCAGTACGCTTCAACATTAATCGGCGAAACGCTCGACCCTCCTCCTTAATATGAAATATCTTTGATCGATATTCGTTACCCAAATGCTTGTCGACCTATAGAACGTAAATTGTTCATTTTGAATGTTCGCCGGTGCGCACAAAAAATATTCCAAAGTCTCATTTTGGAATTATAGCAAATGGGTTGCGCGTTCTGATTCATTCGAAACATCGCGTAAGATCGAAAACGTCCGTTCGCTACGTGAACGGGCAAATGAAAAGTGGGAAGAACTAGCGTAAGCGATGGCGAGTTTTGTTACTAGTATCGTGGATTCTTGCTCGCAATAAAATCGTGGCGCGTTATCATACATTCTTTGATTGATAAAAACTCTCAACCTCACCACGTGCAACTATATACGCTACCCTAATGTATCATTAGTACAAAACTGGCCACGAGCGACGACCGACTTGGTGCGAATAGCGACCAGAATGGCTGAGAAGATTTTGCATATTCGCAATTTCCTGCTTTCCCACGATCTCTGCTGTGACACTTTCTTCATGCTCGTTGATCGTAGGGGCTCAACGGACTTGTATCGACTCCGAGTCGAACCACGTATCGTTTGAACTTCGCAGTGACGACTCGCGTGACCATATCAGAGATTCACCGATGGCACGGACCCAAGAGTTACGGAAGCAAATCCAATTGGTCCTTCTCATTCGCACGGAAGAACGCGGCGAGTTTTATCCGCGATCCTCTCGTTCAATAATATCCCGAATAATGATGATAGCCAGGCCTGGGTGGATGATAAGCTGCCGGGCTTACTGGATAAGTGGCGTTGTAACCGGTAACTGCAGGAGGCGGTGAGGGCAAGATTCTTGCCTCCACGGTGTCGGGCACAATGTGCGAGCCGGACGAGCCTGGAGGTTGGGGGCTCATCCGACCACCGGTCGAGTGCAAGTGATGAGATCTCGAGAGGCTGAGATCAACGCTGTGCCCGGGTGTAAGATCCAGACTAACGATCCTCAGTACTTCGCTATGAGGATAGAGCGGTGGTGGAGGCGGTGGAGGGACCGTCGTTGGGGGCGGCGATATCGAATAGCCGGTGGTTCTGCTGAGATCGACGCTCTGCCTCTCCGTGATCTCGTACAGATGATGATGATAACGGGTGTTTGTGATTTGCGAGCCAAGGGGATGATGGAAACCTCGCGCCGACATGTCCAGTCCCTGTAATTCGCCGTTGCTCAGCACCAGTGGCTCAAAATTCGTTCTCTCCCGCGTGAATTCGGTATCGAGCTGTTCGTACTTGTACGATGTTGTGAGGTCCAATTGAAGCGCTTTCTCTTTCACAGATATACTCAAGTTTTGAGCGACCGAGTCGCCCTCGTCGCTCGACAAATTGTCACTTGTCACTTGATGATGATGGTGATGATGATGATGATGATGCTGCTGCTGATGTTGCTGCTGCTGCTGCTCCTGATGATGATGATGGTGATGATGAATTTCTTGGTAGCGATTTTGATTGGGCGTTGACGACGGTGAGGGGAGCTCGTCTTGCTGCAAGTGAATGTTGTAAGCACCGGGTGAACCGACACGTGGCAGATCGTCCTGCGGCAAGTATTGCTCGATACCGTGACTCCTCGGTGAATTAATATAATCCACGGGACGATGAAGATGATAATCCATGTGCACGTGAGAATTCGGTGTCTTGCGATGGTCCTGGCTCATCGAGGCGGGTGACATAAGATCGTCCTGCTGTTGTATGTAAGGATCCAAATGTGCCTCATTGTGTCTCGCTTGGAGTTGACTCGAGATCGTATATATGTTGGTGTCGCGATCGTTGTCATCGATCATAGGGCTCGTTACTGCACCGATGTCACGCTCGGCCGCGTCGAGTGCTGCCTCCACGAGTAAACTCGCGTTCGTACTTTCCGGTCTGCGATATAAATTCAAGCCGAGCTTAGCACTGCTCATCAAACCGTTACTCGTCGTCGCGCCGTTCTCATTTCTATCCTCGCTCTTCTTCATACTCGCGTCGTTGAACTCGTAAACGTCCGGCCTCGTCGTCGTCGTCACGTCGCTGTGATGTTGCGTGACGAGCTCCGGCTCGTTGAGACCGTTGAATTGGCCCATCCACTTTTTGCTACCCTTACTCTGCAATCGCGTACCGTAATAATCAACCTCCCCGGGCGCGCGTTCGTTCTCGAGGGGCGTTTCGGGCAACTGGATATCCTGATGCGAACGCGGTGAAATAGGCGAGGGGGATGATCTTTGGATTTCACGCTCTTGTACTTCGTACTCCTGTATATCGCCATCACGCGTGTCATCGCGTTCGCGCGACTCGCATTCATGCATCTCGCGTTCTTGCATTTCACGTTCTTGCATCTCTCGTTCTTGCATTTCACGTTCTTGCATCTCGCGTTCTTGCATTTCACGTTCTTGCATCTCGCGTTCTTGCATTTCACGTTCTTGCATCTCGCGCTCTTGCAACTGATGATGCTCCATCTCACAATCCTGCAGTGCGGAATCGTGATTCTCTCGGTCTTGCTGCAGATGGTTCTCTTGCTCGTCTCGATCGAGTATATAACGATCGAGATTGTAACGGGGTGTACTGACAACGCTGTTCTCAAATTCACTCATTGTTGTCGTGGTCGTCGTCGTCGTCGTTGGCTGAAACGAATTAATCGGAAGTTCCGCTCGGGAACTGTGCTCCGAGCTGCAATCCTCCAATGACATCACACTGTTGCTGTTCTCCTGCTGCACAAAAGTAAAGATAGAATCATTGGATCGTTACCGAAAGAATTGCCCACGCGATGAGCTCGCACGCTCTATCGAGGTGATATTCGTCGATACCTGAGAGGATCTTCCGTCCGATTGTTGGACTTTCTGTCCGTCGATTCCCTCGACGAGACCACCGCTGTAAGCGTCAAACGTGTAGGCAACCGACCGCTCGATTTTCGGCATCATATCCTCGCTGAGCCCGTGAACTTTTTTGTAATGAAACTGGAGACATTGCTTCGTGGTGAAGGCCGCTTTGCAGTCAGTCTCTTTGCATCTGCGAATAGCTATTGCCTTTACATCGATTCTAAACCTTGCACATGAAAGAAGAAAATATTGGGAGATAATAGGGGTCAGGGGTGAATTAGGCAACCCAGTATCGTGTCAATGAACACATTTGATATCGAAAAGAGCCATTAGAGAAGGAACGTTGGAAAATACGCTCGAACAGGATCATAAAATAACAAAGTTCTCCTCACTTGAATGGTTTGACACCGCTGTGAGTGAGCATATGAATCTTCAGATTGCTCTTATTCTGAAACATTTTTCCGCAACGGTCACAAGTGGCCGCGCCGACAACATCCTTGTGATGAACTTCCTTCATGTGACGTTGAAGCGCTGCCCTTGAGCCGAGTAGTTTCAGGCACATTTTGCACTGGAATTCTCGGAGCACCTCCGACATGTCTGTGCAACAAGTATTGTTTTTTTTTTCGGTCCCGTTTTTCTTTCACTCGAAAGTGACCAAAGTTTCTCGCCTCACGATCGCTCGAATGTGCAATCGTCGACCGGTACTCACCGCTGTGCATCCTCTTTATGTGTACTTTCAATTTCTGCGGCTGGCAAAATTTACGACCGCAAAAGTCGCATAGGGGCCTCGAGCGTTGAGGATTCTGCGAGCATCCGTACGTTCTGTGCATCTCGAGGTAATTCAAGCGAAGGAAGAATTTGCGACAGTACTGACACTGATAGGCGCCCCGACCGCCGTGCAAATCGGCCGCGTGCTTCATTATGTTATCCTTTCCCAGAACCGCAGCTCCGCAAACCTTTCGACAGACAGATTCAGCGATTAATCTTATGAACGATAAAAAAAAACAATTCAATCATTAAAATTTGCTCAGAAATTAAATACGATTGGAGCAAGATCGACGTGTCGATATATTGCAAGGAATACAAGCATAGGAAAACAGGAATACACGTGGGAAGATATTGGGAAGACGATGCGATCAGCGGAGAAACAAAAGAAACACGGGCAAGGATAAGATGTGGTAATATCGGAAGAGACGGGGAAAGAACGGTATGTGTACTCCAAATATAGAGTATGCAAGGAGGCAACTGAAAAATATAGGGCACATTTGCGAGCATACAGAAGTCAGTGGAAAACTCAATCAAGAGATAGCGAAGAAACTGGAACAATGATTGTAAAAGAGTTGGGGGATAGAAATACACCGCAAAATAGAGGCACAACTGAAAAAAGCAACTGGCAAAACAACTTCGTGATTACATTAGGCAATCCGAGAAATTAGAATATTAGGGTAGATGTGAGATAATAAAAAAACCGATGATAATATTAAGAAAACCAATGTAAACACGTATGTAAAGGTGAAGGGAAGAGCACGCAAGTAAACAGGAGCAAAGTTTACTATTGCAGTAAACTTTACTCGTTTTCTCAGAGATTGTTGACATTTGGGCCAAAAAAGAGTGGCACAATCGGTTGACTTCCTGCAGGTCACGTTCTGCGTCGACTCTTTCAGAATATACAGTGGATCAGTGGTGAAGGGGTTGCGAAAAAAAAACCAAAACTACGAGGTCTGGAAAATAACTAGCAAATTCAACTGCCCAGTATATTGGAGAAGTCTTAACAAGCCCAACATATCAAGACAGGTGCCCTTGCAACCTATCTTTTTCTAAGATCTTAATCGGGAGATCGAGAGTTTCACCGATTAATGTTAGTGGATACCCATTTTTGTTTACACTTAGATACGCTGATAATAGTCCAACTTCGGAATTTTCGTAAGTTCCACTATATTATTATGGAGAAAAGTTCAAATCTCAATAGTTTAACACAGTTACTTAAGAATAATGGCAAATCAGCCTGCAGTTTTATTGTCAAAGAGTGCAGTTACTGTTCCATCACGAGTCAGTCAACTGCGCAAAAATCCATGACTTTTCGTAAGAAACTGAGCTATCACACCTACATTTTAATACTTTTTTTTCGAAAACAATGCAGTGGAGCTTATAAAGCTTCGAAGTTAAACTTTTATGGACGTGTCGACGTTCGAAAAGAGATAAAAATAAATTATCTTTAAAAATTAATCGTTCGTGTTCGTTATATCTCAGACCCTCGTACGTCTCATCTTCTCAGCTTCGCTTGAATTACCTTGCAATGATATTTCCTTATGGTCAGACTGTATCTTGTGTCGTGGAAGATGCAACAATGGAGGCGGTAGTATATCGAGTGGCCAAAATTCAAATTACATCCCCCGCAGTCTGTCGATACAAGAAGAAAAAATATATATTGAACTTCCCATTGAGTCGGATTATTGGATGGTTGAAGGGTTTGAAGCTCACTGGTTTTGTCGATTTTATTCTTTCTCGTCCACGCGGAGGATTGGGAGTCAGCCCAGTAAGTCAATTCCATTCCCTTGACGATATTCCGCGTTGTTACGAGATACAGTTCACCGTTTTTCGTAACAACGGTCACACTTCTGTCCTCTTTGTTATCGGCCGGTCTCGTGTAACGTATCCAGTTGCTCTTCAATGGGTTCGTCGTGCTCACGTACGAAGTCTTTCCGTCGTTGTCTATCTGCAAAATTGAAGCAAATATTTCACCACTAAGGAAACAACGAGTGTTCGTGTCTGAGGAAGCGACGACGATTAAGTGTGGACTAAGAGAGTGGATCGGACGGGATCGTAAAGAGAGTGCTGGGGCTTACGAGGTTACGTACCTCCCAGAGATGTCTCATGGAAAAGTCGTCGGGTATATCCATCTCTTTGATGGGATCGCCAACGAGCGGTCCAAGCTTAGCGTAAATGGGCAACGGATTTGACGCGTAAATGCCGATACCGTGTTCGAGGCTCGAGAGTCCAAATTCCAAGCAATCGGGCAACGAATCTCTCGAGTACAATGGTCTGTCGTCGTTGATGTGGAGTTGCTTGTCCTCGCTCTCGTTCTTCGTCTTGGTTTTACCGGCCTGTTCCGCGCCCGCGTTGTCTTCATCAGACTCGTAATTCTCGTCGTTCGTAACGGCGTAGCCCTCGGATATGGGATCCGCACTGGCAACGACTTTTCTCACTTCGGCATTATCGTTGTGCTTCGCCAGCCACTCGCCGTAGCTCAGACGATCTCTCAGATGAATATTCGTGGAGATCAAAGGACACGAGTCTTCGATGTGACGATCGTTGCAGTCCTGGCACATTTTGATCTTTATCGCGAGTCTGTGGGGTTCCGAAATTTCTCCCATCGTGCTCTCGACGAGTTCGGTCGAAGTTTCGACGATGTTGAAGTTCGCGACGGATCTCTCGTCGTTCGTCGCGTCATCGGGTATTGTTTCATCGACGATTTTTTCGTCTCTAACATTGGAATCCTCGATTACACCGTCCTGCGGCGCTTTGCGAACGTCGTGAAATTTCTTCGTTCTGTGTGCGATCGACGAGGCGGCACGTTTGTGCTTCTTTCTGCGGCGTTTGTGAATAATCTCGCTCGTCTGCTTCGTCGTGGTCAATAACGTTTCGCTCGTTCTCGTAATACATTCGTCCTGTTTGCTCGGCGACGGGTCGCGTTTGCTGTGCTTGCGTCTCTTCTTGCCTCTCCTGTCCGCCTGCTCCTTGTTCACGGTCTTTTTGCTGCGCGTTGTAACAACCGCATCACGATCGTCATTTGCGGATCTATCCTCTTTGGAGCTATCTTTCTCGCTTTTCGGGACGTTTGAAACGTCAAAACCGTTGCCTGCAACTATCGCAATCTCGTACTCGCTACTCGCACGCGAGACTGTTGTTCTTTCAGCCTCGACATCCGTGTCGATTCTGCTCTCCGTTGCGATCGGTTTCTCGTCGTTGCTAACGATCGACTTACCGGATCTCTTGTTTTTGTTCAAATTTCTCGCGTCTACGAGATTCTTTTTGTCGTCACCATTGTCTTCCTCTTTGTCGTTCGAGGCATATCGAATCAACGACTGTTGCGCGTTCGGCGACAAACGCTCGACGACGATTCTCGGGACTGGTGATAAAAGACGCGTCTCGTTCGACGTTTCCTCAGATTCTTGAGCCTCGACATTGACCCGCGATAATACGGATTTCTCCTCAACCGAGGTATTCTTCGTGTCCGCCTCATTGTTATTATTCTTGGAATGTTTTCTTCTCGTCCGTTTCTCCCTGTGATGCTTCTCCTTCGTCTTGTGTCGATGTTTCACCCTCGTACGTGACTTTTCCACGTGTCCCTCCTGGTTCTCCAACTCGACAGTGGCAATTTCTGGTAGCTTGGCCGGTGTTGATTTTGGAAAATCAGGCGTTTCAATGACCACCGGCTCTGCCGTAACCGCGCCCACCGCTGGCACGATACATTGCTTGCGCGGACTTCGACGCAACGGCTCCTCGGATCCGAGCAAATCTCTCTCCTCAATCTTAATGACATCCAGATCATTCTCCTTGTCCTGATCCGCCTTCCAATCACCCGCTTTCGAGCATCTTCCATCTCGCCTGTCCATAATAAACATTTATTTATTCACGCATACATGCTACTCATGTTCTCTTTGTTCTAACAAAAATATCCTTCTAATTCGTCGATAAGCAATATTGACGGATATTGGGATTCGGTTATCGAGAGTGATGGACGAATGCTCTAATGGATGAAATGCGCTTACTAATTATCAATTATTATTCACAATATTGATGCATATTTATCAAGCACAGGATTATTGTTGTAAACTGCACTTTGTTTTACACAATAATAACGATAATGGTAGTAGGTCACATTCAACAGCAACAATTATAAGTGAATACGCAGAGTAAAAAACAATCGTAAGTCATTAAATACCATCAAACGCGTGGAGTAATATTTCGAAAAAACAATTATCGATCGCTTTTTCGCGCGCTATCGATCACTATCGAACTCCACCCCCACTACATTGCCCGAGACAAGCGGTGACAGTTTCGCCATGCGGTTATAATAACAATAATTCCGAACGAGCAAAAATCCTCGAAATTTCACGTACGCTCTCGCAACGCAACGACGAAGATGAAAAAAAAAAGTGAAAGGTGAGATGTGAAGAAAAAAACAATTTTAAACAGGCATACCTGATGATAGGTTCGGCAAGATCGAGAAGATACGAAACAAGCTCGTCATCTGTAACGATAGACAGACGCTTTTTCAGCATGAACCATCTCTTTGCGTTTTTGACGTTGACGTGTATGCTACGAAATTGTTTGACGATCACTTCCGAACTCGCGATTTTACAGCCCTCGAGTCTCTTGCCAATTCGCGATTCGCGCAAATTATTTCTCGTGCTTTTTTTCGGCATAACTAAACATTATTGTACGCTTCGTTGGCGCGTTCAAACGAGCGTGTACGCTTTTCCCGAGGCGCCTGTCCCACAATTGTCAACTTGACGAGAGTTCCACGAAGGGATGTTTTCGCTAGCCACCTCGCGATCCCACAGCAAACTCGCACACCCGATCAAACTCGCGTACCCCACCATTCTACCGACGCGACGATGCGTTAACACACTCGCGCGCACGTTTTAACACATTCGGCCGACTCTCGCTGACCACACTATCGCACACCACCATATAAGCGCGCGCCCTTGTGCCGTATAAAAAAAGAAAAAGGAGTCCCCTTCCAGGTCATGCTGTATGTCTAGTTCGTGTGTTATCGATCGATTCGCATGTTGTTTCTACCTAATATACGACGACGACGCTCTTCGCAAGCGTCACTGTGTTACGATGGCCTCCTCCGCGCCCCCTAACGGATGAGCCCTTTTGCTCTCTTTTTCTTCTCTTTATTATTCCCGTCTTATCGCTCTACGTAACTCCAGTCACCTGATTCAACGTATGCGACCTACAGTTCTGGGATATATAGAAAAAACGACATCTGAACTTTTTTTTCATCCAACAACGCACGTGTTCCTTCCACCCGTTATTTTCATAGTACTTTCCGAACTTTCAAACAAGTGTCAAAGTCCTTCGTCTGAAGCTATATATTCGTAGTTTTTCTCTGCACCATAAGGCTACTTTTATTGTACAAAAAAATATATTGTAACAAATGTCTTACAGAAATGAACGTTGAAAAGATATCATACTTGGGGATGGAACCATAATTTCGAAACGTCTGCGGAATATCCTGTAAATGTCCGTACATTGTAGCGCCAATGAACTCGCAACTTTTCGTAATTTAGGCAAATGTGCAGAAACTGTTGCTTGCGCATTGACGTTGGTCTGTAAATGCGTTCGCCACTCATGATAATAATTGGTCCATCTCCAGTAGACTCGTTTCCATACATACATATATATATATAATAATTATTATTATTATCTGTACGGCGTGTACAAAAGTAAGTGTATATTTAGATCGATAGGATATATTTATAATGGCGGGGCAATGCACCAAATAGCGACATTTCACAAAAATAGGCTCACTGAACTTATGCAAACTTTCGACGTATGAAGCGGATACTGCGACATGCCGTACAACTGTTGAAAAACTTCCACTTTGCTTCCGTCTCTCGCTTTTTATATCGTTCTAGTCGAAAAATATCCACAAAATTGAAATAACTAATTGTAATACTAAAATCGTATTAAAAACATTCATGTACATCGGGTTTAACAAAAGACTCCCACACACCATTTATTTCTTCCCAAATTGTCATTAACAGTCACATACTGATTCATTTCACAATTAATCTCTATATTATATCTTTCGTGTAGTTACGGAATTATGAAACGAATCATTAGAATTTGTGACAGGATTTCAAATTTAGCGCGCATTACGCCCTAGCCGGAAACGAGAATTGTTGGACGTGGCAGGAGGCAACGTGTCCTTGGTTCACGTCGTACTTGCATATAAATGTATATATCGATATGATCGATATCAACGACTGTGCTGCTTTTCGTCACGTTGCCGTATTGTCTATAGCGACGGAAGTTGGAGGACAATTTCTCAGTGATCCCAGAGGATCCCTCAGTTTTGGTCGGTGGGCTCTTATACACGATACGATAAGAAGAGAGAAAAATGTCTCGTCGTGCGCTCAAAGGGATAAATTGGGCGGCTATCGCCGAGAGGGTTCCTGAATCGGACAGGGCCATTTATGCCACGTTCAAATCGAAATCCGACCAATATCTTCAACGGTTCGTAACACGTTCCACGAGAGTCATCGCGACATATACTCCTTAATTATTATATAATTTTTGGGGTTTCGTGATGAATTCGGAAAATGCAAAGAAATCCTTTAGGTTTACCGGCAGTTAGTCAGATTTTCGCTCGTATTTTCTTTGGCAATTTCACATTTTTTGTGTCGTTAGAGATTGAATTTTTGTAGGCGCTCTTTGAAGAATCGAAATTATTTCTCAATTAACCCTTCAGAGACTCATTATGAAGTACATTGGTAAAAACGAACTTTTGTCATCATTGTCTCAGAAACTCGCGGTTCCTGGTTATTCCGAATGAATTACGTTGAGGTCGTTTTAAATGTATTTTTAACATTTCACTGTGTTCTCGTAGGCTTTTACCCCAACCCTGGGCTTTGACCCTAAGATTCCTCAGAACGTTGTACATAGCGGCTTGTTTCCTGATGCGCTATCTACGCTGTACCTCTGTCTGTCCCACTCGGTAGTCCGTACCATTATATCTCAATTATTCGTTTGTCATGTCGGAAAGACAGTTGCACAGTACCGACAGTATTTTGTAACTGATGTGGTTAAGCGACAAAGGTATCTTTCAATATCCGAGATGAGCAATTCTCCACCAAACTTGTGTAAGGGCAAACAGAACTGCGAAAGAACTCAAGCGAGGCAGCATAGAGTGGCGGATAAAAGGACACGAGGATGAAAACATTCTTAGGTCTTTATATTGCAGCAACTTATCGACCAAAATGTACAACTAGTATTCGTACAATTTTGGACAAGTTCCAAGCAACTCTGTAATCTGTTGATTCCTGATAGAAATACATTTAATTCTCATGTTGCAGTGTTATGTCGCTTCCCGAACAGCCGGTGAAAATCGATTGGGTGTATTACAAGAAGCAGGTTCCGGTAGCTGGAATGGTGGACAAATTTCAGAAGGAATACGAATCGCTGTCCATCCCTTACCCAGCTGACAATTATACCGCGATGATCGAAACCCAAGGAGAATCAGCTGTACGCCAATTACTGTAGTTTCCTTAATTTCCTGCCGCTGCTCAATTATAACGAACCTCGTGGCTCATAAAAGATTTTTGCTTAAGGCGTTTATTGGGAAGAATTCCCTTTAAAATTATCCATTATTCACTTTCATTTACTTTTAATTTTGCTCTCTACTTTAGAAGAGATGAAAAAAGTAGCTAGTTTATCCCGCAAGAGAGAGGAAAAGTAATGACGCGAATGATCTCATCTTTTCTCGCATTCAGATGCAAGCGGTCAAGGATTTTATCGAAGCATCCAACAAACGCATAGCCGAATACCAGGCCGAGATGGAACGGGTGCGAAGTCTCATACCTCTTGAAGAAATGACCTTGGAAGAATACGCAGAGGCGTATCCGGATCAGGCTATTAACATTGACAAACCGACAATTTGGCCCCACATCCCTGAGGATCAACCCGGAGAAGATCCCGAGCCGATGCCGAAGGCGGAACATTGATGGATCACTACTGTTCCGTAGTCCGTAGATACGTCATATACAAAGCGAAGATTTAAAAGAAAGTCGTACTCAGTTTTAACACATCGGATTGCGACGAATACATCATTGTCGAATACCTTCGAATAAAAAAACAGAACTCTTTCGATGCACTCCTGAATTTTTCGTTCATCAGTGTCGATTTCGTCGTCTTCCTACAGCTAATTGTTTGATTATTAATCTACGATTCGTTACATCAACGATTTGGTTTGATTTGTTGAAAAATCGTCGAAATATATGGGAAATTCGTCCCGTATTCGCGGTAGACAGGACCAAAGGAAAGTTCGCAAATAAACATTAGACATTGTAACAATTCGATAATATAATTTCATCAGGCAACATTGAATATTCAAAGGATTTTCTCCATTCGTTACCCTCGCCGTCGCAAGTGGATTACAATCATCACAAGTGACAACACGTTGATCTTATAGCGCAATAAGTATAAATTGTCTTAAGTACACGCAGAATAGCATCTTTGCAATGTCGCTTTGTGAGCATCGATGTGCTTATTTACGGAGAGCAATGTGGAAAATAACGTTCATGTTTTTTTTTTCCAAATTCCGATCTCCATTCAAATCTTCCGTTCAAGTATGAACGTTTGTTTTATTTTTCGCGACAATTATGTGTCAAGATGTGCACTATATAACTTTAGGATCGCACCATTAGGCCTGTGCAGCACTTAAGGAATAACAACTAGCTTTGATATCTGTGATGGCAAGAATGTTTTTTTGTAGCATTTTTTTTATCTCGACCGCGTATACATTAGAGTATCGAGAGAAAATGATTTTCAATTCTTAGCCCTTCAAACAAAAATATTAGGTATAAAGAAAATTCATGCGTTATTTGAGCTTCGAAGCCGTTTAAAGCTGAACAAGACAGCTTCAAGAATCTTCAAACGGATTCCACAAATATTAATTACGTGTTTGGTGATTTGAGCTTGAATGTAAAGAACGATTTTTCCGTTTAAATCAAAAGGAAAGAAAAAAAACTATTGAGCGCTATCACCTCGACTTAAGTTGCGCTCAACTTTAGCATGAAGTTCTCTTTATTTCTAATACCATGGTTTAAAAGGGTATAACGCTTTGCTCGGCACACTAATTCTCATATATATATAACTTGACAGTTAAAATTAACAAGTTTTGATATCTACTGAAACGTGAACCTCGCTAATCAACTGTCACTCAACGACATCTAGTTTGCGAACTAACCCGACAACAGAAAAATGGAAGCTTCACTTATTTTCATGTTTTTATACACAAAAGAAATTAACATCAGCGACGATTTTATTCTTCCTTTACGGATGCAATCTTAGCGATTATATCTATTGTCACGAGGACAACTTTAACAAATGGAAACAAAAAACGAATGTAATATCCATACATTATATATGATTTTAAGGAGTAACATTTAATCGGATGATTTCTAGATACCGAAATTGTGGATTGCCACAACGAACTCTTTGGAACAATTGACTGGCGCTATATTGCAACAGATCAATTTTCTGTACAATGAAACAACACGCGGGCATTTATTGTACATTATAAACTTGGCTTTATTGAAAGTCGGAATGTTTACGCATTATCAATTCTACTATCGAATACACTGGAATGAAGCGAAATGACAAATGTGAAAAGTATTCATTTTCAGATATTCTTACTGCTAATAACATCCCTTATTCAAGCGCCGCAATATCGGGCAGTTTGATCAATTTATTTGTTTCTTTCGTCCTACATTCTCAATTTCGTAGAGAAAAATTTAAAAAAATAGGAAATTTAGGAAAATGTAACAAATATAACACTAAATATAAATAATTATCAACAAACCGTGGTAAAATATCAGTTCACCAAGACTGGCTCAGTAAATGAGTATTGAGCATGTCAAGCAAAGTTAAATGAACACTGCCGATTCTCGTATATGTTGGTATTCAGCCAAACAATGACAATTTGGAAAGAGCTAGGAAAAACGGATTATTCGTTTCAAAAGGCATCGTTAACGTAGCGTTTTGCCTATAATCAAATTTCGGAACGCTTTCGTGTCTGATCTGTCCTTGTAGGAATAGAAAAAAAATAAGGAACTCATTTCGATCGTCGGTGAAAAAAAAAAGTGACCTAGCCTTCTAATGACGAGATTTCAACGAAATTTTACGATTTCAGAGTAGGAGCGATCAGTCCTTTGAGAATGTCGAAGGTATTTCCATCCGGGTGAACTGTAAAAACGTTGCCATTTTTTTCCTGCACTTCTAAATAGCCGTAAGTATCGATCCCTAGTATTTTAACTTCCTGGGACTTATTGTCCGGAGTGATGACAGTTATTTCGTTATCGCTGTGGAAAAAAAACAACAATCGATCAGTAAGTTCGTTATTGACGACACCGAGAGGTCATGTGGAAATGATCTCTTGGTCAGATGAACGGACAAATCGTATTGCGTAAGTAAACCCCAAACAAACTCACGTATGCATCCAGGCGTTATAATAAAGCTCGAATAGATGGGCCATATTGCCATTCTGTACTATCGTGTACAAATTCTCGAGTTCGGTGAATACCAGAGCGAGAAATCTCTCGTACGAAAGTTTTTCCAATTTCAGACCGGTTTGTTCATTGTACTTGGCGATGACGTCGTTTATACAACAGGTTGGCACGCTGTTGGAGAGATTCACACCCAAACCTGCGAAATATAAAAACAATCAACTGTGATCATATTATTACCTGAAGGACAAGCAAAAAGAGACAAATAAAATACGATGATTATGTAATGAGCAATGAGGAAGAAAGGGCCGGATGAAGACGTGGAACGAATCAATACCAATGTTGCAGATGGCTAGCGATGATTCCATTTGCGTAGATACTATAAGCCCGCCTATTTTCGTCGTACTTCCTGCGTATATGTCGTTAGGCCATTTGAGTCTTAGATCGATGTTCTGCAACGAACGAAAAAATAAAAAATAAAGAAATTTTGCGCTACTGCGACCGACCACGGCTTGCATTTAATTGTATTTTCAATCACGCAACGAGACAGAAATGTTATATATATTTTTTTAAGAACAAGTGCGGGATCAACAAGAATCGTGTGAAATTCAGACCTCGTAGCCGGGTATAGATTTGACTGCGGAGACTGTGGCAACGGCAACGAGATGTTGTAGAATCGACAAACGACTGCCGAGTTCGCTACTCAATGGCACGTGCAATTGCATCGTGAACATGGCGCAGCCGATCGGGCTGAGCCATATATTTTTGCCTCGACCTTGAACAATAAAAAAAAGCGCTCTGTAGAAAACGTATTCGCGTTAAACGAAAAGGTGCACCCGCTGTCCGAGAAAGTTTCGTACAGTACCAGCGAAAAATTTGGACGCACTATTCGCAGTTGTTCGACCAGAGGCAGTCAAAAACACAATATCAATTTTTTTTTCTACGTCTTGATTAAAAAAATCCTTATCAAAATTTCGTTCCTATGGATACTTTATTTCGAACCTCACCGTTTACGAGTTACAACGATTTTTTTTAACACCTGCACTACTTTACAAAAACTTGAATTACTTTACGGATAAGAAAGGAAAATTTTGGAAAGCAAATTGGAGGTAAATCTCGGCCCTTCGAAGATGTACAAAATGTACAAAAAAATGACGCGTGTTTATAAGAGTAGGATAATCGGGAAAAATAGCCACGGTAGAGGTCTCATAGTGGATTAAAAAAGTCGTAAAGAATAAGAAAAGAAAGCATAATGGAGCTTATTTTTCAATCTTCTAAATACTATTTTGAAGATTCTTTTACGCCTTTTTTTTTGCCGAGATCCGTAACTCTTCGTACCGAACGAAAATTCCAAAAGTGTATCCATATTTTTTGCTGGTAGTTGTACTTTTGTAGCTCTCACCTTGGCCCTGTGACTGTTGTCTGGGTATAACGACTAAACCGTGATGTAACTTACGACCCGCGACGACATGCATCGAGGACGTTATAAGATCCACGTATATCACCAGTCGGCCAAATTCTTTCGATTTCAAATTCTACGGGCACGCGACAGGTTCGTTTATCGACAAGTTCCCTCCAACGTGGCCGCGCGATCAATGTTCATGTCTCAATTAATTTTCAGTGCGACTTTCTTACCTCAAAATATTCTACAGTGGAAAAATGTTCGGGACACTGATGTATCATTAACGGTAGTAAGGAGGCGGAAGCGGCAATCGGTTTCGTCGTTCTTCCGCAAAATTGCAAACTTATTTTATCCGTTTTGTATATGTCGTCGGTACTCGTCTTGTCTCTCAGTCGATCCAGCATTTCTTGCTTCAGCTAAATAATACATAGACGTATACGTTCATATCACTAATCAGCAACGCGGTGATGATGAAACAAAGGAAAATAATGAGGATGAAAAAAAACAGCAATTTGTGCTTTTGCGATGCTATCGATTATACTTTTCGTGAAGGAAAAAATGCATATGCAAGAACGGGGAAAATGAAATATTTTACTTGATTAGGAGTGCAACTTGACTAAAATTGCTATAAAAATATTAGGTGTAGTAAAAAGAAATCCATTATTTTTGCCTTCAATTACATGGAAAAATAATGGATTTCTTTTTACTACACCTAATATTATCTTTTCGCAAATATCAGCGATTATCATTTGTAAAGAGAGAAACATATATAATTTTCGAATTTTCCCTCGTACACCCTTGAAGGTTTTTGCGGCCCCATGCCCTTTCGACCCCACGCTTGGCACTTCATCATTCCGGTTCCACAAATAAATAGACTTTGGAAGAACTACCGTTTCATTTTCTCTCAACTCAAGAAAACCAATTTTACCAATCTGCTAGCTTCTTCGTTCTAACAGAGCCTCGAAGGAGCATCGCGACCTTTTTATATTTTTACCTCGTGTCTACCCAGAAAAAAGCCGGGTGTGTATTTCGTCTCTTCGTGTGGCCCTGCACGAATATCGAGACCAAAGTGCGTTGTCAGCAGATCGCCGAATATTTCCAACCGTGCTGTGTTGCTCTGCTTGAGCGCGTTGAATTTATTTTCCTCCGATTCATACTGCGACGGGTCGGCCTCGAGATGTATCTGGGAGAATACGGCGCGTCCGCCGCTTTCTGGAAGATTTGCGAGAAGTATACTCGGCGTATGCCAGGTCTCCTCGGTCGCGAGAACTTTGACGTGGAAGGTGTGCGATTTGCCGGCGCTGTCGACTACGTTAGCTGAGACCGGCGTGTGGGGTGTTTTCGATCTACCGGAATTTACATAAGATAGCTTATATTGTCACAACAGGCGAATCGAATATTGCAATAAAAAAGGAAAATATTTTTTCTTACCAAGTCACCTATATGTGACTATAAATAAAAGCTTGAGGCGCTCAAATTTTTGAATGTTTAATTAAAGATTATGTGTCTAAATTTTGAGCATCTCAAGCTTTTATTTATAGTCACATATATGTGACTTGGTAAGAAAAAATATTTTCTACTTTTCAGTACATTAAATAAAAGCTTGTTTTTAAAAAATGATTTTTTTACATATAAATTATTTTTTACTTTTTAGTCTTTACTTTTTTAAAGTCGAATCATGCAGTATCACCTCTTAGATGCATGTTTGCAAAATTTCAGAGCACTAAGTAGTCGGGAAGTGGGTGAAATATCGATTTTCCGTTTTGCATCTCACAGAAAGTCGTTATTTTTATTTTAAAAGCTTGTAAAAAGGGCACCTTTTATTCACCGAAATAATGTTTTGCGGAAAAAGAAAAAAATAGCAACGACAACGTGACCGACCTGGATTCGTCGTGGTCTTGAGAAAATTGTGTTTTGATGGGAGACGCTTGATAGCAGAATATGTGATGCATCATCTGGACGTGTTTCCACTTTCCATACGAAAAACGTACGAGCTCGTGTTCCCGGACCTCGGCAGTTTTGAAAGAAGGCAAAAGCGTGTGAAGCATATCGGAGCACAGAGCCAACAGTTGTCCACCCCGTACCATGTACTCAACGAGTTGGCTCGACACTTCAGCACCGGCGTTACCGCAAACAATTACGAGCGCCGCTTGATCCATCCAGATATCCCTTCGGACCTCGTCGGACGTCAGGTTGTAAACGGTATACCTGTTGGACAATCTCGAGATGTCAATTCATCGAAGTATCACAGTTGGTGAAGTGATTAGTTGATTATTTCAATGATCATTCAGTAATGGGTTTGCGTAAGCTTGAATTTCGTGAATACGATTTTTTTATTGCACAGTTTCATAGCATAGGATCTTAATTTTAGTTTACAAGCAAGATTTTGTAAAAGTTCCGAAAACCGATGGACTCCTGACGATTTTTTAAGGGGTTAGATCGTCCATACGCCATGGCCAATTGCCCGCGGCGGTTTACCCTTTTTTCCTTTTGCTTTTTTGTCAGAACTATGTTTTAGGAAACGGTGTAAACCGTATTTCAAAATCTATTGATCCGATTCACTTTAAATTCGGACAGAACACAGTTTATAACAATTTCTATTGTCTGAGCGGATGATTTTTTGGTATGTTTATCCATTTGTTAATAGCAAATGATTAGAGCGTTTTTTTCGTCGAAAATCGAACTTTTTTGTTTATAGCTTGTCATTTCAGCAATTTACAACATTTTTAAAAAGTATCCGATCATACAAAAGTTTTATTACTCTACTAATTGGACATTTTTAAATTCTTCATTTCGGGTCATCCTAGTTGTCAGAACCACCTATAGCAATTGGCTATGCAGCAACGGCGGCACTTTCTTTAAATAATAATAACTTCATTGTTTATAAGTATTTTCAGAAAAAAATGCAATCTGAGGAAGACTATGTAATCATTTTATGTAAAATCGCAAGCTCGTTGTTCCAATAGTTTCGTCAGATAAAAATATTAAAAATTGAATTGTTTTACAGGTCTCGAGCTAATGCCGACGCCTTAAGTCCGTTTTCTTTTGAATACTGAAAAGTGATGATCAATAATATCCAAAGATCAAACCATTGTTCCGGAAACGATAACAAAAATATCATCGAGGATATTTGGATAGTCCATAATCAGGAGAACTAATAACAGTAAATAGATTCACTGATTTCCAAGCGCTACATAATTAACTACTCGAAGATGTTTAGACCACACTATCACCCTAATGTGATTTTTCAAACGAATTGTCATTTACGAAATTAAGAAGCTCTTGGCATCAATGTTATGCTTCTGGTTGGAAATGTTTACGCGACGCAATACCGATGCGTCGCAGTAGTAAGGAGAGAACGCGGAGCAACACGTGATCTCTATATAGCCGAGTGTACAACCGCTTTCGTATGAATCATGAATGAATCGTAAATTCAGCTAAGGGGGAAGAGGCTAAGCTAAAGCTTAGAGGAAAACGACAGCGCAAGTTGTATTTGCGTATCGGTTCATTTAACTTTTTCTTACAATAAAACATAAATATTCATGTGAATGACTTCGGCGATCAATTGTGTTGATAGAATTTACCGTGAGAATGCTCAACGGTGAATATAGCATACAATTCACGTGATTATTCAAACAGGAAGGATATCGATCGAGAAATATTATACCTTCAGTGAACCTCGATTATTCTTGAAGTTCTACGAATACTAGTACTGCTCATGTGGCAATATTATTCTACATATTACTGTACGAAGAAGCGTATGAAAAATCAACAAATGTTAATCTTAAGAATGATCGAGCCTTTCATCGGTGAACGTTAAATAATGCTAATTTTTTCAGGCGTACAAACGTCTAGTAAAAGTTTAATTTCGGAGTTCCAGTACCTACGTTTCATTATATTGTCTTCGAGAAAAAAATATCATACGTAGATATCTCAGCGCAGTCTGTTTAAGAAATCACGAGTTAAGTTGGAGGTTTCATGTCAATGAGCGCAATTAATATTTCAGTGAAAGAAATTAACTGCCGCTAAATTAACGATTTTTCATAAGAAATTGTACGTAATTGCCTATATTGTTAAGTTTTTTTCTGTAACATAAATGAAAATTTCGGAGTTCAAAGTATTAGGCGTATTCACACCGACATAAAATAAGTTTCCTTCAACATTCGTAAGTCTAAAAAAAATATGGCAACCTTTAACATTCAACGTTTGACGTTCGAAATTGTCAAAACATATTGCGCTATCAGTTATCGTTCACACGTTTCTGTAAAAAACATAGAGTTTGTACAAAATGCAAGATTTCCGTCAGTAGCATTCGTGTGTAAAAAATATAATCATTTTTTTAACTACTTCACTGAGCCATTAAGCTAAATAAGAGTAAATAATATTGAAGCTTTGATTGACACTCCGCAATAACGACCGTTTGCCTCAATTCTTCATAGAATTTCATCAGATTGTAAACACGGAAAAAAAACATTTCGACATGCCTAATCAGCATATTTTCTGCGGAGTTTTTTCGCATTATCTAAGCAATGTAGATAAAGCATTTGCAGTAATTTTCATAAAGTTTCTCGCGATCTGTTTTTTCCTAGTTTTCCTGGACGCTGTTTCTTTTTCCTTAAGTATAAGAATGAATCTGTCTCTCTCATATATCGGCCATCCCCACTTCCCTTCACCCTCCCCTCATAGGTCAACGCGTATGTGCCCTCTTCTTGAAAACTCAACTTGTTTTTCTTTTCCTGCCCGAATCTTTCTGCGTAGCTTGAAAAGCTAAGGGAATAAACGTTGCAAATCTCTTACTTGTCGTGGTTGAGCATAAGACCGAGCACATCTTTGATGTTTTCGGTGGCTATTGTGCTGTCCGCGTAGATCAATATGTTGGGAGGCTTTATGGAACTGTCGAAATTCGCCGGTGGTTTCTTCGCTGGCGAATAACTGTAACAAATAATTCCGGTCGTTTGCCATCAGCCAATTCGTCAGAGGATCGGTGTATATTCCAAGTGAATGTACACTACAAACGAGAAGTCCTTTTTTTTTGTCGGGACCGAGTAACAGATCTCGTCGAAAGAATAAAACAAGCTACAATATACGTTTTTTTTTCGCATTTCCTGCAATTTTTTTCGCCACTAGATGAGCTTCAACATAGTTTTTTTTCTTCGATTTCTTGCTCGTACAAACGACCATGTAATTTTGTTTTTGAAATGGCAATAGTAATTTCTATTTACAGACTTAGAGGAGGTGAGGTTTCCTTCCAACTTATAAAAAAAAATGTTTTTCTAATTTTTGTGCATGCGGTGATTCATCTTTTGTGTAGTGCATAAAAAAAATACTCTGTAACTCAAGAACTAAGGGGCTTAAAATAAATGGACTAAAAGGAAAAAGTTTATTTGAAAAAAATTAAGCCAAGTAGGGCAACAAAATATGTTTCGGAAATTTTTATGACGGGTTCTGGTCGAAGAATTACGAAAAATATCTTCAAACTTTTCGCCTGTAGTGTTGTGCTTTTATTTTCCTTACTGCGATGTACTCGTCGAGAAGGGACGTTGCGGATTTTGCATGGTCCAAGAGGTGGCAGACGTTTTTACAGCAATTATCGGTGATTCTAGAGCAATATGATGAACTTCCGTATGTTTCGGCGTCGTGGCTCGTGAACTCTCCGTGGGATCGTTCGTTTGCGACGTATCGACACTGTTTGACGCTGGTAGTGCAATCAAAGGCTCTGCAGAGCCCCGCTCCACCAACTCATTCAGTGAATCCGCGAGCGTTGCGCCATTTGCGAATTTATCGGGAATCACGTTTGCCGGTGTTGGTGGTGGCGTTGAAGGAACTATAGCGTCATCCATAGATCTTATCTCGTTTTCTTGTGGCGGGAATTGAAAAAGTACATTTATCAGTCATTTATGCCACATATTTTTCGAGTTATCGTAATTTTCCAGAAGCTGCGAGTAAGAGAGGCGAGAGGTATATAAAATAGTTGAGAAATACAAACTCAATTTTCAGATAATCAATTTAAATAATAAATTATTTCGCTAGTAGTTAAATAAATAAATCCTACTTAAGGATTGCACCTTAGGAAGTTCAAATTCAATCCAGTTTAATTTCATTTTTCCTCTGTACACACGGACGGCCTTTTACAGTCCCATTCCCTTTTACTTTTACCACACGCTTATCGGTTAGACACTCGATCTCACGAGAGTGTTGCCCACAAGCACTTGTTTCCCAATGCCCTACTGTATCATATTTGCACTAGGGCGTAGGGCAGATGTGGAAAACCTGATGTACATTTGCGTTACTATTGGAAACTGCGAAAAACTACTACCCGCTCGGCAGTCGGCGCGACTAAGTGGTCACCCGTCCAAGTATTGACCCGGGCCAACGTGGCTTGACGGTTTTTTCCTCTAGATATATTTTTACGAAGTAAAGAACCTTACCGGACGTGTCGCGGGGAATTTGAATTTCCAGTATTGTAGGGACGTTCAAATTGATCGGTTGATTTCCCGGTGTCACGAGTACACCTGGCACTTCTTCAATTTCTACAGGGATCCCCTGTTGGGCAACGTGTCTTGCTGTACTGCCGAACATTTTCAATAATTGCATGTGTGCATCCCATTGCGCTTTTCCAATCAGTTCTACACACGAAAGGTAATTTTTAAAGTCGTAATTTCTTTCCTAAATTCGGGACCACCGAAATATTGGGAGAATCGTTTTTTGGTCTTGCGATTAATATCGAGTGTAAGACAGACTTACTTTTGTCATGATGAAGAGTCATTATTTCTTCAGAGTTATACCCGCATGGCTTTCCAACCACCCCGATTGCTGGAATACAAACAAACAAAAAACTTATTGCGTTTATAAGTTGATTTTATTTATTCGAGTTATCATCAAAACTCACATTCAACGCGAGTAAGTAAAAGTCCATTGTTGATGAAACATTTTCCATGCATCAGAGCGATCGATAGTTTCGTCATGTGATCCAAATCCGTTTCCAAAATCGCCCCAAAATTCTCATCTACCGTCCACGTAACGATTTTACCGTAATCCTCGAGCTAAAAATTGAAGTATGGCGATTTTTCTCTCCACTTTAAGGACGAGCATTAGGGAACGTGGGGCCAACCTTTCGGAGGATCTCTGAGGAACTGGAAATAGCCAAGTCACAAGTTTTGGGTCAAATTAAAAGGATGAGGTTTGTAAACGCCTGCAAGGGTGTACGAAGGAACATTGGAAAAAAAATATAACGCAAAAATAAGACTCTTCGACATCCCAGACATGAAAATGAATTTAAACAATTACCCTTGTCGCTTTCGCACATGCCATGGGATGATAATTTTCTACGTCGGCTTCGATCAACGTGTGCATTTTCGTGCTGTCGTTGAGAACCGTTCCACCGTGATTCTGTACGTGAAGGGGAAATTGAGTTTTTCCACTGGGAAAAATGAGCCACCCGTCGACTTCGACCTTTTGCTGCAAACGCGTCAAAGATATTTTTTCCTGTATTCGTCGCTAGAATGAAAGAAATTTGTCGTCTCACGTTGATTTATATATTTCTCTACCTGCGGATAAACAGTGCAGAGCTTTTTTTCGCCCTGGCACCATATGAGATTGCCCAGTCGCGCTGCGCTTTTGTTCGCGCACAATCCAGAGCTGAGAATATTGCCGTCGTCGCTTCTACTCTCGTCCTGATCTGCAAGATCACAAAGACACGCGTCATCTTTTACGGATCGTTCCAACATATTCTTTATTGTCGAACAGTAAGTACGCTACCTTTTTGCAAATCATTCGAATATTTTGCCAGAAGCATTATCGTTGGTCGGCGGATTTCCGGGCCGCTGAGGCAAGCAGCTAGTCGTGCTCTCAGCGAGGCCAATCTCCACGCCTGTATCCAGGTTGCCATCATGTACAAAAGTGTAAGAAGCATTTTTCTTCCTGTTTATCGGCGCGTTGACTTTTATATTGTAAGATCAGGGTGCATCTTGGGACCTTGGAAAAAACAAAAAATGTGTTCTTTAAATATCAGTCTATTCTACCTTAAAAAAATCCTTAGAAAAATACTTCGTTATTAATTCGATATCACTCATGACTTTAAATGCATCTTCGAGTACAAATTTTTGTTGAAACTGAAACAAAGTTTGTGTAATTGATGTGAGAAGCATCCAGAGTTTGACCGATGGATGCTCAAAGATGCAGATTTTTATACACGTAAGATGCCTATGATACAAATTCAACTTCCAAGCTTTTGTGAGTTTAACTGTTTCCTTTTCAAGGAGAAAGAACTAAAGTCCAGGCAACCCAGCATTTTTTAAACAGAAGGCTGCAAAGCTACAGTTTATATTTTAGATTTTTTTCTTAGGAACTCTGTTTTTTTCTCTATTGTACTTTGAACGATTGTACCGCTACATCTAGAAAACAACTCAGTATCGTTCAGCATTGATTGGTAAAACGCATGTGCCTCCTTGTCAAGCTGAAGAAATGAAATTGGCTTGCGGTGCTGCACTAATTTTTTAATTAAAAAAAAAACAATGTTCACAAAGAGTACCATAAAGAGCTCAATATTTTAAAGGCTTTTTTATAACGAATGTATAATAATTTCATAATGTGCCCATTGCAAACAATATACTGATTCATATAATGAACAATTTTATTAACATTTCCATCAATTTCGAATTCCAGAACAATTGAATCCCAACCAATCAAGCGACAACGTTGAGCAAATGCAAATTTTCGTTACACGCAATTATTAACTATCAAATCATTTTAATAGGAACCAATGATGTGAGAGAAACGAATTCAAAACTAATATACCTCTATAATTATCATCGATTTATTCGGCAAAACTTTACGACCGAAATTTTGGTGCATAACTATTTTTCTTATCATTGCAAATGCTGTTGCCCATTTAATAAAAAAAGTGACTATACAAGAATCAGAATAGATAAATGCACTCTCCGGTGTGTTCGTATCCGTGGAGAATTGCAATTCGATACGGTTACGTCACGATCGCAGTTGTGTCCGATACCCACATTCTATGAGACTAATTTTCACGTGAATTACGTACACGTGGTGTTCCCATGGCAATCACATTCCCCAGCAAATAGCACACTCGTTTGCACAATTGTAGAGACACATGTCTTACGTATACATATTTCGCGTATAAACGCGTTTCATAACATGCATATAAATACGCGTACATGCCTCACGTGCATACGATATGAAGGGACATAGGTGAAGCCGCGCTGATGGCGCATATTATCAATCGTAAATGTACTTTGAACGACACTTATTGCATTAACGATTCAATGAGCAATTTGATCTTTTACGAATAGCCCTCTATAAAATCCCGGCTACACACTGCATCGATCACGATAGATGGCGAATGCAAGAAATAAATTGAAAAATAAGCTTTTCGCAATGACGAACCGATATCGCAAAAAAAAAGCACACACGTAAACATTCCGTAAGCTCAAGATCGAAGAAACCAAATAAAAACGCGGAATAAAGTACCATCGATTCGCAACTCGAAGAAAAGAGCATGAGTAAAACTTACTTTGAATTGGGTAACGTTTCAATTGACTTAAAAGTTCGTTCACCCGGCGCAACTTAAAAAAAAAGGACAATAGGCAACGAAATCAGAGTTGCATGGAAGCACGGTCCCTATGGGCGGCTCGAATACAAGTTCTCTTTGGGAACCAAACGGCCGCTTAACGGCGCCTCGATCGCGCTGCACGCTGGGGTGTACGTGAATGCGGTGGCGAGTGTCAAGAGAGGACAATAGGGTGGGAATGTCGCATCCCTATGCAATTTAGCGGACGCCATGTTGGCATATCCGATAAAGAGGGATGAAAAGGAGACAAAATAAATTGAGTATTTTTTGGATAGACTTTTTACATATTATAAATTCATACACACACACGCATATGTAACCGAGGTTAAGGGCAAATCGACCAATCAGAACCACGCTTAACGCACTAACCGAGAGTTGTGGAACCGGGCCTTATAGGTAACTTCCAAGCGAACATTTGCTACCAATTTGGACAACTTCAGAGCAACTATTTGGAAATTGCTTCGTGCGGGGAGGTCTCAACTTGTACGCGCGTTGTTTTAATATCACGTGTACTAAAGTTATCCGTTTGAAATTGTTTACGAAAAACTTCAAATTCATGTTTCCCTTATGACAGGACGGGAAAATCGTGGGAATAGCTTAGCGCTGTTCCACTAGATCGGCATTGTAGATTTGTGCTTCTTCGCTCGCTCGGGATGCAACGACCATACTAGAGAGATAGCTAATGGGGTGAACTTTCGACAAGCTGTTACATCCGATCTGGCTGAAATTTTGCACAGATGTTCCATTTAATATATAAAGACATCCCCTAAAGGAATTTTTTCGCGCATTCCAATAGTTTACGAGAAATCGAATTTTAAAGTTTAGCCCGCACGAGTATATCTATATTGCGCGCCACGGCCGATCGGTATCCCCACTCCTCCGACTTCACTGGTGCCTCGCGCCCACACCACAATCGCACGCACCCCACGATTCCACGCGCACATCCGAGGTGCCTCGCGCCCACACGCCACGATTCCGTCCGCGGTCGGAGAAGTGGGGCTATCGATCGGCCGTGGCGAGCGATATAGATATACTCGTGCGGGCTAAAAAAATAAACTTTAAATTTCGATTTCTTGTAAACTATTGGAATGCGCCAAAAAAAAACTATTCGGTGTCTGTCTTTATATGTTAAATGGAACATCTGTGCAAAATTTCAGCCAAATCGGGTGTAACAGCTTTTCCGAAGTTTATCCGAATGAGAGGTTAGCGACTTACCGATTGTATTACAGTAACGTCGCAATGATGTGCTTGCATTTGTCTTCCAACCTAGCTTTGCGAGAGCAAAACATTTTAAGGGGTTATGTGGGTTTCGGAGCCAAAAAAAAAACATATTTTCGCTATTTGTAAAAAATATATTATATGATTTTATTCAAAATGCTAAGCACATAAAAGAGCAACATTTCAACAATATTTAAAAAAAATTTCATCCAAGAATTTGGGAAATTCAGCCGGTGAGACCTGGTTTCCGGAGACCCCTAAAGAAAAAAGTGTCCTCGTGGTGGTCAGGATGACTCGTGATAGCTTTATCTAAAATTTAAAAACCAATTTTTTTCTGTTAGTAGATATAGCTCGTTTGAACGAAGGATTAAAAAAAAATTGAAATTTGAATTTTTGGCAGAGTTGTATGCAAAATACTTCGATTTTTGGTACAATTTACACTACGTATGTATAGCCTTGTAAAATGAGTTGTAATCGAAAAAAAAATTTTGTTCAATCACTAGCCAATGATATTTTGAAGAAGTGTGCAAAATTTCAATAAGATCGGTGCATTAGTTTTTGAGAAATCGTGTCCACCGACTTTAAAAATAGTGTTTTGAGAAAAATGCGTATACCTGCGTCACTCCCGGCCGGTCTTTCCCAACGGGGGGAATTCCCAAAGGCTTTCTCTCCTAGACTTTTACTCCGATTGACTTAAAACTTTGGGAAAATATTCTAGACATATTGTATTGTCTATTATGACATATTGTCTATTAGATAATAAAATATTTAAAAAATGGATTTTTTTTAAATTTTCAAACCCACGTCACCTCTTCAATCATCAATCTCATGGGGATTATTTTGTAATTGACGTTTTCAAACAATACGCTTTGAAGCTGACAGCACGGGTATGGGAAACGCCACTAATTTTACCACATTTTAAAATGTGCCCAGCCTTCAAAATACGTTCTCCTTCCACAAAATTGCGTTGATTAGGATTGGTACCAGCCCAACTACAAATTGCACTAATACTTATCATATTATTACAGAAATTTGCACTAAGACTATGACTGTTTACGTTTCACGGTCTTCTTATCGCCACCATGGTTTTAAACTCCGCCCATATGACAGATACCAATAAAGTGCTGCATAAATTAAATGATTTTTAAAGTCGTCATTTTTTGTTAATAATTCGGTAGCTTGGCTTGAAATTTTACCAATATACTATGATGTATTTTTATTTAATTGTAGACGAAAATTAGTTAATTGTTAAATATTCGTGTTTGTGAAAGGAATGCCTTAATTGCGTCGAAATCGAATCCATTTGTTCTTTTTTATTCAGTCTAGAATATCACGTACAAATAATAGGATACTAATAATTTAAATAACCAAACGGACATTTCTTTTCATTCAGTAATTTGATTTGTTTACTTTATTATTGTTATTATTATGATCAGTATTATAATATCGTAATCCGTATATACCTAATAAGTTAAAACGACATCAGAATGGATAACTGATATATATATATATACAGGCTGCTTGGGAGGTAGTGCAGAAAACTGAAAAGGTTGCTAAAAGAGGTCATTTAGGATCGGTTTGACCCAAAACAGTATTGTCCAAAGTCTAACGTTTTCGAGATATCCGCGACTCTCATTTATTAAAGGGTTTTTCGGGTTTTTGCACCAAATAGCGAAGTTCGTAGAAGTTTATTGTGTTAAATGTACAAAATATTGAATTATTCGTAATCAAGAGATTTTGTGTGTTCTATCGAAAACAAGCTTTATCGACTTTTTTTATTTCAAGCAGTCAGTATCCTCACCGAAATGTTAAAAATACCATCTCAACAAAACAAAACTGTAACGGATATCTCGAAAACCGGTAGACTCTGGATAATACTGTTTTAGGTCAAATCGATCCTAAATTACCTCCTCCAGCATCCTTATCAGTTTTCTACACTACCTCCCTAATAGCCTGTATATCTGCACGTAATTATATATAATGTATATACATATACATACACACTTGCTTCTTCCTTGCGCGTGGAACCCTTTCACAGTCTGTAATAATTCACAATTGTGACGCGTCATATCAATCTCTGCAAATGCGGGGCCCCTTAAGGTAATCAATGCAATACAGTTGACTCGTGTCAGAGCTAAATGTTGAACAGTAACGCATTTCAAATATCAACGAGCATTTAATTAAGGATCAACATCAATAATAACAAGTGATAAGCGCTGCTGGATAATTATTGTAGAAACAAATGTAAAAAAATTAGTTTGGCTCAACTGCAACAAATTAGTATTCAATCTCGAACTATCCCGATGTTTTCTCTTAGAATAATTCCATTTGGAATAAACAACACACGCAGCTCGTCTTTTTTCACAGAACGGACGGTGGTGCTTTTTGGCTATTAGGAAACATCAGTTGTGTCGAGGGAAAACTTTGAAACAAGGACAAGGTTTCTGTCGGAAAATCGCTGTCATGTTGGGCTCGTTACTCTTAAGGCGGCCCGGCAAACTTCGTTCGAAGTGTAGGAATCTTATTGGATTCGTGATACGAGCTAATAAGACTCATCAGTCCTACGGTCTATTCGGCAAAAACAACCGCGCGCACCTTCGTGTCGACTATCTCTGCGTCACTTGCATCGAAAACATTACGCACAATCGGCCGCATTGTGTTATATTTTTCTTCCATATCGGCGGCCCCGTTTGGCCTGAACTTCTTTCTCATGAATTTCTCTCGTTAATCCTAATGATCAAATAACGTGGATCACACATACATCAATCTGTCGAACGATAATTACAAGCAACGCGAGACACCTCAACAATTTATATGTACTCGTGAACATAAATTCCCAAATTGATTTCCGTTGTTGCACGGCTGGGTCGTACCGCGAACATGCGAAAAATAAACAAATAAAAGAGACAAATTTTTACACATCACAAGTATATGTTCAATTCTCTCGCTCGCATGCGGGAACAAAATTTCCTTCTCTATATGCGTTTGTACATAACTACGTGTGTAAGGTAATGTCCAGTTACACCTTTAAATGTGTTAACTATTCGATGATTTGGTGGCGAACAACGCCTCTCGATTCTTAAAGGAAAAAAAAAAATAACCAAACGAAAAAGGAAACAAAATATCACAAAATTAGTAAGGATTTTTTTTCCCGAGATACTCGCCACACAGCGCGTAGCACGGTCTTTTTTCAGGTACTCGAAAAATAAAAAAAAGAAAATCGTGATATAGTACCTGTACATCAAACGATACCAAATAATTGTGGGTTCTTCTATGCTCTATGAATAAAGATACGCAAGCGTCAGCTGTTTTCTTTTGCCTTGTCATTCTGCATCGCTGTCGTGATTGTAACGCATCTCTTTAAGAAGAACGCGAATCGCAAAGTTTTTGCATACTTTTGCAAATTAATCTTAAAATTAGGAGGATCGAGCGTCCCACCGATGGATGTTAAAGAATCGCTTTTTGCGACGTAGACCCATCGTTTTCGACAGAAAAAATATAACAATCCAGGAAATTTAGCATAGTGCACAGCTGCGTGTATCGTGCAAATTTTCATAAGAAACTATGCTGAATCGTCTCGATTTTGTTCCTTCGCTTTCTCGAGTATTAGTGTCGCGCAGAACTTTTGAGATGTCCAACGAGAAGTCAACATTCTTCGGTGAAACGCTCGATCTTTAACATTGTTACGTGTCTCGTACGTCGTACAGGTTTTTCGTGATCGTTCGCATAACGTAAAAAAAAATGCATTTTCTTACTCTTCGGTCAGTGTAATTTTGACTAATATACATCGCGTTTCCGTCGCTGATTGCCATCCGTTCAAATTTATACAATAACCGCGATGATCCTAACCAAATAAATTAACTAAAAGTCTTTTGATTGTACCGTGTCAGCCCGAATCGCTATTCGAATCTCTCTCTCTTCTTTTTTTTTTAATCGCTTACTTGTTTCTTTGACCTCGAAGCCAAAATCAAATAACGCTCACAGATTTTTGTTGGCAGTTGTGATAAAGGAAGCTCTCGGGCTTCGTTCGTTCAACGGCTTGCGCTCGATTATTATATTATAATTATACAAAATTTTCGTTCTTCGAGTTTCCAGGATGAAGGATACGAGAAAGTAATGTGAATAAGTTCGACGCGAAAAAAGGGAGCTACACGTTATCAGTGAAAGCATAGCAAGACCGCCTAATCCAAGATAGATTTCAATCCCCAATCAATTTGTGTAAGGAAATACATCCGCACACACACATACATGAATATATACACACACGTTAATGTATACACACTACCGGCAAAAAATATGAACACGCTAATTTGTCTAATTTTTTAAATCAAATTTTCGCAAACTGTACTACTGGACAAATAGGCCAATAACCTTGTGAAAAAAAAAACAGAAGAAAATTCATAGAAGCAAATTGGCGGTAAATCTTGATACTTTTGAGGTCCTGTGAAATTTTTATATTGAATTGTCCAAATCCCTGTAAGTAGCAGTGAATAAGAAAAAAAAACGCGTGATGAAGCTTGTATTTTTATCTTTCGTCAGCTTCGTCCCGATCGAAAAGTTCTAAAGCGTACTCGTACTTTTCGACGGTAGTGACCATCTTTTTTTTTTGAAAAAAGAAATATTGGAATTTGGGGGCCACTTTCCATTCAGGCGTTAACTTTCTATGTACATTTGAATATTGGCAACAGGTCCTCATTATCGTTATATCTAAACTATTTACAAGTTCTTTCTTATTTTTTGTCATTCGATCCACCTAGTTAACTGTTCGTGGCTCGTTTTATCGATAAATGTCGCAGTTACCGTTGTTCATCTTTTCTTTTTCTTCTCTTTTACTACAGTAATGGCAGTGTAAATAGTAGCCAATCGAAAAAAAAAGAAGTATACGGATAAGGAAAAAGAGCCTTGTCAATTGAAATTGGAGACGTTGCGTCATGGAATTTTTTGCAGGAACGGTTTTTTTCCTCAACCGTGCCTGCAGATTCGTTGGGATTGTCGAAAGACGTTTTGCACCGACGAGAACATCGGCACGGAGAATAAACTAATATTTTAATCCTTTCGACCTGCAGGACACGCGTAAAGTTTATTTGTCATGTTGGTTTTCGATGTTTCAGCGCATGGCTTGAATAATTCTCGAACTCGAATAATTTCTATATTGAACAGTGAATTCTAGCAATTGAGAACAGTAAGAACAAGCGTTTATTCCTGTACAACCGGTCGCTAATCGTGTACTTTCGTTTGCTACTGCACAGCGGAGATCGCGACTTATTTTTGTTTTGCAACGTTCCAACATTCCGGTCAACTAGGGAGAACTAGGAGAAATCCGAAAGTTTTTTTTTTAGTGGGTCCGGCGAGACGAAATCAAGGATCAATCATTTTCTCATAAACGAACAACGATGCATGGTCGGTGGATAAGAAGCGAGGCGCGATTCCCTATCTCTCTAGTACTTAAATCTTTAGAACGAACAAAGTAACGAAAAAGCCTTTCACTAAACACCGTAGACGCTTCGGTAAACGAAACAAGATAACTAAAAGCGATTATAGAAAGGGAAAAAAACGAGAAATATAAGTCAAGAGATATCTCTGACTTTAGGATATTGCCGCAAACAGGTACATATTTTAGTCTACGTTGCGTTGTTTTTTTTGTTGTTTAAAAGAGGAAGAGAGAGAGAGAGAGAGAGAGAGCTATTTAATATGCTATTCGGATAAGTATTCACCAAGCAGTTTGATATACAATATATTCTGAAAGTCGCGCATCCGGCTCAGGTTCTGAAATTTACACATGCATTTGTGAAGAACGGGACACTGAAACCTCGTCTCGTAACTGAAAATAATCGGAAGGAAAAATCAGAACGACCGAGAAAATACATATCGTTAGGTCTTAGATTTGCGCGGTTAGAATTTCGCCAGAATATCTGTACAGCGGATCACCTGGGGAACTTTTGTTTAGGTGTTTTATAGTGTCTCGATTCTGCTTGAGTTTGAGTGTGACGCGTTTATAAGGGCACGCTGTAACACACACAAATTATTATTTATATCTAATAACACCAATAAATATAAATAATATTTCTCAAACATTCGTGAGATTAAAAAAAAACGAGAGAATAACGAGAAGAAACAGCAGTGAGCAAAAGAAAATAGAATTTTGTTGTGTGACACGCGACTTTGAGAATTTCAAGGTATGTTTTTAAATCGATCCTAGAATACCTTAAAATGTGCGTGGATTATAATTACTATGATCCTACGTAGAGCTACATTTTTTTAACTGACAATAGTTACATTGGTCCAATATGAATTACGCCTCGTGCTTTTTTTCCCTCTAACCATAAGCTCCTTCACTGCCGATATCCTGCATCACAGGGAAACGAGTGATGTGTACTATTTTACTTTCCCTCTATCAAATGAATTTGAATAAATAATTGAGTTTCTATTCATAAATTTGAGGAAGGTCGAAGGCAGAAATATTTTGTCGCACACATTTTTTTGCGACACGGACGTGTTCAGGTTGTGGCTAATTTTCAAGCTAATGGAGGAGGCCAAATATGTACTTGCCACGTTATTTCCAAGGACAAGAGAACCCCGATGGTCGAGCGTTTTATCGATGAAAGTTAAGAAATACTGATTTTCTTTGGACGTCGATACGTTCAATAAATGTTCATTCTGGGATTTCAGTAATTTCCACTACATCGGCATTGAGAAATTAATTCTTCGAATCGACACAATTCAGTACATTTTCTTATGTAATATTGTAAATTTAAACAGTCAGCACAATCATTGACAATCAAATTTCAGCTTAATGACGGAATCTTTTTTGAAAAACTGTATCAGTCTAAATTTTCATAAATTTTATTTCTCGAAAACGACGTAATGGATCTTCTGGAAAGTTGGAAGTTGAACCTCCATTGGTCATATCTGCGTAAAAATAAATCAGTATCTAACATACATCGATGAAACGATCGACCCTTTCCAAAAAATATTCACAAGTAGACAAGGTCTTTTCCATAGTGCCAATTGAATTTTACTTGAATCTAAAGTAGGGCTCGATGTGAAGTTTGGACTTTTTTTACCGCAATAAACATTTTAACTTTCACCTTACAGACAATATCTGCTTTAATGATCCCACATAGCCTCGTCTAACATACAATACCCTAAGAAGCTGAAGATCATCAGTCTCCGAATTTCATGAATTTTTCATGTCCAAAATCCAACATTTCTAAATTTCGACCCTCCTCAGAAATATCTGTTTCAACGCATAGCGGGGAGACGGTGAAGATGAAATACGCGGTGCAGGACATTGGTCCATACCACGAGGAACGGGGAAAAAAAACAAGCAGAAACGGAATCACAAATTGGAAAGCATTGAAAGACAGAAAAGGAGAAAGACGCTGATTCGTATACTACAAATTGTCCTCGGTGCGACGATCCCTTTGCGTGGAAGCTATTCTCTCACGTTGGATCGCGCCCGTGTTAGCTCGTCTCATATGAATCTCGGCAAGCCGGAGCTTGAACGATGATACATGTAGGGAGGAGGCGGAGGCCCGGGAAAGTGTCTTTGACGTTGATGTGGCAGTAAAGGATGATGAGGCCCAATTGTGCCAATCGATACCGGACCGTGTTGCAATAGATGCGACGTACCGTCACCCAGATCGAGCTCGAGCTCCGGTTGCTCGACCAATTGTAGAGCACCGAACGACGCCGTTGCCATCGCCACGTCCGGCATTATACCTGACAGATGTCCGTCGCTACAGATGTTGTTTTCCGGCTGATGCTAAACACCAAAGATCGAAAGTAAAACGTAAATGCAATTGTAAAATGACCGCGTTATAAATCGTTTAATATTGTAATGACTTCGGAAAACTCGATTGAGAGTCATAGGAGTTTGTGGGTGGTGCCCTATTGGACAAGATCGTTGCAATACTGATCTCGTCTGTTGAATTAAACTGTTGTATTATCTTATACTATAATTAAATTATGATACGAATATTTCTTCAAAAACCCTATTAATTTTAATATTTTTGATGGATTAAAAATTCGAGATATATTATTTGAAATTACGAAAAAAAATGAAGAATTCCAATTCCCATTTTCCAGTTTCGGGTTCCGTAGTCACTACGAGCTTCTCTTAATTGTGCATGCCCGTTGGTCCATTCGTAATAGTAAGTTATTTCGAATCAAATTATTGCAATCACTGTAAATCAATTAATTTAGAAGAACAGAGAGAAACGGTCTTTAATTAAAAGACAACGACCGAACTTGCAGAAAAAGCATTTGAAATGATCCGTTAAAGTTGGCGGGGATCAAACCCATTGGAATCATCAGAATTTCAGTTTGTAGGCCAACCGACTGTGATCACGATTTCTATGTGTCAAGTAGAAAGAGTCAGAATTAGAGCTGTTCCTCACCCGTTAAAAATTTTCACAGTTTTAAAAATGAAATTAAATATCAGTAAAATTTTAGTAAAAAAATGTTAATCCTATAATTGATTTTCACGAAACGGTGAATCTTACGCCCTGGATCTATGCGCTTGTTTTCCTTGCTTTTTCGTTAATGGGCTATCAAAGATTTTCCTGCAATGCGTCCGCGTCTCGAAATTTCTAGTTTTCGTAACCCTCTCGAGTTTACGGCCGTGTCGAGCTTATCTATGGTGTTTGTAGAGCTGAAAACTCGGCCAAGTTTCGGAACGCGGAAACCTGTCGTGGTGAGGCCTCGGCCTCACACATGTGGTAAATAATCATTTACTACATGGGTGAGTGAGTCACTACGTCGAAATACCAGAAATCATATTTTCACGGTATTACACCTATTTTTTTTGCGTTGCAATTCGTTTTCTCCCCGAGGCGTTTGAGCCGTAATGAAAGGCAATTATCTTTCTTAAACGCTTCATAAATCTCTACGAAGTACAAGCACCTTCAAAACTGAATTGCAATGGAATTTTTTCACCTATTGCGCTCAGGTAAAAAAAATTCTTTAAAAAGTTACTCTATTGCTATATTACTATTATTATTATATAACCGTCGATTAACAATCGTAATGTTATATTAATAAAGAAGAAATTAAAACATGCTTTCTACTAAATTGTGTACTAAATTTCTTCGCATTGTGTTATTATTTTGTTAAATTGAAAGAAAAAAAATTACGTTTTGCTCAATGTTAGTTATACAAAAAAGGATTTTTTTTGTTACTTCGCCATTAATATTATGGCCTATTAATGTTAATCGATGTTTATTTTTATGTATATACCGAGTGAGGCAACAACTATTAGCAGTAGAAATATTTTCTAACCTATTAGACTTAGGAGAAAACTTTTCCTACAAAAGTTGCATAGTTCGATGGGGGTCATTGAATAGTGGCTACGATGTATATTCTGGTGGAAACGCTTCGGAGATTTCAAAGTTACCTCATGCTACATGCTAATGTAGCATGCGACATGCTAAATGCCTGTGATTTGTTGGAAAATGCTGCATTACATGTAGAGTCATTTGTGGTTATAAGTTGTAAGTTTCAATTTTGGTGTGTACATTACAATGTTGGTGGGTGTGGGTTGGGTTTGTTCGGGTTTGTTTGGGTTTGGTTGGGTTCGTTTGGGTTTAAGTTTGGTTTGGTTGGGTTCGTTTGGGTTTAAGTTGTGTTTGGTTGGGTTTGTTTGGGTTTAAGTTGGGTTTGGTTGGGTTTTAGTTGGGTTTGTTTGGGTTTAAGTTGGGTTCGTTTGGGTTTAAGTTGGGTTTGTTTGGGTTTAAGTTGGGTTTGTTTGGGTTTAAGTTGGGTTTGTTTGGGTGGATGGATGGATCGTGAGAGAGTGAGAATGTGTGTGAAAAACCGCGGGAGTGAGAATGTAAGAAGAGAGTGAGAGAGTGAGAGAATTAGCGAGTGAGAGAGCTAGAGAATTAAAGAGTGAGAGAGAGAACGCAACTCATATTATTTGCATGTATCTTTTTTTATCACCCGAAAAGTCTGATTACATTTTCAATGCCATGAAATACTTGCACTTTGTGTAATATCTGTAGATATTTTTCATCATTTTATCAAGGAACTGAAAATAAGTTCAGACACCCAATTTTAAGATGATCGATCAAGATTTAGTATTAAAAAATCGACAAAAAAGAAATTTCGATGTGTTAGCCTAGAATGGATTTAAAAAAAACGGTGCAAACACTCCTATAAAAGGTGCTCAAAGTGATGGCCACCACTTTCAATGCACGCTTGCAATCTGATTCGTAAGATCATATCAACTTGCTCTTGATAACGAAACATTTTGCCGAAAATTTAATTCTGTACTGACAGAAGGAAATTCTGTCGTAATACAAAACGTTTCATTAAAGAGAACACACATTATTATGGAAACGGACAAACTTTTATCTGCATTCCAAAAAAAGTTGACGAAATTCTTACTTCCGAAGAAGTTTTGATTAGTATTAAACTATTGAAACACCAGTTAGAGCCCGTTCATTAGTACAGACTGACGCGTTTAATAAGACAATACAATTGATGCGTCTTAGATTGCAAGCCTGCATTGAAATTGGTGGCCATTACTTTGTGCACCTTTCGTAGGAGTAACTGTTTGCACCGTTTTTTAAAACGATTCTGGGCTAATAACATTGATATTTTTTTTATTGAATTTTATACTAAATCTTGAAATTTGGTGTGTGAATTTATTTTTCGTTCCTTGATAAGTTTGTGAAAAAAATACTGGCCCCATTTGAAAAAAGGGAGATGACCCTAAAATTTCCGAATCATTTCCACTTAGATGAACCTCGTAACCACCACTAGATGACCCCCTTCGAAATATGCAACTTTTGTAGAAAAAAAATTCTCCAAAGTCCGATAGGTTTAGAAAATATTTCTAGTGCTAATAGTCTTTGTCTCACGCGGTATATATGAAAAAGTTTAACGATAAATTACACGAAGTTAAGTTACATCTTCATTTGTTTCATAATACTTTTTTCTTTCCGTCAAAATTTGCTTCATCCAACTATACGGTCGTTTTGCAACAGAGATTTTTTTTCAGGAATAGAGAGCGTTTTTTTCCGGTTCAGTCCACCGTGCACATTTTGTTCGCCGTAGCAAGAATAGCAACCGATATGATGCAACAAAAATAATAATTAACGTGATGCAAGACGTTGATCAGTCCGAATAAATTAATACGGTAATGTGCGGGGTGCTAAGGGGAAAAGGCGAGCAACGCCCGTTAATTGTAGCTCACCTCGCCGGGAAGTCTATAATTCTCTCCTTCTGTAACAATTGCTGGTAGCTCGTGTCGGAGCGCGTAAGACGCGCTCTGTCGTGGAAATGTCATGTTTCGACCGTAACACATCGGAGGAGCCGGAGCACCGCTGCTGATGCTCATACTTCCTGCACTTACGGCCTCCATCCGAGTCACGTTCTCATCCTGCTCTCCTAAATTGTAACACGCTGCGTTCTGCAACGAAAAAATTGCTCGAACGTTTAGTTTTAATGATGACGAAGAAACGAGTTGAAGAAATGTTGTTTTAAGAATGCTTCGTGAATAATTACTGAACCGGAAGTTTGATTCGGCACGAGACATTATTGTTATCCATTTCTAGTATGATTATATATTCATATATATATATATATAATTATATTTTTTATTGTTATTTTCGTTGTGTATTGTTATTTGTATGAGAGTGCAGAAAAAAAGGTTACTTGAATAAATCTCAAAAAAAGTTACATTGAGTGACGGCAATATTTTATTTCGATTTCGTAGGACACACCTCTTTTGTGATAAGATTAAAAACGCGCGAGGTCAATTTTGTCTGAGAGTCTACGTGATTACATTAATCGGGATAGCGACAATCGTTGGATAAAATATTTTTAATAGATACCGATTATCGCTAAGGATTGTTTTCTTTTCTCTTTTTCTCAAGAGATTTCGATACGCTCCTATTTTCAACGGGAATATATCGCGATAAATTAAGGGATCTACATAGGCTTGTAATTTCAAAAATGAGATTTCCTTTATTGCCTCGTTTTATAGCCTGGGATCTTAACTTTAATTTGCAACAAAGATTTTTTTTACTTTGAAGAAATTGTCCGAGTTATGAAGATTTTTCTGAACGGTCAGATTGCCCACTACGCATGGTAAACCGCTCCGCTTCGATTAACCTTTTTTTCTCTTGTCCTTTTCCCAAAACTATGTTTTACAAAGAACAGGTTACCGTTCATGACAATGAAAAATTCGATTTTTTTTCTTCATAATTTTGATCCTCAAAGTTTTTAAAACACGTGGGTAAAAGAATATTTTCATATCTAAAGTATTTTAGAATTTACAGCCTAAACGTTAAACTGTAAATGCGTTTTTCTGGAAAAAGCATTTTTCAGCGCGCGGGGCGCTCTACAGCTTCAACGAATGAACCGATCCACATGAATCTCTATGCAATTGAAAGGAAATTCAACTTGGGAGTCAATAGGAAGCGATTTTTTGTCAAAAATCGATTCAGAATTTTTTTTTTCGTCCAATGAGGCAAAGAAATTAGGTTTTTTTTTCAAACGGCTGCCATTTTGTTATCCAGAGGTTTTTCAAAAAACAAAAAAAAATGAGGCCCCCAAATTTTAGTCTAGTTTGATAATTTTTAATCCGATTTTGTTTCAGATTAAATGGCAAGACTGTGGACCACCCCGCGCAGACCAAACCACGCCGTGCATGGCTTTATTTGACGGGAGCTGAAGCCATCATTTTGGATTTTTTTAATAGATAAAATTAGAATTTACTCTCCATTGATAGAAGAATAAAATACCTTGAAACCCATGTTCAAAAGTATTTATTTTATATCGAAAAAAAAATCCCGAAGTTCATGCATTTTTCATGCCTCTCAACGGTCTCTCTCTCAACTGTCCTGAAAATCGTATCTCAAAATCTATTCGTCTGATTTTCTTTAAATTTAGACAGAGCACAGCTCATAACAATTTATAACGTAAGGCCGGATGATTTTTTTATATGTTCATTCATTTGTTAAGAAAAAATGATAGAAGTTGTTTCTTTGTGTCGGAAACCGAACGGCGGCAGTTTGTTTAAATAATAACTTTATTGTTTATCAATATTTGACGAAAAAAAACTAAAATTTGGCAAGGCTATGTATTAATCGTGTGTAACGTCACGACTTCGTCATCCCGATACTCTCATCAGAAAAAAATATTGAACATCGACCTGTTTTCTGGGCCCTGAGCTCATGCAGACCTGTGTAAATTTACAGTTTTGATCGTTTAGTGGAATACTCTCAGGAAATTACGATAACATACATGACCCTTGTGGTTTCGAGGCGGAGACGGTCAGTAATGACCAAACAAATCCCATACATACACGGCGCTGCATATCGAGAATGATAAGAGCTCGGTACATCGGTGGTGCCCACAGTCGCTCCATGCCTCGTGCAACGTCAGTCCGCCGTGATACCGTAGCTCTAACATGTGGCTATTATTTCTTAGACCTACTTTAACAGTTAATCTCGGCCACTCGCACAAGCGGAAACTCTTCCCGCTTTAGTCACGACGAGGAATCATTGCGATTCCTAGACGCACGTATTTACAGTCTCGTATGCCAATTCGAGAGGACGCAGGTGAGTTTTTGTTATTTTAGTTAGGAGGTAACAAAAAAAGCACCTTTTGGAGTAAATATTAGTAGAATGGCGCGCTGTAGCAAGAGTAATAAAAAAATATTAGCGTTGAATTGATGTTCCTCAAAATGAATTTATTCGCGATCATCAAGAGACTTCAATTTATTCACTCGATGATGACAGCCGATGCGCACTATGCGCGAGAACAATATGTTTGCACCGAAAAAAAGAAGCGACGATTAATTGTTTGAAAGAAACAATCGCTGCGTAGCTTGAATTACTCAGAACAACTGTTTGCGCTTTAAATTCTTTTATGATCAGACACGTGCATCGGTCGTCCCAACTGGTATCTATTGACATTATTTCTGCATGTTTGCTTAAACGATGTGCCTCGGAATCTCGAACAATGCGAAAAATAAAATTGGATAAATGATTAACGAGATAATTTTTTACGGAAACGAATGCAGAGCAGGATGATAATTTAGAATTTATGACAGAAATATTACCGCGTCGTTGAAAATAAATGATGAATTAAAAATAATCGACCGGCCAAGGCTTAAGCGTTTTTTTCTTTGGCGTTTTGCAAAAAACGCAAAAGAATGAGTTTTCGAAATACTTTTATGCAATTTCTTAAACCTTCAATCCCGTGTTAATAAAATATCTAAGAGCAATTTTTTTTATGTACCTTATTGACTCGACAGTTTTTGGCAACGATCCCATGTCAACAAAATATTTTATTTTTTCCACAATTCTTGTCAAATAAATTTAAAAAATATATTTTATTACTTTCACAGATTTTACTTCTTTTAGCAATGATCAATTTTGAGCAACAAAACATTCGACAGCGAATGACCAGAGGGATTTTAAAAAAATTCGAAGTAAATTCTCAGAATATTTATATTTTTTACTTGGTCGCCTGCAAAATCGGTGTTCCGCGTTGGTTAAGACAACTAATGACTCGTGTGTGAGCGTCGAGTTACCGAATAAGCCGCACAACAAGCGTAGTTTCTTTCATACAGTCAGGTCCTCATCTACCAACGCGGAATTCAATTGAGGGGATCGTCGAAAGACAGTGCGATGGAAAAAAAAACACAGGAGTAGGAGTACACGAGTTTAGTCGTGCGTATACAACTAAACTCGCGTTAGGGGGAAAGATAAAGTGTCAAAGCGAAACGATGTTCAGTTCTCGTCGCTCCGTTGAGAAGACTCGTTACAGAAATTTCGAAAAAAAAGAAAAAGAAGACCGCGTTGCTATTTGCTGGCCTCGTGGATTTTCGAGCTTTGTGTACACTTTTTTCGGCTTTTTTGCTGAGTACGTTGGAAAATATCTCGTGAGCCACGAAACAAAAGACAAAAAAAAGATCAAGCCAAGGAGTTCCGAAGTCCGAGGTGTTTCGTGAATGAAAATGAAAAAGAAAAATATATCTTTTCTAAAATCGTAAAACGAGTGAATAAAAGGAAGAAAAAAAAACAATATCTGTTGAAAAACTTAAAAAACGTGCGAACACGAAAAGGAAGAAAAAGAAACCAGTTTTTTTTTCGAATAATTTGCCGATTACATGGGGATAATCTCCTGAGTCACGACACAACAAGCAAAAAAAATTAGCCGGTGAGTTTCGAAGCTCGTGGAGTATTGTGAATGAAGAGAAACAAAAACTTCGTTTGTAAAAATGTAAAAAAAAGTGTACAAAAAAGGGGAAAAAATGAAATTCTTTTTAAAAACTGTAAGCAAAGTAACAAAAAAAGCAAATAAAAAACAAGGGACATAAAGTATTTATTTTGGAAAACGGTAAAAATGAGAAGGAAAGCGGGAAGATAGCGACTTATTTCCTTCAAGAATATGAAGAAAAAAAAGATTTATAATGATATTAAAAGGAAAAAAAGAAGTAACATTGTTTGTTACGTTATTCGCGATAAGCAATGCTCGTAAATAAATCGTTTTTTTTCTCTGGTAAATACAATCCAATATAGCCCTGCGGGAGAATATTTTTGAATTTTTTACGACTTTTAGTATGGTTTATTTTTTTCCCAGTGTTTACGTCCAATTTACATACAAATATTAGATAGGCGCAGTCTGAAGTGTTGCCCCAGATGGAGTATATTATCGCCACTGACTTTCGTAACGAGGGTCGGAAAGGCGCGACAATTTCATCATTTACGGGGCAATGCAATTGACTACAATTGATCGGAAATTGCTAATTTATCATTTTGCGCTCCGAAACCAAACGAGGAAATTACGAGTTGACACCGATGATTTTCTCCTTAGCGTCCCAAATAAATCGCGACCACAAGCTGATTATTTTTCGACGAACATTTTTTTGCTAAAGATTATTCTATAGGAATTTTTTTTTTCATCGATACGTACGACAACGTTTATTTCTCAAAGGAATTATCACCCATTGATGCACCCACGGTATTATATAACGCGATGAGAAGTCTTTAAACCGATAATCCGCGAGGCGACTGGACGAGGAAGCGCACAATAAATAATATATTCGCATCAAGGCCAGAATCGTGACAAGCGCGAAAAATCATTGCGTTCATCGATACGCGCACCATTGCGCAATTCCCTCGTGTCGCCAATTCGAATATTTCACAATAGTATAATGAAATTACCACGTAACGTGCCGATATACAAAATACCATGTATACAAAGGTGTGAAAAATTCAAGATGCACGTTTGAGGGAATATTCGAATCACGAATACATCGGACTACTGAACTTTCGAGTCTATAATTAAGCTCTCTCTCTCTCGGCGGTGCAAAATTTGGCCTAGCTATATTTAGAACGGATACAATGTCCGATTCAGTAACATTCTCTTGGACAGGTACGGTGATTACATTTTTTTTAACTACATCGATTTTCAAATCCACAATAAAATAAAAAGGAATGAAATGTCATTCGCTGTGTGTCGAAAATTTGTATTCCGTAAAGAGAACGATAAGAATAAACGGGCGCATTTTTTACGTAATCTCGCGGATTCTTCTCCGAGTCTCAAAATGACGAAATATATTAGTCCATCATACTGCGTTTCAACCTCAGACTGATAAAAAAAATTCCGCGTGTCTCTTCTCACCACCGACGGGGATTTGTGCGAAAAAGTTTTGCCAAGATTCAGTGGGGGGAGCGATTTTGAAAAATATGCAAAAAAAAATAACCACCACGGAGAATGTTTACAAATCCGTCGTATCTGTTAACTCTTTCGTCGCAATAAAGTTACCCCCTTTATTATTGAGTGATTGTTTGCTTCAATATTGAATAATAATACACAATCTGAAAAAAATGTCGTGCTAAATTCTTCGCGATACGCGAACCGCCCCCTCTCCCTCCCGTTGATTTGAAAAATACAAATTAATTCATGAAAATAGTGTTTCGTTCCTTGAAATAAAACATCAAATATCCAGAATCCAGACGCCACCTAAAAATGCATTACAAATTATTCTTTTCCCACGTAATCTTTGCGAACTTATTCCTTTATTTTTCCTCAACTAGATGTTCTTCTCCCGTATTATTTGTTTATTTTGCGTCGATTGCTATTAAAGTAGTGCTGCAAGTGATTTCTAGTAGTAGTAATAGTAAGAAGTTTTATTTGCATCGCCTTTTTGGCTTTTTACAAAGCTGTTACACTGTTATACATCCCTCTCTCTTACAATCAATCTTATGGCTTTCCTTTTTTTCTCACAATCTTTAATTATCTCTAATTTTCGTCACATTGTAATATCTCGCTCTCCTTTACCACCACTTTTCTTTTCTTACATTCTCTCTCTATTTCATGAAAGAATTTACATATATTTATATCCATCTCCCCTCTCAGCATCCCTATTAATTTATCTTTTATTCCCTTCTTATCCCTTTCCCCCTCTACCTACTTCACTATATATGTTCTCGCTTCCGCAGATATTACTCCTCTTCCTTTTTCACATGTGATCAGGTGCACCATTGTTTCTCTTTCTTGTTCACATATCCTACAAGTCCATGACACTTCCCCTTTTTTTGCATCCCTCCCTATATTTCCACATCTTATCTTCGCCCATGTTTGCTTATCCTTTCCTTTACTGTCTTTTGCCGCCTAATAATTCCATGGTGCTCCGTCGTTTTCTATTAATGCTTTGTATAAGCTATTATACGTCGATTTTTTTATCTGTTCTTTATCTCTCTCTATGGTCTTTCTTTTTAAGTTTTTCAATCCCTTGTCTATCGGATTCTCTATTATTGTTATTTTTTTTCCCTCTTTTATCATCTCTGTTATTTCCTTTATTTCTAATTCCTTTGATACTTTCGTAAAGTCTTTTCCTCATTTCGAAGGCTCCCTGTTCGATATTCCTCTTATTTCCTCTCTCAAACAAAAATTCGGCCGTCTATTACTTTCCATTCTCATCACAACTTTTATATAATTTAGCGCTCTTACTCTGATTTTGTACTCGAATGTTGGTATTCCTAACTCTGTTCTCCACACATATCTGGGCGTTCTTCTGTCGATTCCGAAGGCCATTTTGCAATATCTATTTTGTACTATCTCAAACTGTGTTATATTAGCAAAGCCCCAAATCTCTACCCCGTAAAAAGCTCCTGACTTGACGATCGATTCTAATAGGTACAATCTTTCTTCCATTACATCCTTCCCTGCTCTTTTCCATACGCCTCACACTGCATTTGAGGCTTTTTGGACTCACCCCGCCATTTTTCTTCCATGCACTTTTACTGCGTTCTTAGTTGAAAACCAGTACCCTAGGTACCGGAATTCATTCTCTGTTTCTATACTTTCCCCATTTACTTTCCACTCCTCTCCCTTTTTCAACCGTCCTCCGTTCCTAAATATCATAATTTTTTTTTGTTGGCATTTACCTCCATAGAATTTTCTTTCCCCCATCTATATCTGCAAGTGATTTCTATTTGTATTGATTTCTTTGTTCTCCGTTTGGCGTTTCTTTCGAAAAAAAACTAGTAGTTTTTTTAAATTGTGTACATTATATAAATTATGTAATATTTCACTCAAGCGAACTCGATTCCCTCCATTAGACTGTGTGCGATAAAATAAGAAAGGGATAATTTTATCATGAATTCGAAAGAATTTTTTATTCAACGAAACGGTCTTTTCACACCACAGATGTTGAGGTGGAGTGCATACTCTGGTTGTTTAGTATCGTAAGTTTTCCCTTTGCCAATTAAAAAAAAAAGGTGAAGATCAATTTGTGCATTATTGTTTCAGAAATGCCCGAAACGGAGAGCTCGTTGCCGGTGACGGAACTTTCGTCGTTGTTGCGACATAGATTCGCGGATGATATCGCGATTGAGTCGGTGGATTGGAAGAATCTGACGGATCCCGGTGAGAATTATGGAAGTCTGATAATCGCGTTGAACGCGAAAGTGCGTCTGGCCACGAGGGCGGAAGTGTTGAATCTCGTGGTGAAATTGCCACCACCGTCGCGCTGGTTGCAAGAATTATTCAACACACCATTCACGTTTCTCAAAGAGTTGCACTTCTATCGGGACTTGACGCCTGCTTTTTTGGCGTTGCAGCGTGAGAATGGAATAGCAGAGCCAGAGAAGACGTGGCTAGGCGCGGATTATTACGGTGGTCGAATCGGTATGTCAGGCAACGAGACGTTCGACGATCAAGCGGCGATAGTGTTGCAAAATTTGAATTACGACGGATACAAGGTGGTGGATCGTTTGGTCGGTTTGAACGCGAGCGAAGCTGAATTGGGAGTGCGTAAACTCGCGAAGTTGCACGCGATAGCTATCGCGATGAGAATTAAAAAGCCTCGGGTATTCGAGAGCCTGGTAATGCCGTGTATGGAACATCCGGCGAACGAGACCGCCAAGAATTGCCTGATGGACATGATCAAAAAGGCGATCGACGATTTGAAGGATATACCTCAGTGTGCTCCGCACATAACGAGCGTACGCAAAACGATCGAGTATTCGTTGAGCGTCGGGTATCCCGATGAGAGGGCCGCTAATGACAAATGGGCGACTCTCGTGCACAACGACTTTTGGGTCAACAACATGATGTTCCGTTACGACGAGGCGGGCGAGCCAGTAGACATGAAAATCGTCGATTTTCAATTGTACGTTTACGATTACGGGATAAAAGATCTTATCTTTTTCCTTATCTCAAGCCTCACAACTCGCGTCATCGAAGAAGACTTCGATCGTATGGTCGATTTCTATTACGAATCGTTCGTCGAGATTCTCGACTCGTTAAGTGTAAACGTCGCCGAATTTCCTAAGGAAGAATTTCACGAACAACTCAATGAATGCGCCACTCTCAAATTGCAGCAATGCCTCATGATGAATCAGGTGATCAAATCGAAATCCGACAAAGTGCCCAAGATGGAGGAGATCGATAGCAAAGAGAGCTTCCTTCAGATCGGTGGTGGAGAGATTTATCTACAGAAAATGCTCCACACGGTGGAATTTTTTTACAAACGCGGATGGCTGAAGAAATAACCATGGCGAATAACAAGAACGAGTAAATCTGCAAGAACAAGTTCGATGAGTGAACATTGGACTGACGTAGGACTTTGAAAGTGCCGGATGTTAGTGCGATATCGGATTGATCGGATCGTTAGCAATCGCGATCACCGATGGCACATATACGTATTCGATAGTTTTTGGAACTTTTCTCAGTTATTTTTTTCACGAAATACAATGGATTCGAGTCCCATAATGCGTGGTTCTATCGTGGCTTGGTCGAGTTTTTCTTGGATTTGCGATTGGCTCAACTGGAAATCCATTTCCTCTTTTACATACAGTTTTCCGCAGTAAATTGATCCGTAACTTTTTTCTTCTTCTAATAACGCAAACGTCCGAGAGACAGACGTTCTCTCTCCGGTAATCGGATAACGACTGAAGTCGGTCAAGACACGTTTGAGAACAGTTCCAAAAACTTTTCAAGGATTTTTTTGACCGATGGAATCGTGTGTCATTTCGTCGCAATTGCACGTAGTCGGAACGCACTGCTCTCCGTTCGAATCGTTTAGGACTGGCAATTTGCATTATGTAACGCAACGATGTAATAATACTTCTTAATACCAATCCGATTTGAAAGTCGATGCAAAAATGCCGGAAAATAGAAATCAGAACGATAAAAATCTCCTAAATGGCAAACTCGAGGAGCAATTCTTTCGAAGCATTGTGGAAATTATTTTTGATAAATTATATTGACTTATCGACCACCTGGTGACTCAACGTCGATCAAGTGAAGCTTTGGCGATTTTTGTAACGCTGCATTTTTCCCACGAATGAGAATAAAACTTTTGATGATGAACCTCGTCGTTGTAGTCAATTTTCTCGACTATCGGTATTTTTCTTGAATAGAAAATCGATCAATTCGCGTTGAGATAAGTTTTCTATCAACTTGTACGGTCAAGAGCTACGTTGGATTTCATCTGTAAATTTGTGGCAAGGAGAATTTTCGATCTTCGACGATTCATTGTAATAAATACATCCATACTTGTAAATGTGCTATTTGAAATATTAACAATTCCACGTTACTAGAAATAACTGTACCTTTTCGACCAGCGCGAAACGTTCTTTGCGAAGATCCCTGCGATTTATTCTTTTACAGTTGCAATATCAATAATGAAATCTGCGATAATGTTGTATTTAACGCTTAATAATGCACAACGCCTGCGTACTCGGTACCAGCAAAGAAAATAATCACAGAATAAATACAAAGCATTATCTCACATGAGGAAATGATTAAAAAATAAATAAATGCCGGGCAAATAAAAGAAAGATCAATATTACTTACCTCGAGAAGATCGGCAACTGCGTCCGGCAAGTTAAATTCCCTCACGACGCGTAATCTCACTTGTCGATTAATCTCGTGCCTCGACGAAAGGGGCAGACTGACGGCTCTTTGGCAACTTGGGGATTGTCGTAATTTTTGTTCGCGTTTGAGCATCGCCGACATTGTAGCCGAGTCCGGTACTGGATAGAGACCAAAAAAAAAGCGAAAGAATAGTGATGCCTAAGTGAATGGAGGATTCACGTTTATATTCCCAATTAAAAGTATCACTCTATGGAAACTTTGATCCTTCGCTGTACAAGAAGAACTTTGAGAAAAAAATCGTCCGTATAAGTCCAAGGACAGAGACTTCTACTAATAATAATTCCAAAGAGTTATTCGTTCATTTGTTGAAAAGAGAACAGATTGTTCAAGGCCACTCGGTAAGAAAAGAGGTAAAGAATAAGAAAGCAAGAATAATGGAGCTAATTTATTGGCCTTTCAAATACTAGCCCGACCATTCGTTAGCGTATTTTTTGCCTGAGCAACTTTTCTGCAACTGCAGAATAGACGCTCTACCGGCATTCAATTTATTTTCAAAACTTATCTACTTAGTGCTTCTTGTTTTAAACATAAAAGCTTCAATAGAAATCAATAATAATAGAAGCCACGAGCGCTCAAGGTTGTTGTGCTAGCACAGGTAAATTTAGGATATTTAGTCTGGCTTTGACTTTGTCGTTGCGAAGACGTTATTCGTGTGATAACTATCCTATCTGTTGCGACTGTTTGTGTTCTGGTGATCAAAATTTCGTCGTTTCATAGAGACGTGATACTTCACGCTTCAAGTTCATTTTTCGATTAGGGCACGTCGAAATAATATCGACCGTTCGCTTTTTGCCAATGAAGTACACTACTCCAAAGAATTAAAGGAACAGAGCATTTCTTCCCTTTTTTTGAGTGTTTTTTGAAGCGTATCTCTTTGAAAAATGGTCGCATTGAGATGAAAAAAAAGCATTTTGAAGCTTCAAGTCCCTAGTTTTGAGATCTTTTCGCAAAAATTTTTTGTGACGTACGGTTATCTCGCAATCATAAGAAATAGCGCGAGACAAAAATGTTCAATTTTTTTTTGGTCTTTTTTTTCAAGGGTCAAGTAACTATTGCAGAGTTGTGGAAAAAAGTCGAAAAAAAATCGTCCTTTTATTTTTATGATAATGACACGATATTTAGGAACACTTTTTCCTTTAATTGTTTTGTAAAACTTTGATCAATCGGTCCGCAAAAACGGTTCAATGGATCAATTCGAAAATTTACAGGGCTATTGGAGGTACATTAAACTGAAAAAAAACCTGGCAACGTTAGTCTTTCCATGAATATTTGTAAAGTAGTAGTAGATTTACTGAAACACCAGAAAAAGTCATTTTTTTGTACTTTTTTCAAATTGATGTTGAGGGTGGGAAAAAAATTATTTCTCAAAAATCAATGAAAGGGTCTTTGAGGAAATATATTCAAGTTTTCAAAACTGCCCCTTAACTCCCTGTGTGATTATTTGTTGCTGAGATATCGATGATCAAAGACAAAAGGATTCTTTTTCATTCAAAGTCGGATATCTCAGCAAAAAATTGACGTAGAGAGACTGACAAAAAAAGAAATTGTAGCTGAATAAACAAGCTAACTGACCTATCCATTCATTCAACTGAAAAAAATTTCCCCAACCCGTGGACCCTTGAAAAAAAAACTAAAAAAATTTGAAAACTTTTATCTCGCGCTATTTCTTATGCTTGCGAGATCACCGTAGATCACAAAAAATTTTCGCGTAAAGATCTCAAAACTAGAGACTTGAAGCTTCAAAATGCTTTTTCTTTTATCTCGATACGACCATTTTTCACAGAGATACAGCGCTTCAAAAAACACTTAAAAAAGGAAAGAAATGTTCTGTTCCTTTAATTCTTTGGAGTAGTGTATTTAGGTCAAATCGATTAAAAATTACCTCCTTTAGCATCCTTTTTAGTTTTCTGCACTACCTCCCTGATACCCGGTATATATATAAAATTACGATTATTTGTTGAATAATTTATTCAAAATTCCTTGATAATTTTTTACATTCCTATAGTTCCAAATCATTTTTATCAATATACAGGGTGGATCAATAACTATTAGCACCTTGGATATCTTCGAAACTATAAAGTTCACAGAAATATTTGCTGAAATGAAATTGCACAGTACGAAAGGGGCCATCCGATAGCGATAATAGTTTTTTTGCAGGTGGAGATACTTCGGACATTTGAAGGTCAACTCCATTTTTTTAAATGGGTCGGTATGTTTTTTTTTCTGTATCATGAAAGAGGAGCTTAAAACGAGTTCAACGACCTATAACATAAGGTCAGTGAAGGTCATAAAAAGTACAGAAAGGTATCGCCTTTCTGTACTTTCATTTCAGCAAATATTTCTGTGAACCTTATAGTTTCGAAGATATCCAAGGTGCTAATAGTTATTGATCCACCCTGCATGTGGTGGATGTTTGAAGTAAAAAAAAACTTCAATTAGGAATAACTGTTCGTTGCGACCCAAGTGAAAGCCATTTAGAGTGCAGTTAAGAATAAAACTACTTCGACAGTAAGCCATACCTGGCAAAGCTGCGGAGAGTACGTCGACTCCGACTGCACCCATTGATCTTGGTTTCTCATCGACCATGTAGAGAGTATCGGGAATATCGGGAATGTAACGTGCCCTTCGTAATCTCACTAATTCAGATTCTTGGACCATTTGTTCCTCGACCAGAGCCTGAAACGTTGAACAAATATGGAATTATTCGACCAAAGTGAAAAATAAGAGAGGACAAAAGACCGACGAGAGAAGCGAGCTTATCGAATGAACAATGATGTTACCTTGATCTCTTCGTAATAGGGCATGAATAATCGAGGTCGTACGAACAATCCGTTTCTCTTGCCTCCACGTATCCAAGCATTTATTCTCAAGTTTTCTCTCTCATCGCCAATCATGTGGCTTGGCGGCGTCGACACGAGACCCCTTCTGATTGCCTGGAAATTCAATTTTTATTACATAGACGTCGATAAAAAGCTACAAATTGAGAGACGTATTCCCGAAAGTACAGAGACGATGGTAGTGAACGCGCAGGTCGGAGTGCGACTTCGACAAGTGACTAGGTAAATGCTTAGGTGAAAAGTATCTTGATTAAAAAATCTCGATTTTTCGTTTTGTTTCAGAAGACCCAAAAAGGAGTTGTGAAGTGAGCTGTTCGGATCTCCAAAAAAGAGCGCGTAGTACGGCGTCCTTTCCCGGCGATATTTATCAATAATGTTTAAATTGGTACAATTGTTTAATTTTTTTTTATTTCTATTGTATACTTGAGCTCCGTGGAAAACCGTAAAGCGGCTATTTCTTTTTTTCACAAACCACATTGAAGCATCACTTTTTTTAAGCCGTCGGAGTTTTTTAAGATATTCCTTTCACGAACCCGAATATATAACGATTAACTGACTTTCCTTCTTCAATTAAATAAAAATACATCTCAGTTTACTGGCAAAATATCAAGCCAAGTTGCCGAACTTTTAACAAAAAATGAAGACTTAAACAATCGTCTAATTTATGCAGCACTTTATGGAGATAATTTATATATGCATAAATCTAGATGTTTTACATAAACTGCTCTAAGCATGTAAAAATTTTAACGATTCCGTAAAACAGGGGGCACCGAATGTTTAAAGAAAATATTAATGATAAAACTTAGAAAAATGTGACTAGCACAGGAATTTTCGTAACCACGACTTTTCAGGGCACATGTAAAAACGTCTAAATCTACTAAATTTACGCCAAATTTTTCATTTCAGTTCATTGTTGGGTATAATAATTAATTTTATCTTATTTTTAATAAGCGCCAGTGTAATCTACTAATAATTTAAAAATGCCCTGGCTTGCGCACAAAAAAAATACGGCCCTCCGCGAAAACAAAAATACTTTAAGTAATCAATTGGAAGTAAATACGCGGACGTACTTGAGCTAAAATCTCGCTGCTAGCCGGAAGAACGTGATCCATTCGTACGAGGGGCAAAAGTTCACTGAGTATTTCGCGCAATTCGATGTCACTGAGATTTCTCTTCTTCACGCCTTTTCGGGTAACCGAGTGTACCGTGTGACTCAAAAGATTTGGCTCGCGATCCTCCATCCGACGCACGAGCTCCTGTTCCCCCCACTTCAGCACGGCTTGGAGAACCTCAAGCTCGCTCGCTTGAAGAAAATGACTCTGGAGAACGTTCGTCATGTGGGTATGGTCCAGCTGATGCAGTATCGGCGACGCGACGACGGTCTGAAATTCTTCGCGAAGAAAGTGCAACGCCTGTCTGTGCACCCAGGCTGAACCGTGTGGCTGGCTGGCCCATCTGCGAATTTGTAATTTAGACCTCAACAGCGCGTCTAAATTGACGAGAAAATTGCATTCTCCGCTTGCGCTTTTGCAAGAGAGACTTTGACTATCAAAATGTTCAAACACCGACATTTCAATTCCGAAAAAATGGTGATATCATTAAGTATTAGATAATTTTACTTGTGCATTAAACTCGAAATTCTATGCTTCGCAAGCTGTAAAATATTGAGAGGAAAACAGTTTCGGCACGCATTAATTGAATGGAAGAAAGAAATTGAAAGCATTGAAAGAAATGAAATTGCAAATCGAAAGAAATTGAGAAAAAATTGAAAAGAAGACACGTATACATAGTCTGTTAAACACGTTTAAGGGGCCTGCAACAACTGGAAATAAAAAAAAACACGATTTTTCTATTGCATTGTTTTAGGAAGACATTAAAAACTCTCGACTTTGGATTAATTTATTAAGCCTAAATAGTCGGTAAAGTCGATTGGTTTTTAAATACGCACACCTGTATGTGTGTGTGTTTGGATTTGAGAGTGTGAGAGTGTGTGTGCGTGTGTGTGTGCTATCTGTAGTCTATAAAAAATATTAAGTACCGCTCTAATAATCGAGTACATACAAGTACTAGAAAGTACGTGCGCGTACTAGAAAATTTAAAAGAGGATTTCAAATTTAATGAGAGGAATTGATTTACCGTAGGACGGTCGCTAGAGAATCTTGAGTCAGCCACTCGAGTATGAGATCCTCGCATCCCTGAGAGAGTATATCGAGCTCAAGAAATCTCCCGATTTGATAGAGTTCCATGGCCTCCTCGAGCGGACTGGGTCGCATTCGTCCCGTGTGCGTAAGCGCTTGAACCTGTAGTATACCGGAGAGAGCAAGAGACAGAGAGAGACGAGTTATATATCAAAATTTCGTTCTATGGGCAGGGTGAAGCAAAAAAAGTAAAGTCCAAGAGATACACCGGGTCTTTGCCTGAGTATTAAAGGGGTCGGCATAAGCTTGACATTTCGAAAATATGATTGTTTTACATAGTTCTATAGCATAGAGCATTTATGAAACGGTGTAAGTCATATCTACACATTTATTTATCCAATTCACTTCAAGTTGGGACAGAGCATAGTTTATAAAAATCCCAATCGTATGAACGGATGGTTTTTTGATATGTTCATCCGTTTTTTTTTAATAAAAAATTATTAAAGTTGTTTTTTCGTCGACAATCGATCTCTTTTTCTACAGTCTACCATTTTCGTAATGGCAGAAAAGACTATGTTTTAATTGTGTGCAAAATCCCGACCTCATCATGACAATACTCTCATCAGAAAAAAATATTGAAATATCAGCTGTTTTTTGGGCCTCAAATTTATGCACATCCGTTAATTTATTTGCTTGCTATCGGATTGTAACGTTTATTCGTCCCGTTGCCGACCTCGCGCACGCAAAAATTATCTCCTATTCTCAAATTACTATTTCAGCTCTCATTTGAATAAAATGTCATTTTTGATCGGTGAGTAAAAGCGTTTTCTGTGAAATTCTGAACAAACGGGATGTAAAAATCCGAAACGAATATACGTTACAACCCGACAGCAGTTTCGATAAAACAAACGACAATGGAGAAGTGCCGCAAGGCCGTACGAAGAAACGAGTATGAGGTTCGTGCGTACTTCACCGAGACTTCCGGCGCTGTTGCCGCAACCGCTGCCACGGAGTATAAGCGACAAGTCGACGGTATCGAGATAAACGGCGTGCAACAAAACCCTCGCATATCTTTTGGGTATGACGCACTCGTCGAGAACGATTCTCGTGGGTATGTGAAGCGCCCTCTCGGTGTGATCTTCCCCCGATCGTGTACGTCGTTGTATCAGATTGCGAAAGAATGGCGAGCGCGCCGACAATATGGCCTTGTGACATCGTAACTCGAGTTTCGGACGGAAACCGTACTCGGAACTACCGCTATCGGGCCTCTGATAATCGCTGTCGGACGTAAATACCAACGCGGCGTCCGCGTAATCACCCGTGTCCAATAAGTAACGTAGATCGTGCTCCAGCAAATTTGGCGTACCCAATTCCTCGCCCAATCGCCGCAATAGATTCGTGTCGAGGGACGTGTCGTGGGGACATATGTCACCGGTGTAAAGGTAACGCAAGAGGGCGGAAAACATCTGTACCTCGAGACTCGGTGTTCTCAGATCCAGGCATATGCGAGCACCGTAGCCTGGAATCAAACACACGCAAATATGAAGAAAAAAAAACAGAAAAAATTAAGCTTTCGATAAAAAAAAAAACTTTCACGTAAGGGCCCTGAAATAAGTAAAAAAAAGTTGATGGGAAGAAATGAAAGTTTCGATAAAAAAAATCGTTGACTTTAGGGTTTTAAAGACTTAGAAAAAAGGAAGGAAGATATTGAGACGTTACTGTGCTATACGAGACGCTGGAGGACAGAAATGATTTAATCTTACATCTATACAAATAAAACTGTTCCGCGACTGACTGACTAGCATATAGATAATGTGCAGCCTAAAGCGCTGAACATAGAAAAATAAAACTTGGAACATACGTTCCTTAGAAGGTGTAGAGGTGCAATAAAACCGATTTATCGAAAATCAACTATGAAGAGGGTGAAATGAAGTGTGAAATTTTATATGAAAATTGTATTCCTTGCGTGTATCAACTTAAAACTTGGTATAAGTATTCTTCAAAACAAATAATAAAACGAATATGTTTGGATTTTTTAAAACAACCCCTAATTAGGGGTGCAACGGAGGGTTGAAGTTAGAATGGGAAAATCGAATTCTCTGATTTTATCTCAATGAAATTCGGAAGATTTCTTCCTTAAGGGGCATAAAGATGCACTAACAAAGGGACCTTGCCAGGCACGCAATCGATTTCGGAACGTCCTTTCAGGGTAGTGTGGGGTTCGGTCCCAAGTGTCACCCCCTGCCACCGTTCACCCTGGTGGGCCTTCGTTTTCGCGAAATCAACCAAACAAAATTTGTGTGACGTTTTCGAACCTCGAAAATAACAAGAATTTTCGAAGCGGCGCGATAGCCTAGCGGTTAAGGTCTTCGGCTAGTACGCTGCTGGTTTTGGGTTCGAGTCCTGCTACCGCTATTTTTATTTTTTTTTTAAATCGAAACGCTTGTAAACGTTATTTTTATTTATCTTCTTTAATTTAAATCCAACTTTTTTATATTGCGTATAGAATTCTTGCCCGCGTGAATGTAATCACCGTTTCAAAAATTTTGTATATCCAATTTTTTTTTTCTTATATTCTTCATCTAGTTTTAAATTATCGCTCATTTTTTTTATTGCTCGTTTTTTTTATTGTTCTTATATATTTTCTTTTTTTAAATTAATTTTCTTCTATAGTTTGATATTTTCGTCTGTATTAATACAATTATTATTTTATTTACGCTTTTCATTTTAATTTTGGTTTTCTACGATTCCTTTTTTCGTTTACACCGTGTTTAAACTCTGTTTCGACAAAACGGAGCTCAACCGAAAACTTTTCCTTTAATTTGAATTTTAATTCATTGCAATTACCTTTAACGTTAATGTAAATTTAATTTCCCACATAATGGGGATATAGTGTTTTGTATTTTCATTTAATCGACAGAGCCCTATTTTTTTCATTTCCTCATATTAACAATAATAGAAGTTAATAGAAACAATAAAAAAGCGAGCAATAATTCCGAACTAGATGAAGAATATAAGAAAAAAAATTGGAGATACAAAATTGTTAAAACGGTGATTACAATCACGCGGGCAAGAATTCTAAACAGAATATAAAAAAGATGAATTTAAATTAAAGTAAATAAATAAAAATAGCGGTAGCAGGACTCGAACCCAAAACCAGCAACGTACTAGCCAAAGACGTTAATCGCTAGGCTATCGCCCCGCTTCGAAAATTCTTGTTATGTTCGAGGTTCAAAAATCGTCACACAAATTTTGTTTGGTCAATTTCGCGAAAACGACTGCCCGCCAAGGCGAACGGTGACAGATGGTGACACTTGGGACCGAACCCTACACTACCCTAAAAGGACGTCCCGAAATCGATTGCGTGCCTGGCAAGGTCCCCTTGTAAGAAAGTATTTTTTTTATCCACCCCGACAAGGATGAAATGGGATTTAAAAGATTTTATTCCTTGCGTGTATTAACTTGAAACTCAGTATAAATATTCTTCAAAACAACCCCTAATAAGAGGTGCAACTGGTAATGAAGTTTTCTCACCTTAGGGATAAGGTGAAGGAAGGGCGAGGGGAATCTTTTCTAATTAAAAATTGACATAAAAAAGTATGAATAATGAATAGAATATACTCTTGACATTAGGAGATTGAGAGCTTTCAGACCACGTGTTACTTGCCAATGCATAAAAAAAATATGTTCTGTAAAAAAAGGAAACACTTATTTTCTTTCCAAATCCTTTCCAATCATTTTAACCGAATTATATCAGATTTTTTAACGAAAGCGTATCCAAAGTGTGGGTCATGACGAAAGTCTTAGGGTACCTGCCGGCAACGGAATGCTAAAAAAAGTAAAAGAAGGGACTACAACGAGGAAGGATAAAGTTCATGTCTTACCTGGACATCCGGCCAACAATTCCCTGAAGTAGGGACACCGTGCCGAGAGGAGAGCCCTGTGAACGGGAAAGCAGGCACCCCTGTAGACGAGATCTACGTCCGTGCAGTACTTGTAGTCGTAGAGAGTCGATAGGTCCTGCTTGAACGTGGTGGCCGGTGGTCTCGCGAGCTCGGCTTGCACGTGCAAGTCCTTCAGAGCCGCGAGTGCCTCGTATTCCTCGAGCAAGGCTCCTGCCTCAAGAGGACTCCACGTTGACACGAGCTCCCTGATGACCCGCCCATGATCGCACGCTTTCGACGAGCGACGTCTCCTTATGAACTTCTTTCGCAACGTCGCAAAACCGGTCACCCGCTTCTTTCGTTCCCTGGAAAGACAATAAGCCGATAAAACGAGCCAAACGAACATCAGTGACAAAAGATCATCGACTAGACTCTCCAGTCTCAATAACGATTATTCGTGGTCGTGTCAAACTCGCTATAAAGTAATTGATCATAGAAGATTTTGAGTTATCGTAGTTATGGACAACTCGACAGGGGCGAAGAAATTTCCGAGCTCAAAGCTACGCGAATTGTTCGAATACGTTGACAAGAATCAGGCCAATATGACAGATGGGCTCAAAGAAGCTGTTGCTATTCCGTGCTTGTCCTGGAACGAAAAATACTTTCCTGAAATTACAAAAATGGTATTGTCGCGAGATTTAAAAAAAATGTTTATTTTTTCGGACATAGATGCGTTTAGGAAAGTATCAATTCCGAAGTTTTCGTAAGTTCCGCTACGTCGTTTTCGAGAGGAAAATCATTTAAATGAATTCTTGAATTCGTGAAATTTCAAAATGAAATTTGAATTCTAGCTCGGATTACGATTTTTTTTTAACAAACTGCGAATTTTACTAGATTTTAATTCTCTTTTTTTTCAAAAACGATGCCGCAGAACTTCTTAACTGATCTACATTTGATTCAAAATCAGTATTCTTTAACATAAACGGGTTAAGGGGTTACACCACCTTGGCATTTGGAAAAATAAGTATAAAATTGTAAAACAAATTTGACGCGACTACTAAATATATAAAATAATTTTTATTTTTCACAAATATATCATACTTTTATTAATAAGTTTTTAAACAAAGAATTTTAAACAAATTATTGGCAGAGATGTAAGTCGTCTAGTAAGATCCTCTGTTTAAATACGTGGATAAAATATCTCGAGATCTACTCGACCGATTTTGATTAAATGTACACCACATATTCTTTATAATATTATCTAGGATGTAGCATACGTTTTTTTTTTATTGGATGCCGCGTTCGTTTCTTATTAATTTGTAAAACTCAAAATTTTAGTATAAATCAGAGTTTATTTGAAAAACTGCTATCGCTCAAAAAAAATATCCCTATGCTACACTTTAGCGATTGCCTTTCTTCACAAATTTTTATTTATTTTTCAGACGATACCTAACAGAAAAAATAAATTCCACCTTCAAATAAATATTTGATATATTTAATAGTCACGTCAAAATTTTTTATTTAATTTGACACCTATTTTTTCGAGCGTCAAAGTGGTGTAACGCCTTAAAGGCCTGACCCTCAAAAAAAAAACGAAGAAATATGTACGGCCAAAAGAAGCGATCGAACAAATCGCCAGGTGGCTATCAATCCCATCTTGCATCAAGAGTAGCTCACGAGAACGGGCTTGATGAGAAAGGGTTCATTTCAGTTGCGACTCTACGAGTCGAAGTTGAACGATCTTGGGGCAACGACGGAACTCGTTGAGAGCAAAAATATGGCAGGGACAGGCGACAGTGCGACATTTCCACCGATACTTCTCGGCCATTTGTACATCGACGAGGGATTAAAAACCGTCTGCATTTACGGTCACGTCGGTTCGTCAAAACGACGCGACGAGAATTTCGTAGTTAGGCTCGAGTCACGAGGCTAATAGTAACGAAACGTTGAGCAGATACGTTGTCAACGACGAGTTTCGACGCGGACGTCGTGACGAACGAGAGCTTCGAGTTGCACGTGAAAAATGGACGAATACGAGGCCTCGGTGTCTCCCGAGGTAAGGGACCGTTATTCGCATGGTTGAACGCATTGCGGATCTACGTTCTCGCCGGGATTGAAATTCCCGTAAACGTTAAATTCGTCGTCGAGGGAAACGCCGATTCACACAGTCCGACTCTCGAGGACGTCTTGTCGAGGAGAAAAGATTTTTTTCGCGACGTTGATTACTCGTGTCTCACAGTCGACAAGAAAATTTGCGAAATTCCATGCTTGAGATACGGCTATCGGGGCGTTTGTCACTTTACCCTGGACGTTTCGTGCGGCCCGAGTGACCTCGACAGCGCGGAATACGGTGGTGCTTTTGATCAGCCCTTACTCGACGCTGTCCGCGTTGTTTCCAGCCTCGTGGACAAGCATGACAAACTTGCTCTGCCGAACGTAAGATTCCTACTGTCAAGCTGTCATCAACATTATAAAATATAATTGACTAGCTTCCGTGAAACTTGGCCGTAGAAACTTCATTACCAGTGGCACCCCTTATTAGTGGTTATTTTTTTTTTAAATATGCATTTTATCATTTGTTTTGAAGTTAATATACCAAATTTCGAGTTAATACACGTAAGGGATACAATTTTTCATACGATTTCATCCTTCTAGGGACTGATTTTCGAAAAATCCTTTCTTAGTGCACCTCTACGCCCTTTAAGGAACATTCAGAATATCATTGAGATAAAAGCCGGCAATTCAATTTTTCCAAACAAACTTCAACATCCCGTTGCACCCTTAATGAGAGGTTGTTTCAAAAATGCTGAAATATCAGTTTTATTATTTGTTTGGAAGAATATTTATACAATGTTTCAAGTAGATACACGCAAGGAATACAATTTTCCGTACAAACTTTTGCACCCTATTCCACCCCCTTAAGCGGTGATTTCCCTCCTTACACCCCCTTAAGAGTTGATTTTCGTAAAAACCCATTCTTGATGCACCTGTACACCTTTTGAGGAAGATATCTACCAAGTTTCATTCTTCTATCTTCAGCGGTTTAGGCTGTGCGTTGTCTATATGTCAGTCATTCAGTCAGTCTCGGAACTACTTCATATGTAGGGGAATGTGGGGCACAGTGTGTCACTTTTTTTCTAACGAATTTTTACTCTTACCAAAGTAGGCTGATTAGAAGAAAAAAAAAGGTGATAACCGATTTTATAGAGCTTTGAGCGTACAATAAAGCTACCATATTTTCTGCAAAAAGATTAAAAATCCTAAAATAATGGGATCACGGGTGGGGTACAATGTGTCAGATAGGTGGGTACAGTGTTGTCAAGTGCTGCAAAACGTGGGGTACAACGAGCCGGTTGAAACTCTTATATTTCTCTAACATAGATAACAGATTTTCATACATACCGATAATTTCACAACGGGTATTATTTAACCGGGTATTATTTATTATTTAACAATGAGTTAACTTCCAATAACATTGGGAGTCGACTCATTGTGTTCAACAACTCGAAGACACATTGTGCCCCACACGATTGCCCCACAATATTTGACGTTTCCCCGGCAAGCGAAATTTTTTTTTTCGACGCTCAAATTAATTTTGTAATTTTAATAATTCTTTGTGAGCTGCTATTGACTTTCTTTAGGCCAGTCGAAATTTAATGTAAATCACGGTCCAATACAAAAAATTTCTCATTTTACGAGCTACAAAACTCCGTGAAATCGCATGTAGTTGACAGTTGCCCGTGACACATTGTGCCCCACTCTCCACTATAGATAAATCATCCATTAACCCCTTACTGTCGCACATTCCAAACGTTCTGCAATTGTCACACTCGTTCTAATTGCCCCAGTCCATTTTTACACCACAATGGAATAGGAAACCTGTCGGCCCGATTTTAACGAAAAAAACCATCTATGAATGTACATTGAACATGTAACAAAAATCACTTTGTGAAAATTTGAATGGCAAAGGTTTAAAGAAAAAATCCAAAAGCTACTATGCAAAAAATAAACCTTTTTCTCAGTTGACCGCTGTCATGATGACCCTGTGTGACAACAAAGAGTTAATCAATGAATTATAGCTTCTCGTATCGACCATAGTGCGGTGAGCTCCTGTGTCAAGCAGTGTTGGCCTGGGCCAATACTTGGATGGATGACCGCCCAGCCGCGAACTAGCTTGGGCGCCGACTATCGGCACAGTTTTTCAACGGTTCCTCTGTGCCTTCGTGTAAAGTGCCATTGGGACCACAATTGAAAAATAATTCATAAATTAATACGGATAAATATATCTATTATGAATCATCATCACAAAATTGTATCCAAAATGAATCGACATCGGAGAAACGTTCTACAGATACTGAGAGACGTCGTGGCTCCATCGCTACGGGAAAAAGACGCAATCGAAACACTCGGGCTGAACGTCAGCGAAGTAAAAAACAAGATTGGCGTTAAACGACTGAGACACAAGGAATTGGCCTCTCGTCTTGTAATTCACAACACGCGACTCCCGTGCGTCACCGTTCATGCGTTCGAGACGAGCACGGATCACTCCGATCCGACGAATCTCTCCATAATTCCCTGCAGGTAAAATTTTTTGAGGTCTCGTTACATTTTTGTTCGTAACGAAAGATTCATGCGATCATATCTTTAGAAAATCACAATATTGAAGAAGAAAAAAGAACTGAAAAAAGTAAATGAAAACTTATTAAATAATATCAATATAATATTGAAAATATTGATAATATTTAAATTAAAAAGAAAATAATATTTGAAAATAATATTAATTAATATTAATATTATTATTATGATTAAATGATAAATACATATTAGAAAATTTTGTTCTGATGATATGCCCATACAGAGCGGCGACAAAATTCTCCATAAGTTTGGTGAACGATCAAAAGGCTCACAATACTCGCGTCCACGTTGAAAATCATATAAAAAACTTATGGACTCGATACAAGGCAGTAAACGAATATGAGTTGAGAACGGATGCGTGCGTAGATCCATGGAAGGAAGACCCGACGAATCCACATTACAGGGCAGCCGCGAATGCTATAAAATTGGTCGAGATACTTCAAAAATCAAACGTCAATTTTATCCGCGAATGTAAATAATAGTGCGACAATGATCAGCCGCTTCTTCGTATGTGTTTTCAGGTCTACGGACAGGAGCCTCTGTGCATATGCGATGGCCGTTCCTTAGCTGCTGCCTCGATCCTCAAGTCCGCCTCTCCCCGGTGCAACTCTTTGGTACTTTCCCTTGGGCAAGTGATATAAAAGTTCGCCGATTCCGCGAAAGTTGATTTTTCAATCCTTTCTTGCGCAACAATGCCGATACTATTTCTCGTCCGAATATTAACGGCGTACTATTGAACATTCACATTGATTATTTATAGATGAAATCCTCCTGTTTCAAAATAGTTACCAGAATTGTATGGCTGACATTATTTCAACGATTTAAAAATTTGCATCCTTGAAACAAACGACCGAAAGTTATTTTATATCCAAAAGTTTTTTCGTAAATTTCAGTTAGATTTTTGCACAGATATGGATAAGCCTCCAACGATGATTGAAATAGACGTTTGAGTAATTTCTCACGAGTCTGAATGCGGTAAAAAATTCTATCATTTCAACTATGCAAACGTCGACGTGATCTCTTGTGAGGCACTTCCGGTCGTACAGCTCTGAGTCTACGACATTCGTTGAGTAATTTTACGAAAGTACCGCGATTGAGAAATCTACTTAATTTCATATTGATTCTATTGTTTACAAGACGGATCTGTAATAATATCGTTGTACCATCAAACCAATCGGTACCATTGTAAATTTCAGTGAACCAGGCGACGCATCAAAACAGGAGGATTCCGTGTCTGTCGAAAATTACTCCAGAAACGTCAAACTAATAATGGCCTACATGAGCTACGTCAATGGGCTGTGAAACATTCGTTAAAAAAAAACGGAAATGCAACGATAAATAGTATTTCACATGAAGTGGTTTTGCAGTCAGGAGTAACGGCATTGTTGTACAATTGCATTTTTTAAACCGACCAATACATCGATCTCTCAAAACCTTTCCAATAATTAGAAACGAGAATGCCTTCACGCAAAGACAGTGTACGGAGTTGAAGTTTGCATCATTGTAATGCAACGAAAGTTCATTTTGTTCGTTTCAATATCTTACAAGAATAAGAAAAAGCGTTTGGATGATTTTCCCATCTTAAAGTGGCAAAAAAATATGAGCACTAGCACAAAAAATCAACTTTCATTGCATTCCAACGATGCAAACTTAAACATCGCGACAGCGTCTCCGAATTTTTGTGTAGCACCTTTTGCGCGCAACAATCGTGAATTACGTACCGTACGATAATGCCGAACTGTTCGGTATTGCCGGAGGAGGAGAGTCTGGCTGCCTGTACTGGATCGCCGCCGCTGGCAGGGAAGTTAGTAGAAGCGGAAGCTCCCATTCTATGGGTCATATGAGAATCATCGTCCCGTCCCCTTGCCGATGACCAACAACTGCCGCTGCCGCTACGCCAATTGACGACGCCGGCGTTGCTTTCTTCGCTGGGCTGCAACGCGCACGGTAACAAAATCCGGAACACGTTCATCGCTCGCCCAGACGCCAGCCTGCAACACGCCATTGTTGATTGTGAGCCGACGGAGAATAAAAAAAAACATCTCTAACAAACGCTAGAACGAAGACTGTCTTACTGGGGGTGAAGCAAAACTTCACGAACGAGCGCCCTAAGTGGGTCATTCTTCTTGAAAGGTTAAAATCGCTCTCGACTCTTAGTCACAGAGCAATAAAACTGCAGGTGCTCCAGGTTGAGCCTAATTTCAGGACGACCCACCGAATACTCCCAAACCCGAGTAACTCAACTAAGCTGGGGCACTGCGGCAATTCCGCTGCGAGAAATTAGCCAGTGTTGGCTTGAGATCGTGAGGGTTACCCCTCGAATCCGTAAAAATCCGAGAATACTCCTGCGAAGGGATTCGCATTCCTGTTACAAGCTTTTGTTGTTAATTTCGATCGCGTACGCGGACGAACATCGCGTTGGTCAGCTGCGACGTTAATCCAGCTGTTTTCCCGTGTATATTTTCCTCGACGTTCGTCCAACCCGCGATAACTTTTTGACCAATCGCTGTTACAATGCCGTTGATTACGGGAGAAAACTGAAAAGCGTGTTGTGTTTCACGACGCGTGGAAAACACAAAACTCTCATCCGAATAAAACGTGATATCCGATAAATAACGAAATTTCCATTCGCGATCTAGAAACACGCACGGATATATATTTATATATATATATATATGTATACACGACTATATAGCAATGTCCGATTGACACTGTAATATTTGTTTCGTATTGTTGAACACAGACACTTGGGGGCAAGTCGCGCGCGTTACGATTACGACTGCACACTTTTCGTAAAAACTTTCGTTACCTGGGTCCTTTCTGAGCATATTTTTCGTCTTCGTTTATCACGACTTATTGATACTAAAAGTAATCCGTTGTGGGCATACACAAATACTCGCTCGACAACACGCTGTCGGCCATGTTTACATTCGAATGCATCGCGAACACGAGAGGAGAGCGAGAGAGGGAGAGAGCGAGAGAGAGAGGCCAATGTAGATAGAGAGAGAAACGCACGGAAGAAGTAGGTGCAATTTATACATTATACTTGTGTGAATATAAATGTGTGTATACATAATAATAATGTATATATATACACACACACACATATAAAAAGTCCGATTTTTAACCCTTTATTTAATTTCTGGCGGTGACAAAGCAAGCGTGCACTTTTGGCGTTAATTTTGTAAAACGTCGATACGAAGCTCACAAATTCTTCGATAAATTGCCATATATATTTTCGTGTATATAAATCCAACCAGAATTCAGTATATGCGTACAACGCATACGTACACATCTTCGTGTGTTCGTAATCCAAAGTGTGGGTGCTGTGCCATACACACACACACAAGCACAGAAAACACGCACTCATGGAGAGGTGATTTTGAAGAATTCGACTTCGACGACCGTCCTCGCAATACCACCTGCTCCCAAAACCAACTATTCATTTAAAAAATATCACGGATCGTCCTCGGAACAGCCAGATGTGCTGATAGCCAACATTATAAATGTATACATATGCGATGGGATGTCATGTACCCTATATATATATATATTTGGAGGGTTAACACGGTGGATATGTAGTTTGTGTTCATGCATACGCTCTCCGGAGGCGCGGTGGAGCTTGCGCGTGAGCAGTTAGTGATTGGGTTCGAAAATTGAGAAATAATGCAATTAAACTCGTCGCATCGAGATGTCGGTAATTTCATAATCTTGTCATTGAGAGTTTCGCTTACATGTTTTTTTTTTTGCTGTTATACGCGGACATTGTACATTTTGCGGTTAGCCGAGGATATAGAATTTCGAAGAGGGTTAACCGAGTTAGACACGTGTATGGATATAATAACGTATACAGGGTGAGGCACATAAAGTGTTACAGAGCAATACCACTCAAACTATTGATCATATCCAAAAATGTTTCAGACAAAAGTTTCAGTGTTCGAGAAGGCCGTCATACTGGACCACCCTATTTTTTTTATCGGTGGAGGCGCTGAAGCTACGTCAAGGTCAACTCCACTTTTTAAAATGGAACCATGTATTTTTTTTTTCGATGACATTATTACCGATTTTAAGACGAATTCAGCGACCTACAACACAAGGTCATTCTAGTCACGCAATTGTATGAAAATAGTCGAAAAATCGAAAAATATCGGAATAATCACTTTCAAAGGATCCACTAACCTTGGTTTGGGTCTACCTACAGAAGATGCTCGAAGAAAGAATACGCCGGGCATGTACCGAAATTACACCACAAATGTTGGCTGAAGTTAGACGGTCTTTTCATCAGCGAATTAACAAGTGCTTACAAGTCGAGGGTCATCACTTCGAGCATCTTCTGTAGGTAGACCCAAACCAAGGTTAGTGGATCCTTTGAAAGTGATTATTCCGATATTTTTCGATTTTTCGACTATTTTCATACTTTGCGTGATTAGAATGACCTTGTGTTGTAGGTCGCTGAATTCGTCTTAAAATCGGTAATAATGTCATCGAAAAAAAAAATACATGGTTCCATTTAAAAAAGTGGAGTTGACCTTGACGTAGCTTCAGCGCCTCCATCGATAAAAAAAAATAGGGTGGTCCAGTATGACGGACTTCTCGAACACTGAAACTTTTGTCTGAAACATTTTTGGATATGATCAATAGTTTGAGTGCTATTGCTCTGTAACACTTTATGTGCCTCACCCTGTATAGTAGTCATATAGCCGTGTTTATGGAAACCGACGTAAATGTGTTGCAATACTCGCACTATTGGTAGATCATATAGGTATGGCCTCGGTGAAAATGGCCTATTAAATTTGACTTTCAAGATTTTCATTACGACGAATCGTTTGTGGATGATTGTTGGATCAATGGCGATAATTTTTCGACATTTTTTTAGTGAGGAATCAAAAACAGAATTTTGTGTGGAGTTGATTGTTTTTAATTTGGACGCTTTTTTCTAATCGTTTCTTAGTTGTAACACCGAAGAATCAAAATCAAAATAATCGGCTGAATTCACACGAAATGTCTTTGATTTTGTTCTTTTAAAAAGATCCCAAAATCATTGCATTTTAGCCAAAAATCAACGAAAAACAACTAAGAAATGATGTGTCGTAACAAAAATCTTCAAATACAATTGTTGCCGAGCTTACAATTACATCTCTTCACCGAGACGTATAAATGTATCACGGTCTTACACACAGGTCGGAAACTTAGATTTCGAGTGGTGGGGGCGGGTCTTTTATCGAGGCAGAATGTTTCTCGACTTGTCGTCACGCGGCGCTTCGATCTAATACCTAAATGCGGTCTCAGACTTACATAACATCCACATCGAAGGATAAATATTGCAAATTCGCGAACAAATTCGTCGGGTCAATTGAGACGTTAAAAAAAAAAAATGTTCGATTTTTAAATTTAGAATTGATCTTTTGGGATAATTAAACATAATTTCCAAAGAGTTTTTCTTTGAAATAATTCTAAAGATTTCTTCGAAATAATTCTAAATTCATTGGTTTATGTCATGACAATTCAAATTGTAGATGTTGGCGCGAAATGCCACGCTATCGACGCTGGCGCTTGTGACGTCATCGTTCGAACGCGACCGAATAGGCTATGCATACGGCTTACACGCAAGTGTACACAAATGTGAAATTTCGTGTTATTTTACATCTGGAAACAACTCGAGCATTCTGAAAAAGTTGAAAACTAGTTTAATTTTCGTGCAACGATGTGTGAAAGTGGATTTGTGAAAGCAAACTCGAGTAATTTACCGACCGTGGATAACTGAAATGTTTTAGGTTAGAAAGGGCTTGATAAATTGTGTCAGTTATTGTCGCTACGTATCATAAGTATTTCGAGAAAGACGCATTAAAAAAAATATTTCAATACAATTTATGTTATAACACGTTTACACTGACATCAAAGTGGTCTTCACATAAAAAATAAGTGGACGATGATTTCGGGTTGACACGTCGTGCTGCATCGGCCCACAGATTTCGACGTTTTACGCTTGTGTCACATTCAGAAATACGTATTACGGGCACTTTTCATCGAATTTATACAAAGAGGAACGAAACAAGGCTTATACGATTTTGTCGTTGCCATCGTTGACAGAATACTCGTATTACACGAGTAGTCCGTGGAGCGGCTTTCGAACGGTGACGTCACAGATCGCTCGGGTAACTTCGGATGTTCTCGGCGCGTTTTTCCCGAGCCGAACAGAGCGACAATTTCAAAGTGCTATATCGTTGTTAATTGCTGAAAAAAAATACTTTGCTTTAAAAACCGCACATGATCTTTACAATGAAAAAAAATCATTTAACGACCTAATTCATTATCATTTATGCTTCGAAATGGAATGTTGAAAATGATCGTCAAGTTTTGGAATGAATAATATGATAAAGTATGAATAGCAATATATCCTTGCAAAATGAAGAGAAAATTGTTTAAATGAACAAACATTTTAAATATGAGGATAAAATTTCATACCGATTTTATATATTTTCTTTTACTCTTAAGGCCATGTGTCGCATGTCCAGTCGGTAAAAATCCTACTGCGAAGTTTTCTCCCAGCCGGAACATATTTCGAGCAAAAGGAGAGAAAGCCGTTGTTCGTCTTTCAACAGAGCGGAACGTGTTTTTTTTTTCCAAAAATCAACCGTTTCAGAAACCATTGGGAATCTGCAAACCAGCTATCTCTGTCGCTCTCATAGCCGCTAGGCCGGTGTGACACTTGGCCTTGAATTACTTTGACTATTGTTATATATTTCATAGATTTATTCTGAAAAAGATAAAAATGCGTTTGCGGTGAAAATTAATACACACAAAGATGTGGGCGTGACAAGGACGCGCCGCAATGTTATATTAGCCACTCTAGCGGCCACGACAAATACTAGACTTCTTCACTAACTTACCTCGCCGTTTTTCCTATACTTGCAGCCAATAAGCAGCTTGGGTAATGCTGCAATCTCTCTCTCTCTCTAGCTCCACTTCTCTTACAACTGAAATTCCGTTTTCGTCTTACTCGTCGCACAAAGCCTTCACGAGAATGATCCTGAATTGTTTTTCGAGATTTTAATGAAACGGTACAAAATGATCCGATGTATATTTTTATATTTTAACTATGGGCTTTTATTTTATTAGTACAATGATACATTTCAATGCTTTGCAGTCTAAAATTAGCATATAAAAATTCTGCAAAAACGAGAAAAACATATGACCACATTTTGGGCAAACGACGAGAAAGACGTCGTTTGTCGTTCAACAGAGTGAAAGCTGCTTTCTTATTTTTCCCGAAATATCAGCCGTCTCGAAGAACACTAGGAATCTGCAAATCAGGTTTCTCTCTCGTCCTCATGGCGGCTAGGACGGTGTGACACATGACGTTAAAAGCCAAACAGAGGCTCATTATGAAGATAATGAGCCTCTAATATACCAAACGGCGATTTTCTTTCGAACAAGAAGTTGTTCGAAAGAAAATCGCCGTTTGGTATAAAACTTGCTGCAAACGGAACTTTTACCGACCGAGTTCTATCGCCCTTACCGATAGAGTCTCTCCATTGCTCCATTGAAACATTTTCTCAACAAAATAATTCTCTCATATTGGCGATCTTCGCGATCCTTGGCTCGATCGTATCGGAAAAACGCAGTAAAAAAAAACCCCCCAACGAATATCGAAAAATGCAATCGAAACACCCGAGATTGGAATGGTCGTCGAGTCAGCACTGAATGCCCCATACATCTATACCCGCAATTACCCGGTGGCGTTGATCAAATCACTATTGAATATCCGCGAAATCTAAACGATGCAACCTAGCCAAGCTCGCGGCTACGTCGTTTAAACTCGTTACCTCAAGTCATATTATTTTGTACAATTGGTGAGAGAGAGGATAATCGGGTAAACAAAAAAGGCTTTGACTCGTTCGAACATCAGGCTGACTCGCTTGCACTGGGAGCGCCGGTCCGGAAAGATTTTTCAGCAGCGCTTATAGCGTCGCGTAACACGTCCCTCTCGTGTTACGAAAGCACTCGTTCTCTACGAGTGCGAGTCCGCAGTTGTACCCGTTGACAAGGTAAAATCCAAGAAAATTCGACGACAACATGTTGGTCGCACGAAAAGTCATTGGGATCGGTCACGCAGCGGGACGTTTCGTCGTTCCTTGCAGAACGAATGTCAGCACGCGACCGAGAGTCCGAATATCCTTTCCTGTAAGCACATTGACGATTTTTAAAGGTATTCACTTTCGCGAAGGGCCGTATTTTGTGGGCGCATAAGCCAGGGCATTTTTGAATCATTAGTAGATTAAAGTGGTGCTTAATAAAAATAGGTACAATCAATTGTTACACCCAACGATGAATTTTAATGAAAAATTTCGCATAAATTTTGCAGTTTTAAATATTTTTACACATTCTCTGAGAAGTCGTGATTATGAAAATTCTTCTGCTAGTCACATTTTTTCTAAGTTTTATCATTAATATCTTCTTCAAACATTCGGTGACACCCTGTTTTTATTTTCGTTACGGAATCTTCAGAATTTTTACACACTCAGAGCAGTTAATATGAGACATGTAGAGTTATTTAGTATATAAATTTTCAGATAGAAATGTGGCCATCATTTCATCTCCATAAAGAACTGCGGAAATCAAACGATTTTTAACGTCGTAATTTTTTTTTTTTGGTTTGGGTAACTGCTTGAAATTTGATCATTATACTGGGATGTATTTTTACTTAATTGTAGACGAAAATTACTTAATTGTTAAATCTTCAGGTTCGTGAAAGGAATATTTAATTCATTGCACATTTATACAGTTACGTAATACGACCTATATGGAAACCCCTCGATACAACAATTCACGTTGACACCATGAGTCTCGAAGATCTTTTGTTACAAGTCTCTTAAATTCGGAAATCGATGGTACTGATAAAAGTTCAACTTTCTATTCGCTCAGTTTTCCTGGTCCGTTTTGGAGGAAAAAAAAAACAAGTGTATTTAAATTGAGGCAGTTTAGCGGACTTACGCAAATGCAAGTCTTGCCTATGAGAGAACCCATTGCCGCATTACTCGTAGGTTTAGCTTTGGCTCGTAGAGAGCCGCGCTTTGCCTCAGACTTGAACTTCAGATTTTCATCGTCCACCTAACATTTAGTTTTACCAGTCAATCTTGGACTGTTTAGTTCGAGTTGTTTTTGCACCCACTTCAACAGCAACTCAGTGTATATCTATACTTTTTATAACTGTAGGATACTCAATCTGTAATTATTGGAGGTCGTAAATGCGCTTATTCAATCTTTTTTTAAGCCGAACAACTAATCCAAAGTTGGGGGATTTTGAGAAATTTCTCATGAAAAGTGCATTCTGGACTATCTCATTCACTTCCTTTTGAGTTTCTAAATCAAATAAATATAGCGACAAGCATAACTGGAAAGTACGGATCTCGGGTATAGGACTTCGATAAAGAAAGAAGGGTGCTCTAGAGATTTTGAGGATTGAGATGCTTTTAGAAAATTATCAGTTAACGAATGTATCAAAGAGAATTCTGTAGTCATCGGCGGCGATCAGTCTGCGAGCAGAGGACTATGAATTGGGATAATGACAGTATGAATTTATGCAATCCGATTTATCAGGCCAGCTGAGTGATTATGTGCAAATTCATGGAACGTTCCTCGTTATCTCTTTTCTCCTAGTTAATCAATGCAAGTAAAAGTTGCTCCTGTCTCAATATTTACCATAATGCAACCTTTAGAATCCAGTGATTCCAGCACATGTAAAATTATACTCAATTTGATTAGGATTCCATATTGAAACAGGGATATGAGAATATTTTCACAGCCTACTACTTTGAGATACTGTTTGTATAAAAAAAAAAAAGTAGCCCCTTCGTTCTTATGCGCTACCAACTCTACAGCAATAATCAGTTGCGTGTTCTTTTTTATTTACAGGAAAAGGTAGCTCACGGAGTTATCATGTTCTTGGGATTCATTTCGATTCCTGCCTATGTCGCCGTCAACATCAAGAATTATCGTCAATAAGTAACATCAACTGCCGGCTCGACGATCCCTCCAAACGAGTCAGAAGTAGTAAATTGACGTAGCGACTTAATTTTTCAACGCTTAGCAACCTCCGTGACTAATGCTGGCACGTGCATTAATTTATTGGGAGATTGGGGACCGAGTAAAAGCTAATCGATATGTATATTTAGCGGCTTGTCGAGTAAAGCATTTTTAAAATGGTCGTGTAGGATCCATGCACTCGGATCCCTGTTATCCTATTTATTTGTAATTCAAAATGACGATCGATTAGTTTATTATATTCAAGAGCATGGATTCGTCTTGTTCGTTCTATGGTGGGAGAAGTTATTAGTGGATATTGTCCAAAAAATAAAAGGAATTTCTTTTTTTTAATTATATAAAAAATCAACAATAACATTTACTTAAGAAAAATTAATGAGTTCTTCACTACAGTATCAGAAGAAATGAAAAACTTCGAGAAATTATTTTTTGCTTATTTCTTTACGATATTCGTTTTCGAAATGATTTTAATGAAAAGTAAAAGATTTTTTTTTTAGTTTGAAACAAATATACAAAAAAAATCATTTTTCACATCTCCCGGTACTTGAGAGTGAAGGACCTTGCAAGATTTTTCCAAACATAGGTTAGGAGAACACAAAATTGTGAAACTTTTACATCCCTTATTAATTATTGCGGGCAAAGACGATTTTTCCTAAAAATTTGACTCCGCTATCGATCATTCGAACAAGTTAAATTTCTTCATTTCAATTTATAACCGCGATTTATTCTCACAGCGGAGATATGTTTTGATCTTTTTTTTTTTGTCACTAGTCGGGTTTTTTCGTCGCCATTTTCCTCCCACACCGGCAAGGATCTCACGCCACATGACCACAGCATAAATGCACACACACACACACACACACACACGCACGCACACACACACACACACACACACACACACACACACACACACACACACACACACATGAGGAAAGAATATTTCGAAACCCCCATATCCATGTAACGTTGAGTGTCAGCTCATCTGGCTACTTTGAGGACGGTCCTTAAAATCTTTCGAAACGAATCGTCGATTTTTTTTACCGGCTATTCCTTGAAATTATCTTTATAAATAAGCTCACATTTATCCAAAGCTGTAATTTTGAAGACATTAGGAATTACGTAATGTTGCCTATGGGGACGATAATTGGCTCCTAACAGGAGGCTCTTGAAATCGAACGTCTAAAAAAAATCACCTCTCCCCATACACATATGCGCACAAGAATATTTACGAACAATATAGTAACTTTTTTTTTTACTCACTGTCGAAATTCCACGAAAACGGAGGGCTCTCAATCTCGGTGCATATTTCTGAAAAGAAGCAAAAACGTTTGTGTTTTTTTTTGCCGACAATCATCGTTCCGTTACCTTTGGCTCGTGTGCGTCGCGGCAAAAAAAAAAAAATGTTGGCGCGCCTACGCGTGGCTCGTCGTACCCTTCGACGGGACGAGAAGAAACGCTTCGTTCTTTTTTCGGGCACGCGCCCGCGCACGCACAGTGCGCGATACATCGATGCGAAACATTTTTCGAGGCTCGTACGCTCTCGGTTATCGCGCGCACTCATGTCGATCCAGCGATAAAAACGAAACTCGGGCAAACATAGGAGCGAAAAAAAAAAAAAACACCGTCGCGTAACACTGTTCCGTTCTCGCGTGAGTTTACAAAACTTCTAGCTACAAGCGCGCGCCTTGAAATTTTAAGTTTGTCAAACTGTCTGTGAAGAACTGCGGAGATACTGCGAGCTTACATATTTCCGAACACTTCAATCGCTGGCTGCCCCCTCGAGCGCGTGTACGTGCGTCGCCGATCCAGTCCGCGTTAGCCGCTCGCCGAGAAACGTGCCACGAGTCCTCGTTTTTCTCTTTTTCTCGTCCTTCGAATCGTCGAAGAAGAAAACAAAAAAGTATGATACGCGCCGGCAAACTTTTGACGAATTTCGCGTCGGCGAAATCGGCAAGCGCGATGATACCGACGAGAGGAATGAACGTTATTACCCCACCCCGCGTGCGAATATCCTTCGCGGTAAGTATATCGTTATTGTGCGTTTGTACACGAAAAAGTGGCGCAACGTTTGTCCCGTGCTAGAAATTTCCGCCAGGTGTTAATCTTAACCCCTGTATATACATTTTTTACGTAGCAGTGAGCGCGCGTGTCTGTAGTCGTATATGTATGGGGGAAAAAATTCACGGGATTTCAAGAGAAAAAAAAAACGCAGCGTTATATCTCCGTGACCCATTCTGCTCGCTCACACGCCTACTCGAAGACTGTCGATACAATTCACGCCACCCGCGTACATCCCGCTGCGAAGTTTTTTTTTCATCCGTCCCTTCGCGGTCATACGGTCGAATATAATTTATCGATTTTTACGAAAATCCATCTCTAGTCACGATAGAATATTTTGTTCACGGAATTTATTTTTTCCGCATGATTTTTTACGCCCAGTGTATCACGGTTTTTACGCTTTTTTTTTGGTAAATTAATGACGTCACTGGCCAGCGTCGACGCGTCGTTTTGCGCTGTGGAGAAAGGGGCGGGGGGGGGGGGGGGGATAGGCCGTGTAGCGCGCGTGAGTTTGCGAACTTTTCTTTGCGATCTTCATCAGGATTGTGGCGATAATTATCGATTAGGTCGCGAAAAGATTATTTGTTGCTACTGCTTTTTCTCTCTCGCCATAAAAAAACTGTAGTACCTTTTGTTTTTTTTAAAGCTCTATCTTGTTGATTTCGTAACAGTAGCGTGGAATTTTGGGAACGCGGTAAGGAGCTGTGCGTGCGGCGACAGGGTGGAGATAAGCTGGACGCGAGGTGGGGGACCCTGAGACAGGTGGGAGTGAGAGAGAGAGAGAGAGATCATTGCGTATGCGGCGCGTTCTCGTGCGCGCCACTCCATTTTTTCTTCACTTCTCACTTCTACTGCTATCTAAAAAGCATTATATATATATATATATATAACTTCGACATTATTTTCTTGAAACATCTTCACCCAGCAGACGAACTCTGCCCAGCCGCCTATCAAGTTTCACTGCCGGCAAAAAAGATCGGCGTAAACTTTTAGAATTTTCGATCAGTACGAAAAATGACGAATCTCGGACAAAAAAAGACACAAAAAAATGTTCGACGTCCTAAAAAAAAATAAAAATAAACAATTGTTTTTTTTGTCATTTTCTGTTACTTTTATTAAGGTAGTACTAGCGGATTGACTAGTCAACAGAATATCTATCAATTTTCGAATCTGAAAAATGCAAAATATAATACATTTTGGTATAATAATGAACATGATACGGAAAATAATTATTTGAGAAGTGTATGTGATAACTGTGTGTATTATATTATGAAAAGTGAAGTATCAAAATAGCAATCAGATTTGACTTGAGTAGTCTCACCGTCCGCTATTTCATAATTCTGGCAATATCCATGGCAACGCTGTCCTCAGCCGCTTCCGATAAATTTCAAAAGTTTGTTCGCCGTGTGTGTAAGCATGTGTTGTGTGTGTGTGCAATGTGCGTATTGTAACTTCGGTCTTACATACAATATGGAGTACAAAAAACGCCCCGCAAAGATAAAAAAGAATGATAAAAACTTCATTATATAATATTCAATCCATTATTATTTATCATTAATGAGCAAATTTCTCGCGTGAAGAATCTCCAACTTTTGTCGTTGCATTCAAATTGACCGGCTCAATTCGGCCTCCCGCATACGAAGACAGCTGACGGCATGCGGTTTTGCCAAATCTACGCCATCTCTCCCGCCATGGCAGACACGGCTAGCGAACGCAAAAATTAGTCGATTCAATCGATAATATCTGCTCGAAATATCCCGTAACCTATATTTTGTATGCAACATACATGACCGTGACAGTTTTCTTGTGATTTATCGCTTTTCGTATAGCTCGTATCTATTCGCGAACTACTATTATTTTCGTCTCAAAGTTCGAACCGCACGGATTCCCTATATGGTATGGGTTAAATGCAATGATTTCGTGAATTAATTACTATTGTATCTAGCCGGTAAGGCATGCTGAGTTTTCGCCGACGTCATGTCTATACTACAGCATACAAAAACAATCAATTTTTTTTTCTAATAAGGAGGTTCGTGCACAAACTACCTTAAGAGCGTGACCTTGAAATTTTTCCTGCTATTTTTCAGCCATGATAAATAGGCGTTGCACTCGTTTTTTTTTCATAGCGATGGGATTTTCCGCGTTGAGCGACGCCCGAAAAGGCCAAAATTTACCGCATCTCGACGCGAATTTTTGTCGTCTTTTTGCGCAAGGCTAGTCTTCTTTCTGTAAAAAGCAGCGCTATTTTTGAAAACTTGCACTAGTACGCGAGAACCGTGGGATTTCGGATAAAATATGTAAGGGGGGAAAAGATACGAAATGTATTTTAGAAGCTTTTTTTTGTTGACGCTCCTCGTCGAAACATCGCGAAAGATGAGGCCGAAGTTTTCGTCACTGTTGAATATCTCCGTAAAAACATCGCGCTGAAAAGAACGAGATACTTGTGAGGTTAAAGTACAGGAGTCCAAACTCCGCACTTTAAAGCGTCCGCGAAATAGTAAACAATATGCGTGTTCCGCTGAAGTGACGCTGGTGTAGGGATGGGCAATGCGTTAAAAAATATCGATATATATCGTATCGATATTGACAAAAAGTATCGATATTATCACGACGAAAATATCGATATATTGATATACCGGTCGATATTTCCAATATTGGTAGTTGTTACAAAAATGTTGATAAAAAATACAAAAATATCAACTAATATTTACAATTAAGTTATAATTACAAGCAAAAATCAATAAAAGACGCACAACTTATAAAAACGACATTTATTTGACATAGTGAAAGTCAAAGTACGAAATTATTCAGTCCAATATTCGCCAGAAATAGACATTAAGAAAACTCTTTGCTTCACATGTTCCCCTGCCAGCCTGCTTCGGTTATCCGATACCTGTAAGTTGATTGTGGAAGCTACTCTTTCGGAAGATACAGAAGATGCTTGGAATATCATATACTTTGGTTTGAAATTATAACAATTTGGTTTAAAATAATAAGGATAATACTATTTATTATTTAGTCACTTTTAATACTAGGTAGTAATATTAACAAAAATACAAAATAACATAATTCCTCAACAAAAAAATCAACATATAATCGTCTTCTCCAGACGAATTATTCGCCACAAAAAAACCAGCGACCATCAGACGCCATATTCACTGACTTACAGGGAAGTGTACCAGTACGTTTAGTGATACAACCACTGAGTTGGCATCACAGCATCAGACACATTAAATCGAACCATAGATAAAACAAAAACTTTTTCAACGTGATGTGTATGTGACAGTGGACACGGGAATGTGTTTTAAATAAAAATATCGTTTTTGATACACAAAATTAAATAAAGATATTCGATATATCGACGATAAATATCGATATTTTGATATATCGATATTTTGTGCCCATCCCTACACTGGTGTAGATCGCGTCCGATATGGGAGAACTTCCCATCCCATGTTCAAGAGGGTCTTCTGAGTCGCGCGAGCAACGTGAGGTCGAGCGTTGTCATGCTGCAGTATGACTTGCCTGCTTCCTTGCCCAGTAAATTGCCTTTTTTTATCAAGTTCTTCGCTCAGTTGGTTCAATTGTCATTTGTAGCATTCCGCAGTCACTGTCTGACTAGTTTCCAGGAGTTCGTAATAAAGCACACCCTACATATTCTGTCTAGGCCGCGGCTGGTCACTAAGATCGAAATCACCACTTCTAAAAAGTTTCTACCAATAATTACACGTTTCATAAGACACAACGTCGGCATCAAGAACCCTACAAATTGATTCCCGTGCTTTAGAAGCATTTTTTCCTTGTTGGAATTCGTACAAAATGCAGTGCCGAATGTGCTGTTTATCAGTTGCCATCGTAAACTCTGCTATTCTGAGAGGTTATGTAACTCACGTAGACTTTTTGTTCGGTGTTCTGAAACCTTGCGTCCGATCCTTTCAAAACCACAAAAGACCGCGAAAATATTTCTATTTTAAATACAATTTTAAGCTCGAAGAAAAAATCTGTAAAAATTAAGTCATACACCTAATATTATATTTTCACAGCAACTGTTTGATATTGATCGAAAGTATGCAATGTAAATCGTATTATTTGTAAATATAAATTAACAATTCTTAGTGTGACAAAAGTCGAAGTGATAGACCGCGAAAAAGTACGAAATACGTTGAGAAAATGATAAAAAGGACGTGCATTATAGATTCACGTAAAACAGCAGCAGGCATTTTGAAAGCATTACGTAGGGAAAATTGTGCCGTCATTAGTGAGAGTACAGTGACCCGACGTCTGAAGGCTGTAGGACTGATTGGACGCATTGGTGGTAAAAAAAAGCCACTCATCAGTAAAAATAATTAAAAGGCCAGGTTGAATATTGCAAAAAAATATTAGCATTGGACAGCATCAGATTGACGGAAAGTACTTTTTTCCGATGAAACCAAATTTCAATTATTCGAAAGTGATGGTCGGAAGTACGTGAGACGTCCAACAGGTACCAGATTCAACGCAAGGTATCAAATTTCTACCGTAAAACACGGTGGCGGGAACATCCAAGTTTGGGGTGCATTTTCTGACGACGGCGTTGGTCCGCTGGTAGAAATTCAAGGCAACATGGACGCTACAATGTATACAAATATATTGCAATACCATATGCTTCCCATTTGCAATGAAAAAAATGCCGCGTGGTTGGCATTTTCAACACGATAACGACCCCAAACGTGCTTCACGTCTTGTAAAAGATTTGCTTCGAAGACGAAAAGTACGCCTTCTCGACTGGCCGTCGCAATCGCCGGACTTAAATCCGATTGAGCATCGTGGCAAGACCTAAAAGATCGTGTTGGAACAAAAAATCACTCCAACAAGACGGATTGTGGAATCATTTGCGACATGAGTGGGAAAACTTGCCACAAGAACGGATCTCACAATTAATAGCGTCCATGCCTCATCGATGTGCCGCAGTTATCGCTGCTAAGGGCATGTCAACAAAGTACTGAGTCAAGTGAAGAAGGTCAAATCTCGTTTTTGGTTATTTTCCAAAAATGTTGTTATATTTTTCACACGCAATAGTATGAGGCTCAATACTTCGCGCGCTCGTCAAATAAAAAAATGATAGACAATCAAATATTTAAGAACAATATCTATATAATTAATTGTTTTCAAATATAAGTGAATACATGTTGTCAAAACTAGTTAATTTTTTTCTCACCGTCGTATTTCAGTGCAATATGCCTGAAAAGTAGGATGGCCCAAAACTTTTGCACGCAACTGTATATAGCATATTGGCTTCGAAAGACGGCAGCAAAAGACTTTAACATGCTGAGTTTGAATTCCTTCCCGTTAGTCTCTACAATTATTATATTCCAAACAGAAACGCCTCAAATACCGTCTGGATGAAAATCCCCCAGGTAACGTAGATATATACCGGTGGAATCCTGAAAAATGTGAAAAATGTAATAGGAATGTTTCCGCGCATTTTTCCCTCTCCCTTCCTGAATTGTTCGAACAATCACAATAATACACGTAAGAGAGTACCCGTATTATTATGATTGTTCGAATAATCGTTGAATACATCGCGGCGACGACCCGAACGTGTTTCGCGCTCGTTACAACGCAACCGTGTACGTTTATCTCGGCCCTTAAAGCAAGGAAATGAAAAAAAAAAACGGAAAACACAATGGCGGCGCGGTTCGTTGACTTTTTGCCGTCCTTGTCGCGTTCGTTCACGCGGCTTATCAAAACACGCGGTAACATCGCGCTACCTGCGAGTATTAAAAAATTAAACATCGCGTACATATATTAGAGTGTGTAGAAACACTTTCTATTTGTATTTTTTTTTGCGTTTTCCACTCTTCGTTGCAATAGGAAATTCTTATCCCTAGAACGAAGCACAAAAATATCGTTACCCCCAGTTCGGATGATATTTTTCTATAATTTTAAGATGCTTTTAAAAAAAATAGGAGCTCCGACAACGAATTATAAAGGTTGCCGCGTTATTTTTGCCCTTTTGCCTATTGTAGCCCCCCACGCGAGAACTAAGGAAAAACTATTTCTCACTGTAGTCAAAAGTAGAACATTTTTTTGCTATGCCTTTATATATGACTATATATATATATATACACTAGCTTCTACCCGCGACCTCGTCTCTGCGTCGATCTTGCAATTTGTGTTAAAATACCCCTTAATGAATTATTTTCTTACAGGCTGTCATACGTCATTCAGAATTTCGTAAAATATGTGATATTAGATTTTATTCGATTTTGATTATATTTTACTCGTTCGTATTCTATGAGAATTAAAATTTCATCATTAGATTTTTCAAAATATTATAATTAGAAAAATATTAGACCTTAGATTTTATCAAATTTAAATTATATTTGATTCGTTGTATTCTACAAGAATTTGAATTTGATAATTAAATTAGATTTGACACGAATGTTATAATTAGAAAAATATTAGATATATTTATATTAGATTTGATATTATATTATCATCTGTTTTAATTAGATTTGATTTGTTTGTACCCTATAGTAAGAATTATATAAGTCTGATAATTTCATAATTGAATTAGATTCGAGGCGAATATTAGAATTAGAAAAATATTAGATGTATTGTTCATAGCCTATGAGTTATTCGAAGTAACTCTCTAGATGTGTGCAAAATTTCATCAAAATCGGTTCAGTCGCTTAGGTGTGACAGTTGAACAAACATCAGGCGTACAGATTAGAAACATATTAGTTATTAGAATTATAATGAAAAGTATCCTATGTGTCATAAGCTATCTACATTTTAAATTTCATTGATTATGTAATCATTTTTTATCGTAATTAGATTAGATTTGAGTATATATTATAATTAGAAAAATATTAGATATTAGAATGAAAAGTATTAAAAGGAAATAACTTTGGGGAAAAAAGGAAAGATGTCATTTTTATTTCGATGTGGCGTATTTGATCATGTTAGCGATCCGGTTTGTTTTTCTTTCCCACCAAGCAATGTAACGTTGCTGACATTTCTTTTTTATTCCTCTTTTACGTGTAAGATGATCATTTGTCCTATCGTACGTGATTTTTCAGGAAAAGGTGGCGCACGGTGTCATCATGACGGTTGGAATGTTCGCCATTCCGGTCTACATCTCAGTCAATATAAAAAACTATCGTGGAGATCCCGAGGAATAAAGGAGAGAAAGTCAACGTCTCGTTCGTGGTCTCGCAATGCGAAAATCGAACTTACAGCTTTACGTTGAAATTTTTGGATAGTCAATCGGGCGATCAAATGTCTCGTCGTGGGACTCCGACGTATGCACGAGCGTAACAGTGTAATGTTGTTCACAAAATATTGTAAGAGGTATTCGTTTGTGTCGACGAGAAATTCGTCTATATAAATCTCGTTCTGCGAAATTAACTCAGTCGTTGATTAATTCATTATTCCTTCATGTAATTAAGGGCTCTGCATAAAGCTTGGAGTCCAAAAAACATTCCGATTTTCAATATTCTCTTCCGATGAGAGTATCGGAATGACGATGTCTAAATTTTACACATAATTAACCCTCAATCCGTGAGGCTGGATCGTTTTCGTCCTGCCAAAATCATTTTCTTAGCAGGTTGCTATTTAATTGCCTAAAGATTGACCATAAATTTTTTCAGATCTTTTCATTAACAATTGTTGGTTTGGTAGTGACCCAGGTTCACGGGATTAAGGTGCCGCAAATACCTTCACGGATTGAGGGTTAATATATAGTCTTGCCGAGTTTGGGTTTTTTTTTATAATCGAGAAATATTGATAAACAATGAATTTATTATTATTTAAACAAAGTGCCGCCGTTGCTGCGTGATCAATCGGCGCTGGTAATTTTGGCAATTAGGGTGATCTGAAATTAAAATAAAAAATTGTACTTTTAGTATAATAATAAGACTTTCATACGACCGGATACTTTTTTTTGAAATATTTTGAAAATTACGAAAATGCAAAGCTGTAGAGCAAAGTTCGATTTTCGACAACAAAAACTTTAAACATTTGTGATCAACACATGGATAAACATTTTAAAAAATCCTTCACAAAAGTCATCATAACTCCGTTAATTTCCTTGGAATTTTCATAAAATCGTCGTTGCAGATTAAATTTGCCACCCACGGCTATAAATCAAAGAGATATAAAAACTCGTATTTTCGGAATTTCAAGCTTTTGCAGAGCCTTTAAGAAGTATCCTACAATTCTTATATGTTTTTGTACCATTTTCCCGCATAAATAGTGAAAATCGATAGCCGTATAATCGTTTTTAACCGGGTTTGAGATTTACTTTCAGATGGGACCGCAGACGGGAATAAACAGTAAATGGCTTTTATACGAAATTCCTTTTATGTAAATACACCACACACATACACATAGATAACGCTTTTCAATTGGCATCTCAAGAATGGAAGTTCGCATAAATATACCAAGAGTCAAGTTAAGAAGCCGAAACTACTTAAGAGTCACCGGGAAATTGATATCCACACGGATCCGAATATACGTTTTCTCCGTCAACGTTCGCAACGCAATATACAAGAGCTGCGTGATTTCGCGCAACGAATATTCGAACTTCTCAGACCGCGAGCACGTTCGATTTCCTTTTTTTTTTTTATTGAATGCGGCTAATCTATATATAATATGAATGTAAGGGGTGTACATATGCAGTCTATTTGATAAGAGCGTGTATGGCGAAATTTAAAAACTATTTGGGAGAAGGCATTAAAAATAAATACACACACACGCACCCACACTTCATGATATAAACCCTGATGGTTTATTATTAATAAGTGGTCCAATCGCCGCCACTATTAACCCTAGAACTACAAACCAGAGTAGATATATACCCCAGGCGAACTTTGAACTACGCTCCTAAGTTAGTCAGTGACATTATCGACTCCGGACCTGCATCATAATTCGGTTCAAGGTTCTAACACTAGATGCAGGTCGCGATCGCACTCGGTTCTTTGTTTACTGCGACGGAGTGAAGACGTGAAGCGTGTGTGGGGTTGATATCTACCCCGGTTTGTAGTCCCCGTTAGTGTTTTGTGTAGGTAATTTGATTTTCTGTTTCTTGCTGATTTAAATTTATTCCACGTATTATAACGTTATTTGAGGGTAAAGCATTGGATATATCATTTTCGGCGAGAATTTTTTTATTTCACGTACCCATACAATGGGAGCAGCGAAAAAAATTGATACGTATTTCATTTTGTGGCAGATAAAGGTGTAAATATATAATTTAAGGAGCGTCGATGCACCGACGAAAAGTTTGATGCAACTGATCTGCGAGGATCATGCTGCAGTACAGAACTGTACTGCAGCGATTGTGGCGCCTATAAATAAGTCGAATCATAATAACTTTACTTTTTAATATTTGCAAGTATCAAATTTCTCTTTTTTTTTCTTCATATTTCGCATAGCAGAAACCAAACAAATATACTTGGAAACCAATATTTCATGGCTTTTTCATTGACTTTTTCCATGTATCAGCACCCCAATTTTTTGCATTTTCAGAGTTCCAAATAAATAGACTTTTTTGTCTTGTGATGATATTTTTACAAAACAACGTGATGATATTCTTTTTTCTAGAAGTCCGATGTGTCCTCTTTGCAACCGCGTTTGAAATTTGAAAATCGGTTGATTAGAACAACAGATATAAATATTTGTTTGCAAAATGACGTTTTGGCCTTTTTTTTTAGCACTTTCAGGTATTTAAATCCATTTTTCACCGGCTAAACTTTAATGAAATTGAATTTGCTTTTCACCATTCTCTTCTGCATGGAAAAACGAAGCGATTCATGTACTTACGAGTCTCATTACTGCCTTTAGAACGATTTTACGAACAAGAAACGCGTAGGGTAAATATTTACCCCGGTTTGTATTTTAGAGGTAGAAAAAATGGGTTTGTAGTTCTGGGGTAAATAATCGTCTGGCATCTCAGAGGCATACTTTCCACTAATTTCATAGCATAATCTGGTGACAAAGTCCTCCATTATAAGTCGAATCTGTCGGAACAATTGCTTGACGTTTCAGATCTTTGGTGTCTATTGGTGTGGGTAGATCAGGTATGATTGATGGGAGGACGTACCTAAAAAGAAGCTTAGTCCGAAAAAATTACGCTGTCCTGAATCGCGGTGCAAACTTTCTTTCATCCAAGTAAGTCTCTTTTCGATGTGTTTTTCGGTCAATAGCGGTTCATCCTTGACCACGGTCGGACGTCAACTGACACTTTCATTAGAAAGCATCTTGATGGAAAGGTTCCGCTACTTGCTCGCGTTCGAATCTACCCTCTAACGGTTTCCAGGGAAAAATGTAACCGTACACGCTTTTGCCAAACAGACTGTATAGCAACGTCGTCAATGGAAATGCCACAGCGAAATATCTTTTTCAGTTTTATTATCGGACATTCGTGGAATTTTGAAATAATAAAAAGAAAAAAAAGAATGATTATACAAGCAGATTTTTTTCGGTTGTCTAGAGACAAGACTTCTCCGTTTTTTCATCTGGAACAAAAATTCAAAATAACTTGAGTTCCAGATAAACTTTTCCCTCGAATTACGATGGGAATTCGAAAATGATGGATTATTGATGAAATAGGTGCTGGTTTGGAAGAAAAAAAATGGCTTTCAGTAAAAAAAAATTGCCGTAAATAATTTTACTCGGAACAAGTTTTCAACATATAAAAAAAACCCCTAGGTACTTCCATGTAAGCTGTTTTTTTTTTATAAGTTTACCAAAAAAATGTCAAATCGATCGGTGAAGAATTGGTGATGTACCGTTGTCGGTCGCAGGAAACTATCAGACAAAGGTGACTCGGTTCATCCAGCTTCAGCGCCGGAATTTTGTTACGAAATTTCGTAAAAAAAAATGGTCAAGATAGGCGAAGATATGTAGAATGGAGAAAAAATCCGGATGAAGAAAAAAAAAACGAAATTCAAACTTTTGCAGTAAACCTAACAGATATATAGATATATGTTTGTATACATTAAACACGATCAATTCGTTCGAACGTGAAAAGAATAGGCTCTCTGGTCTGACACTGGGCATTTCGCGCACTGCGAGAGAGCGAGAGTGAAAATGAAAATGAGTGATGGAAAAATACGTTCAAATGAAGCAGTGACTCGAGCGACTGCGTTTCACCATGGTGTGTTTGTTATCTCAATGAAAATCATATCCTTCATCGCCACGTCTGCCATCGGCAAAAAAAAGACCAGTTTGGTGTTGAAAAAAAAGGTTCGGAATACTTTTCAATGGAAAAAACTATGGGCGCGTCGCCCGGTGAAAAGGGGAAAGCCGGCACGGGAAGCGCGCGTGGGTCGTGTAAATTGAAATGCGAAATCGATGCCGAACTGCTAGATGCACGCGAGCTTTTTTCGCTCCACAGTCATGCACGCGTGTGCACAAACGTATAGACACGTGTTTTATTTTTATTTTGTTAACCTCCAAGTATCCGTAGCATGGGGTGGAGGGTGAGACGTTTCTCAACATCGGGAAATTATAAAAGACGCGCGAAGGGGAGGGAGGGGGGGGGGGGGGGGGTCAGTCTCGAAGATCGCGGACGATGAGTTAACGGTGCATCGAAGCGACGCCAGCGTTTGTAACGATATCATGTAACCGTGAAATAACATCGAAGGAAACCTTGCTTGAAGCAATCTTTTCTTATTTTTCATCTCTGCCAACGACGCTGTCGTTTTCTCAATCTTTTTGTGTGTGTGTGTGTGCGAACCGATGGAAAAATTGATCGCGTATATATATATACTTTAACGTATATATTCCAAGGTTTAGAAGGGTTCGCTATTTGTGAGTTATATGGACTCTGGCTGTACGGTAGCTTGTATATATATTTCCAATGGTCCTTTGTATATGCCCTTGCGGTCTTCAACGACCCGATCCCTTTCAATTATACCCTACATTATTTCCTGTCCCTGAGAAACTCGGCCCTGAGTGTGTGTTGCCCACAGCCACAGATTTCCGAATGTACGGTATGGCAGTTGCACGCAGGCCACAAGAAAACTATGGAAAACCAGTGTCCGTGCTGTGTTTTCATTGGGTTTTGGTCGACATTACCATCGGAAACGCACTGAACAATTGTCGATCGTTCGAAAGTTGGCGGGGAAGACAATCCGCGGTTGAACGGTCCCATCCAAGTATCTGAGCAGCCTCGTCCAAGTATCCACACAGTTGACGCTGCTTAACGTAGTAGTCTCGTCACAGTCACGTTGAAAAGTTTATTCTCCGCTCAATCGATGGAAACTTTGAAATAATGCGAAATACCCTTATAATGTAGGTTGTACATATCTTATCGGGATGTAAAAACTTATAAAGTAATGATGAAAACGCCTAAGATAATGTTTACCTAATTCTCACATTTGTATCAGACTAATCCATTCCGGCCACTAAAATACGTAGATACTTTGCGCATACGCACGGAGAGAATTAAATGTTAAAAATTACCATGCAGTAACGGTAACCAGATGACAACACTGAAACTTCGCTTATTATTACTGAGTAAAACACAGATTTTCACGAAAATAAAATAAAATTTCTTCTTCAGATAGAAAATTTTACCAGATTTTCTAGTAAATTTTGATGTGTAACAAAATACGCAAAACTTAATTTTAAAAAAATATATAATATCAGCGAAATTTTACTGTGCATTTTATTATTTTATGCCTTTCAAAAATGTCTATAAAAAAGTATCGTCTCTATAACAGTTATTTTAAGATTTATTATAAAATTTAATGAGTGTTATAGGAAATGTATTGTGCTCTCGGTAAAAATTATCGTGCGCGCTACCCTTCTTCTAGAGTAAAATTTTAGCTACGTATTTGAAATTTTCTGTAAGGTGAGTTAAAAAAAACTTGTCGCATACGAATTATTATGCTTTTCTCACTTGTCACCACATTGAAATATATCACGGTAATTTTTACCGTGAAATTCACGACAAAAATTATTTTTTAATTCTCTCCGTGCGGATATGCGCACACTACTGTAATCTAGTTTTAGTTTGCTCCAGCTGCTTCGTGGCGCTAGCGTCGCTAGACATTGCTTAATTTAAATCGCTCTATCTCTGAAACTAGACGGCCAGAATTCATGATTTTTTTTTAGCCACTGCGTCGTATGTTCCTCTGTAATTGAGAATAAAAAAAAAATCTGTAGAAAAGTTTCGATGTTATTGCGTGAAAGGTAAAATTTTCCACTGCTCCCCACAAGAACACGTGTAAAACCATGAAATCTTTGATTGCCAATATCTCGAAAACGCAACGGTGAATCCTTTTGAAATTTTGCAGGTAATTATTTATTAGTGCCCTGAATGAGTCCTTAAAAATAAAAAATAAAAAAACTATATAAAAATGCCTTGGCGAGACTACTATCTTAAGGGGGGAAGACCATTTACAAATGTGAAAAAATTGATCCTTTTTCCCTTCCATAAATCGATAGTTCAATGTCTTAAGAATATTGTGTCCAATTTGTAGAGCGAAATTCCAAGAATTGCATGAGTTTTCGTGGAAAAACGCCAAGAGCATTCGTGCCGAGTAGACGCAAAGGTGCGACCGAGGACGGCGGAGGAAGGATGCGCCCTCCTATATTTCGTCTTGCTTCGATCTTTTATGTTTGGTAGTCGTACTATACTCGGTAGGGCCCATCGTTGTCGATTCGGAGCATCGCAGGTACTTCAAATTTGACCTTGTGCCAATTGTGAGCTTGCTGCTTCTCAAAATGTCCGCGTACCCAAAAGGTTCTCATGCAACACCTAAGGGAACTCCACGCAAGAGAACATTTTTTAGGAACCAACATAATCATAGTTGGTGCAAGTGGCAAAATGCTCAGGCTTCTCGTGAAACTTTCAAACACCCTGCGCCCTTCCATCTGATATCATGAAGCATCTCTCGCCGATATACACGGATTTATCCAATCACGATCTATTGGAGGAGATGCTTGGGTGCCCACACGCAAAATGCAAACGAAAGTTTCAACTCCACCGTATGGCGCTTAGCTCCGAAACATTTGCATTCAGGCTTGAGTTCCATCGAAATTGCAGCTTACATTGCAGCCAGCATATTCAACGAGGGGAATTCTGCAATTTTAAGAGTTATGAGCGCTCTGGATATCTGCATTGGGAGGCAATCGAAGAAATTCGCAAAAAAAAGCCGACGAGCGACGCGTATCGCGCCAGGAGCGTCGCAGCTCCCTATCGTCCAAGGAGGGTCGGAAAGCCCGTAAAGAGCATCAGCAGCAGCAGAAAAATCGTTTTTACGAGGAAGCCGAAGGAGTTCTGTATGGCGCCGGAATCGCTGATTAGCCAGTAAGAGATCAAAATCATTAAGTTTTCCCTTGTTGAAACTTTGAGCGCGTTTTTCTCAAAACTGTATTTTTCCCAACTGCTCGGGGGAATGCGCAAAAACTATTCAACCGATTTTGATGAAATTTTTCACACATCTTCCTTATACCAGCAGTTTGTCGGTGAACCTAAATAATATTTTAATTAAAAAATAAAACGTACTTTTGCCTTTAAATATAGTACAAATTTCATGAAAAATCACAAAATCGACTTTATGAAGCTGTCATTTCGTGAATTTTGCGTATATTTCCAAAATCCTGGTTCACCGACAGCGTATGGGTGTTACCTTTAAAAAATATTTTGAATTTTTTTTGTTTCAGACAATTACAGCGTGAGGGAGAACTCCAGCAGTGCCGAAGCTTTTTCAGTGACTTCCTCTGAACATCAATGTACATAACTGGCAATTTGCATTGAAAAAAAATATATATATATATTTTTGCATACTCAAAATATTAAATAAAACACACACAAAGTTACAAATTTCCATGTATATTCTTTTTCTGAAAAAAAAAACATTAACAACCCCTAATTTTCTACCTTATAAATGGTCTTCCCCCCTTAACGCGCGATCGCTGAAGGCCTACATCAACTGCGCATCTACTACTAGCAGTCTACTACTGCTGATGAGTTGATGCAAAACGTCATCGCATATTTGCAATGCCATCTGGCGCCGAAAACGGTATATTAATTTATTGTCATATAGTACATTAATATTGTTTTATATTCTACTAGATTTTATCATCGCATGTATCATTTTGTCTTATATAGGGGAAGGTGGGGCAAGACGGACAGCGGGTAAGATGGGGACTTATGTTATAGTTCCATTCGAGCTTCGATGATGCTACTAACCCGCCATTTAGTTCCCTTACCACGAAGGTTTTCAGTGAGCCAATTGTTCCAAACAAGTACAAGTGATTATTAAGTGAGTGTACAAATATTTTTTAACTATTTTATCCAATTTTCTGGATATATAGGATACGTGAGTGTTCCTAGAATATGTATTATTGATAGTATGTCACAAATTCATCGCGTACGGTGTTCTATTAACTTTAATTTTAGTGCAGTCTTGAACTGGTCTCGTACGTTTTATAACCTCAATTTTTTTTCATTTATTTCACAAGTACGATTGAGGCATTATGGGGTATGGGGTGCCACATTTCGCGCCACACCGTATTTTTTTTATAACATTTCTTATCTTTACATGTTTCTGTTTGATTTACTTTCAGAAAATGGTTCGAAATTAACAAAAAAAAAAAACAAATAGGGGCGAACGGGCGAAAGAAGCTATGGAAAAGGCGATTCAAGATGTGTTAGATGGGAAAAAAGGTTATAAATTAGCTACTAAGTTTTATGGTGTTCCTCAAACTACTCTAGAGCGCAAAGTAAAGTTAGCTAGAAAAAATGAAAACGAAATCTGTAGTGTCAAAGGTCCTTTAGGCCCGATTCAAACTACATTCACCAAAGAGGAAGAAGAAAAAATCGTTATCTATTTGAAGAAGATAAAGAGCCGATTAATTGGCTTGACTACTTTTGAACTACAGAAGTATAGTGTAGGATGAGTCTATTCATATTTGTCCTTTTCGTGCAAATAATGAAGACTGAAGTACTGGAGTCTGTTGGTGCCACGTCTTGCCCGATGGGGTACCTTATCTCACCCCTAAGGTGGGGTATGATCGGGCAAAAGATATGATTTTTTAATTTAAATATTTCAATAAGAAGAGTTTTATTTTTGTGTTTTATTTCATTAGACTATGAAAGAGTAAAGTTTGTTGATTATTCTAATTAAGCTTTATTATTTGTGCTAATAAAATTTGTCGTTTTTTTAAATTATAAATCCTTAAAGGCCCTGTCTTATTCCACCTTCCCCTGTTGCCGGTTATATCTTTATTTCAATGACCCTAAGCGTGTTTACACAAGTACCCCTCACCCCTTTGTTTATACATTATATATATTACTTATAGTGTTTTTTTCTTAATTATGTGGATGCCAGCTCCATTCCCGTCCACTGTATAGCGTTCATCGAGGGCAAGGGGAAACTGCAGAAGACCCATCGCTGATACAGTAGATTTCTGCTTAGATTTCCTGCGGTGGCAATGCGAGTAAACTTAAGGTAGTAGTCTCGCCAAGGCGTTTTTCTATAGATTTTTTTTGTAATTTTGCGGACTCATTCAGGATACTATTAAATGATCGCCTACAACATTTCAAAAGGATTCACCGTTCCATTTTCGAGATATTGGCTATCAAAGATTTCATGGTTTTACACGTGTTCATATGGTTTTACACGTATCTACGGATTAGTAGCCGGAATGTATAGTCTGATACAAAAGTGAGGGTTAGGTAAACATTATATTAGGCGTTTTCATCATGATTTTATAAGTTTTTACATCCCGATAAGATGTGCAACTTACATTATAAAGATATTTCGCAATATTTCGAAGCTTTCATCGATTGAGCGGAGAATAAACTTTTCAACGTGACTGTGGCTAGACTACTACCTTAAGGAGACTCCGGCACAAACGCCTTATTGCCAGAAAAAAATAATTTTCAAGTATATCGTACATGAAGTATTCATATTCACGTATACAAAGTGTCAGATAAGGCCAGCGACTAAATAAGAAAGCTACAAATAGTTGAACTTAGGCTTTTTAACACAGGCCTTATGGAAGAATTACCCTCACAAGACTTGGATCATGTGATGCCTTTACCCTCACGCAACAGCTATTGACCAATAAAGTACAGTAATGTTGATGAAGTCATGAGGATTCCAAATACAATTTAAAAGTTTTGGGTTGGTGACCTATGTAAAAGAGATATTTAATGTTAAAATGTCAAAATACTTGAAGTTCCGAGAGGTTTCGCGACCGTGTGAAGATTCAGCAACGTGGCGGAAGTCCAGTGTTTTGTATAACGCAGATGGGCATGCGGAAGAATTAAATCACCAGCTACCTAACCTTAAGTTCGTTTGTGATTGACGCATAGGTAGAACTATTGGATTCATCGTAATAAAATGTCAAATTTGAGCGATTAATGAAACCGGTCATTTATTTCTCAACAGTAATAAAAAATACATTTATATTACAGAGTAAACAGACATCTTTTAAATATTGTGTAAACTCTTTAAAAAAAAAACGAATTTCGTCCCACAATAACAAGTTCAAATGACGCGACGACCCGCGGTAATCTCGGTGTCATGAGTACGACGGAGAAATCGGAGGAGAGAGTGAGATGGAGAATTGCAACGTTATTGTAATTCTCTATGCAGTACCGTAACGTAAAATCGTGCCAATTTTACGCTATTTATTTATCGATGTACAGCTAATAAGTTTTGTATAAAATGATCAATAATACGTTTATAACCAACTGTATTATGACGAATATGCGAATTACTGAAAAAAGGGGCACTGGTTATGCGCTCACGCAACCCGGCTCTTCGTGAAGGAGCCTCTTTAAAGGTGCCTGTTCACATGAGAGTAAATTCTGAGAGTTGCTCTCGAGAGTACTCTCACGACTGTTACAACATGAGAGTATTTTTCCGTGACTTTCACTCGCGCGAGCAATTTAGACAGTAGCCGGATAGTTACCGTCGCAAATTACTCTCTGGTCCATAACCACTGGAGAGTATCTTTAACTAGCGAACGTCGCGTCAATAGTGTCCGAGATGGCTTTACATAAACAACGAGGTGCCGCAGCGATGATAGTTGCATTTGAAATTCTAAATTAAAAAAAAATGTAAAAAAAGGCGCTGCTGGGATAAACCCTGCATATAATGGAGAATGCAACTCGGCATACGTAATAATTAGAAATAGAGGACACGTTTCAATTTTGGTCATTTCATCCGAATGACTGCAGGTCGATTCGAAAAATGATTAGGATTACTTGCAAGAAAGGATACACGGGTAGGACAGGCTATTCCTACAAGAGAACGTATACTGGTGACACTTCGCTTTTCAGCCTCAGGTTCGTATAAAAATAGTATATTGCTTCCCTTAGATTTAACTTGAAATGTCATATAAATACACTTGAAAATTTTTAATTTCTCGAAATGTACAGTTTTTTCTACTCAATTCGAGTGAATTGTGAGATACAATATATACATAATTTCAAATTATGTAGAGCGCATAGAGTTCCGGATCAAGTATGTATTAGTCATAAAAAATTTATAACTGCTAAAAAGTGTACCGATGTTTCACGGTTGATTCTTACAGCAGTCTACAATATTTATGACGAATACCCGTGTGTATAATTAGTCGAATAATGACTGAAACAACTAGAGCTATATATAAAATTCTTTGAGGAGAGTATTTAAAGGTAAATCAAATTGTCATACTAATTACATGGATAAAATAGAATAAACAATAATATCATATAAAAGATTTACATTAAACTTTAGAATAACTGGTGAAAGCCAGTTTCGCTGTTGAAAATCGTTCTTGCAGTAGATGTCGCTCGATCGTATTGCGGTGTGTTGTTGTGGGTAAAAGTTGCGAGTGGTTCTTGATATATTATTGATGACGGCGACGATGAGGATGATGACAGCAGCTACGGCGATGGAGATTGTGTTGGATAATGCAGTGGCGGTGGATGCGGCGAGGGTACCGTAGATACGGAAGAAAAATACTTTGTATCGTCTTCATCGGCAATACGAGCTATCGCTTTTCTGATTACGGATTTCAATCGTCTTCTATTTAAATTAAATTGCAAACTCTTTAGTTCCATAGCAACGTATTCGCCGAAGCGGTCATTCTCATCCGGCTCGTTCTGCATTATTTTCGATGCACGTTTCAATACTTTCGAGTTATCGTCATCGGAAGCATGTTGACGTTTTAAGTTCTTGTTTTTAACTTTTTCCTGTTGAATTGTCCGTTTCATCTGTTTTCCTGAATTATTTTCAGTCTCTTGAACTTCTTTGTTCTTTATATCGCCATGCGTATCGTCTTCGTCTCCCTAACCACATTATGGAAATATTACAAACGTTAAATCATTTAAGATTACACCGAATACTTATTCATTAAAATACTATATACAATAATTATAAAGCAACATAATCAAAATTATGTTTGTAATAACTTTCAGTTTCCGAATACAACGGCAGAATAGTTACGTCTTTGTTAAAAAATTAATGAGCGACGGAATTTTCAACATAATTTCTTACGATCGATCAAATAATGACTTTCAGCATACATTTATCCTGGATCTATCGATACTGAAGATGCAGAAATTCACAATATTCAGCCCGGAGATTGGTATAATGACAATAGTACAGGAAGCTCCGTTTTGAAATGAAACTTCTTATACGAGGTTCTCGCGTTTAACGCTTGCGTTACTTTCTAACGCCTACCGTGGAGGGGGAAAAGAAAGAAAGAAAGAGAGGGAGAGAGAGAGATACGGCGCGTCACTAGCAATCTTTCTAAAAAATATTCTTGCTTTGCTTCTGCTACTCAGCAAATGTTTTTGAAGTGTGCCTCAAGTGACGCTCCGCAGGCATTGCTTGTTGCGTTGGGCTGTTTACCTCGGTGTATTTACATTCGATTTATAGTGTGGAGAATTTTTGTTGCTGTTTGTTTTTTTTTTTATAAAATATTTTGTAAAATATATGAGGTGAGTGATATGTGATGAATATTGAAAGCGACAATTTAAAGCACTGAAAGTGTGAAAAGTGGAAAGTGGCTAATAATTGTGGAAATAACCCACTGAGTTCTAGTTTATCTGAGGGTACGTTTTATTTTATCTTTTTCTATCATTCTTAATAATTTCAATCGTTCATAAATAATTTTAAAAAAAGAATAAAAGTGACGAAAAAAATGATGAATGAAAATAATCAACAGAAAATTTAATGTGAATTCAACATAAATTGCTCTTTAAAATTATGAGCCTCGTCAGAGGTTGAATGAAATCGAAAATGAGAACAAATTGAATTCAATTGAATTTTAATTGCAATCGTACGGAAATCAATCAAGTTTTCAATGAATTCCAAATTCATAATTGAATTTTCAATGCAGAATTAAGTTTTTTATCGAAAATTAAATGAATAAAAGTTAATCTTGTAATTTTGCAATTTAAGAAAATTCAATGAAATGTTTTATATTTATTTTCAGCACAATCTCGTATTTTCATTCATCAGTGACATGAGAGTGTTTGAAGGTTCACTTCTAACGAGGGTGGCTACCACGCATAAAATTTTTTATTACATCAAGGAACGGCAAACAACTATGCCCTATCTCAAAAAAATGTGAAAGACGAATTCAAAGATTATTGTCTAACATTTCCTGGGGAAGTTTCGTGGGAATACAGACGTATCCAATAAATAGCGATTAATATGTTTCCCATTAACATAAAATGAACAATGAAAATGAATAAACTGTTCATAAACCGAAAAAAAATATTTCACTTATTTGCTTACAATTTTCGATGTGATAATTCTATTGGTGAGTCCTGGGATTAGAAATTTGAGAGCGGAAAAGTATGGCCAAGTACTTGTATAGACTTCGTCTGTGCCACTTCCGGTTTTCCTTTTTATTTTGTTCAGTTCTTGTGAGACCTGGCAAGAAATAATTATTTAATTACATTTTTATCATCATGCTGGCTGACAAATTGGAGCGCGTAAAATACACAACTACGATGTAAATTTTCCATATAGTCTAATATTTACTTACTTGGTTTCGCAAATTGTGTAATTTGCGTTGAACCTCTCCCGCGGCACATTTGAACTGTGACGCAATTTTCGAAAGCACTTCATTTTTCAGTTCTATGTTTCGGTATCCGTTACATTTTACATTCCAAAGCACAGGATTGTTTTCATACTCTTTGATTAATGCACGCGTATCTTCTGTAGTCCAAGCCCGTCGTGCCATCTCGTCGTACTACTGAGAGTACTGTCACAATTCGAACTGTGTTCGAAACTTTCCGAGTGACAGGGCGATAGCGGGTCTGAAGTTTTTCACTTGAAAGCAAGCTTCACAAAGTTTACTATCGGTGAGATTGACGTTACTGCCTGCGAGATACTCTCAGAAGCGTGGCCACTGGCAAGCACTGCTCTCAAGAGCGACTCTCGAGAGTTTTACTCTCCTGCGGGCAGGGCACCTTTCACAACGACCACCAGAGGCGCTCACCCCGGCTTGGTACGATCACCGTCTCGGCCGTGACGGACATGGGCCACACGTTCGGTCGGTAAAAATCCTGCGGCCAAGTTTTCTCCTAAGCGGATCATATTTCGGTCAAACGGCAAGAAAGACGTCGTCGTTTAACAGAGCGGAGGGTTTATTTTCTTTTTTTCCCGAAAAATCAATCGTTTCGAAGAACACTGGGGGTTTTGCCAAATCAGCTATTATCTTTCTGGCACTCATGGCTGCTCGGTCGGTACACGGCACTTCATCAACCTTAATGAGCTAGCAGAAATCCGGATTGGGCGGTCATTATTCCACCCGCGGGGGAAGACTCCTCTTCCCACAAGCCGAACGCCCCCCTCCCCGCTCTCGCGTCTTTCATTAACCTTTTAAGGACGGGGAAATTTCCATTAAAATCGACTTTTTTTACATGAAAGATATCAATAAAATCGATGAATTTCCCAATTGGAGTCCCAAGCCTAACTGCTGGTCGATATATCGACCAGCTCCGTCCTTAAAAGGTTAATAGAATAAAATTTTCGGCCATGGATTTACAAACGTGGAGTCCGAAGTATCGAGATTGCAGTAAGAAGCATTGAAAAAAAATCTATTTTTTCATTGATGCTAAAGGTGGGATTCGAACCCGAGACCTGCCGAATGCGGGCTAAAGCCCAAACCACTGGACCATTGCTCATTTGTATTTTTTTTCTCGTATTAACGGTACTACTATTACTATGTAAAGTCGGTTCCCAGCGTTGTTTGTTTAATGGCAACTTTTCTTTGGACCTTAAGGATGTAGTCTGGTGTTCATCTCACAGAGCAGAAAAATTAGCTGAAAACGATGCCTTTGAAGAAACGGAAGGTTTACCCTATGCACCAGGCATAGCTGATTAGTGTAAGTATACATTTTTTATTAAAAATCTGGAATCAAAACTTTAAACCCCTTTTTTTTTGAAACAACATTTTTGTAAGCGGCGCGGGTGATTAAAAAAATTTTATCCAACCGATAACTTTCATTTTTGCACGTGTTATTCTTACACAACAATGGCTCCGTCGGGTACTAAAATCACTTAATTATAACAATAAGTTCCTTTTTTTCACCGATTTTCAACGAAAAAAATTAAAATTTTTCAATTTTTTTTGCAAGTCCACCATTTTGTTATTTATTAATAAAAATTTCTATATTCAGTACGGGCCGGAGCCACAAGCATACAGAAGAATAATCAATTTAATTTTTTTGTTTCAAATGACTCTAAGTGCCGTAATAATCCGAGCCACCCACCTACCTCAATTTAAAGGTGGCTACTTTAACTTAAGGCCTTAGTTAAAGTAGACATATTTCGTGATTTTGTTCAGCGTAACCATAAAATAAATCGGAAATACAAAATAGGGGTTTTATTATACACGTAATTGACTATACAAAATTATTTTTTCACAGCGATACACGTCAAAATGTCGACTGTGCAGCATTTTTCCGATGACACCTTTATTTCTGGAAGGTCAACGGCCGGACCAACAGCTCCTATAATTTTTGAGTTATGATGAGACACTTAAATTTTTTCGATTATATATAAGAATAGCTATAGAAGTACGTAGGATTTTTTTGATATATTGTTTTTTTGTCAAAATGGCGCATTTCTCAAACAAAAAGTATAAAATGCCATGAGAAAATCGCCAGAAAATTGTTTATAAAAAAGGAACTATTCAATATAATTAAAAAATCCTACGTAGTGCCCCAGAAAATGTAATTCTAAATATACAGTTAAAATTTCCAGTGAATCGGTTGAAACTTGTTTGAATTATGAGTCCGGCCGAATTGAAAAATGTAGTTTTGAGATAAACGCGTTTAAAGTTAGTAGAAAGTCACGACATGAATCAAGAGGGGTTGTGCTAGAATTCGAAAATCGAGTACTTAGCGATTTTTCACACCCATAATCTTTTGGAATATAATTTTATAGGTACTAAGGTACATTTTTAACAAAAAAAATCGATTTTTGGCAAATCCTAGAGTGGCCTAAGGCCTTAAAAAAACAATTATAAAATTGTGTAAAATTAAGTAGAACATTTTTTTTGAATAGTTTACGATGTCAATAAAATCAGGTAAAAAATTTTTAATGATTGTATTTTATTTTGTGTAAGAAAAAATCTGTAATAAGCTTCCGAAGCGGGCCTGAACATCAAACTACATCCTTCAGGAGTTTCGGGACAGCTCTCCTTTAGCCCCCTAAAGGGGAGAATTCCCGTAGTGATTCCCCAATCACTACGGGAATTCTATTGTTTTTGAGCAGAACGCCAACTTCTACACATGTCGTTTTTATTAAAAAACGACATGATTACTGCGTTAAATTTTGAGTCCTGTATTTAAAATTATTATTTTTAAACGAGCGTATTAATAACGTGGATCAAATGTTATAACAGTGTATATTTTTTGATTATTTTATATTTAGCAAAAATTTGATAAATTTCGCGACAGCGTACTGCTTGTATCGCGGGTTTGTTTTTTCACGGTTGGCGAGACTTATTTTGTTATCGCGAGTATTAGCGAGCGTAGCAACTCACCCAGTCCATTGAAAAAAAAAATTTACATTTCTTTATTAAACCGAATCAATTCTGAACGATAGATGTTAAGTGTCAAAAATACAATATATCACTTTTTTTTAAATGCATTTTATTGAACGTATAGAGCCGCGGCACGGCGATTATCGGTATTTAAATACGCGCGCCAATTAGGACTCACGTGACGTTGCCACACTTTGCCTCTGCGTTTCGTTGGTGGGAGAAACTGAACGTTTTCATTTACATAAATGTTAATAATTAATAAACGGTGTAGACGGATCATTTAATTTTTTGGTGAAATGATTGTCAATATGTACCGATTGGTTTGACAGTTTTTCATAATATTCTTAGCACTTTTTAACACTATTTTGTGCGTAAAACTGCCGATCAGCGAGGAGTGTTGGCATTTCCCTATGTTAAAAAGTGTTTTTTCAATTGTACATTTTATGGAAACAATGTAGACGATCAATTGAAAATTTCTAAGGTACATTCAGTATATGACAAAGAATCTACTGTATAAATTTGAATCAAACGATAGCATTTCGTTACGTGCCCTCCTTAACATGCCCCATTGCGCGAAGTACATCGAATTTCCGGCCGAAAACTTTTGTCCCTGGAAACGCGATTCTCCGGATAAAACACGATAATACCAAGTTATAGTCCGCGCAAGTAACGTATTTCGCGCGTGTGCACAAAACATCCACTTTGCCGCGCGTGTAATACAATTCACCGATCCGCGAAAATCTGGAAAAGCTCTTCAACAGTTGGGGCACACGTGTATTAGCGCGTGTGCGCGTTATACATCCACCGCAAATGTATAGTGTATGACTGGTTCCGTTCGCCGGTCTGCAAAGAAATATATTCTTTTCGAGGCACTTTCCGGACCTGTGTACGTGCTTCGGTCAGCTTTTTTATCGATGTTTTTGTTGATTCTTTTCCCCTTATTTCGTTGAAACGCAACCTTCCACCTTCGCGTTGTTATTTTCGCGAAACGAACACACACACACACAAATCTGCACTGAAGACGAGGGCACATATCGCAGTATAAATATGCGCCTGCCCCGTGTGGAAAAACTTCGTGCTGGTAAAAGCGACGAAATTTACTGTCTGAGAGATGTGTGTCGCGTAAAAGTCCCACGAAACTGATGCGAGTGGCATTGTCGCGATGAGTGAGCGAAGAAGTACGCTTTTTTTTTGTTTGTTATCAAGTTCAAACAAATCTCTGTATCGTGCGAGAAGTTTGTTTGGGTTTGTTTGCACGTGTGTGGTTTGATCGGAGAAACAAAAGGGGCGGGCAAGGGTTATGAAGGGAGCGGGAGTAAAGGAGGGGAATAAGGAAAAAAAAAAGAAACAACGCGAATGAAAGGGTAAACGAAAAGCGTCCTCGTTGTATAATAGTCGCTCGTGAGTATGTGGATATATCGTCGGGTGAGAGGAAAAATAAGTCTTCTCAGCGCCTGTATATATGTGTGTGCAATATACCAAGCGCTTTGATAAGGTATGAAGTACGAGGGCTGAATGTGACAGGGGAGATTTGCCCGAGTACGTATAGTCAGAGAGAGAGAGAGAGAGAGAGGAGAGAGAGAGAGAGAGAGAGAGAGAGAGAGAGAGAGAGAGAGAGAGAGAGAGAGAGAGAGAGAGAGAGAGAGGGAGAGGGAGAGAGAGAGAGAGAGAGAGAGAAAGAGAGCGAGGAAGAGGATGAGGGAGGGAGAGGAAGAGCCTCTGGGTACTAAAAGGGCGCCCTAGGAGAAAGTAGCGGGGTCGATTTTGCACGGAGGGGCCTAGAGGGAGCAAGTGAGGTAGCGAATACGATACGACAAAGAACGTTCCAGATATTTTGTGCACGCCTGCGCGTGTATGTATAACTGTATACACGCGTCGTATACAGGGTGTTCTGTTTCGATTGACAAGGCGACATAAATTAGAGAAACAAGCCTGTACGGAAATAGTAATTTTCGCAATGCCTGCCCCGAAAGTGCGATTTTCGATTGGTGTTTAGCGTGCGGAAAGTGGCTTATTTCTCAACGATGCTTACTTTCCCGCACTAGTGCGGAAAAAAATCTATTTATAGCTCACTTTACCACATTGATTCGTGAAAAAACGGTTTTTTTTCACAGTTGATAGTTTTTTGTTCTACGATTTTGGACCGATTGAACAAACTTGAATGTAGCGAAATTCATGTCATATGAAACGTCAACTTATCACAGTCGTATTTTCTGACAAGGAAATGATCTGAACTGATGTGATATATTTGAATATAATTGTTATTGGTTTTGTTGAATCTCAAATCCCACTTTCGAGACAGTCATTGCAAAAAATAATGTATGGGACATGTGCGAAAAAAAACGAATTACATCGCGCGTAAGTTGCCGAATTTGCCTCGACTTATGGTGCATTTCTCACTCGTACTCGTGTGAAATGCACCATAAGCCTTCGGCTCATGCGGCAACTTCACGCGCGATGGAATTCGTTGTTTTCCGCACTTGTAGCATAAATTATTATTTCTTTTACAAATGAGATCATGCTGTCACCGTGAGTTGTCGTATTTTCAATTTGAACTCATAGTTTTGATTTTCCTGAAGAATTGCAAAATTTTTCGAGAAATCTACGAATGAAAAGGATTTTTTTTTACAGGTCCAAAAACGCGGGAGTAGAGGTTCTTTGAAGATTTAGAAAAAAATCTGTAGACATGGAGTTTCGATACCGTTTCTTGGCTTCACAAGTGGGGTTGAAAATACAATGATTTGCCAGCAGGCTGGCAACATCTTGCGAATAAAAATTTCTTGTAAAAATTAATGATTATTGGGCAATTTCCAACTCATAATATTGTTGAAAAATATTTCTAAGCCAGAAAATGATATTCATAGACATTATTTTTGCAATTAAATACAAATATGTTGTAATTTTATTCAAGAAAAAATAAACGATAGACTTGGCAACAGCGGTCGTTTCTGCCATTGGCACGACTGACTATCCGTAAAGCGTCGTCGGCTCCAGGTTATTTACATGGTGAAAAACGTTCAACGTTTTATGAAGAGTTTTTGGATTCGACAAAGTCGAGAAAACGTTAAAAATGTCGAGCGGACGAATACATACATTTTATTATAAAGTTCAAATGTTGTAATATTATGTACGTTTTAAAGACTCGCCGATTTTGAAATATCCGCCAGTTAATGCTTGACTGTGAGTGGCTCAAACGACAGAGCTAGTTAACGTGGTGTCGCCATGTTTAATCTACATGTTTCATTAATGTTTGAAAACAAACCGTTCGAGTTCAAAATTCACATCTTTTTTTTTTGAGTATTATTAATGAACGGAGTCGAGAAACCACGTGATTATTTGACAGGATATTCCTAATACTATAATCGGGGTTTGCTCAGTTTAAAAAATCTAGAACTCGGTATTATGTTTGTCCCTATAGGCTTATAATTGGTGTTTAAGGCCTTAGGTCACTCTAGGATATTCTAAAAAACGATTTTTTTGGTAAAAATGTACCTTAGTACCTATAAAATTATATTCCAGAAGATTGTGGGTGTGAAAAATCTCTAAGTACTCGATTTTCGAATTCTAGCGCAACCCCTCTTGACTCATGTCGTGACTTTCTACTAACTTTAAACGCGTTTATCTCAAAACTACATTTTTCAAGTCGGCCGGACGCATAACTCAAACGAATTTCAACCGAGTCACTTGAAATTTTAACTGTACATTTAGAATTACATTTTCTGAGGCACTACGTAGGATTTTTTTATTATATTGTATAGTTCCTTTTTATAAACAATTTTCTGACGATTTTCTCATGGCATTTTATACTTCTTGTATTAGAAATGCGCCATTTTGACAAAAAACAATATATCAAAAAAATCCTTCGTACTAGCTATTCTAATATATAATCGAAAAAACTTTAGTGTATCATCCTAACTCAAAAATTATAGGAGCTGTTTGTCCGGCCGTTGACCTTCCAGAAATAAAGGCGTCATTGGAAAAATGCTGCACAGTCGCCATTTTGACATGTATCGCTGTGAAAAAATAATTTTGTATAGTCAATTACGTGTATAATAAAACGCCTATTGTGTAATTCCGATTTATTTTATGGTTTTGCTGGAAAAAAAAATCACAAAATATGCCCTTTATTGGCCTCTAGAGTGGCCTAAGGCCTCAAGGTAGTAGTCTCGCCACAGTCACGTTGAAAAGTTTATTCTCCGCTCAATCAATGAAAGCTTTGAAATATTGCGAAATATCCTTATAGGTTGTACACCTTACCGAGATGTAAAAATGTATAAAGTAATGATGAAAACGTCTAATATAATGTTTACCTAACCCTCACTTTTGTATCAGACTATCCATTCCGGCTACTAGTTGCCCGATGGTCCATCCAGTAATACCTTAAGGCTTTAGACCAGCCGGGAGTCCAAAACAGGGCATATTTTGTGATTTTTTTTCAGCGAAACTATAAAATAAATCGGAATTACAAAATAGGGGTTTTATTATACACGTAATTGACTATACAAAATTATTTTTTCACAACGATACATGTCAAAATGGCGACTGTGCAGCATTTTTCCGATGATGCCTTTATTTCTGGAAGGTCAACGGACGGACCAACAGCTCCTATAATTTTTGAGTTATGATGAGACACTAAAGTTTTTTCGATTATATATAAGAATAGCTATAGAAGTACGTAGGATTTTTTTGATGTATTGTTTTTTGTCAAAATAGCGCATTTCTAAAACAAAAAGTATAAAATGCTATGAGAAAATCGTCAGAAAATTGTTTATAAAAAAGGAACTATGCAATATAATAAAAAACCCTACGTAGTGTCTCAGTAAATGTAATTCTTAATATACAGTTAAAATTTTAAGTGAATCGGTTGAAATTTGTTTGACTTATGAGTCCGGCCGACTTGAAAAATGTAGTTATGAGATAAACGCGTTTAAAGTTAGTAGAAAGTCACAGCATGAATCAAGAGGGGTTGCGCTAGAATTCGAAAATCGAGTACTTAGAGATTTTTCACACCCATAATCTTTTAGAATATAATTTTATAGGTACTAAGGTACATTTTAAACAAAAAAATCCATTTTTGGAAAATCCTAGAGTGGCCTAAGGTCTTAAGTACACGCATACATAGTACGATCCCAGAGTTTCACAGTGAAAAAATCAAGGTACGGTTTGTAAAAGTTGTTATATACTTATCTGTTTTCTTTTATTTCACAGAACACTGATCAACGTATAACTGAGAATCAACGTCCCTCGAAAGGTACACTGGGGAACAAAATTAATAACGTATTACCGCGAAAAACCTATAAGTGAAAAACATAGAAATGAAACTTTATTACATTCCTTATAGATGGAATCTGCCAGGACCAGAGAAATTCGACGTAAAAATGATAAAAACGTATAAGTGCAAAACATATAAACGAGGTTTCACTATTCTTTCGTAATTATGAAGTCAGCGAAATTTTTTTTTTCCATTTATATCGTCTTGAATGCAGCTACTTTTGTAAAGAATAAAAACCACGCGTTCCTGTTAGAAATACCCAGTTCTACGTATATGTCTCTGTGCAAGTAGAAAAAAAAGTTGACATAACCGACAAATGTCACGGTCAAAACCTCAAAACTTTTGTAGGAAACGTTTTTTTTTTTTTCGTGCGACTTTATTTAACCGAGCTGTTTCGTCCTGTAGATGGAAATATGGGTGACCCTGTATGTAGGCGTACGCGAACGCATATAAATATATACCGTTGGATTCTGGGCTTGAATAGGGCTGAATGCATATCCTCTCTCTCTCCCTTGGTCTTTCACTTTCTTGGTGACAAGACCGGAAGGTATGTGAATCCTATCACATTAGTTACCATACCTAAGGCTGGCATGTAGAAACGTGGACGACCAACGTCACACGAGTAAGTCCACCTTCCGTTGGCCTCTTCACCCCACCCCTAGGCCATCAGCGCCCTCTCCTCTCTCTCTCTCTCGCCCTGTCTCCCTGTCTCTCTCTCCCTCTCTCCCTCTCTCCCTCCCTCCGTCGCCAGTACGAATTCACACAGGCAGAGAGGAGAGCTCCGTCTCGTGCCCTTTCTCGCACTCGCTTCCTTTCCCGTTCTTTCCTCACAGTGTGAAAAGAGGCGCGGTGTACGCGGGAACCGTCCAGGGGAAGGTGGAGGAGGCCGACAAACATCATACATATGAACACGGGAGATAGCCGCTCGACAAGTTTGTTGAGCATGATGGAGCGAAAATCGTCACGTTCCGCGATGTACCGTGTGCACTGCGCTATGCAGTTACCCCTGTGCACTATCTCTCATACGTATATATATATATATATATATATATATATATATATATATATATATATATATATATATATATATATATATATGTATGTACGATAGTCTTTGCGCGCAAGCTTCATCATTTTCACGATCCCAATTGCAATTGGTCAATTCGGTCGTTATATAGACTAGGTTAGACCAGCCACTGCAAAAACTTGGCGTGTTTGACGTGTGTTCAAAGTGTGTAGAAGTAACACATAACACACGCTGGACACGCGTTGCCGTATGGATACTACACACTTATTCATTTTGTAACACACGTAAGTGTATGGTTTTAACGCATTAGATTGTTACACAGCTTCGAAGTAGTCCTCATCAACAACACGCTTATTCGAAGACACATAAAGCGTGTCGAATCAAATCACGAAGCGCATATCTACACATATCGTACGATGCAACACGCATTGATAGCAACCACGACAGCAACAATAACACGCACACAGTTTTATTAGCATTGAAAATACTTTTAAAGATGTATATAGGGGGTGTGATTTAGCGAGATGTCACACGAAACTAACGCTACCCCCACTCCACTGCCGCTGTGTTGTAGCAGGTTGGGGGGAGCTGCGACATGCAAAATGACTGTGATTTGTTGAGAAATGTTGCATTTCTTTATGGTTACAAGTTGTAAGTTTCAATTTTGGTGTGTACATTACAATGTTGGTGGGTTTGGGTTTGTTTGGGTTTGCTGAGGTTTGTTTGAGTTTGTTGAGGTTTGTTTGGGTTTGTTGAGGTTCGTTTGGGTTTTTTGAGGTTCGTTTGGGTTTGTTGAGGTTTGTTTGGGTTTGTCTAGGTTTGTTTGGGTTTGTCGAGGTTTGTGTGGGTTTGTCGAGGTTTGGTGGGTTTGTTGAGGTTCGTTTGGGTTCGTTGAGGTTTGTTTGGGTTTGTTTGGTTTTGTTGGGGTTTGTTGAGGTTTGTTGGGGTTTGTTGAGGTTTGCTGAGGTTCGTTGGGGTTTGTTGAGGTTTGGTTTGGTTTGGTTTGGTTTGGTCTGGATGGATGGATGGATGGATGGCTAGTGAGAATGTAAGAATTCGAGAATGTGAGAATGTGAGAATATGAGTGAGAGAGTGCGAGAGAGAGCGAGGGAGAGAGAGAGCAACTCATATTATTTGCATGTACTTTTTTTATCACCCGAAAAGTCTGATTACATTTTCAATGCCATGAAATAGTTGCACTTTGTGTAATATCTGTAGATTTTTTTATTATATATACATACTAGCTTTCACCCGCGACTTCGTCCGTGTGGAATCCTAAAATACGTGTTTCATGATTTATTTTTATAAGTATTTATACTACGTTTTCAAGTAGATAAAACCAAGGAATCAGATTTTCCTATAAAAACTTCATTACCGGTTGCACCCCTCATTAGGGGTTGTTTTAAATAATCCTGAAAAATCTGTTTTATTATTTGTTTTGAAGACTATTTATACCACGTTTCAAGTTAATACACGCAAGGAATACAATTTTCCATACAAACTTTCACGCTTTTAACCCCTTAAGAGTTAATTTTCGAAAAATCCTTTCTTAATTCAGGATTTTCAATAATATTAGATGAAGTAAAAAGTTCTGAGCGTTTTTTCGCTTTATTTCGACGATGAAATTAACATAGTTAATTCCGCGATTGAAGAAGTCTTTGACCCTATTGGTAAAAAACTTGACCAGCTCATTTTCACAAGCCTCTCTTGAGGCCAGTTTTTTACCATGAAGAAAATTTTGCAAATGGTTGAAAAGGTGATAATCGCTTGGTGCCAGGTCTGGACTATACGGCGGGTGCGATAGAACCTCCCATCCAAGCTCTCGGAGTTTCTGGCGCGTCGTTAAAGATGTGTGCGGCCTGGCGTTGTCTTGATGGAACACAACAACCTTCCTATTGGCCAATTCTGGCCGCTTCTGGTCGATCGCCTGCTTCAATCTGGTCAGTTGTTGACAGTAGAGGTCCGAATTGAGTGTTTGGCCCGATAGGAGCCGCTCATAGTGGATGATTCCCTTCCAATCCCACCAAACACACAGCAAAACCTTGTCGGCTGTTAATCGGGGCTTGGCGATCGTTTGGGCCAGCTCACCGCGATTCGACCACGCTCTTTTTCGGCTGTTGTTCTCGTATGTGACCCATTTTTCATCGCCAGTCACCATCCGCTTCAAAAATGGATCGATTTCTTTACGTTTCAGCAAAGAATCGCAGGCATCGATTCGGTCCAAAAGGTTCTTTTGCGTCAATTCGTGTGGCACCCATACATCGAGCTTCTTCTTGAGACCAGCCTTATGCAAATGGTTCCAAAAGATTTTCTGGCTAATCTTCAGTTCCTGGTCAATGGAATAAGTGCTCACATGCCGGTCCGACTCGACGATTTCCATGATTTTATCGATATTTTCGACGATTGGCCTACCAGAACGTGCCTCATCTTCGACGTCCATATTATCAGAACGGAATCGTTGGAAGCACCGCTTTGCTGATGCATTCGATACTGTATTGGGTCCATAAACAGCACAAATTTTTTTGGCCGCCTGCTCCGCCTTTCACCTTGGTCGTAGTGCTACTGAAGAATGTATCGAATTATCACTTTTTTTACGTCCATTTTGGAACGCTGTAACACACAACTGGCTTCACCAAACACAAAACTGTCAAAGAACTTTTTTTGAAGCGTAATTTCACCTTTAAATCGCCATATAGTATGACCCGATGCGATGTATACATCGTGAGATGTGGCTCACTAAAGACATCTAGTGGAAAACGCTCAGAACTTTTTACTTCACCCAATAATTGATAGGATGTTCAATCGGTTTTCATACCTGTTCAGTCGGTTTCTCATAATTGGTCTTTGGAACTCATTTAGATATACGACGCACATATTGCGGGCTCATTTACGTGGAGATTTTTTTCATAAATAGGTATTAGGTGGTTGCATTGAATGCCGTTGGTATTGTTTTTCGTTTTTCAAGCATTTCTTTTGTAAAAACTTGTTGGTTTATATTGATCAAAGTATCTTCTCTCGGTTGTTACAACTCTCTTTCACATCTCTGCCAAAAGCTAAATCTCATGTCGAAAGAATGTCCTGTTTTTTACGCTATCAACACATCGGCCCATTTTTGGACTTTCCCGTAATTGCGAAAGTATAGTTTCTAAGGCGTGTTGCGTCGACCAGAACAAGTGATAATCATTTGGAGCAAGGTTCGGAAAATGCGTTGGGTGAAGGATGACCTCTCGTTCCATTTCCATCAGTGTTTTTTTCACCGTCAACGCAACACGGGACCGAGTGTTGTCGTGCAGCAGAATTACCTTTCGGCGATTTGATCCTATACTGACAGCGTTTTTTAAAATTAGATTGCTAACGTTCTGGAGTGACTGTTTCCTTGGGTTTCAAGAGCTCGATAAGTAATAGCCTCGCCATATCCCTCGAGATATACTCCATCAGAAATATATCTTTACTATATCGACAAGTGGAAAGAACAGCGTCACTTATTTTTCAACATTTTCTCCAGTACTCCAGTCTCTCTGGCGATTTGTACGAAACAGCCTGTTGAACGCGTGCAAACGTAGCAAGAGGTAAGAGCTTATGTTGCATATGGCGGAAAGGCCATCATAGTCACATGAACTACGTTGATAATCGAACGTGAAAGATATCAACTACTTACTACGGAACTTTCCTGTTTTCCCCACCCGCGTAAATCAACCATCGATTTTATGACGCTTTTTTTTAAATGTGTTATTCGGTGTATTACGTACAGTCGAATCAGTATTCGAATTCCCTGTGCGCTTTGCGGGGAACGAGGGATCGAGAGCAAGGAAAGCTCAGCTAGGCGCGATATCGCAGTCAGGTCTCGTGTGGCTTTACCTGCGAGACGCTCGGCTATTGTCTCATATCGATTTCCTCTTAACGAGTATAACCCTACGAGTTACTTGAATATACATGTACACACACATATACATGTGTAACATCGTGACATACATTATTCCGTTTCCCCTATAAGTTTAATTCCTATACACTTTGAGTATTAAAACTCGCTGCGTAACTTCACCGCACGTAATCCAATTCTCTTATACCTGACGGTTTACACGTGTCAAACGCGCGAGTGTAGGCGGGAAATACGTGCCTTGAAGAAAAAGCCACCGCCGTAGATTAGTGCGACTATGACGAGTGACGTGGTCGTTCCTACACGGAGAGAATTAAAAAGTAATTTTTGTCGTGAATTTCACGGTAAAAATGACCGTGATATATTTCAATGTGGTGAGAAGTGAGAAAAGCATAATAATTCGTATGCGACAAGTTTTTTTTTAACTCACGTTACAGAAAATTTTAAATACGTAGGTAAAATTTTACTATACAAGAAGGGTAGCGCGCACGATAATTTTTACCGAGAGCACAATACATTTTCCTATAGGAGTCAGTAAATTTTATAATAAATCTTAAAATAACTGTTACAGAGACGATACTTTTTTATAGACATTTTTGAAAGGCATAAAATAATAAAATGCACAGTAAAATTTCGCGGATATTATATATTTTTTAAATTTAAGTTTTGCGTGTTTTGTTACACATCAAAATTTATTAGAAAATCTGGTAAAATTTTCTATCTGAAGAAGAAATTTTATTTTATTTTCGTGAAAATCTGTGTTTTACTCAGTAATAATAAGCGAAGTTTCAGGGTTGTCATCTGGTTACCGTTACTGCACGGTAATTTTTAACATTTCATTCTCTCCGTGTACGGTTTTGAAGTATCATTTATTTTCTTTCCAACAGCGATTTAGAGCCGAAAGTAAAATCATTGGAAATAGAAACTCGAGAGGGCCACCACAATTGATCTTTTAGAATTGATCTTTTGTAATAATAAAACAGAATGTTAAAAGGGTTTTTCTTTGAAATAATTCTAAAGATAATTCTTAATTGTTTTTCTATCACGATAATTCAAATTGTAGGTGTTGGTGCGAAATGCCACCCTATCGGCGCTGGCGCTTGTGACGAAATACATAGCCTATTCAGTCACCGTTCGAACGTGACTGAATAGGCTATGTATACGGCTTATACGCAAGTGTACACAAATGTGAAATTTGGTGTCATTTTACATCTGAAAACATCTCGAGCATTCTTAAATAGTCGAAAAATAGTTTAATTTTCGTGCAACGATTTGTGAAAGCAAATTTGAGTAATTTAACGACTGTGGATAACTGAAAATTTTTAGGTTAGGAGAGAGGCTTGGTAAATTGTGTCAGTTATTGTCGCTACGTATCATAAACATTGTGAGAAAGACGTATTAAAAAAAAAAATTCAATACAGTTTATGTTATAACACGTTTACACTGACATCAAAGTGGTCTTCACATAAAAAATAAATGGACAATGATTTCGGGTTGATACGTCGTGCTGCATCGACCCATAGATTTCGACGTTTTATGTCTTGTGGCACATTCAGAAATACGTATTACGGGCACTTTTCGTCGTATTTATACAAAGAGGAACGAAACATGGCTTATACGATTTTGTTGTTGCCATCTTTGACAGAATACTCGTATTACACGAGTAGTCCGTGGAGCGGCTTTCGAACGGTGACGTCACAGAGTGCTTGGGTAACTTCGGATGCTCTCGGCGCGTTTTTGCCGAGCCGAACAAAACAACAATTTCAACGTGCTATATCGTTGTTAATTGTTGAAAAAAAAAATACATTGCTTTAAAAACCGCACATGCTATTTGCAATGAAAAAAACAATCATTTAATAACCCAATTGTTGTGCACTCTACACGACAATGCACCCAGCAACGCCACCTAGTGACAGAATTGAGACCCAACACTTTTGCCAATTTCTGAGGGGCTGGAACGGTGGTTGAGGCAAATTAAGGGGTCGGCATGAGCTTGAAATTTCAAAAGTAAGGATTCTTCGTTGCATAGCCTAGGGTCTCAAGGTATTGCTTTCGCGAAGGGCCGTATTTTGTGGTCGCACGAGCAGGGCCCTTTTGAATCATTCGTAAATTACAGTGGCGCTTGATAAAAATCAGTTACAATAAATTATTATACTCAACGACAAAGTGGAATAAAAAATGTCGCATTAATTTAGTAGATTTAGAGATTTTCAGATTTTATCTGAAAAGTCGCGGTTTCGAAAATTCTTCTGCTTTTTATATTTCTGTAAGTTTTATTATAAATATTTTCTTCAAAAATTCGGTGAGCCCCTGTTTTTTTTATCGTTACGGGATCTTTACAATTTTTTTGTAGAGCGGGTTACATCAGATATCTAGTATGTGAATTATTAGATAAAAATGTGACCAGCATGTCATCTCCATAAAGTGCTGTATAAATTAGACGATTTTTGAGGTCGTAATTTTTTGTTAAAATTTCGGTAATTTGTATACTGGCATGTATTCTTACTTCATCGTAGACAAAAATCAGTTAATTGTTAAACATTCAGGTTCGTGAAAGGAATACCTTGACTTCAATTTGCAACAGAGATTTTGTGAAAATTCCAAATATTGATCGAGTTATGACGATTTTTGTGGAGGGTCAGATCCTATTGCGACATACCCTCTTTTCGTTTGCGTTCTTTTCGAAACTATGTTTTATGAAAGGGTGTGAGACATACTTAAAAATGCATTCATCCTATTCACTTTAAATTCGGACAGAGCATGGTTTATAATCTTTTATATCGTATGGCCGAATGATTTTTTAATATATTTATCTGTTAATAAAAAATTATTAAAGTTGTTTTTGTAGTCGAAAATCGAACTTTTAATTTAAAATTCATTTCATCAATAATAATAACTTCATTATTTATCAATATTTTTCAATGAAAAAAAACCGACCCCGTTATCCCGATACTCTCATGAAAAAACATTGAAAATTACCTGTTTTTTTGAGCCCTAAGCTTATGCAGACCCGTTGATGCTCATTAGCAAAATTCCTATAAACGTAAATAACAATGAATCGAGGGAGGATAAGGATTTGCAGTTGTCACGCGAAACCTCATTTCTCCATGTACCGTGTCGTCTCCTGTCATAGAGGACACGGTATATAGATCCGTCTTAACTATAAATCTCTTGAGGGAAATAAGTAGCCATTGTGATGATCTCTGGTATATAAGCTCGAGAGGAGAAAGGAAGAGATTGAACGTTTGTTCGAGAATATCCTCCAAGTTCCTTGAATGGAGATGAAATGGACTATACCTACCTGTATAATATTCGTGTATTGTTTATTTCATCGTCATTGTACAGTACCTATACATATATACTAGCATGCAGCGGGTGTATCACCTACAGTTCCAGATATGAGCTGGTCCACGTATATGTCTGCATATACAGGGTGTTCAATTTGTGCTTGAAAATATAGGATGGTCTGTGCATTCATGCATTTGCGGAGTATTCCACGTATCTTCGAAGATGTGGGGTGGTCTGTTGATATTCTTGCATATACAGGATATTCCACGCGTACATGGATATACAGGGTGTCCAACGTAGACTTGAAAGTGTGAGGAAATCCTCGAATACTTGCATATATGAAGTGTACACTTTCTACAGGATTTTTCATCTGTATTTGCGCACATTTAGTGTCAACGAGACCAACAGTTGGGTTTGTTTGAGTTTAAGGCAGTATTGTTGCGTAGAGCGCTGTTTTGGAGGTGATTTTCAGGATTAAATAACTGTTAAGGAGGTACGACTACTACCTCAGGGTCAACAAAGAGACTAAATTTATGTTACCCCACGGGTGTTCGGATTTATGTTAACTTATGTTGAATATTCGTATTGTCGATTCCAAAGTGCCAAATTTGTGGTAAATATTTTATTTATTGCATATTTACTAATAAAAACTGAAAAATTACATCCTCAACGACTCCGAAGTCTTCACGACGATTTCCAAGCAGTAGCGAGATTCAGTAACTCGGTACGGACCATTTTCGTTATCGTTAGCTAGCGACAGCCAATAAGAGGCTCCCTTTCATCTGATTGTGCATGCGATTGGCTGTCGCCAGCCAGCGACAACGAAAACTGTCGCTATCGAGTTACAGAATTTCGCTACACAGCCAGATTATGCTCGCCAAACGAATCAGCTGTTACGCCCGACGTTGGCAAGTCTACGGGTACTATTTCGTCATTATGATAATATTCAACCGGAAGTTGAAACCGTTTTATAATATAGTGCTTGAACTACACGGTGAAGTTCGAATATACGATTTTCTACAATATCTATTATGTCTAATTGATCAAATTTCAGTTTTCCAACTACCTCAGTTTGATACGTGAGCAGCAAAACAGTGATGACCGTACTTCCGGTCGACCGTCTCCATAAGACGACGTGCTTCACTAGCTCAAAGTGCTCGACTTTGCAATTTTATGACGAAAAAACTGAACGGTCAATATAGCTCAAATGCTTCCAAAGGGTGCATAACGTATTCGTCAACATCATATAAAAATTTCAGGCCCGAAAGTTGGATTCATCTTCTCCGTCACGAACGTCTCAACTCCAGATGTTTTTTTTTGTTTCAAGTATATCATAGATAACATAAAGCACCCATATTCACGTATGCAAAGTTTAAGATGAGGTCAACGACCAAATAAGAGAGATACAAATTGTTGAACTTAGCATTTTTTAACACAGGGCTTATGGAAGAGTTACCCTCTGAAGATTTTTGATGAAAAATTACACCAACGTTGATTAGGTCATGAGAGTTAAGGTTAACGACTTATGTAAAAACGTCTTTTACAGACGTATTCACAAAGGCATGTAGAATAATAAAATTGAATTGAAAAAAAAACATTTTTTTCAAATTTTCCGACAAAAATACTGCCTTGACATTGGGCATTTTAATGTCAACTGCATATTTTTCAATTTTACCTTCCATTTGGTTCTTTTTTCTTCTACAGTGTATGGTTGTGAAGGAAAAGAAAAATATAGTGAGAGGTGCGCTCCAATTCGATACGCGGGGAAAGTCTCCTATACGCCCGGTAATAGTTGGTGGTACACTTGCCTAACATGACCAGGTACGCGACAATACGTAATCGTAATCCACCCGGTTATCGTGTATGCATCCCCCTCGCGATTTGCGTTCTCTCTCCGCAGTTGCGACTCTATGCCATTCTATCTGGGTATCAGTTCCCGGCGTTTATACACACACACACACACATATATATATATATATATATATATATATATATAGTTCTGGTCCACTATCGCTGAATTTCAATTGTGCACGAGGAAATCGAATTTAATGAAAATTACGGATCGGTCAACATTCCCCAATTCGTGCTTTTGAACTAACCCCTTCGCTTTCTCTCTCAGTCTCTCTGCCCTCTTTCTCGATAAATATATGCACATATAAATAGTGCAAATGTAGATATACAAGGTGTCGCAAATTTGACGATACGAAAATTCTAAAAGAATCTCGAAATTAAAAAAAAAATGGTAAAACTTTTAAAGCTTGTTTATTTTTTGTCTCGTTGTCGAGATTTTTTATGAATGTGCTCATAAATTGAATTCGTGATAGCTGTTTTCACTTTCGTTATGGGATGGCATTAGCAATCCGTGTGTGCAGAAACGTACAGGGTGTCTGAAAATTGGGCCGTCGATATTACACTTGGCGATCAATAACAATAAGCAGTTGTGAAGTTTCATGGCATTTGGAAGAATTGTATCAGTTGCGAAATTAAATTTTACCGCCTGTCAAGGCAGCATTGTTGTCTAAAATTCACTTTTAGAGGTGATTTTTAGGATGGAATAACTGACATTTTTGACACTGACTAATCGATCTTTCAAGTATATGTAGAAACTAAAAAACAAAATTGTTATCGTGTACGTTTGTTCGCAACAATGCGCGGAGAAAACGCCCCCGCAATTGACGAACAGGGTTGTGGACGTTGTATGAATGTGAAAAAATCTATTCTCAATCTGTATGAGTGTATTATCAATTTTTCTTATTTTACTGACCATGTTAGGAGTTATATAAAAAATATAAATCATTTAGACACAATTCTACTATCATCATTAAAAAAAAAACAGTCTTTTGAAGGTGTATGCCAAATCTGAGCTCAATCTGCCAATTGGTTATCGAGGTATCGTGGTCGCAGATTTGAAAAACATAGTTTTGAGCAAAACGCGTTTAAAGTTTGCTGCGTTACGACCGCACTTTCCAACCGTACTCCTCATAATGTCTTCAACTCGGTTGATTTTATGAGCATCATTAAACGGTTGTCACATACGTATGCAGAAAGGTCTGTGGGATAATAAAATAAAATAAGAACAAAAACGATGTTTTAAAAATTTTTCAACAACAATACTACCTTAATTATTTAGTTGATACTTTGCACCGTTTGTCCGGTTACTAAAACATTTTAGTTTTTTTTTTGCTTTATATTGCAAAATGAGATGCAATTGACGATTGTGCGCGAACGTTTTCAAAACTTTAACACTCGGACACCCAGTATATTGGAGTATAGACCATACGTATATATACATATCTTCATTAAATCACGCGAAGCAAACAGCTCCATCGGTACATACCACATGCGAATAATTTGTTGTCCGTGCGTACTCGCGATAGTTTTGAGGCAATGCGAACTCTTCGCTCTCGCCTCGCTCCTAAACATTTATTTCATAATTTGGTGCAAATGTTTCGAAAAAGTTTTTTTTTTTTTTTTAATACCACGAGGGATGCAAGCCTATGGAATAAATAAATTGAAAGCCGTGCTATTAATGATTTTTAGAAGAAGTAATCCGGAGTTAATTGCTGTGAAGATATTGCGATTTCCGGTGTACTGCGGAATAAAAACTAATGAAAAATATTGCTGTTCAACAATACAATATTATAAATATATGATCACCAATAAAGTTCATTTCAATGTTTATACCGTCGAATGATTTTTTTCCCGACGAAAACTCCATTGACACCGATTGGTATTTGTTCGGCTTCTCATTCAATTAATGGAATCTAATGAATTAATCAATACATGGAAAAATCGAGAGAGAAATCTCATTTTTTTTTTCAAGCCTCATTGCGGACGTGCTCGGACTAGAGTTTAGGAATCGTTGTTCGTATTTCTGTTTTTCTTTGACCAAGCAATTCCAAACAACTTTACCGTGAAAAAAGTTGTTTCAAAAAACTACAAAAAAAGCAACAAAAAAGCGTGGCATTCGAGTCGCGCGAGGCGACAACCCAAAGGTTCACTCGGTGCGAAAGCACAGAGTGGTGCCTTTGTGTAGTTCGTTTTTTGTAAAAATACGAGGCCCTCCGAGTCAACTCAATTTTTGCCTCATTCTTGTTCTCTTAGATTCTTTCAATCATCACATTTTATATTTTCATGCATTGTTTACGATCATCATAAATGTAACGTTAATTCATATTATTCTGGTTATCAAATTTATATGTTATGACGTAGATTAGAATCTTCCAAATGACGAACAATTATTTCACAGCTTTTTCTAATTTTAAAATCTTTTTGCTATCTAAACTCTCTCTCTCTGTGGATGTGTGTGTGTATATATATATATATGCATAATGAGTATTATCTACGAAAGTACAGTAGAACCTCGAGTATCCGAATCAATTGTGACTGAAGATGGTTCAGATAATCAAAAGTTCGGATAATCGAAACGCAATTTTTTTTCTGAAGGGATAATATACAACAGAAATCGAAACATATACACAATCTATATTAAATATATATATATATATATATATATATTTTTGAGGTGAAACTTCTTATACGAGGTTCTCGCGTTTAACGCTTGCGTTGCTTTCTAACTCTACCGTGGAGGGGGAAAAGAAATAGAGAGCCGGTGAGTGAAAGGAGAGACGTGCGCATACTCACTAGTATCCTCATGCTATACGAAGAATCATACGGCGCGTCGCTAGCGACCTTTCTAAAAACATTCTTGCTTTGCTCTTGCTACTCAGCAAATGTTTTTGCAATGTGCCTCAAGTGCCGCTTCGCAAGCATTGCTTGTTGCGTTGTGCTGTTTACCTCGGTGTATTTACATTCGATTTATAGTTTGGAGAATTTTGTTGCTGTTTGTTTCATTTTTTATAAAATATTTTGTAATATATATGAAGTGAGTGATAGCCTCGTTAGAGGTTAAATGAAATTAAAAATGAGAAAAAATTCAATTCAACTGCAATCGTACGGAAGTCAATCAAGTTTTCAATGAATTCCAAATTTATAATTGAATTGTCAATGCAGAATTAAGTTTTTGATCGAAAATTAAATGAATAAAAGTTAATCTTGTAGTTTTGCAATTAAAAAAAATTCAATCATTATGTTTTATATTTCTTTGCAGCACAATCTGGTATTTTCATTCATCGGTGACATGAGTGTTTCAAGTTTCACTTCCAACGAGCGTCGCTACCACGCACACAATTTTTTAACCTCGTTCAAACATTGAATGCTTATTTTATTTCTTTGATTTTTTATAGTCATCCATCATCGGGTATCTCAATTTCTCTTTATATTGAAGATCGTGGTTTTTCCAATATCATGAAGGCGTACTTGAGCTGCGCTAGTTTCGCTTTTGTCTAGCTTCGAAAGACTTTCCATTTTTTTTTCTCTAGCGTAAGAACATTATACGTTTACGCTTAGGATTCGAAGGACTTGAATATGACGTTCTGACACGTACGAACTACGCGAAATAAAATGTCTACCGAGAATACTACCGAGAAATAAAATTTCTCGGTAGAAGCCACTGTGCAATCGGACTAACAGTGGAAAACGAAAAACGCATTCGGAACTGCGCGGTTATTGAACGACCGCGGCGTATATATCGAGCGGTATATTTCGCGACACAATGTATATTTCGCGCCAACGTTTGGATAAACCGAAACTTTGTTCGGATAATTAAGGCTTCGTATGATTGAGGTTCGGATAATCGAGACTCTACCGTACTACATATACCGAATTGAATACTATCTACAAAAAAATAATTAGCTAATAATTCAAACTATTTTTTCACGGCGCGATCGCTCGCTATTTCAGTTTTCAGCAAATTCAGGAATTTCTTCGGATGTTGAGAACTAACACGATTCCGAGATCTCAATCCGAGGTGAATAGCGTTTGCGTGAAACACCCCGTGTATGCTTGTATCAATTTAGTTTTGTACATACGTATGTATAGCCTGAATGCGCGTCTCGATTCTGCGTTATGTATATATATATATATATATATATATGTGTGTGTGTGCGTGCATGCATGTATATTCGTACTCGAAACACATCCTTTGTACATTATACGAAGGTGTTCGCAAGCTGTTGTACCAGTTAGGTATATCCGGCAGCTTTTGTCTGGTAGGATAGCCACCACATTCTATCCATCGTATATATATATATATATATATATATATATATATATATATATATATTCTCGTTTGAATGTACTAAATTCTATAGATTCTTCCTTTATGAACCACGTACACAAGTCCGGTGAATGAACATCATTTTATGCGACTTGTATGCGAGACTTCCATTAGGGCGACGAACACGTCTTTGTCACGTTACAATTGATTAAAGAAAGAACAAAAAAAAACAATAAGAACCACAACAAAATGTGCAAACTTGTTTCTCCCATTCCACCTCTCATTATCATTATCTTAACACGGCTTATTAAGATTTTTTTCTATCTTTTCACCTTCGACGTGGATTTTTTTCGACGTGGATCCTTTTTTTTTCCTCATTATTTCGTCCATTCTTGCGACTATTAACTTTGTTTCGAGTATGTTTTTCGTATAACGCGAAACGAATGCATAGGGGGTTTTGTCACTTGAATTGCGCTCTAAACTAATTGCTACGATGAAAAATGAACATGATAAAACGTCGCCAACAACGAATTTACGGTTTCGAGGTGGATATACGAAGGAGATTTTTTTTTAATTCGTTCACGCGCCCATGAGACCTCACTATGTCTATTATTTTGAATGGGTGTATAGAGTTTTCATTTGATTGGGAGCTTGAAATTAAAAAGATCGTTTTTTTTTATAGCCTTAACTTCAATTTGCAAAAAAGATTTAGTGGAAATTGCGAAAATTGGACGTTGCGTCCTTTTTTCTTTTTTCTCCAAACTGTATCTTATAAAACGGTGTAAGTTGTATCTCGAAATCTATTTGTACGATTCACTTCCAATTCAGATCGAGCATAGTTTATAACATTTTCTCGTATGACTAGATACATTTTTTATATGTTTATCCATTTGTTCGTAACAATGATTAACGTTGTTTTTGCCGAAAATTAAACGTTTTTTTCTAAAGCTTGTCATTCACGTAATTTTTTAAATTTCAAAAAGATATCCAGTCTTACAAAAGTTTCATTATTACACTAAAAGAATATTTTTAAATTTTTCCAACCAGATTATCCTACCTGCCAGAACCACCTCCACCGATTGGCCATGCAGAAACCGCGGCATTTTGTTTAAATAATAATAGCCGCATTGTTTATTAATATTTTTTTATTTAAAAAAAACTTCAACCTGGTAAGACTATGTATCGATTGTGTGTAAAATCCCGACCTCGTTACACGAATACTCTCATCAGAAGAAAAATATTAGATATCGACCTCACGAAATTTCGCAGTAACGTCAATTATTTCAAACGGGCGTACAGAATGTTACTTGTTTAAAAATTAGCTGCCTGAGAAATGGATCTGAAGAAGAGAAAATCACCCCTCCTTCGATTTTCAAGGCTCGAAAATATACACGGAGAGAATTAAATGTTAAAAATTACCGTGCAGTAACGGTAACCAGATGACAACCCTGAAACTTCGCTTATTATTAATGAGTAAAACACAGATTTTCACGAAAATAAAATAAAATTTCTTCTTCAGATAGAAAATTTTACCAGATTTTCTAGTAAATTTTGATGTGTAACAAAATACGCAAAACTTAAATTTAAAAAATATATAATATCAGCGAAATTTTACTGTGCATTTTATTATTTTATGCCTTTCAAAAATGTCTATAAAAAAGTATCGTCTTTATAACAGTTATTTTAAGATTTATTATAAAATTTAATGAGTGTTATAGGAAAATGTATTGTGCTCTCGGTAAAAATTATTGTGCGCGCTACCCTTCTTGTATAGTAAAATTTTAGCTACGTATTTGAAATTTTCTGTAAGGTGAGTTAAAAAAAACTTGTCGCATACGAATTATTATGCTTTTCTCACTTCTCACCACATTGAAATATATCACGGTAATTTTTACCGTGAAATTCACGACAAAAATTACTTTTTAATTCTCTCCGTGTAATAGTTATACAGTGGGTGTGTGTGGGTTATCGACAAGAACGATGCAAATGACATTACTAGAGCAATGTGGTTGTCACAATTGCTTGTGTTTATGATGCGAATGTTCCGTTCAAAGAATTCTTACCCACATTCGAAAGCTCACTTGTACATATAATTATGGCTCGTTGGAACACGAATTCTCTTCGGATCTCGCGTCATAATAATATCGGACAACACTCACACACGTATGGGGTGTAAATCCGTTCTTGCAACCTTCACTAGGTATACTCTGGGTAGTGCTCATGCAGGCACTAATTCGACATTATTGAATTACCATGAAGTTCCGTGTTTTCAATGCTAGAACGGTGAGTTTGTTCCGTTAGATTTGTTTCAAATCCCACTATACTTTGAGCAAATAAAGTCTGTCTAGTTCTATTTGAAATGATGAAGGTTACCACGTGATCTGGTAAACGTATCCACAAATAAATGCGTTACTATCGCTTTTGATTATTCTCCTCGTAAGCGCAAGTCTCTCGCAGGAAGCGTTTATTGATTCGACAACATTTTCGCGATTTATTCGGCGGAATAAAAACTAAATGAATTTATGTCGTTCATTTTTTGAAGTATTTTTATTAATGTCTCGAAAACTTAAAAAAAATTGTGCAAAGCAAATGAAAATTTAAAAAGTTATGAGCCTCTAAATATGGCGATGAAACAAAGGGTTGCGGTGGTTGACATGATTCCAAAGTTCTCATTCATCTGAAACAGAAATAAAACCAATTTTCTTGAACAATAAGAATGCCATTATGGCAGGTACAAAAGAGAAAGAAAAAATTAAAACATGGCGACCGGCTGAAAAAAAATTCTTTTTTCGCCCGACTTTTGTCAAAGTTTTAAAAAATTCTTAAATAGTAACAATACAAATTTCGCAATGCCCGAGGTAGGGACGATAGAGGGATTTATACTGAAGGTCCATACTAAATTTGAAGTCAATCGGTTCAATGGAACTCGAGATTTTCTGTCAACCAGGTTGAAAAAGTCGATTGGAGGAAAAGGCGTTTGAAGCTTTTAGGCCTGGTTCCACAACTCTCAGTTAACCAAGTAAACCGAGGTTAAAGAGCGAATGGACCAATCAGAATCACGTTTAACGCATTAAACTTGGGTTAAGTCGGTTAACCGAGAGTTGTGGAACCGGACATTAGTACAATTTCAGACAACTGCAACTATCTAAGTACTATAATTACGTTATATTAATCGGTCATTCCTGCCTCGTAAAGTGTGCCTTCCTCGACTTCGAAATGATGATTTTCTGAAGCTCGTTCTTCCCTGTGAGCAGTTCTAGCTCCCGTCGTCAGACTCTTCTGATTGTCCAATTTGCGCCGGTGCGGCCTTTCAATCCGGTCGTATTTAAGGCCTTAGGCCATTTTAGAGCCAAAAAAGGGCATATTTTGTGATTTTTTTTTCAGCGAAAGCATAAAATAAATCGGAATTACAAAATAGGTGTTTTATTATACACGTAATTGACTATACAAAATTATTTCTGGAAGGTCAACGGCCCGACCAACAGCACCTATAATTTTTGAGTTATGATGAGACACTAAAGTTTTTTCGATTATATATAAGAATAGCTATAGAAGTACGTAGGATTTTTTTGATATATTGTTTTTTGTCAAAATGGCGCATTTCTAAAACAAGAAGTATAAAATGCCTTGAGAAAATCGTCAGAAAATTGTTTATAAAAAAGGAACTATGCAATATAATTAAAAAATCCTACGTAGTGCCTCAGAAAATGTTATTCTAAATATACAGTTAAAATTTCAAGTGAATCGGTTGAAATTTGTTTGAGTTATGAGTCCGGTCGACTTGAAAAATGTAGTTTTGAGATAAACGCGTTTAAAGTTACTAGAAAGTCACGACATGAATCAAGAGGGGTTGCGCTAGAATTCGAAAATCGAGTACTTAGATTTTTTACACCCATAATCTTTTGGAATATAATTTTATAGGTACTAAGGTACGTTTTTAACAACAAAAAAATCGTTTTTTGCAAAATCCTAGAGTGGCCTAAGACCTCAATGACATATTCTTAAGAGTCTATACTTTAAGAAGAAGTAACCTTAACTTTAAGAAAAAGTAAATAAAGTTTTGCAAGTTTTGCAAGTATAACTTTAAGAAAAAGTATACTTGCAAAAAAAATCGATTTCTTCAAATTTCCAGGCAAAAATACTCCCTTAAATCAATTGAACTTAACTCTGCCGTTCTTCACACGAGACTTCTTTTTCTTACGTCCTTTTTTACCTTCAACATCCCCTCGTCTCTCGAATCCCGGTGCACGGCAAGTATATACATATATAAATATACAATGCGACAATCGTTAACGATACTTCGAAGTTTTTATGCGAGGCAACTGGTACGTAAAAAAAATCGTCGTCTCGTAAAAAAAATGTTTACGTCGACGAAAGAGGGTCGTATCTTCGATGCAAGAAAGGGTCGTAGGTGTGCGAAATATATTTCGGCCCCTCGAGGCATGCGAACGGTTTTTATATGTATTTATATGTGGCTGAAGATTCGGTTTGGTTTGGATATAATATATTTGCCGTGAGCGGAAATAGGCGATGTGAAATAGAGCCTGAGGAGAGAATATCGTACGCGTAAGTGCCTTCCCCACACATCTGTAGTTTCCGCACTCGTATATGTGTATACATGTGTGAATATGTGTGCTGGCCGGGCTTAAACTCCACATTATTCAAGTATCCTTCTACAAATATTTACACGGTGACAATTGTAAGGTAGCCATATGTTTTTTCAGGGTCTGGCGCAGAGATTGTGCTACTGAGGAAATTATTATGTTTAATGGTTTTTCTACTCCGATTTGAAATAAATATAGTGTGTTTTTGTGATGAGTAGTATTTGCCAGATGAAATTGAGCATTTTGGAAAAAAACTTAAAATTCCATTTTGAGATCAGCGGAATGAAGATAATTAAATTTCGTATACGATACACTCCTAAAAAACTTTTTTATTTAAATGTAATTAAATTCTATTTATCTACTTTGAAATGCACCTTCATTGATTTTTTCTCGATAACGGGATACACAAAAAAAATGTTTCGTTGTGTTTCCTATTCGGAATTTAATTATCTTCATTTTGTTGTACTGAAAATGGAAGTGGGATTTTTTTTAGATGCTCCAGTTTTTCTGGCAAACCCACTCATCCGAAAAATACGATATATTTTTTCTCGAACAGGGTTTGAAAAAGCATTGAAAACCATATTTTTCTCGATTCTCGAAACACTCCTTAAAACGGAATTAAATTCCATTAATCCACTCTAAAAATGAATATTTGATAATTTTTTTCTCGATGACGGCACACAAAAAAGATTTTTAGGAGTGTGTTGCATATTCTGAATTTCATTATCTTCATTCGGCTGTACTCAAAATGGAATTGTGATTTTTTTTGTTTAGAATAATCCATTTTTCTGAAAAATCCCGCTCATTCCAAAAATACGCCATATTTTTTCTCGAACAGGACTTGGATACCATTGAAAACCATATTTTTTCGATTCTCGAATCACTCTTAAAAGAACTTTTTTTAAAATAGAATTAAGTTCCATTAATCCACTTTAAAATGCGTCTTTGATCATTTTTTTTTCTCGATGCCGGGATACACAAAAAAGTTTTTCGGGAGTATTTCGTATTCGAAATTTAATTATCTTCATTTTGTTGTACTCAAAATGGAATTGTGATTTTTTTCCCGTATGCTCCATTTTTCCTGGCAAATACTACTTATCCCAAACATACGCTACATTTTTTTTCAGAGAGGACTTTAAAAACCAACGAAAACGATATTTTTCTGGATCTTAACCCTTCGTGGTCACACTTCCAAATTCAATCGCGGTGGTCACACTTGGATCGATTCTACCCAGTCAGTTTTCAAAAAAGTATTGTGACCAAACTATCCGTCCCAAGTGGTTCAAAAAATTACGGAACGTGCTTTGAACTTTTTAGATGATGTACGAAAAATGTATTTATAAGAAATAAAATGGCGACATGTTAAAAAAAAATCATAAAGAGGTATGAACGCAAAAAATACACTTTTTCGCTAAAAAAATCATAGTTCCATGAATTCCAACATTTTTGCCTAAAATTTGGACGTCATACTCCTTAGACATGCTACTTTTGGAAAAAAATAGTACCATGGTGCGCGTTCCAAAAAAGGTATTTATTCCGCCATGTGAAGAGGGTAAATTTTATGGTATGGGGATACATAAAACTCCGGGCAAGATGGTGAATACAGTCCCATTCAAAGCCAGGAACTATTATCCATATATTTACGCCAAAAATTGATCGACGGGTCGATTCTACCCAGGGTGACCACAAAGGGTTAAGATATCCGCGCAAGACCTATAAAATAGTACATGGCCACCTAATAATTGTCATCCTGTATACTCGGGCTTAGGGTACACAATTTTTTATATTTCGCCTTGTCATTTCTAAAATAATGTGTAAACTTAATTGTTGGCAAAATCGCGTTTTTAAATAAACAACAAGCATTCAATTAGTGCATTTTTTACCATTACGATGTTTGCACCGGATTTTGGACTGCTTTGTAGACAATGAAGGCGCTTTTGGAAGACGTTTGCCAATAATCGTTGATCTCCTGAGCCGCGTTATTGTTTCTATACGCAATGCATAACGTCAACGTACGAAATCTGTGTGTGTGTGTGTGTGTGTGTGTGTGTGTGTCTGTGTGTAGTGAAAAAGCTTCTGCTGTATCCTCTGTCCATTTCCGGTGTACAACGGCCGGTCGTTGTCTCATCCGCGACCGCATCCGACCGCTCGGGAGCGTTCGCCGTTGGATTATCTTCCCCTTAAGTATTATTGGATGCCGTTTCTCTTGCGAGAAACGGCCACCCGTCGGCATAGCACGCCCGTAGCCATCTAGCGGCTGTACAGTCGAAATGGCAATGTCAACGCGCGCGCGGAGTAAACGACTCAGGATATTTTAACAGGAAAAGACACAGGCTGAGAAATTTTGACGCGGCAAGGTTTGTATTCCCAAATACGGATCCATGAACGTGTAGTCTTGTATTGCCAAGATGTCGGGGAGACGAGGGCAAGACGGGGTAATTAAGGTTTGAAGCTCAATAAAACTCATGTTTTTAAAGTTACATCATCGTATTTATTTCTGAGTCAACCTACAATAATCAGTCTTACAAGATTTGGTCAAATTAAGAAAATTCGAGTGATAATTATAGCAAATAAAAATTAAGAACGAAAAAGAGAGATCTCCTCATCTTGCCTCATACTGCAAGTTGGGGTACCCCCCCCCCCCCCCCCCCCGCCCCCGGGGACATGATGGGGTATACTATTTCCCAATCACACTACATCCAAAGAAGTAGCTTCATTCGGGATGGCAAAGCGCACATATACACGAATAGTGTTTTTTTCCTTTAATTCAGCTTTTTTCTTTTTCATTTCTTGCTTAACGCATAGCTTATTCGGACCATGTTCCCCTCTCCGTCTTACGTTTATAATTCCGCACCATCCTAGAAGAAAAGGAAGCTATGTGTAGCACACAGTTGTATCAAAAGAAGATTATTTCAATGTAATAATACACATGCTGTCTGAAAAATAACATAAAAAGCACAAAAAACTGAATAATCCTGTATCCCATGTACTATGTACTAAATGGGGATCTACAACCCCATTTTGCCCCACCATATATTTTGCCAATCAAATATTTGTAATAAAATAACGAGACGCAACGCAGCAAATAGCAAGCCGTTACCTGATTCTACATTAAATATAGCACATATAGCAACAGCACCTCACCATCTAGTATTAATTGACAAAGCACAGTCACATCCGAAACCAAATTTTAAAACGACAACAAGTATACGAGAAATCAGGTTTCTCTTCATCACTCGATACGCTTGCACTCGGGAACGACGATACACGGGCGACTGATGGGTGTCATGGCAGCGCATCGTGTGATGCCAGAACGAACGTGATTGATTCATTCAGATCGAGTATTTGGCCGGGTACCCCGTCTTGCCCGCAACTTCATCTTGCCCACCACTCCCCTAACATGCCTTCAATCCGTGTCGTACCCAATTTCGTTGCTTTTGGACCATTCCCATGGCATTTAGGCGTAAGAAAATGCATTGTTGGGTAACATTTAACGCTGCTGTCAATTCTTTTTTCCGTTTGACATGTATCTTCGTCCAGCAATGCGTTCGATTGTGTATCTTCAAATTTTTCGGCTGGTTGTCCATGCAGTTTATCATCCAAATCGAAACCATGCTTTCCAAATCATTGAAACCACTTTTCACACATGATTAACGATGGGGTGTGTTCTTTGTAATAATCCACAAGCGAACAAACGAACAAAATTTGAAACAAAATAATGCAGTAACACTTCCCACAAGTGACGTTTATTCGGTACGATAGTAGACATCTTCAGAACGATTAATATATAATAACTGTTTACACTTCAGTCAAATAGCATCAACTATGTTTGAGAGCTGCGTACGGACCTCTCGAATACAAGTAGAGTGAAACCTCTTTTGTACGTTTTGCACTTATACGTTTTTTTTAATTATCATTTATACGGCAAACTTCTCTCGCCTCGGCAGATTCTGCCTATAAAGAATGTAATAAAGTTTCATTTCTACGTTTTTCATTTACACGTTTTTTCGTGCTTATACATTATTAATTTTGTTCCCCAGCGTCCGTTTTTTCTCAGTTATACGCGGACCAGTGTTCCGTGAGCCAAAAAAAAACAAACAATTTTTTTCCACTGCAAAACTCTGGGATCGTAATATGTACGCATGTACTCAACGGTGATTACATATTTCTTATCAACACGAACATGTCTGTTGTTTACAAGTCTTAAACGTCAAAACTTTTATGTTATAAACTCGCCTTAAACAAAAATTCTAAAATTAAATTAAAAAATTTGAGCTCGCTCATTACGTTACCCGAATCAAAATTTTTGAGCCGCGGTCAATCCGCAAAGTTGGGGCCTCCTTTCCCGAGCAGAGATCCGAGCAGAATCTACTGGCCCCCCTCTCGACCTACTGTAGGTGCACTGTAGACCCTCCGGACCCTCCATTCAGGAAGAAGGTGTTTATTTCGTCATTGAACGGATTACCGATCAGGCCGCAATGGAGTGTTGATGGAGGAGATATCGAATTTGGGCTCGAACAAACTTGAGATCGAAAGCAGGTTAAGGAGGCTTGTGTTTTGCACGTTTCACTGAAACTGGGGGTCGAAAGAAGGTTTTGGAGGACTAACAGAGGCTATACTGGATTAAATGGAGGCCTCTTCATGGCACTGAACTCGACAAATGGGGTTTGGTAGGTTCAATGGAGGTTGGCGGCTTGTGCATTAAAAATAAGGATCCTGCGAGTGTTCAGAGGAGGCTATATATTTTGACTCGGGTGTCAATCAAATTTTTAATTAAAAAACCCATACATTAGCCTGATAGAGGTACCGCTATTAAAAACCATCGCAAATTATGCACCAATCGACATTTAAAAATGCTAAAGAGTTTCCACATACATACTGCATTTCACTTCTACGTTATTCTCATATATACGTCATACCTGCTGTACCGCTTGAAAAATGTATAACTGAAGTTTCACTGTATTACCAACCTCAACATAATGTCACCAATATGAAATATACCATCTATTGAAAATTCGTAAGGTCGTACGTGTACACCCAATAGGTTCTTTCTCTAGTAATGAGAAGTCGACTGTGAAAATTACGTCATTCGGTCCAGCCGTTATTGAGAAAACTTAACAAAACTTGATATCTTCAAGGGCGGAATCATCAATCGCCATAAGGTGCTACGACGTCTGTTTCTCTCCTGAATCGAGTTCGTGCTGTACTCGTTAATTATACCGTATCCCTCACCCTCGACAGTTCTTGCGGAGGGCGGAAACTTTTGTTGCCGCACAGATTAGCGTTGACTCAACAGTAAAACTGTGTCTTATTTCATGCGATCCGAAGTACGACGTTGCGTATAAGACACTAGCGATTTGCGGACGCGGAAGCAGCTCACGTTAATTGATTTTAGCCGCTAATTGAATTGTGGGAGGCAGGTGGATGGGGCGCATCTGCGGCGTTGCTCCGCCGACATTGTCACGGAGTGACGTCCAAGGTCTTAAGGATACGTCCGATACCGTTGATATATTTAAACGTTCCGTTCGCTGATAACTTTGCGAAAAAATGGCATATAACAAAAAAAGTAACATTTTAATATTAAGACAGACTACCAGTCTGGAGCCCGGAAAAAAGATGAATTTCGATCATTTTTTATAGGTACTTAGCTAATAGAATAAAAATTCTATGAGCTGGGTTATCCACTATCGTACTAATTTTTGTCACAAGATTTTGTACGTAAGTGCAGCGCTAAAACTGGACAAAGCGAGTCACCTTTTTCTACGGCGGGCAAGAATTTTCTTCCATTTTTTAACTGGAACACAAATTCAAAATAATTTGCGCTGTAGATAAGATTTACCTTCGAATCGCATAGGAAAATTTGCAAATATCGATTTTTAATAAAATAGCGTGAGATTGAAAAAGAATTGTTTATAGTGAAAAAAATCGCCAAAAATATTTGTTTAGCGAAAGTTTTCGACGTAAAAAAAATGTCCCAGATACTCGGATGTAAAATGTTTTTATGAGGTTAAAAAAAAGTCAACCGGTAACTAATTGACGATATAATGTTGCCCGACGCAAGACACAGAGGTGACTCGCTTCATCCAGCTTCAGCGCCGCCGTTTTGCTACAAAATCATGTGAAACGTAAAGATTTCTAAAGATCCTTGAAGATATCGAGAATTGAGTTGTAAAAAAAAATGTTTGATTTTTTTTAGAATTGATCTTTTGTGATAATAAAACAGAATGTCAAAAGGGTTTTTCTTTGAAATAATTCTAAAGATAATTATTAATTGTTTTTATATCACGATAATTCAAATTGTAGATGTTGACGCGAAATGCCTGATGCTTGTGACGTCATCGTTCGAACGCGACCAATTAGACTATATAGGTATGCGGCTTACACCCAAGTATATACAAATGTGGAATTTGGTGTCATTTTACATCTGAAAACATCTTGAGCATTATGAAAAAGCCGAAAACTAGTTTAATTTTCGTGCAACGATGCGTGAAAATGGATTTGTGAAAGCAAATTCGAGTAATTTACCGATCGTGGATAACTGAACATTTTTAGGTTAGGAGAGGCTTGACAAATTGTGTCAATTATTGCCGCTACGTATCATAAGCATTATGAAAAAGACGTATTAAAAAAAATAATTTCAATACAGTTTATGTTATAACACGTTTACACTGACATCAAAGTGGTCTTCAAGCAAAAATATGTAAACGATGATTTCGGGTTGACACGTCGTGCTGCATCGAACCACAGATTTCGACGTTTTATGTTTTGTGGCACATTCAGAAATACCTATTAGTGGCACTTTTCGTCGTATTTATACAAAGAGGAACGAAACAAGCCGTATACGATTTTGTCGTTGCCATTGTTGACAGAATACTCGTATTACACGAGTAGTTCGTATGCCGGCTTTCAAACAGTGACGTCACAGAGCGCTCGGGTAACTGCGGATGCTCCCGGCGCGTTTTTGCCGAGCCGAACAGAACAACAATTTCAAAGTGCTAAATCGTTGTTAATAGTCGAAAAAAAAGAAAAATATTTTGCTTCAAAAACCGCACATGATCTTTACAATAAAAAAAAAATCATTTCACAACTCATTGAACGTCACTAAATGGAATTTTGATTCTATCAACGGGGTATCCATAAAAAATTGTCGAAGCTCACCTTTTTTTCTGGACTTATAATACATTCCGGAATATGTTAAGGGAGACTGTTAGACTCCCTTAATATATTCTTATTTATAGAAACATCAAAATTTATACTTATTTTCATATTTATATATTTATATTTATATTAACAATAACATTTGAAAGTAGAATAAAATAAATCAGTAAAATAAATAAAAATGGGATGATCACCGAAGAGGCTCGAGCTTGAAAAAAATCAATGCCAGATATCCTTGCTGCAGTAGATTTTCCGAAGGTGCGTTAGGCACGAATTTATCTTGGTTGTGCACTGATTAAAGCATTGAAACGAGGAGCTGTCAATGTCCAAATTGTCCACACGTATATAACGTCGACTGCTGAACTTTGCGCGGGAATTTCTGTCCCATACAACTTGAGCTCTCATCCAATCAAAATCACGCACGGGGTCTCGTGCTGCGCTCCACGAAACGATGTGTACGTCGCCCGTTATTACGCCGATCTAATTAAAATCTGATCCTATTAATCGCTAACGCGAAAATTAGCGTAGCAAAATTTGCGAAATACTGATCCGGAAACCCATTGCTTTTTCACCTGAAGGCGATTCGAGTGACGGACTAGATCGAACGAGATTTTTTAATTCAAATTATCATTCATGGGTTTGTTTTTCAAAAGAATCGATGTCTATCGATTTTTCTATTTTTCAAAATCTATTTTTCAAATGTCTATCGATTTTTCTATTTTTCAAAATGTTCTATTTTCCAAATCGATTTTTCAAAAGAATCGATGTCTATGTACGATGGATATTTCTTAATTTTTCACTGAAAAGACGACGGGTACTTCGAAATAAAGGAAATCAAATTTTCCTCGTTCGAAAGTACATTTTTGCAATTGTAAAATATGCCGCGTTCCTCCGAGGTTTGATCGAGCGATACATCGGAAAATCACGACAGTCGCTTCTTTTTTGGAATAAATTACGACACTTTTGGAGTAACATTTATTGAAAATTGATGGGAATATTTTCACGAGTTATAACGAGATGCAATAAATTTTCCTACGAGGAAAATTTAATACAATACTGTGTTTTCACGTTATGAACAGTACGTAGAATAAAACCAGAGACGATGGTGAAGACTATTCAAATTGGAATATCTTATATGCGAGCGCAATATAAATGCATGTATGTTGAGCGTGTATGAATGGATATTGCTGGGGCCGCGCGAACGTGATTTTCAAAACGCAACACGGACGATTGCGCGAGATTTTTCAATTTGAAGAAAATGAATTGAGACCCACTTTGAAGAATATGTCATTTTCGAAAAAAAGTTAGTTCCGTACATGATTTTTCGCATGCGCTAACTTCTGGAGAATCTTTTGAAAAATCGTTGATTACCAACAAAATTTACAAAAAATTCTTAATCCTCGATACTTTCGACAAATCGTTGATTTTATACGGAATTTTTGAAAAATCGTTAGTTCTCTTTGACTAAATTTTGACTTAATTATTCGTTTTATAAGAATTAAATGCCTTAAGAGATAAATAATTTATTTCGCATTTTTTTCGAGCAATGCTTCTTGAGCACAAGTCAAATATAAAAACCATTAATTTGGTATCCTCCGAGCTGAATCTCAAAATTTATTTACTACACGGAAAAAGTTAAGTATCGAAATGTAGCTGATTCGTCCGAACATTTGCAAGGATTGTACATTTTAATGAAAAAAAAAAACACGAAGAGTGATGGAATTTTTTTTGGCCGAATTGCGTCCCGACTAGAAATTTTGATCCGGCAGCCTGAAGACTGATCAGGCCCCGATCAGGCTGCAGTCCAGAAGGCGTCCATGGACGCCGTGTTACGGCGCCGCACAGGCTACCCTACTACGGCCTGATCAGGGTGCCTTTTTACGCCCGTACTACGGTTCCACTGATCCGGCGGACATCCGGCCCCGATCAGGCGTGCCGTACTACGACATTCCGGACTGCAGCTTGAGCTGCCCCGTGTTGAAGCTGCCATATTTGAGAGTCTTGGCGGTGTATGCACGCGGATATATGCGTTTTTCCAATTTCCTGGCTGAAATAATAGTGCAAAATGGATCAAAAAGAGTCCCGAAAAAAATTATTGGGACACTTACGGGTGCGAAAGTGGCGTGCTGTGCAGGCAGAAAGAAAAAAAACAACGGCTAACAGAAGTAAATTCTTCACTCGTACTAGGGGTGTATATATATATATATATATACATAAACATTTTCATTTATATATTCTTTACTTTCAAAATTAACAATATTTATTATTATTTATTACCATGCATAATATCTATTATTTTTGTAATGGTATTTTTAGAGCTAAGCGGAGAATTGCCTACAAATCTTGAGATGAATACTCAACACATATATCGGAAGGACATCGAAAAATCGCTAAGCAAAATTATCAATGCTGCAAAAGATTGGGACGGTGCACGTCAAGCGAGGGCGAAGACTGTGAAGGAGTTACCTAAAGATCAAATCGATAGTTTTCATCAACGTATTATTTAAACTATTATTAATCGAAAACGTTTAATTTAAACTGTTATTTGTCGAAGAACCAAATATGTGAAGACTGAGTAATTTCTAAATAATATAAAAATAAAAATATAAGCGAGTTTATTATTGTTATCGAAATTATTATACATTCATAAATACCAAATTCCCCTTTTTTTAGTTCTTTAAAAAAATTCTTAAAAAAAAAGAATAAAAAAAAAACGTTGAATTTTGCATCGGTGGAATGCAACGATTTTTTTTTTCATTTTTCATTCGTTTATTTTGATCATCAAAAGCCTTTTTTTGTAAATTGAAGTCGTAAAACTCTAATAAGAATGCGTAAAAACGTGTGGATTATTTTTAGTGCCTAATCAGGCAAAAAGAAATTCAGCGGTCAAAAAGTATTAATTTTCGTTGCATTGCTAACTTCGATGCTAACTTCAACGCCATAAAAGAAATATTGACATTTTTAGTGAGGCTTCCAAACTAGGGCCTTAATAAATCTAGGGACAATTAAGATGGGCCCGATCAAAGCCCGACCTCAACTTTCGCACGAGAACTTGTGAATTTGGCTTGAAAGTTGACACATCATTCACCAATTAGCGGAGACCGGTGACGTATACTTATCTCTTTGACGCGGCAAAAAACTTTGCTCTCATCGTTAAAATCCTACGCGCGCATACTCTCCTTTCCTTCCTAATGGGAAATAACATCTTTAATAATGTCTTCGGGTATCTGCGAGTCCGAAAAAACCATATCTATATCGTCCCGTAAGCTTTGCCGTCAAACTTCATTAAATAAAAGCGTTCGAGAGTGCACAATTCCGTGTTAATGTTTTTCCACGAAGGGAATTTACATATCACAATGTAACTTTAATACCAATTGCACCCCATGGAATTTACATGTCACAATATAACTTCATTACCCGTTGCATCCCTTATTAGGAGTTGTTTTGAAGAATCCTAAAATATGTGTATTATTATTTTTTGTGAAGATTTTTCCATACAAATTTTTACAACCCATTTCATCATTTTTGTGGTTGATTTTCGAAAATCCTTTCTTAGCGCTCGCCATTAAAGAACATATCTTCCAAATTTCCCTGAGATAAAAAGCAGCGAATTCGATTTTCCCATACAAACTTCAACACCCCGTTGACCCACTTCCCCTACTCTTGCGGAAAATTGACAGGACATGTCAACGCTCTTAAGGGTTTAAACGGGTTACACCTAGTTAAGTAAAATGCATAAGTGATCATTTTTTTTGATAACGGGAAAATTACGTTAAAAAAAAGATTAACGGTTATTTTCTCAGTCAGCCACGAAACTGTTTTATATGTATCCATAAATATATATTACTACTGGAAGCATAGTAGTTTTATTCAACGAATACCAGAGTGGTAGCTTTTATTTTATTTCGATGAAATGTGTGTCCATCGTCAGAAAATAAAACAAATTTTCGGCGAATAGCTACAAATTTGTCCGAAATTAAATATCTGCCGAAACGGATAGCGCGCTCGTTCGATGTCCCATGCAACTCCTCGTAAGTGTGCAGCATTTATACATACACACCCGCGCCTACATACACACATATACACTACCACTCAAAAGTTTGTATACACCAGTCGGTATTTCTTGCCGCACTAAAAGTTAGATACCTCCGTCAAAAAAAAAGATATCCAAATTTAACAGCCGGCATTTTGAAGGGGACAAATTCAGCTTTGTTTTGCTTTTTTGAAATATTTTTTATGATCTTATTTCGACACGTGACACACTTTCGTACATGACCGTTTTTCGGCTATTTTTCGACCATCGAGAATTGGGCGCATAACTTATAGATTTTTTTTATTTATTATTTTTATCTATGATAAACTTGAAAGGGGTAGTTGAAACTTCATTTTCATTTTTCAGAAAGTTTCGTACAATTTTTTTTTACAAAGTTATTTATTTTTTTGGTTGAAAAGGACAAATTTTGGAAAATGCAACGTAACTCAAGAACTATAGTGTTTGAGAGGAAATGTCAAAGATGTAAAAAGTTCCGTAAGCTTATACTGGATCGCGTGAAATTTTTTCAGAATATTCCTTCGAGAGTTTTTTTTTTAACTATTTTCGCTCGCACCCTGTTGAGTATGATTCGTTAAATTAGAATCTTTTTTTTTACGAAGCTATCTAACTTTTAGTGCGGAAAGAAATATCGACTGGTGTATCCAAACTTTTAAGCGGTGATGTATCTAAAAAGCTGATTTGATTCAAATATTTTTACACAAATGTCTTTCTAAGGACATTATCTAATGTCCAAATAAAAAATTGGCTTTCGAAAGTTTTTAAGGACGGTTGCCAAAACAGCACGATGCACTGGTAGTCAAGATTACACAGCTGTACAGATAAGAGATATATTTTTCGGTGTATGTGCGTGTGTGTATAGCTTCATACGCCTGCATAGACGTAGAGACGTCGCGACGCGGTGACTTAGGCCGAGCGTCGTTTCGCGAACGTCAGTCCGCTCGGGGACGCCGTACGGTGAAGAGTTGTTCGTAGCGCAGCCGGGCAAGCGCGTGTTGCCTTCGCCGTGTCAAAGTGCGCGGCTTTTACTGGTTTTTTTTTTCCTTCCCTGAAATTGCGCTCCAGCGAGGGCACAATTTCGATCTTACAAGTGCACATGTCGCGGGGAAATACGACGAGAACGTTAAGCTCGATAAAATAGCCGCTCGTATACGCAGAGTTTCCCGTAAAGATTAACGGGCGTGAAATTAAGAGAGGATATCCCGCGTGATACTTTTGTCTTCTTTCATACTGCCACCCTCCAACATCTCCTATTGTTCTCTTTTACTTTATAATCTTCCGACTGTTCTACGATTTCGTGCGGCGGGACTAATTTCGTCGAACAATTTTTCGTATATATCTACAGTGGGTAAAAAAAAGTATTCGCACACGACGTGTTTTTTAAATTAGCTTTCGAAAAAAAAATGCATCAACATTTGATTTTTTTTTGAAAATTTTTATCGAACATTTTATTTTTCTTCGTAAAAAAAATGGCTAAAGTATTTTTTTTTCGCAGGATAATTTGAAAAACACGAGGTGTGCAAATACTTTTTTTTTACCCACTGTATATATAAATATAAGAGTGCGTGCACTTTTGATGTACGCACTCTTATATTTTTATTTATTTTTTTTATTCAGCGATGACGCGAGTCACGCTTTGGTGAAAATTCGCTCGACTCTCGCTAATTTTGCGCGAAAAGCGCGGGACTATGGAAAAATCACGAATGAGTGGAAAAATAAACGGTCGATAGACAATTTGAAATTCCCGTGAATTTTTTTTCGTCGCTGAATTCTCACGTGCGGTAAGAGAATGAATTTATTTACGATTGTTGGGAAAAAAAAAAATTTATATACGCACAATACTTCTCTTGGGGGAATGTCTTTTTCAATATTACGCCGGAATTTTATGTCGATGCGGAATGTGCGCTCGTGAATGATTTTTTTTTTTTTTTCATCGTGAATTCTTTTCATCCCGTATTCTCTCGTGAAACATTATATTTTCACGTATATATAATCTGGGGATTCGTCGTAGATTCGTATTCATTTTACGGATACACGAGACATTCCGTGGCAAATTAAAGGACAATTTATTCTGACTCTTGCAAATTCTGATACACTTTTGTCGCCGTAGCCCTTTCGTAAGGACTGACGGTATACACACAAGGTATATGTACAAAAATACATATATATATATACACAACTAATGTCAAAAGGTATACACTTTACAAATTCTCGACCGGGAGGAAAAGTTACAGATCTCGCCCAATAAAGGCGTGAAGGCTGACGTGATCATTTGAACATCAAGCTCTTCTATCCTTTTTTTAAATCATCATTTTTCGGTCATCATTTGACGTTGAGCATGATTTTTTTGTTGCTTCTTTCTTACTCTCGTTAACTTGCGTGTCATTTTTTGAGAAATGAAAATAGACATTTTTCATTGGCGGGCCTCAGAGCTGAGATTTGAAGGACGAGGAAAAAACAGCTGCGTCGCACTTCTGTCATTTAGAATTCTTTGCAGTGCTTTTTGAAAAGGGCTCTCTTTGCGATCTGAAATGCAATTTCGTTTTCGTTTTTTTTTTCTTATACGACACACAGGTAAAAAGCGAATTTCGTTGAATTTTCAGCGTGGTACTTCCGGCGTAAAAGTTTCAAAAGATACAGCCCTTTTCCGGTAATTAGGAAATTCCATCAATGCATGGCTATTCGTGATGTACGGTTTTTTTTTTCTCCTATCCCGTAAGGCTACAAAGTACTCTGTGCAAAGCTGCGAAGCTCTTAGTAAGCTTCTTTGCAGCATTGCAGGCATTATATATCTCCGCGCACAAAATACATTAAAAGTTACAAATTCTTCGAGTGCTTGATCCCGCTTTTAAATAGAGAAAAAAAAAAACGAAAAGAAAAGTTGGATGTGCGATTGACTCTGAATCGTCTGGGATTTCCATTACGGGGATGTACCAAGAAATATTATTTCTCATATTCGTCAATTCGCCACTGTCGTTGATTTTTTTTGTCTCAAAGAAACTCAACTGGTCTGCATAAGCTTGTAAAAAAAAAAAATCGGTCGATTTTCAGAATTTTTCTCTAATCAGAGTATCGGGATGACGAGATCGGGATTTTACACACAATTAATGCATACTTTTGCCAAGTTTGGGTTGCTTTGAAATTGAAAAATATTGATCAGCAATGAAGTTGTTATCGTTTAAACAAAGTGCCGCAGTTGCTGCATGGCCAATCGGTGTGGGTGGTTCTGGTAACTCCGGTGATGTGAAATTAAATTGTATTTTAAATGTACTTTTAGTATAATAATAAAACTTTCGTACAACCGAATATTCTTTTGATATTTAAAAAATAAGGAAAACAACAAGCTGTAAAAAAGTTCGATTTTCGACCGAAAAAAACAACCTTAATAAGTAGTTATTGACATATTTGAAAAATCATGCGATCATACGATGGAAAATTTTATAAACTGTGCTCTGTCCGAATGTTAGGTGAATCGGACGAATATGTTTTGAGATACGGCTTCCCGTGTAGAAATGTGACCGGACATTCTCTACTTTGGGTCGGGCCCTGGCCAAGCATGCCTCTTCTGATTCACTTGGCCGGGCCCTTTTATGAAACCGAACGAGAAGCTCACTAAATCGTTTCTTATAGCTTATACTCTGTGTTTCAATTACAATGTTCTGGCCGGAATACACTGCGGGCAAGTACATCTTCACGTAATGTATACCCGATCAGAACATTGACATTTCCTGAAAAGTGGAGCTCAACTTTAAGAACTGTGTAAAGCCGCTTTGCTTTTTATCCCATCAAAGATATTTATAATGGATCATGATAAAACTAATGCATCTGTTGTAATTCTATTGGGTTGGCAAATAAGTTCGTTCGGTTTTGAACCTATGAACGGTATGAACAAAACCAAACTAACTTATTTGTCAACGTAATATTCACCATTATAAGCATTTTTTTTTTCATCCATAATAATCTACGAGAACAAAAATGCTTATCATAAATAATGGTATTACAACCAGTTTTAATTGGAACATGAAGAATAAATAAATCATTTAATGTGACGAAAAAGTAAAGCAGGTGGTTCGTGGTTTTTAAAATCGCGGTCGCCTTGTCAGGAAATATTAATGTTCTGGCCGAGACGACATTACCCGAATGTACTTCGCCAACAAGCCGCAAGATGACTTCAAGCGAACCGCTTCGCGTAACCACGGTATCGTCGTACAACGATGAAAAACTTCGACCCGTTTTTGTATCACGTACAGAAGTGTTATACTTACAGAGTACACTTTCGCTTATGATTTTGTGATACTTGTGAAATAATAAGTAACAGTTACGACCTGATACTATTTATTTTACTCGGGGATATGTCCAAAAGCTCTTTTCCAGTACCTAATCAATTGAACAGGTATTGGAAACAGGACAGAGCAATTACTCTGCCCGTCCGCCGGTTTATTTCTCATGCAGGATCCTGTCAGTACACCATCACCTTCCTCGTCATTTCATGGCGATTTTCCGATCCCTTGCCTCGTCAGTTCCCGGCTAGTTTCTGATCTGTTTTCGAAAAAAAAGGGAACAGCGGATCGGAGCCTGGCCTAAGACCTGTTACATGGCAAACCTGATCCACAATGGAAGGCCTGATCATGGCCTGATATATTACCTAGGCTAGGCAGACAAGGGGTACTTACTCTTTTCCGACTCAAATTTCTGCACGGCATTACACTGTTTCATAAAACATAGTTTCGGGACGAATGCAAAAGATAAAAAGGGTAAATCGCTGTGCGGCGGTTCACCGTAGCACAGTGGCAAATCTGACTCTTCACGAAAATCATCATAACTCGGTCAATTTTTAGGATTTTTAGAAAATCTCTGGTGCATTTTGACCTAGGCTATAAAACTATACAAAAAAGTATCGTATTTCTTTTCAAATGTTCAGCTTATGCAGACTCCTCAAAAAGAATTGTAATGAAAATTTCAAAAGAGCTGTTTAACAAATAGAACAAATAAAGATCAAAATATTCCAACCCTTCGTTGTCCCAGAGGGTCAAATCCATCCAGTATCCAACGGATTGAAAGGGTGTCTTTTCTTTCGCAAATCCACTTCTGTACGTTTTTTTTTCTTCATCTTATCACCAATTAATTTTCCTACACAGTGACTTCGATTGCGTACGGCACAATCTTCAATATTCTTTCATGGATTTATTTATTATAATAGTTTTGTTGGAATCGGGCCGATATGTTGCATATTCCGTTACGGTTTAGAAATTGGCTGGATCGAGTTGATCCAGTTTGACAAGCTCGGAATTTTTCAGACGTCTGTCAAAGAAGGGTTAAAAAATGGAAAGAAATTTATTATAAAAGGAATTATAACGAAATCGCGAATAACTATTCCAGGTCGGTATACGAAGATAAATCGTCCCGAGTGCTATCCGAATGCCCGTGCATGAAAGTGAAAAAAAAAAAACGGTGGAAAAAATAGAAATGCGGCTGAGCCGGCTTTCGTCTCGGGGCTTTATACTTTTGGGCTTTTGAAGTGATGACGTAAACCTCTTAATCCATCGATCGCCCGCTGGCACAGCGCGGGGTTAACTAGCGAGCACTTATGCCTATTGTGCCCGACGCACTGAAAAACGCGGCTCACGAGAATTTTTATTGTCGCGCGTCGGAGAAATTTCTCCTCTCAAATTTTGTTCTTGCTGTTTTATCGTAGACGTACGTGTGCGCGTGATTGTATGTGTGTAGTCGATCGAACTCGTGCGGGCAGAGTCTTTGGCCTCGAACTCATATTTTACAAAGTCAATTATTCAGATATTTACAAAATAACGAGATACATCCATATACTTGAAGAGCCAGAACAGCGCGCGAACGGGGGAAATTTCCAAATATATTAAATCCATCACGTTCTTTTTTACTGTGAATCGCAGCAATCGATGAATATCACGATTTCTTCCCCCCACTCGTTATCGAGTCGTGCACAAATTATTTGTTTGCTATCTTGGAGCCCAATAAAATAGTCAGTTTTGAACATTTTTTTCTGACGAGCGTGATGGGATGACGAGGTCGGGATTTTACACAGAATTCAAACATAGTCTTGCCAAGTTTGAGGTTTTTTCTTATTGACAAATATCGATAAACAATGAAGTTATTATTATTTGAACAGAGTACCGCCATTGCTGCATGGCCAATCGATGTAGGTGGTTCTAACAAGTATGGTCATCTAAAATGATAAATAAAAATTTGTAATTTTCGTATAATAATCAAACTTTCGATATGACCAGGTACTTTTTTTTTAATTTTGGGAGTTACGAAAGTAGCAAGCTGTAGAAAAAAAGTTTGATTTTCGACGAAAATAATAACTTTAATTATTCATTATTAACAAATCGATAAACATATTTTAAAAAACCATTCGGCCGTACGATAGAAAATGTTGTCAACTCTGCTTTATCTGAATTTGAAATTAATAGTTTCGAGAAAAGCGCAAAAGAAAAAACGGGTAAAAATATACGAAAAAAAATATATAAAATACGCCAGAAGGAAAAGCCACAGTATTTTTTGTTCCTTCGTACACCCTTCTTGGCCTTTACGCACTCATTCCTTTCACTTTTACCCTACCCTTGTCACTTCGCTTATTCCCATTTCCGAGAGCCACCCTCCCCTCCCCGAGGGTCTAGCCCCAGCCGCTGATTTCCTAATACTGCATCGTGCACGAGGGCACAGGGAAACTAGAAATAACTTGGCCCCATACAAGCCGTTCTATTCAGCCGAGGTTTCGTCGTGTTACTCAGTACAACTGCCTCCCGCTCGATAGTCAGCGCGTAAGCTCGTGGGCTGCTTAGCGGTCACCCACCCAAATATTAGGGAATGATGGCGCAGGCCATCATTGCCTCGGAAGATCACTCCGCGTCCTGTCGATCGAATGCCCATTGTTTAGCCAAATACGCCCATGCTAAAAGATGGCGCAGTAAAATTAACTATATTTTCCCATTAATCAATAATCTCAGTAGCCGATAAACTGTCGATAGTTTTACCGTAGTACCATTCATCACCGGCGCATTTTTTTTTGCATATTCCACGAATATTTTGCGCCCAGGATAAAAATTCGCATACACATAAGTCCTGCCTTGTTCAGGATGCAGTGTGTAGAATATGCAGTTCGTGTGCAGTGCGCAGAGTGTATATGAAAAGCACGGAAAAGCGCGTGTGAAGGAGCTCAGCACGTTCGAACCTATATACGCAATGCGAGTCTCACGAGGTAGTAGCTCGAGTGAGCTTGCAGCTGCTATATTGCTCGACGTACTTACATAAGCCGCGCATATAGTCACCGTAACCGGCAATCCGGAGTTCGCCTCATAAACGCCATTAACGCCTTTAATAGAGGGAGGAACAGCTTCGCGTGAACGCCTAATTTAATAGGCTCGAATTAACCAGACGTATATATGAGTATCATTAAAAACAAAAGCGCGACATTTGCTTACCGGTGGCCTGTTTTATTTACCGAGACTTAAATGGATGAGTGAAGTATCGAAAGATTGTCATTGATAATCTTGATTCTTGATTTGTTCAAGTCTACGAATTATGAAATATTCGATCAGATGTTTTCGCGAGCCATTCTTTTGTATCCTTTTATATCCAAATGATATTATAATTTCGACATTTACATAAATACTTCATGGAGAGTATTCATCCAATTGGCTTTCAAATATTGTGGAACATACTTTGAACGTTCTGAAATACAGGAGAACCAAACCTAACAGAACAATAGAATTGTAACGTGTTTTAAAAAAATCATAGAGGTTGAAGCTCCAAAAAAACGCGTGGTTGTTCGTTTTGAAGATTACAACTTTTTTTTATTCCCGTTTCCCATAAATTGTTTTTTCGTTTGAAACAATTTGTATAATGGACCTTTGAAGAATGTCTCCATTAAAGAACATTGAAAAATATTGCATTTATAAACTGTTTTTTTATCAATTAAAAATTATTTATTATTTTAATTATTCAAAGTATTTATAAATTATAAAGTTTTTATACATTGTGTTTTGTAAATTTGAAACAATGTATAAATTTGACTTTTACAATGGGCCTTTGAAGAATTTATGGTTGGAGAGAATCCATGGGATCTGTGGGTTTTTAATATAATGGTGTTTTGAAAAACAAAAACAGTTCTGCAGTACAATTATGGATATTTATATAGTCCGACTATTATTTTGCACGCGTTGCTTTTAAAAGGAAGAGGCGTATTTTCTCAGCTTTTACTTGACGGGTTCAAATAAAACAAAGTGCTGGGTTATGTTGGAGGCGTTTATTTCCATACGCCAAAGGTAGAGGAAAAAAGCTTCAGCCGTTTTCACGCCAACTTCGGTTAAACAGACAGACAGGCAGACGAATCTCTGAAATTAATAGTGGTCGTCGCAGTATCGTATTTCAAACATGGTAACTCAATTTCAGGCTGAAAAAAAAACGAATGTACAAACTCATCTTTTTAGCCAGTTATTTTACCATTTTTTATGCAGGGTAGAGAATATTATAATTGTGCTCTAAAGCATATATGAAAATTATACATATATTTTATTATTGTAAATAGAGTGCATCATTATGATTGTACTACAACATATTGTAGCACAATTCTAATATTACCCGTGAACTCCATTATTACGGGGATTATCGTCACAATAGCTCTCCTCGTTCACAAAAAAGTTCGAACCCTGGAAAAAAGGTTCGTCGAGGAGCCAAGTCCCGAAATTGGAGCTTCTCTTTTTCCAAATATGATTGAGCAATGAGCAAATTTCAAAATGCAAGCGAGCAACGATCTGTGTACTGCATGTACTATTGGTGCTCGCGGAGGTGGTTCCACCCCAGCACCCTCAATTCGTTGCCAAATCCAAATTATGAACAGCTATGCACGAAAATAAAGTCTCAAAAGCGCGATTTCAGAATTAAATTTAATCTAAAGATATCTTGCGGTTACAAAATAAATATAGAATCGACCGACCGTAGCGGATGAGCGCGGTCGGTGCGCGGTTTCGGCGATTTCCCATGTCGGGCAACGTTGGCCTAGGCCAATACTTGGATGGGTGACCGCTCACCAGCGCATGTGCTTGCCTGCCGAGCGAGAGACAGTTTAACTGACGTTTTTTTTTTTATAGTGACAAAACAATAGTAGCAATATAGCCGCCTGTATCGGCACAGTTTTTCCACAGTTTCCCTGTGCCCTCCTGCAAACGCGATGCAGTGTATTAGGAAAGTGCGTGCGATGGGCAGCATTTTGAGGGCCTCTTTCAGGAACTGCAAATAGCGAAGTTAGGGCCATCATTCACCAAAGCGGCGATGGGGGGAGTTGGAAAAAAGCAACCAAACAACGGCTGAATTAATGTCCATCGATGCTGAGCGGGGCGATTCTATAGGCTGTTTTTTTCTCGCTCCGCTCATCTCCGCTTTAGTGGATGATGGCCCGTAGTATAGGGTGAAAATGGAAGTGGTGGGTTTGTAAAAATCCGCAGAGGTTCCCAAAGAAACAATGTGAAAGTAACTTTTTTGAATATTGCGTTAGCAAAATATATTTTCATATAAATTGTAATATTGAAACAAGGAAAAGAGTCGATAGATGGGGCCTATGGCGGAGACGTAGAGATGTCATGAGGAGAGAAGAGAGTAAGAGAAGAAAGAGAGAAACGAGCGAGTGAGACTATTTACAAAGACAGTGTAATTGATATAATCCCGTGCGGTAATTGAGTTCGGGCTTTGATCGGGTCCCTCTTAATTTTCCCTTACTTTATTTACGCCCTAGTCTGGAAGCCTCACATGGGCCATTAGTGGCCGGTCATACTTTGCTACCGAGGGCCATTGAAGGCAAAATAACCAGGGCCTCAAGAAGCCTCATAAAAATGATCGCAGCCATATGCTTACGTGCGTGTATGTGCACTGTGAAAAAGAAATGCGCTATTTCAATACATTTGAGGCTTCGAATTCTGTCGCATATTTTGACACGTTTGATCCCCCGTTGTTCCAATGAACGCACTGCATGCGTGCTGGTCCAAAGCATCACCGCTCGTCCATTAAACGCATAGTTTAATTATTATATTTAATCGATCTCGATAATTGTTATGCCACAAATTCTTTAGTCAAGCAATTTATACTGATTTGTCCCTATAATAGCAAAGTCTAGTAGTATTGGGGAAATCGCTACTAGGGAATCTACAACTACACTCCTTAAAGGCATTTACTTGGTCTCCATACTTAGACCATAGTTTTAGTCGGCCTACCTACCCTACCATTCCCTAATAGGTGTCCGGTCCGGTTCTCTTACGGAAAACTACTATTGGCTGCTATGGAATCCACAAATAATCCATTGAAGGCCCCGAATTGTATTAGGTATACTCTGCCGGTTTTCCGCACGGGATTTTATTATTTAAAAAAAGATATTTGTTTATCCGGAAAAAATAAATATCTGAAACCGATCCTCATCGCGCCTCCCGAACTGAGCTGATAGAAGCTTGTTTACAAGTTACTGTTGTGTGCTGTGAGTACGATACACTCTGTTGACACAATTACTAAGTAGGTATATGTCAACAAACTTCGTAACCGAGCAATCACATTCGCGGAACCATCAAATATACTGAAGTTACGTGTGTTCTTACTTATGGTTTTCACTGTGTGGTTTTTATTGGCTTATGCTGCAATGCGGCGAAAAAATAAGGAGCTCGGCGTTGAAATCAGATCAGAGGTGTCTCTTCTAAGAGATCTGAAGTGGTCCCTACGAAAAATTGCTGCAAAGTTGAAGAGTTCACTAGGCGCTGTTATTCGAGCCTTGGACAGAAAGGCAAAAACTGGCTCAAACACGACTAGAAAAAGGACCGGGGCTCCTAGAAAGACATCAAAACGTGAAGATAACTTTATTGTTACACATTCCAAGAGAAATCAAAAGCTAACAGCTCGAGAAATTGCAGCCGCGTTGAACGGAACAAGGGCAGAATCAGTGTCATCCAGACCGGTGACGCCACGTTTGTGTGATGCCCGTCTAGGAGGCAAAGTGGCTGTCAGGAAACCTTTATTGAGGAAAGAAAATGTTGGTAAGAGACTTAAATGGACCAAAGAACATAAAAATTGGACAGCGGATCAATGGAAGAACGTGCTTTGGACCGATGAATCCAAATTCGAATTTTTTGGTTCTCAAGGTCGCCAGTATGTCCGTCGTAGGCCAAATGAACGCTTTCTTCCGGAATGTGTAGTGCCCACAGTGAAGCATGGTGGAGGTAACGTGATGGTTTGAGGCTGTTTTGCTGGTAACAGAGTTGGAGATTTAGCCAAAGTTGAAGGAATTATGGATAAAAACGTCTATCATAGGGTTCTAATAAGACATGCAATACCATCTGGAACACGAAATCTGCGTCGTGGGTTCATCTTCCGACAAGATAATGACCCAAAGCATACTTCTTTGCTGTGTAAAGACTATTGAAAAAAAAGGATCTCTGGTGCTATAAAAATCATGGAATGGCTACCTCAGTCCCCGGACCTGTCTCCGATTGAACTTTTATGGGAAGAGCTCGACAGAGCGGTACGCAATGTACACTCCACCAATCGGGAAGGGTTATGGAAGACCCTACAGTATTTATGGAAGAAGATTTCAGCCTAAACGCTGGAAAAATTGATCGCAAGAATTCCCAAAATCTGTGCGGCGGTTATCAGAGCTAAGGGTCGTCACTTCGATGAGAAGCTATTATAGCCAAAATTGAACTGTTCGGGGCAACTTATCGCATGTTTCATTACTAATGCGCAATAATATTTCGTACTATATTATTTCATGTAAAATACATAAGTAATTTTGTTTTTATTTTTGCATAAAAATTGTGTTTTTACTACCTGTTCTTAGACTTCTGACAAGAACTGTATAATGGTGTTTATATATGATGTAATAGTTGAAGCATTATAATATTCACGGGAACAACGGCTCGCAAACTCACCTCATTACGTATTTAATTATTCCCTCGAAAAATTGCATGGAAAATCTTAATGACTAGCCGCACTTCAACAATCTCCAACCCATTTCGTTATTTATTTCTCGTCTTTCCCCCGTCCAATTCTCACGGTTATTTCTACAACTCTCGCAGGTTCTTTTACCGCTCAAGCCCGCAAATTATTATTCAAAGTGCAACTGTGACACTCGTATAAACAGCGAGCCTTATTTGCGTTTTCCCTTATCCCAATTTCAAAGTTCTACGTAAATTATTATCACGCTTCGCGTGCGAGAGCGTTTCTTCGCGTTTCCATTATATTCCTTCAAATATAAATACGCAATCCAGTTGTATGAGTTAAACGTACTTCGAGTTTGTTTTCGCTTATTCTCTCTCGTTTGAATTCTTCCATTACTGCCTGTGCTCGCGCCTCGCGACTTCCCCGGGACAGAGGGTTTTCTCAGCCCGCTGAGCTTTTCTCTTTTCAACCGCTGACGCGCTCTTTCATTCATTTTGTACGGCTCTATACACGCGAAAGATAATAACAATTGATAATTGGAATAATAATTGCGGATCGAGAGACTATAACGGTTTCGACTCGATCAAACTTACCAGATATCATGTTTCTGATCGTATTATATATCGCTTTTCATTCGTTATTATAGTTTATGCTTTGTACAACTGAAATAAATAGAGTATAGTGATTATGGGATCTGCATAAGCTTGATGTAGAAAAAGAAAATCGATTTACCATATTCTTATTTGATCAGCGTATTGGCATACAATTAATGCAAAGTCTTGCCAAGTTTGAGTTTTTGTAGACAAATATTGATGAACAATGAAATTATTATTATTTGGACAAAGTGCTGCCGTTGCTGCATAGCCACTTGACGTAGACGGTTTTGGCAACTAGGGTGATCGGAAATGAAAAAAAATGTACTTTTAGTATAATAACTTTTGGTATTAGCGTAGAAAAAAATGTCGATTTTCAGCAAAGAAAACAACTTAAATAATTTGTTATGAACAAATAGATAAATGTATTTAAAACAAATATCTGGCAATACGATAGAAAATGTTATAAAGTGTTCTCTGTCCGAATTTGAACTAAATCGGATCAATAGACTTTGAGGTAGGACTTATATCGTTTTATACAAGATAGTTTCGCGAACAATTCAAAAGGAAGGGCTCGCCGTAGTGCAGTGAGCGCTCGGACCCTTCACAAAAATTATAATAACTCGGTCGACTTAAAACAATTTTCCAAAATCTTTGCTGCGAATTAAAGTCAAGATCTTACGCTATAAAACTATGGAATAAGAAAATAGTATTTCTGGAATTTCAAGTTTATGCAGATCCCTTAAAAAAAGAATACAAGAAGGTACAAGAAGGAATCGTCAGGGTTTATGTTACCGTGTGTTAATAATAATAATAATAATTACAATAACAGCACACACTACACATGCATGGGTCATTCCCAAGTCGACGACTTTCCGCTGTATTTGTGATTATGCAAAAAAAAAATTGAAAAAAATCACACAACCGTTTTAAAATGAAAACATACTAAAGTTTCAGCCAAATCGGAAGGGGTCGGGCCGGAAAGTGGTCGATTTGGCGTGGAATGACCCATATGTAGTGTGCTATAATAATAATTATTATTATTATTTATATAAAGCCTTTTATATTTATATCAAAATTGATATAAAAAATAATACATAAATGATTTATATAAATTTATATATTCATCATAGTTTTTGCTTTAAATAATTGAGATGAAGAAAGTATAGTGATCGTGATCAATATTACACGCTACATTATATATGTAGTGCGTGAGTGATTGTATTTGTGTGATTATACCTTGTTTCTTATAACCCATTAATTAACTATGATTAATGCCTTAGATATAAAGGGGCCATTCTTATTGATCAGCAAATTTTTTTTACTATAATTTTTTACTACAAAATATGATGACAAGTTAATTAATTTAAAAAACATAGAATTTACCGATCGAGAATAACCTTTCAATATCCCGTCAGAAAATTGGACAAACTTTGCAAAGGCTTCCTTCTTTCCTTACTAGTATGATAATTGATGCCTTGCTATTTAACTACAGAAAAAGTTGCGGAGCTTCGCGAACCGGCCCGAAAGGGAATCCATCAATTACTTAAACTAATAAATGTTCGGTTGAAATTAAACGAATCACGAGAGTAAAACGTTATTACAAAGTCGCTTAACGATCGTCGCGAGTGCGCTTTCCCTGTACACGCGTATGTGTGCGCGCCCGGCCATGCGGAGTACTGTAATTATCTCGCAGATTCGAATACGTTCCGGTTATTCGATTCGATATGCGATTACCACCGACGGATATTATCGTTTCGTGCTTCCTGTAATATCCCGAAAAGTGGTTTTACCGTGTCACTATTAATAAGCTACGATCAAAAATATTTCTCGTCCTCGCGTATGCAATGTATCGATCACAAAGAGGGAGGGTTGCGTTTTGTTAAGGGTCGTGCGCGGAGATATTGCGATTGAGAAAAACATGATTTTCAATGGTTTTTCGAGTCCTCTTCGAAATAAAAATATAGCGTATTTTTGTGATGAGTAGTATTAGCCAAAAAAAATTGAGCGTTCTGGAAAAAAATCGACAATCCGTTTCAAGTATAGCAGAATGAAGATCATAAAATTTCGAGTAGAAAACGCATCTGAAATGTTTTTTTGTATATCCCATCATTGAGAAAAAAAATGATCAAAGATACATTTTAAATTGGACACATGAAATCTAATTCCATATGAAAAAAACTTTTTCTCAGGATCGTTTTGTATTCGGAATTCAATTATCTTCATTCTGCTGAACTTAAAATGGAATTTTGAGTATTTTTCAAAATGTCCAATTTTTTCTGGCACATACTACTCATCACAAAAATACGTTATATTTTTTTTTCGAAAAGGACTTGAAAAACCATTAAATACCATATTTATCTTGGTCGCAAAATCACATCGCCAGACTCTTAAAAAACATATGGCCTCGTTATAATTCATCCTGTATGTTCGGGTGTGTGTAAATTTTCCGAAACATTCGCACTTTTATTATTAGTAAGTTCTTTTTTATCCATGGTGCTTAACTATACACGTTCCTCCGTATTTCGTGAGGATCAACCGTCACGTGTACTTTATTCAACAATGGATTTAAAAGTTTTGTGCCGACTCGACGCGGTGAAGCTCTTCTCTCGAGGGGGCTCGAGACATCAACGTCAATCCATTTGACGATTGATGCCGTGAAACGTGCTCCGATAAACGAAAGTGAGAGAGGGAGTGACGGAGAAAGAGAGACAGCAGAAGAGGAAGTCAAGGAGAGAGGGACAGAAATCTTGCATAAAAAACTAATGGATTTTTCATGTATACCCGTGATTCCTCCCCCCCCCCCCCCTTACCATTTGTTTTTTTCTATTTTAAATGCATTCTAAGGACAGTCGCAACGGTTCGATCTTGGATCCCTATTTTTCCGAGTGATTTCGCAAATAATGCTCGATCCGTACTTACTGATACAGTACAGGGAGCGTCATAAGGACTTACACCCAGTTGAAATTTTTTAAAATATTGATTTTTGTTTTTCGACGTATTCTCTAAATATAACAGTATTCTGTAAAAATTTCAAATCGAACCGTTCAAAATTGAGGCAGTTATGGGCGTTTATAGATAAGTTCCGCAAACCAGCAAACTTTGAGAGGGCACGTCCAAGTAGACGGCGAAAAAAAAATTACTCAATTTGGGAATTATTATCGCAAAAACTATTTGTTCGATTTCATCCGAGTTTGTTTTATTCGAAAATATAAATATTGAGGTATATTGACAAAAATTTTTATAAATATATATTCAGTGGGGGCGCTGTTACTTTGGCCGGCGTAAAACCTTGCTGGAACGGTCTCCGGTCCCCATAATCGGTTTATCTGAAACAAACATTTCGAAAGGATTTTTAATATTTAATCTATAAAGCTCTTTGCATCATAGGATTTTTAGAAAAAAATGTTGTCTTTTTTTCACAAAATCGCGCCTAATTGAAATTTACATTCATTTTTCGACCGGCATTTCCGACCTTTCTGGCTTGATAAAAAATAATGATGGAGTAAAAAAAATTTTACGATGCAAAGGGCTTTATACATAACATTTTAGGAATCTTTTCAAAGTTTTTCTTTCAGATCAACCGACTGCATACAATCATGGGGACCGCCAGCGAGGGACATCTTTGACGCCAGCCACAATAACAGTGCTCCCAGTTAATATATTTTTATAAAAAAATTTGTCAATATATCTCAATATATGTATACTTTTGAAAAAAACAAACTTGGAGGAAATCGGACAACTAGTTTTTGAGATAACAACTCCCAAAATTCACGTATTAGATAAAGTAAAAAGTTCTGAGCGTTTTTTCACTTTATTTCGACGATGAAATTAACATAGTTAGGATTATCCGATTTAGATTAAATATGCGCCGTTTCGTTCTTTTGTCCATTTTGAAGGCAATTTCATAATTCCGCGATTGAAGAAGTCCTCGCCCGGTCCAACTCGACGATTTCCATGATTTTATCGACATTTTCGACGATTGGCCTACCAGAGCGTGCCTCATTTTCGACGTCCATATTACCAGAACAGAATCGTTGGAACCACCGCTTTGCTGTTGCATTCGATACTGTATTGGGTCCATAAACAGCACACATTTTTTTGGCCCCCTGCTTCGCCTGTTCACCTTGGTCGTAGTGGTACTGAAGAATGTATCGAATTTTCTCTTTTTTTACGTCCATTTTGGAACGCTGTAACACACAACTGGCTTCACCAAACACAAAACTGTCAAAGAACTTTTTTTGAAGCGTAATGTCACCTTTAAATCGCCGTATAGTATGACGCGATGCGATGTACATATCGTGAGATATGGCTCACTAAAGACATCTAGCGGAAAACGCTCAGAACTTTTTACTTCACCCAATATTTTTCCGTCGTATACTCGGGTGTGAGTTGAAACGCGTTTTTCTCAAAATGACTTTTCCAAAATCGTTGACCACGATATCTCAAAAATCACGCCACCGATCAACTTAAAATTTTAAGAACTTCTTTAACATATCAAAAAGCATCGTTAGACCGAAGGAATTTTTTTTTCTACGCATGGTTTTTTTTTATCAACGAAAATAGATAGTTTTTTCACCGAAAATCGATACTTTCACTTTGCACTGCGGCCATTTCTTCGAAAATCAATATTTTATTAAATCCTTCGTCCAAGCACTAGATAATTCCATGCAAAAACTAAATGCGTTAGATTTTTATATTTCGGATGATTTGTTTCCGAACAGAAATGGTCACCGCGAAAGACGTTTTTCGAACGGCGGTCTGCACAAATCGTATCTATCCCATTTATAAATATTCTTCAATACGAAAATTGTAAAAGCTGCATGAAGCTATAATCCTTGATGTAAAAAAAATTGAAAACCTGCACACGTTTTCCCGTGCGGAAAATTGGCAGGGCGTTCCTAATACAATTCGGGGCCTTCAATGGATTATTTGTGGATTCCATAGTAGAGTTTTCCGTAAAAGAGCCGGATTGGGCCCTATTAGGGAATGGTAGGGTAGGTAGGTTGACTAAAATTATGGTCTAAGTACGGAGACCAAGTAAGAGCCTTTAAGGGGTGTGGTTGTAGATTTCCTAGTAGCGATTTCCCCAATACTACCAGACTTTGCTATTATAGGAGCAAATCAGTATAAATTGCCTGACTAAAGATTTTGTGGCATAATAATGATCGAAATCGTTTAAATATATTAATTCAACTATGCGTTTAGTAGACGAACTGTGATGTCTTGAAGCAACACGCATGCAGTGCGTTTATTGGAACAACGCGGGATCAAACCTGTCAAAATATGCGACAGAATTCTAAGCCTCAAATGTATTAAAATAATAGATTTATTTTTGACAGTATATACACACGCACGTACGCATATGCCTGCAATAATTTTTATGAGGCACCGTTGGGCAATTTTAAAGACCCTGGTTATTTTGCTTCCAATGGCGATTGGAAGCAAAATAACCAGGGTGAACGGCCACTAATGGTCCATGTGAGGCTTCCAGACTAGAGCCTTAATGAAGTTAGGAAAAATAAAAATGGGCCCGATCAAAGCCCAAACTCAATTTCCTCACCGGTTACCAGAAAAAAAAAACCTTTGCGAGGTTCATTTCATCACGAAAACCCCAAAAACTGAGAAATTTCACAGTTCCCGTCGGACCATTTTCGTAGCAAAAGATACACACGTGGTGAAAATCGTGCAAACGCAACTGTAATCGAAAGAAAATGTATTCAATATTCAGACGTACTTATACGTGGGTGGTCGCTCGGTATGTGTGCCGCAGCAGCTACCTTCCATGCCGAGACGTCTTAGTTAGCATGGGCCAGTATTCGGATGGGTGACCGCTCAACCGCGCACTGGCCTGCGCGCTGATTACCGAACGGAAGAAAAGCTTCACGAAGTTGCCAATGCTGACAGAACGGAAACTCGGTTGAATATAGCCGTCTGTATCGACACAGGTTTTTCACATTTTCTCTGTGCCCTCTTGCAATATGCGATACAGCAGTGCGGTAGAAAAAAAGCGGCTTTGGGCGATCTCTGGAATCGTCCAACAGCGACACATGTGCGGGTAACAGTGAAAAAGGTGGGGGCGTAAAAACCCGCAAGGGTCTAAGCAGGAACAATGGGAATAAGATGCAAAATTCAGTCATTCGAAACATATTGTTGTTAGAAAAACACGCTGTTTTGATTCTTAATTGTTTAAAGCATGGGCCTCCTGAGTGTAAATAATGATTTACTATTTTTTCTATTATTTTTTATGATTTACTAGTTTTTCTATTCTTTTTTATGATTTACTATTCTTTCTATTACATTTTTTTATTTTTTCTATTATTATTTTTCATTTTTTTCAAATCTTCATCAATTTGTAGGTCGGAATCTAATTATCCATAATAATCATGTCGAAGCTTCGAATTGTCCAACACAATGAATCAAGTCCACGAGCACGCGGAAAACTTTTTTACGATACCAATGGAAATAATAATAATCATGACTCCTGCATTGTATCCGTCATTATTACAATCTCGTATAGAATAACGAGTAAAAAAATGCGAATATAGTTGGGCATCGCGATGCGGACGATGCTATTCGTCTATGACAAAATTGCGACTCTCTTATACTCGCAACCAAGTGGAAATAACGCGACGCTTCGTCGCGGAGTAATCTTCCGGTTGACAGTTTGACGATTCGCTTTTGTAAGCAAGTGCTCCGAGAGTCTCACTTGCTGGGCAACTTTTCTCTCTATGAGTCGCTTCGGGGAGCACAATAAATGAAATTGAGTCAAGACAAACGCCCAATGTCGGAACGAAGAAAGAAAAAGAATGAAATGGGATGGGAGCTCGTTTAATGTTTTTGATATTAAGTGTTTTGTTTTTGTTTTTTTAATTCCGACGCAAGTTTTGTTTTTTTAATTCCGACATCGTTCAAATGAAGAAGTTAACTTTTCTCGGGTCGTCTGCACGCAACTAGGGCCATCGTTACATATACGAGCTCTATCTTTGAACCATATTTGGTAAGACTGATCGGATCGACTGGAATTCCATATTGTTCATGGTACCAAAGAGGAAAGATTTTTTTCGGGTCAACTTAGCATGCGAATAGTTTCTTCTCTTACGTCTTTAATGGGTCCCATAAGCTTGGAGCTAAAAAAAGGTCGGTTTTGAATATTTTTTTCTGATGGGAATATTGAGATGACGAGGTCGCGATTTTACGCACAATTAATACATAGTTTAGCCAACTTCAGTTATTTTTTTATTGAAATATATTAATAAGCAATCAATGTATGATTGTTTAAACAAAGTGCCGCCGTTGTTGCCTGGCCAATCGATGTAGGTGATTCTTGCCGTTAAAATGTAAAAATGTGAAATGTAAAAAATTAAAAAATGTACTTTTAGTATAACAATAAAACGTTCCTATGACCGGATACTTTTTGAAATGTTGCCAATTACGCATTTGGCAAACTGCTAGAAAAAAATATCGATTTTCGACTAAAAAGACAACTTTAATCACTTCTTATCAACAAATGGATAAACAGAACAGCAAATCATCTGGTCTTACGATAGCAAATGTTATAAACTATGCATGGCGTAGTGAGTATTTGTTTCTAAGAGGGGCCGCCTGATCTCTTTCATCTTTTTTGACCAAAAAGTTTTTTTTTAAATAAAATCTACATATTAGTCGATAATCACGTAACACACATGAAATATGAAACTTTCTTTAATCACACGTTCATGTTAACAGTAATATGAAAATCGTACTATATCTTAAAAAATGATCAACGGGTTTTTTTTATTATTCTTTAACCCTTTAACGGCTGGTGGGACACATACGTCCCACCTACTTTGAAAAATCGTAACTTCCAGAAAAGTGAACATATCGACATCGTTGAGGTCGCATTTTGAAGATGAAGGATGTATCTAATCATGAAAAATTCGGCAAACGCAAGGGTTGCACCCCTTCAGTTTCACACCCTGTCAAAAAGAGCGAAAATTGCGAAAAAATGAGAAATGAGCATAACTTTCAGGCAAAATTTTTTTTTGAGTCGTGATCTCAAGTGTGTGCTTTAAAATAACATCGAAAATTTGTAGCAAAAAGGTCCGGACCAAAAACCACCCATAACAGTAATAAAATATCGATAACCACCCCTAGCAATTGTGATACGCCCAATAATACACTTTCATTGATGTTCAGTTCATAAATATTTTTGAAAACACATGAAAAATTTGTAGCAAGAATATCCGAATGGAAAACTACCCCTAACAGTAACGAAACATCGAAAACCACCTCTAGAAATGGTGATACGCCCAAAAATGCATTTCCATTGATGTTCAGTTCATATATATTTTCGAAAATACATGAAAAATTTGTAGCAAGAAAATCTGACTCGAAAACTACTCCCAACAGTAACAAAACATCGAATTATCCGTAAGTCCTTCAGAATATGCTTATGTGTTCTGGAACACTCATATTTCGATTCAGATCAGGATAAAATAACAGAAAATGAGATGATAACATTTTGTCCATTGAGGGGTGAATTGCTCTCAATTTAAGGGTAGTTTATAAGGGTTGATTGATCCGTAAGTTCTTCAGAATCCCAATACGGATTCTGGAATGACTTGTCCTCAATTTCTGGCAGAAATGAACGATGGGAAATGAAATTGAGATGTTTTTAAGCGATTGGGGTGGTTTTTTCATTTGGGGGTAGTTTTTGAGGGTAGAAAAATTCTCGAATAATTTTTTTTCTCACATTGGGTACTCATGAATTGAGATTCACCATGTACCAACTTTGCCAAACGCTCTAAAAAAACTCAGCTGTTAAAGGACCAGCTACCAGTCTATAAACTTTACTTTCAGTAGGTACTGAATTAAATACGTATTAGTTTTCAATTTTTTTTCTGCAAATTGGCTCAACACATTTACAGCCGGAATTTTTTTTAATAATGTCATTCTCCATGTTCGTCAGTGACATATGACAGAATTGTTCCTGAAGCATTGTGATTCTAAGCCACATTTTTATCCGCTTCATGGCAGGAAAACTTTTCTCACAGCCGGCGGAGCTCACGGGGAGTACTTTGCTGCTTGGAAAAGTTTATATAAGTTAGGGTAGTACTTTTGAAAACGCGTTCTTAAATTCTCAGCATTTATTTAATCATTTTTAAATTGAAGTATTTTTTTTCATCACCATCGTTCAGCTTCTAAGCCTGAAGTATGTATCAATTATAAGGATTTTTCATAAATTATTGATGAAATTCGCTGCATTCTTCATTTCCAATTTCAAAAATGCATCAACTGCATGAGCTGACGGTGATTTTTAAATCAGCGTTTTAGATTTACAATTATATTATCAACTACTTCGTAATAAATGTTGATTTTTCAGGATTCTTCCGTTTATGTATCGGCCGGTAAATCTATTGCTGTTACCCACAATTGACTTAATTGTGAAATTTGAATATTTATTTAATTCACGTAATGAAATAGTTACTTTTTATACAAATTACGAAATTACGACGAAGGAAATAGTTCAAGTTTTATTAAGTTATTTCTTCATGCTTGCTTGGGTGAAACTACGCCAATGAAACGGTGCTCTGTCCGACTTACACCTTTTCAGAAAACATAGTTGCCGCAAGAGAAAAAGGGTAAACAGTGGGCGATCTGACACCTCACAAAAATCGTCATATCTCGGTCATTATTTGGAATTTTCTACAAAATATTTGTTGAAAATTAAACTTGAGACCCTAGGCGATAAAACCATGCAATGAAAAAGATCGTATGAAAAAGATTTTAAGCTTGTATAGACCCCCTAAATTCATTTTCGGTCCATGCTGTTTAGCGTTGATGGAGTTTTCGGAAGAATAAGCTCGGATCCAATAGGATTCGAAATTGGCATGGCGTTCTCACTTTCAGATATATATATGAGGCATTCCACGTCATTTCACCTAGTGCGTGACCCCGACCATTTTTTATTTTCCTGATTTTTTTTTGTAAAATTTGTACCGCATAAAAGGAATATCCACACCAATTTTTAGATTTTTATCTCTTCTCTTTTAGGAGTTATAATTTTCCAAACAATGTCTATTTCGGAAGTTTTGGAAACGTTTAAACGCTGATAACTTCTGAACTAATTGAGATATGGACAAATGTCAGTATATATGTGTATATATATATATATATATATATATATATATATATATATATAATGATAAAATCGTTGATGATTGTAGGAGCCATCACATGCGCACGAGAGCAAAAAAAATCATCGGGCCCGGCCGATACGTTATTGGTACATGACATAGGCACGCGAGCAACGGGCGAAAACAGCGCGGTTATGAGCGGCACAACGAGCCCCTCGGCCAAGTCCATCGGTCGCACTCAGCCGCAAACAAAACTCTTGATCTATCTCGTGTTGTCGCAGTTCGTAGCCCAGTTCGTTACATTCGTATATCTGTACGCGTACGTGAGAAAATTGGAGTTTCATATTCGAACTTTCGAGGCGGATATGTGCAACGATTCGGCCAGTTTCGACGTTACGATCGCACGTCGAAAGCGCAGCAGTGCTATACCCGCCGCTGAGGACAATTCCGTCCCGGATATGTTCAGGGTAATTATATATACATGTTTCTATGCATATACATACGTATATTGTGTTCCTCTTGTACACGAGTACACTCTGCATTGTTAAAACAAACAATTCTTTCGCCGGTTGATATCGTCCGAGTTTCGTAAAAATTCCATGTTCCTGATATCGGCGATGTACCACGATATTGGCAATAACGCTGGAAAACTCTCACTCACAATATATTCGGTCTATGCATAATTCCGTAGCGAAATTCCGACAGATGTCGTTCGCAGTTGTTTCGCTGCTCGCACATGCGTCAATCATATGAAGTGCCATGTATTAAGTGAAAGCTGAAACTTGTGCTGATATAAAAAAAAAAGTATCCACCTTTGTGACGTATACAAAGTTTAATTATATTTTGAACGTGGAAGGAAAAAACGAGTATTTTCGATGCATTTCCCTTTTTTTCCGAATATTTTTCAATTATGGTTATCATGACACCATAGGACACTTTTTCGCAGACTTATACAAATCGGTCTTAAACTTGAGGATGTATTGGCTACAACTGGAAATTATAATAAACTGTTCATAATTTGACATATTCAAAAAACCAAGCTGAGTTTATGTGCAAAATTTAAAGACGATTGACCAAACAAATCAAAAGTTATACAATAACTAATTGTATAACTAATTGTATAACGGAACCCAGACAAACCCAAACAGTTAAGAAATATTTATTTCTTTGATTCAGGAGCTCATTAAATGGAATTTCACAAATTTTAAATTTCTATTTTTTTTTGTTTCCAACAGATAGATTGCGGTGTAATTCGCGGCCGAACTTTTTTTCTGGCTTGGGCAAAATACTACGATTTTTCAAATTTTTCATTTTTTCATTTAAACAACGTCTAGGCATATGAGTTAATGCATTTTCTACTATATATAATTATTCGAAACCAGTTTACATAAAATTATCATGGTTAAAAGTGAGAAAATTGATTTCACAATACTTTTGGCAGTAACGATACCTACCATACATCCTTAACTAACTTAATCGGCTTTGTTACTATTTTTTATGGCGCCTACAGTATTCCCGGAGTTGTCGGTGCTCAGGAAGTTTCTCACGATGTCGCAGGTTTTCGGAATGACAGCCACGAAACCGATTCAGTTTTATTATTTTTAAACATTTTTTATGCTTTCCGTCATAATGATTTTATTGTTATTTTATTTATTTATTTAAAATTATTACAATTATTTGTTTTTCATTATTTTACTGTTATTTTATTCATTATTTCATTATGTACTTTTGTTAGTATTCACTACTACTATTTTCATTATATTCAATTATATTAATTATTATTATACCACGAAACCGATCCAGTATTATTCTTTTTAAACATTTTTTCATTATTATTCTTCATAATGATTTTATTGTTATTTTATTTATTAAATGATTATTATTATTATTAGTTTTTACTACTACCGTACTAGAATTTATTTTTCCTCTCCCACGTTAACAGTGAAAAAAAATTTGACATTGCAACTGCATGGTTATGAATTTAAGAAATAGTTACGCTTTCGAAAAGTAGCAAAACTACGTTTTTCAAGTTATAACGAACAAATGTTCATATTTATAAGCAAAATTAATCACTAAATACCGCTATACAATTGCACTAGAATATTAAATGTGTCCTTTAATCGAAAGATATGTATGTGTGTGTGTGTGTGGGTGTGACGAATGAGTATGTATACTAATAAACACATGTACACGCTCACATGTAAATATATGTATGCTTTACCACTAATCGGATTCACGAGAACTTTCGTTGCAAAAAACAAACTTGGAAGCGAAGTTTGGCTGAACCACTGACGTGCCAGTCTCGAAGTTTTCACTCCACAAGCTTTTTATTACGTTGAGTACCAAACGTCGGATATACGCGGGGCATTATATATGTAGGTATATATATATATTGTTTTTTTTTAATTATTGAATTCATCGTTGAAGTGCCGCGCATCCGAGCTTAATTACACCATCGAAACTTGGGCCTGCGCTGGTTATCGCTTCTCATTATCACAGCTGGAGCGTCGTATGTCAATTAAGAAAGCTATGAGTAAATAAAAGTCCTTCTGTCTTAGTCCATCTTTTTAAAGACTTTACGTGATACGATAATCGAAAATCGAGCCCCGAACACTTTTCGTATCCCGTAATTGGGATAGAGGGGGGAAAAATCCGTAACAATATTCGTTCCAACTTGACGCCATTGGCGTCTTTGTATCTGTCGAATCGATTATCCTTTTTTTTTAAACTGTTTCTTTAAAGTCGATCTCCTATAAAGTCATTCACCTCCGATGTACTGTGAACTTTTGCCTCATTTACCATCCGATTTTTTTAATACAACATTTTTTTCGCGGCCAAAGTTTCACGAAACTCCATCGGACGAATCGTTCGGTTGGTGCCTGTATGACCGACCGTTATGTTTTTTTTTAACAGTGTTTGTGCAAAGTTTACGCGATACACCCTTTGGGAAAGTTCGAGTTTATCCGAGGGTGCGGTGCGCGCAGCTACATAGCCTATGTTTAATGATGTGGCCACTGTCGAGTATCGTTACGAGGGTGGATCGAAGTTTCCGACCTAACCAAGGAAAAACATCTTTTTTTTTTTAGCCAAACGAGATTTCTTTTTCAGCCCAATCTTCCTCTAGCTCAATACACCTGGACTATTTTTCAAGACCTTTCATGCTGCCGAAATAACAGTTTTTGTCTATCCTTGAAGAGTAGTCATTAGCAGCACTGATCACTTCATCATTCGATAAAAATTCGTCCAACCGGTCTTGCCTTTTTTTTTTATCAATAGTGAGCAAATACGGTACCGAATACACGCTCAGCTTTTGGATATCCATTTCCTCATGTAAATATCGTACTCAGGTTCATACGAGCAGTGTCACTTTCGAAGGCTGTCAAACACAAGCCAATCGCGCGATCGACGTCCGGTTTTTAGTTCTTTGTGTCTCTCTGCCATTTATCGGAAAAGTTTGATTTTACCTGCGATCTTGCTTCTTCTTGATCAGGTCGGAAACTTTTTAACGCAACCTCGTGGATACTCATTTACGAGCGTGAACGCAAATAAATTCGGTGCCGTCAGCGATCGTGGTAGAAAATAAACTTTCGAAATTAAAATTTCAATTTTTTTAATGAAAAATTAAGGTGTTGAGAGGATTCAACGATACAATAAAATAGATTGTGAGCCAATTGTAGGAGAGTAAAATGATTAAATGTATCGAGTTCGATAAAAACCACTTGGTTTCTTTCTCGAAGTACAAAAACCAATCTGTCGAGCAATATTTTTTTGAGCGTGTTGAGGATAAAAGAGAATCGATTCTTAGCATTTTCGATATCATTCTTGGGCCTACTGGTAATGCTACGAATTAATATAAAATCAGATTTAAAGAAATTCACAATACACATGCATATTTGCGAAAAAATATTTTTAATGCGTTATTACAACGCAACTATCAGCACATCTTGCTGCGTTTCGAGGTATTGAAATTTTTTCGAACGAATCGTTGATTTCGAGGACTGGACAACGATGAAAAATCGATGATTTTGAAGACATTTGGCTTTGCATAATGTTGAGTACGGGAACAATTGGCTGGGTCGGGTCCCCGAGCTCGAATGTCTTCGAAGCCGCCTTTCCGCATTACATGCGTGGGTGTATATACGTATGAGCTTACCGAGAGATTATATCGCCAAGTGCTCGTCACATTGCTGACGCCCGGAAATGAAGAGGGCAAGCACGAGAGAGGTCTCTGGGTATGGCGTGTGTCCTCGAGTGCCTCGGGTTTATACTCGAGTACTCGATATGGGCAAGAGATCACGAGGAGAGACGCGGAGGATTCAGTAAAGTAATATGTGCAGTATAGTTTCCTCGTGAAATAAGACGAGAGCAGAGTTGGGAGCTGAACGACAATGAAGTAAAAAAGCAAGAGAGAGAGAGAGAGAGAGAGAGAGGGAAGATACAACGAGGCCAATCGCCAAGTACCTATTTTATTTTTATTTTTATTTCTTCACTCACGAAAGGTTTATCAAAAGTGTATTGGCTTCTTGTCTTTTTTTTTGGTTCTTTTGCCTCTGTATGAGCTGGCGGAATAGAAGGAGCTTCTTATTTGTTCTTTTTCTGCCTTCTGCTTTTCATACAGTCGATCCTAGACGCCCTCGGCGCGGTGCAGTAATCGGAGGTTTGTCTTCCTCTCTCCTCTCTCTCTCTCTCTCTCTCTCTCTCTCTCTCTCTTTATGTCTCGGGCGCGAACATGTGTGCGTGTCGAAGCGCCGTAAATCAGATTTAACCTCCTATCCATGAATGGGAGGGTCGGTGATAGGAGCTTACGGGTGAACGGACAAAAGGCAAGCCTTATTCGCCGGAGCAGAGTTCACAGGAGTTTCGTCGTGACCTTCCTCGTCGCGTCCATAAGATTTATATCAAACAAGGGTAAAAGGGCCTCCACGCGGGATTGAGAGGATCAACGCGAATATATACCAAATCATGAAGAACCCATTTCCACTGTAACAAGTAATTTTCGAGCATTTTCAGCCTTTTTCGGAATACTATGGCAGTTCGCATTATTCCGGATAGAAGCGTTTCCTCGGAGTCTTTTTTTTCGGTTTTCATCGAGGCTCGGTGTCGCGATCAAGGTATGAGAGAAAAGTGGCTCTTTTGTTTTTTTTTTTTTTTTTTACAGATCGGCGACATGAAAGAGTTGCTCAAAGACACGAAGAAACTGAGCGCATCCCCGGACGATACGTCCTCGGGCGATACTTTGGCTCCTGCGGTTCCCAACGGAGATAACAGCTGGATCTGGTTGACAGCTGACACTCGTGTTCCGGTTAGTTTCACGATTGTTTCGAGGGAAATAAACCTTTATGTCGAAACGATAAATGGAGAAGGAGGAAACGCTGTATTCGTGACAGGAAACATAGTCGGAAGTACTTTGTGTCCTTTGGGTTTTGTTGGGTTCAATTCAATTATGATGGAGACATGGATATTTATTTAGAGGAATATTCATCTAAAGATGAAAGCCGTGATTCCATTTCGTCAATGAGGATACGTGAGGATATTCAATGATTGTTGGCGATCGAATCATTCGTAGAGATGGATCACCATTGGCGTAGCTAGGATTATTTTCTAAGGCGGGCGGGGCTGGAGGGGTCGGCCTGACTAGAACTGGTTTTGTTCACTATCATCTTTTTTTTTAAATCAACTTTACATACTAGCCAATAATCACGTAACACACATGAAATATGAAACTTGCTTTAATCACAAGTTTATGGTAACATTAATATCAAACTCATGCAATAACTTAAAAAATAATCATCTCATTTTACATGATTCTTACCAGTTAACAGTTTTTAAAGTTTACTTTCAGTAGGTAGACAATTGAATAAGTCTATTTTTTTCGGCAAATTGGCTCAACACTTTTTCAGCTGTAATTTTTTCTAACAATGACATTTTTCATGTTCAGCAGCAACACATGAGAGAATCGTTTTCTGAAGCACTGTCACATTTTTATCCGCCTCATGGCAGAAAAACTTCTCTCAGAGCCGGCGGAACTCACTGGAAGTACTATTGCTGCTTGGAAAAGCTTATATAAGTTAGGGCAGTGTTCCTTTTTAATATGCTTTCTTGAATTTTCAGCATTTTTATCATTTTTAAATTGAGGTATATTTTTCATGACCTTTAGCTTCTCAGGCTGACATATCAATTATTAAGAATTTTTCATGATTATCAATAAATTCCTCTCTGTTCTTCATATCCAATTTCAAAAATGCAAATCCAATCCAAAAATTCAAAAATGCTTCATATCCAATTTCAGAAAGCTGATAACATTTTGATGTACAAATCAAAATTGAAACTTACAATTTATAACCATAAGCTACTCTACATGTAATGCGTTATTTTTCAACCAATCACATGCATGTTTCTTGTGAAAGATGTTATAATTTCTTCCTCTCTTTTTTTTCTGCGTGAAAAATAAAATAATAATAAATAATTTAAAAAAAATGGAAAGTAAAAAATTTTAAAAATGAATAAAAAAATAAAAATAAAAAAAGAAATAAATAAAATAATAATAAATAATTAGACGGTTTTGCATCATCCATCGAATTTATTTATATTTTGTGAAAAAAAAAAACGCCATCACGGGACTCGAACCCTGGACCTCGAGCGTCAGAGCCGGGAATCTTGCCCACTGGGCCACGCCCGCTGGTTCGACAAAGGTGCAACCGTACCGGTATGATAGCTACGAGCTAAACTTTCGAACGTTTTTTCTCGAAAACTAAAGAGCGTTGTATAAAATCCCTTTACTCAGGTACTCAGGGTAGGTCCCTCTACCACATATCTGAGACTTATCAAAATCCGTGAGTGACAGGCTGTAAGGTCCCCTTGTAAAACAGACCCCCTATACACATCTTTAACAGTATTTCCAATACTAAAAAATATTTTTGCCGGGTGCAAATGCGTCATTGGGTTGATGAAACAACTTGTCTTGTGGTTTTCGAGAAAATATATTTCTTGCAGTTTGACGCGATGGACGCGTTGTGTCGAAAATCAACGGAATATTGTCCCCCGGGATTGCCGGGAGTCTCGGGACCTCAAGGTATCACTGGAGATCGGGGATTGCCGGGGATCGCCGGGCCAGTTGGTCCAGAAGGTCCACCAGGTTTACCGGGTTATCCTGGCGAGAGAGGTGCTAAGGGAGATCCTGGAAAGACGGGTCTCGATGGAAGAGACGGGATTCCAGGTGAGCCTGGCCTCGACGGAGTACCTGGACGCAGCGGACTCGATGGACTTTCGGGAATGGATGGAAAGCCTGGCTTCGACGGTACACCAGGACAACCAGGCAGAAACGGCACCGACGGTATATATTCGATTCTTTTCTTCGCACGTGTCCCTTGATAGACCAGGATCTCGATTTAGGGAACGCCACGCGATCGAAAAGGCGACAGCAGGCTCATGTGTCGATGTTAGCTTTACCGTATGGCGAGCAGCGTCGGTCAATTCGAAGCGTTCTAGTATAAATGGAATGTTTCTTCCTAAATTGAACTCAATTCGCAACTATCCGAATGGAACGTTCCTTTCGAAACTAAATGACATGAGTTGCGAAGGTTTCAAATTTTGGCCGAAGAACGTTACGGGAGTCTGACAATCTAGAGCCTGGAAAAAAAGTGAACATCAACAATTTTTTTATGGATACTCAGTTAATAGAATAAAAATTCCGTTTGGTTCTCTTTATTCTGTATATCTTCAATTATCTTTACAATTTTTTCACAAGATTATGTAACAAAATGCCGGCGCTGAAGCTAGATGAAGCAAGTTGCCTTTTTTAATTAATTAATTAATTTTTTACCTGCAACGAAAATTCTCAATAATTTGAGTTTTAGATAAAATTCGCCTTCGAAGTACGCAGGGAAGTCGAAAAATATCAATTTTTGATGTAATAGTTCATATTAGAAGAAAAAAAAAATTGTTTTCGGCAAAAAAATTCACCAAAAATAATTTTTTCGAAAAAGTTTTCAACATTTTTAAAAAATCCCTACGTTCTTCGGTGTAAGATATTGTTATAAGGTTCTAAAAAAATGTCAAGTCAATGAGTGAAGAATTGGCGATTTAAGGTATTACTACATGGATATTAAAAAATCGCAAAAATTCTTAAAAATTTGAGGAATGATAGTTATCGATAGAATAACAATACATGAATTATTTTAGAATATTTCACTAAATTATTTAGTAGTTATAAAGATATGAATTTAACACGATCGCTTATGGGAAAACAGCTTCTGCAGACGTTAATAGTTGCAAAACGAATGGAACTGAATCGCTCTAAATTCTGAAAATATTATATCATTAAGATTTAGGATCAAGCGATTGATTATGCTAAGTTTCAAATAAATCGACCGAGTAATTGTCGAGAAATTAATTAAAGTAATGAGGAGTATCGCCTTTTTTAACGATGAATTAATAGCAATCATTGAAAAACTCAATATATATTAAATTTTTTGGGTAATTATTGATAATAATAAGATGATCTGAACGTATTATTTAAATTTAAAAATTGAGAAATTTTTTTGTTGGACGGTTGTAACAGATGTACAGTCACTGACAAAAACCTCAGTCAAGCACACGCCTATATTGTCGAATTTGACTTCAATTATTATTAACCGTGGAAAATTAACATTTCTAAGTGTTAATTTATTATTTAATGAGGTATGTGTAAAGCTAAATATGTACGACATGATCTAGACTTGTAAATCCACAATTCGCCCATTTTGGGCTACCTTTTTTCCCGACGATCCATCCAGTAATAACTTTAATCTTGCCGGCCGAAGGACACTATCAGATAAAAGTGACTCGCTTCACCCAGCTTCAACGGCGCCGTTTTGTTACAAAATGTTATGAAAAAATTTGTCAACATACTTAGACGTATGTAGAATAAAGGCCATTCAACAGAATTTCTACTCTATCAACTGGGTGTCCACAAAAAATCGTCGAAACTCACAATTTTTCCATGCTCTAAACTGGTGGCTTCCCTTCAAGAATATACCGGTTTTTTAAACGTAGAAATATCCAAGGATAATTCCTCTTCAACATCTGAGGCTACCGACAGTAAATCACGTCCTCAGCAAGATTCAAAACAGCCCCAATGGGCTACAAACTAAAATAAAAAGTCTTCCAGCTTGTCGACTGCGAGTTTAATTTTAGACACGACCAGAACATTTTTAACGAAGTTCTTTCCAACAAAAAAGAAGAAGATGAATATCAAAGTGTCTTCAAAATAGAGGCGCACCGATGAAAATTAAGTCACCGAAAAAATTGACGACCGGAAAAGTGTGAACGCCTCGCGGAATTTCCGTACGACGATATCTGCAAAGAAAAAAAACGTCTATAATTTTCCCTCTCGCAATAGTCGTACCGTCGGCTTTGAGGATAGCACATATTTACGTACCTCGCGCGAAATGCGATTACGCGCCATGTAACGGAGTCGCATTACGTTTCATGTATGTAGAGACGAGTTCATCCAGATTCCCGAAGAAAATTTGAATTTCATAACGCCCGAGATACCAGCTATATTCACACTTTACCGAAGCCATCAAGTAGCATCGAATATTCAGGTAGCACACGGGGGAGAATCCGCCCCTACGGACTAAATCCCTCAGGCTCACAAGTCTCGCTGATGCGAAATATGTAATTTTAACGATTGCCGGCGCACGGCGTGAGAGATACACCCGATGTGTTTTGTGTGCACGCCCCGCGGTAGTACTTAATGCACATTTTCACACTATTTTTGAGGATATCTATATTCTCAGCTGTGAAACACGATTCGCGCATTTCTCGTCTTTGAAATTTCGTTACGAACTGAATATACACTGACATCGTACGACACTTGCTTCCGATCTACCAATTCTTTTCACATTTGCATACTACGTTCTTTCCCTGTGATACAGGGTGGCTCAAAATATGATGTACAAAAGGAATATCTAGATGCCTTGTTTTTTTCTTACTTACGAGAATACTTTTCGAGAATAATGCATTTTGTTATTTTCCTCTTTTTTTTGTGTCTACTTTCTTCGCGATTTTTGCACTTGTGTTGTCGTTATGAAGTGCATTGTTGAGCAACAAATAAATGGCCAACTGAATACTAACGTAAATGCCTTAGAGTCTGATCAAAAGTTTAAAAAGTAGGTTTGAGAGGCTCAGTCACTAGAGTTCAGGTGATAAAAATAAATACTCACACTAGTCAAAATAACTCCCAATTGCTATTAGAAGCTTCTAAGCGGAAAGTACATACACAAAGAAGAAGAAAAATAAAAACCTATGCTACAGGGAAAGTCGAAGAAAAAAAATTTTAATGCTTCTTTCTCGAAAAGCAAAAAATATCGTAGAACATACGTGGGTTTGATGCGCATAGGTATTTCCTTTTGGAGGTCACTTTTTGGCTCACCCTGTATATATATACAGTCACAGAGTGTGTTAAACTTGAATAAATATCAAGTAATTGTTGTATTTGCCAAGGAAAACGAGGACAAAAAGGAGCTGCAGGGCCGAGCGGTCCAATGGGACCACCAGGTGAGTGTTTCTTTTTCAAAGTGTCAAGATTCAATCCAATTTAACGTGAGTAATCAATGAAAATGTCTAAAGGAGCCAGGTCGAAAATTTTCAAAGGGTTCTAGACACGAGGCGTTTTTCGGCTCGTAAAATTCAAAGCCACTCTCAATTTAGTACAAATTTCCCAAGTGTGTGACACCGCGAACGACCAATTTGCACGATCTTGTCGGGAACTTAAAGTGTGTCGAGACTAATCAAGATTCTCCGGCTTATTAGACTGCAGCCTGGGATAATAGACTTTCCTACAGTCCCATTGAAACTCTCTCGGTCCGTAACGTCACAGGGAGCTAAATCGGCACTCGACGCAATTTTCTCACGGTTTACTTTTATATCTCGGGCTCATTTTCAATAGAGCTTTTCAGAGGAACTCGCGAGAGTGAGGGTTCATTATTTGAACTTCATATTTTCAATGTTCCTGCATATGTTCTTGTCCGCGATCTTACCCCTTTTATTTTTATCTCATACGTATCACTGCACTATTTTCGGTTCCTCAAAGACCCCCAGAGTGTTCTCCAGTTCCTATTTTCGCTTCCCGGCTCACCCCTACCGTGTTGTCCAGTTTCTATTTTCGGTTCGTGAGAGACCTTCAAAGTGTTGTCCAGTTGTCCTACTTCCGATTCCCCGGAGACCCCCAAAGTGTTGTCCAGTCCCGATTTTCGTTTCCTGGGTGACCCCTAGAGTGTTGTGCAGTTTCTATTTCCGTTTCCTGAGAGACCCCTAGAGTGTTGTTCAATGCCTATTTCCGGTTGCTGAGAAATTCTTAGAGTGTTGTCCAGTTTTTATTTCCGGTTTTGGAGAGACCCCCAGAGTCCAGTTATCCTATTTCCGGTTTCATAGAGACCCCCAGGGTGTTATCCAGTTCCTATTTTCATTTCCTGAGAGACCTTTAATGGATTGTCCAGTTCTTACTACTGGATCCTGAGAGACCCTCAGAGTGTTGTCCAGTCCCTATTTCCGTTTCCTGCGTGACCTCTCGAGTGTTGCCCAGTTTCTTTTTCCGCTTTCTGAGACACCCCCTAGTATTGTCCCGTTGTCCTATTTCCGGTTCCGCCGAGGCCCACAGAAAACACTCTGTGGGGCCTTCCGTTTTCTGGGTGACCCCTAGAGTGTTGTGCAGTTTCTATTCCCGTTTCCTGAGAGACCCTTAGTGTTGTCCAGTTCCTATTTCCAGTTCCTGAGAGACCCCTAGAGTGTTGCCCAGTCCCTATTTGCGTTTCCCGAGAGACCCCTAGAGTGTTGTCCTGTTTCTATTTCCAGTTCCTGCCAGATCCCTAGAGTCTGTTGCCTAATTTCTATTTCCGTTTCCTGCGAGACCCTTAGAGTGTTGTCTAGTTACTATTTTCGGTTCTTGAGAGACACCCAGAGTGTTGTCCAGTTTCTGAGGAACTCCAGTGTTATCCAGAGCCAGTTCCTAATCCATTACCCTATGGTATATGCACGAGGGCACATGGTGTAAAACCTCAGTCGATATGGCCGTAGATATTTTCACTGAGTTTCAGTTGCATTAACATCGGAAACCCAATAAAGCTGCCTCTCTCGTCCGGTAGTCGGTGCGTAAGTCGTAACGTGGTTGAAGCAGTCACCAATCCAAGTATTGACCCCGTTCAACGGTGTTTAACCTGATCGCCGAAACCGTACACCGACCGCGCGCCAGCTACTGTCCGTTCATTGAACTTTATAATATAAAACAATTTTGTAATATAGTCATTATAATGTAAAATAATGAGGGTGAAAAGGTCCCAACGGCAAGTTGGAAAGTGATTAAACGCCGGGTTATTTGATATACCAAAGGTGCGACGGGTCGTCCCGGAAGTCCCGGGATTTCAGGACAGGATGGTAAACCCGGTATCCCGGGTATCGTCGCCTGGAAATTGAAGAGGAACGAAACGAAAGCCAGTGAATTGCTCATTCCGCCGTCCATTCACGGTACACACGCTTCTCCAAATGTAGTCAAAGCGAAAAGTTTACTCGATCGAATTGCCGACTGGTGTATACCGAATTTCCAATGAGTTGCGAATGTAAAGACCGCCCAAAACGGTCGGACGTGAATTTTTGACTACAGGTGACGGTGGTCCGGTTGGTTTGGTCGTGGTTGCCGAGGGCGCTAACGTTCGTTTGAGATGCGTCACCAGTGGAAATCCACCGCCCACGATTTCGTGGTCGAAAACTTCTGGCTACGCGATTCCAATGGGATCGTGGCACGGTAATTCACGACGATAGTAAAGCTTTTTTTTTCTCTCAATATTTATTCATCAAGAGCGTTGCGTAAGCAATCAATTTGCAAATAATTGTCGCTCCAACAAATTGACTTTGATTAAACTTTAATCACGCCCGTAAATCGAAATAATTCATTGGATCGAATGAATTTATTACTCGTTTCTTGTGTCGTGGTACTCGACGATCTACATTCCGTTTGGTGTAACACTCTTGATTCGCTTTGAATTCGGAAAGCACATAACACGGGAATTCTCGTAGCAACGCGAAATTTCGTTGAGCCACTTATTATTCACTAATCTTGTCAACTCCCGACGTTGCGGATGGATACCCTACGCGACAATACACGTATATGTAGCGCACCATCCGACGAATTCCACTCGCGTTCAACCGGACTTAATCAGTGTAAATTCATTGGCTGACATGACCGAAGTGCATGTCACTTGCCTATTAACAGTCGAGACTAACGAGAGAGCGAGAATGTTCGTTCTCTCGTCAACCTCCATGTTCTGAATTAAGACTAATTGCTCAAAGAGACAAGTAGGCTCGATTGACGATCCAAAATTCCTTCACCATTTATCATATTCGACAAAGGATGGCAATTCATGACTCTGTGAATGTTTGTGAGCATTTGCACGATGATATTTTCATTTTTCGTAGACAATGCAGAAAGAAATATACGAACGACGGTGATTTGCATTGCAAATAGCCTTGTAAAAATTGGGGAAAGTTTAATGATAATTTTATATGTAGGTACGTGTATATATTAATAAGATATATACAGAAGATTTATGGGATTAGTAAATTAATGGCTCAATGACAAATTGATATAATATTCTCATGTTTATGATGAGAATTCGTGTGAATAATTGGAAAAATTAATAAACGAGTATAAATTATATATTAAATATGGGCTTATAAAAACTGACGATAGTTTAACGACATATTTTACTCTTATATATTCAAAGGAAAATCAGAAGTCTAAAAATTAATAACTTGTGAAAAATATGAAATTAACGAAAAAAAATTCAATTCGAGCGAGCTTGTGCCCCACGATACAGGTTGATTTTCAATATTTTTTTCTGATGATAATGTTTAAGTGATTAGGTCGGAATTTTGGATATAATTAATCCATAGTCTTGCGAGGTTCAGTTTTTTTTATCGATAAATGCTCATAAATAATGATAAAAGATGAAAAATAATGAATATTGATCTAAAATGAAAAATTAAATAATGTTCTTGTTGTGACTTAAATAAACGCTATAATTTTGTTATTTTGAAAATTACGCAAATGGCAAGCTGTAGAAAAAAAAGTTCGATTTTCAGAAAAAACCAACTTTAATTGTTCGTTATCAACAAGCGGATAAACACATTTAAAAAATTGTTCCGCCATGAGATAAGAAATATTATGAACGATACTCTGTCTGAAATTGAAACGAATCGGACGAATAGATTTTGATATACGTCTTACACGCAAAAAAAGGGGTGAACCGCAACGGGGCGGTTTGCCGTAGCGCAGCGAGCGATCTGAGTCTTCACAAAACCCGTCATAATTTCGTCACATTTTGGCATTTTTACAAAATCTTCGTTGCAAATTAAAGTCAAACCCCTAGGCTATAAAACAATGCAATAAAAAAAAATCGTATTTTTGAAATTCCAAGCTCACGCACACCTCTCAGTAAATTAGTAAATTTACGACGACACATCGATAATTTTTTAATCTTCCATAATATCAAAATTTGTCTGCTTCTGGTCGGTACTCGTGCGAATACACGACAAAAAGAGGAAACTCGGATAATTCATACTTTAAATGGGCTTGCGAAAGATGGTCAAAGTAAAACGATAAATTTTCTGGTAAACGCGTAGTCCCAACGAATGATGTATTACAGTTTATTTTGTCACAATAGTACCAACATTGACTTGATAATTTACGTCGCAACAGGCTGTCACACAGCCTGTGAGTTTCACAGAAATACATTCCGTGTATATAATTGCTAATCTGGTTGTATCAGCGTCCTCCGTAATTGGCCACACGCTCAACATCACGGTGGTTAATCGTGAACACATGGGCGAATATATCTGTATAGCGGACAACGGGGTACCGCCGCGAGCTAGCTACAGGACCAACCTCGAGGTACACTGTGAGTATTCCCGTGCTTCATGTCGAAATAAAAATAAAAGCTGGAAAAAAGTTTGCTCCGCATTTCACGCTTGAGGAATTTATGGGATGCGTCTCGTTACACTCGAAACTTTATTTCGATGAGGTTTGCCACGAGATCCGCTACCGTAAAGCTGACAAACAAAAAAAAATCTCTCGCATATTTATAACTCGTTTTTACAATAATTTTAACAAAAGGATCGACGAAGCTGTTTTTCGAACGTTGGTGCGTTTTATTTTAGAGAAAATAATTTTTTTTTTTCACTTTAGCAAGAAGTGCGATGGATTTTATTTTTGTTTTTTTTTTTTATGTTTATACGGACGCTTCTACGCTTTTACTACCCCATCCAACTTTTTACCGTCTGGGAGATCCGCCGAAATGTTGCCCATAGCCACATTTTCAAATTAACCAAACGTACTGAATTTGCACTAGGGAATTATTGATAAATAATGAAAAATGATGAAAAATAATGAATATTGATCTAAAATGCAAAATTAAACGATGTTCTTGTTGTGTCTTGAATAAACGCTATTATTTTGCAATTTTGAAAATGCAGCAAATGGCAAGCTATAGAAAAAAAGTTCGATTTTCAGAAAAAAAAAAAACAACTTTAATCGTTCGTTATTAACAAGCAGATAAACACATTTAAAAATCGTTCCGCCGTGAGATCAGAAATATTATAAACGATACTCTGTCCGAATTTGAAATGAATCGGACGAATAGATTTTGACATACGTCTTAGACCGTTTCATAAAACGTAGTTTCGAGAAAAACGGAAAAAAAGGGTAAACCGCAAAGGGGCGATTCGCCGTAACGCAGCGAACGATCTGAGTCTTCATAAAACCCGTCATAATTTGGTCACATTTTGGAAATTTTACAAAATTTTCGTGATACAAAAATACAAAAAAATCAGTGTTGGGCAAAATTTAATTGCTAGGGTAACTGAAGATTAACAATTAATTAATTGTAATTGTGAAAACTCACGATTAACAATTAATTAATTTTTAATTGCTGTAGTCGCAATTAACAATCAATCAATTGTTAATCGTGACTTTCCACAATTAGAAACTAATCAATTTTCAATCTTTTTGATGTATTAGATTAAAAACTAACAATTAAAGCTGATTATTGTATAGGGCGCGGAGGGGCGACAGAACAATTGTGTAAGTTATTGCGCTGCGTAAGCCTACAAAACCCAAACAAACACGTCGAATCTGATATTTGTAAAGTTGTTAGTTTTAATTGTTTCACACAACAATTAAAAAAGTTAATGGCAATTGTTTTAAATGTGAGTTGCAATTAACATAGATTAATCCAAATAAATTAATTGCAACATGCAATTAATAATCAATTGCAATTAATGTTAATTGCAATTAAATTAATTGCCATTACTTTTTAAGTCAATTAATGAACTGATTGAAAATTTAATTGATTAACGCCCAATACTGGTTACGATCGATAACTCGGTAGAATTGCGGCCCGCTCGGTAGTCGGCGTGCAGGCCGGTGCCCCGCTAAACGATCACCCATCTGAGTACCGACCAGCTGCTCGGACGATGGCTGGAGTCCCACACTGAGCGCGACTTCTATCTTTTCTTTGATCTACACTTTATAGAGAGTAAATAGACTCTATAGACTTTATAGATTGTAGATAGACTCTATAGACAGATATCTGTCAAATTGATAGCTATTCTTCTTATAATGGATTTCTTTCATCTTTTACCTACTCTGTTCCTAATTATCCACTTGAGTCTAAAGTCCTAAATTTCGCACGTGTTTTCGGGCTTGATAGAAAAAAAAAGAATATTTTTAGTATCAATTTTTTAACGTCTTTTTATGGATGTTTCAAAAACTTACAAAAAAAAAATTGTGCAGAAAAAATAAAAATTGATAAAGTTATGGGCCTCTGAATAGGGTCGTGAAAAAGAAGGGATTGAGGCGGATGACATGATCCCAAAGCTCCCATTCATCTGAAACAGAAATAGAAACAGTTTTCTTTATCAATAAGAATGTCATAATAGCAGGTACCAAAAAGAAAAAAAAATTAAAGAGTTGGCGACTAAAAAAAAGTTAATTTTTCGTCCTATTTTTTTCGAAGTTAAATTTTTTTAAAAAATAGTTATAATAATAATTTTGCAAAGTCTGAGGTAGAGAAGATAGAGGGATATATACTGAAGGCCCACACCAAATTTGAAGTTACCATAGAACTCGAGATTTTATGTCAACCAGGTCGAAAAAAGTAGTTTCAAGAAAAACGCTTTTAACCCTTCGTGGTCACACTTCCAAATTCAATCACGGTGGTCATATTGGGTCGATTCTACCCAGTCAGTTTTCAAAAAAAGTAATGTGACCAAAGTATCCGTCCGAAGTGGTTCAAAAAATTACAGAACATGCTTTGAACTTTCTAGATGATGTACGATAAATTTATTTATAAGAAATAAAATGGCGACATGTTAAAAAAAAATCATAAAGAGGTAAAAACGCAAAAAATACACTTTTTTGCTAAAAAAATCATAGTTCCGTGAATTTTCAACATTTTTACCTAAAATTTGGACGTGATCCTCATTAAATATGCTACTTTTGGGAAAAAATAGTAGCATAGTGCGCGTTCCAAAAAAGCTATTTATTTCGACACGTGAAGAGGATCGATTTTATGGTATGAGGATACTTCAAACTCCAGGTAAGATGGTGAATGCAGTTCCATTCGAAGCCGGGAACTATTATATATTTACGCCAAAAGTTGATCGACGGGTCGATTCTACCCACTGTGACCACTAAGGGTTAAAGTTTTGATTGCAATTTCAGACAAGCCCAATTATCTAAGTAGTATAATGATATATTATATTTACACGTTGTATCAAACGGCCATTTCTGCCTCGTGAAGTGTGCCTTCCTTGACTTCGAGATGATTTTCTGAAGCTCGTTCTTCCCTGCGAGCAGTTCTAGCTGCCTTAGAATCTTCTGATTGTCCGATTTGTACCGATGCGGCCTTTCAATCCGGCCATATTCAAATGGCTATAATTTTGTAAATATTGGGAATTTCGAAATTTCCTTCTGAGAACATATTAAGAGTCTATTCTTTAAAAAATGTAAAAAAAAATTGATTTTTTTCAAATATCGAGAGCAAAATACTGCCTTAAGGGTTTCTAAGCCAAAAAAAGCATATTTTCTTTATTTTTTAAATATAATATATAAATTATTTTATTCAAAATGTTAATTACATAAAAGAGCAACATTTCAATAATATTTTTTTAAAAATTCATCCACAAATTTGGGAAATTCAACCGGTGGGACCTGGTTTCCGGAGACCCCTAAAAAAAAGTGTCCTCGTGGTGGTCAGGATAACTCATGATAGCTTTATCTTAAATTAAAAAACCAATTTTTTTTTCTGTTAGTAGATAAGTATAGCTCTCGATTGAACGAAGGATTTGAAAAAAAATTGAAATTTAAATTTTTGCAGAGTTGTATGCAAAATAGTTCAATTTTTGGTAGAATTTACACTACGTATAGCCTTGTAAAATTAGTTGTAATCGAAAAAAAAACCTTCCTTCAATCACTAGTCAATGCAATTTTGAAGAAGTGTGCAAAATTTCAATAAGATCGGTGCATTCGTTTTTGAGAAATCGTGTCCACCGACTTCAAAAATAGTGTTTTGAGAAAAATGCGTATACCTGCGTCGCTCCCGGCCGATCTTTCCCAACGGGGGGAATTCCCAATCGCTCTCTCTCTCCTAGGCTTTTACTCCGATTGACTTAAAACTTTGAGAGAATATTCTAAACATATTGTACTATTAGATAATAAAATTAAAAAATGGATTTTTTTAAATATTCAAATCCTCGTAACTCCTTCATCTTCGACCGATAGAGCTCCATACATGATATATAACTAGGAAATAGGCGAGCGAATGAACAATTTGTCACTGCCCCGCGAGATCGGGGATCGAGAAAAAGAACAAAAAAAAACATCCAGGGTGTATTGCAGTCGCGCCCTTTATACGGATTCGTCAGCAAAAGATACGTGGACAAAATCAAGGAAGCGCCGTACTGGAATGCGAGGTCGAGGCATTCCCGGAGCCTGTTACGTGGTGGGAAAGGGGCGATGGTCGACTCATCCAATCCTCCTCGGAATATCGTATGGATATATACGACAAGAGAGATACTTACAAGGTACGCGGGCTCGAATTTTCCAATGCAATTCAAAGTAACCCTCTTCTCGCCCGCCGGTTCGTCTCGATCGAAAGAAATAATACACGGAGAGAATTAAATGTTAAAAATTACCGTGCAGTAACGGTAACCAGATGACAACTCTGAAACTTCGCTTATTATTACTGAGTAAAACACAGATTTTCACGAAAATAAAATAAAATTTCTTCTTCAGATAGAAAATGTTACCAGATTTTTTAGTAAATTTTCATGTGTAACAAAATACGCAAAACTTAAATTTAAAAAATATATAATATCAGCGAAATTTTACTGTGCATTTTATTATTTTATGCCTTTCAAAAATGTCTATAAAAAAGTATCGTCTTTATAACAGTTATTTTAAGATTTATTATAAAATTTAATGAGTGTTATAGGAAAATGTATTGTGCTCTCGGTAAAAATTACCGTGCGCGCTACCCTTCTTGTATAGTAAAATTTTAGCTACGTATTTGAAATTTTCTTTAACGTGAGTTAAAAAAAACTTGTCGCATACGAATTATTATGCTTTTCTCACTTGTCACCACATTGAAATATATCACGGTAATTTTTACCGTGAAATTCACGACAAAAATTACTTTTTAATTCTCTCCGTGTACCAAAAAAAAAAAAACGGACCAATGAAGTTTTCGTAACATTTCAGCTGAAAATGCGTTTGAACGTAACGCGAATAAGTCCGTCGGACATCGGGGTGTATCACTGTAACGCGAAGAACATCATCGACATGACGAAAGGAACTTTGTTGATAGACGGTAAATAAATTGCGTTACGCTTCCGAGACTCGCGATATTCCTTCATCTGCTGTTTTTTTTTACTCTCTTCTTCCATGTGTGCCGGACGTTATTTCAGACGGAAGAAAAAAGATAAACGTGGCGAATTATGGATCTCAGCAGGGGGTGGCCTACGGTGCTCGAGCACCACCCAAAGTGGATCTCGAGGAACTGTGTCCGCGGCAACAGAATTGCGACGATTGTCCTCACATCAAGTGCGGCTTCTCTGATTTCGGTGGACGCTTCGACGTCAAGCCCCTGCTCCTTCCAAACGTCAATTACTCTGGCTTGCCGCCGCGTTTTGCCGGTTCGTCATTTTATTTATTCCAACGGAATCCACAAACTTTTCGTGTCTTACTCTTTACTCTATTAAACTTTTTTAATACGACTTTTTTTTACAACTAATCTCGTGCGTACCGAGTTTGCGAATTTATGTTGGGCAATTCGTCGTCAATTTTGGGGCCAGCTTGATCGACCATTCGCAAGACTATGCAGTTTCAAAAAAGTTTTTTTTAATATTTTAAAACGATCTACTGAATTTTCCTTTAATATTTTTGTTGAAAATTGGCTTTTGATTTTCTATAATTGGGAACCGGTAATTTTTATCATTCAAAACTGGCAATTACGATCAATTTGAATGATTTTTTTAAATCTATTCTAAGAGGATTATTTGTAAATTCGATACAGAGTTAAATTGAATTGAATTGGTTGTGCCCGCTGAATCGATTACTACGTCTATTGATACGGAAGTAATTAATTTATTGACAGATTACCCAAAATGTGGATTGTACCTAGATGGGAGCACTAAAATTCATTTATGGCGTCTTGTAGATATACAGTACCGGTCCAAAGTTTTCAATCACTTTGGCTAATTGTAAAATTATTATTATTATTAATAATATAATTCATTTAATTTCTTATTTTACAAAGATAATATATAGCTCTATAAAATCCCAGATAGACAGTCATGATTATCACAGCGTGCATACAATTAATGAAGCAAATTTTACAGCATATTGGCTACATGTTGTGATGCAAAGCCATGGACTCATTTAGTATCATGCATTTACAAAACATTTTGATCTTAATATGTCGTTTACAAATGCATCGTGCGTTTAGAGCACGTCGAACTCATATCGCTGTGCTCAAGTGTCCGCAATTAATATCCGCAAATTTTACGTCATATTGAAGTCATGTGTAGACATTTTGGTGTGTACTCACTATGGTAACATCAATTGCTCTCATGAATTGTACTCTACATGAACGCAATTTCGTTTACGTTGGTGAATACATTTCATGAGCTCATTCAGTACCTTGGATTTGAGATACATCGTGACTTAAATTTGTCGTTTCGAAATGCATCATCCATTGTCTACAAGATGAACTCATAAGAGGACAAATTTAAATTCTGCAATGAATATTTGCAGATAGACGTCATATGGTAGTGATCCAATGATTTTTGTTGGTGTATTCACTGGGTTAGCACTGGTAGTAGACATGCAATGCAAGCAATATGATGGCGATATGCATATTTCTCAGTGATACACCCCATGAGCGCAATATTCCGGTAAAATGCATGTTTCTCAGTGATACATTCTATGACGGCGATATGCATGTTTTCAGTGATACATTCGATCAGCACAATATGACGGCAATATGCATATTTCTCCGTGACACATCCCATGAGCGCAATATGACGGCGTTATGCGTGTTTCTCAGTGATACATTGTATGGCGGCGATATGCATGTTTCTCAGTGATACATTCGATGAGCGCAATATGACGGCGATATGCATGTTTCTCAGTGATACATTCGATGAGCGCAATATGACGGCGATATGCATGTTTTTCAGTAATACTACCTATGTGCGCTATACAACGGCGGTAGTAAGTACGATATAGTGAAATAAAATTTCAATAACAATTAATTTCTAAGAATTTGGTGTTTTTTTTTTATTCAAATGGATGTATTGTACCTTCTTCAAAAAAAGAACATTTTTTCATCATTCCTTTTAATGCATCTGGATGGCTTTCTTACATCACTAAAATATTTAGCAAGGACAACAAGGTATTCATTTTATATGATACATGTAATAATAAATGAAGTTATTCGTTTATTTTTATCATCATCAAAAGCCTTGAAGTCGTAAAACTATAGAAAGAATACGTAAAAACGTGTGTTATTTTTACTGCCTAAATGGGCAAAAAAAATTCAGTAGTCAAAAAGAATTAATTTTCGTTGCATTGCAACAATGCAAACTTCAACGTTTTCCCATTTATTGACATTTTTTTAAATGATAAAAGTAAGGAGTGAAAAATAGGAAATTTACACAAGTGATAGGATGGTTAGGTAGGTAGCGCGCTTAGCTCTAGAATTAGAAGACGTAGGTTCGAAACCGAGGCTAGACAAAAACTTTAGTGAGGCAGAGAACACGTTTTAATCCAATTATCCTATATGCAGCAATATAAGTAAAGCATATGGAAACGAAAAATTCTACCAGAATTTTTTTTTATTCATAATTTGTAGACTTATTAATTTTTTTCATTTCGGGCACAGATCCGACCGCCTGTACAGTGTCGTAGTACGGGTTACGCCCTCTAGCGTCCATATAAGCACAACAATTGTATCATGTCATGACGCCAATATGAGCTTCATATGAGCACTACAATTTTGTCACGCCGTGACACCCATATGAGCTCCAAATGAGCACAACGTAGTTGCGTCACGCCGTGACGCCCATATGAGCTCCATATGAGCACTAAAATTTCTTCACGTCGTGACGCTCATATGAGCTCCATATGAATACAACATTTACGTCATCCTGTGACACCAATATGAACCCCATATGCACTCCCTTATTGTTGAATATTCGTGATCCGATTTTGATAGTGCTGATGAATTCATTGTATGCATACTCGCGTGAGAGCAACTTTGCTTTAATTGGATGTATTATCATGAATCGTCATGTGATGCAAATATGACCTGAAGGTGAGCACTCATAAGCGACACATAGCTGTGTTAATTTCTATGCATCATAGATAATGCCCATATGATGCCAATATGAGCTAAATGTGTCTATCTGGGCTTCTTTCACCAAAAAAGGCGCCTGAAAATCGCAAAAAATCTTCTGTCCACAAAAATGGACGCCGACTTTTGTTTGGTTTTTTATGGATTCATATCGACGGACCGAATAAGATGACGGTGGAGAAATACCATGACGTCGGATTTCTTTATAAATGAAAAAAAAAATCACAAATGTTTTTCTACATCGATATAATGTTTCGGAATCAATGTCACAGAGGGAGTATTAGAAGTTGTCGGCAAGCCGGTCTTCAAAGGTTCCATGGAGGATCCTCACGGTTGTTGGATGTACGATTCCTCACCGAGATCCGAAATGGCAGCGGAAAAACTTTGGGTCACCCGTCAGAGCAACACGTCCTACATATTCGAATACAAAAACCGTAATGACTTTAAAAACGGCTATCCTCGCAACATTCGATTGCCGTTCCCGTTCAAGGTAAATATTTATCATACATTTTCAACGTTCTTCTTTCTTTAATTATGCTTTATTGCTTCCGCATAAGGTAAGCAATGCAAATAATTTTTAATCATCATTTATCTATCGGTTGTCTATATCATTTTTTCGGGCACTTTTTCGGACCCGACAAAAAAACAAACAAACAATATTTTTAATATTCATTTTTTACAGGCTTTGTATTAATGTTTCAAAAATATCAAAAAATAAAATAAAAATTGATAACTAATGGGCCTCTAAATATGGCCGTGAAAAAAAGGGATTGAGGCGGTTAATATTATTCCAAAGCTCCCATTCATCTGAAACAGAACTAAAATCAATTTTCTTGATCGATAAGAATATCATTATGGCAGGTACCAATGAGAATTTTTTTTTTTGCAATGGCGAATGGCTGAAAAAAAGGTTAATTTCTTGCCCTATTTTTTGAAAGTTTTTATTTTATTAAAAATAGTAATAATGATAGAGGGATATAAACTGAAGGTCCATACCAAATTTGAAGTCAATCGATTGAATAGAACTCGACATTTTATGTCAACCAGGTTGACAAAAGTAGTTTCGAAGAAAACGCTTTTAAAGTTTTGAGTACGATTTCAGACAAGCGCAAGTATCTTAAGTGGTATAATGGCTTGTTATACTTACGTTATATTAATCGGACATTCCTGCCTCGTAAAGTGTGCCTTCCTCGAATTCGAAATGATGATTTTCTAAAGCTCAGTCTTCCCTTTCTAGCTTTCTAGTTCTAGCTTCCTCAGAATCTTCTATTTGTCCGATTCGGCCGTATTTAAATCGCTATAACTTTGTAAATATTGGAAATTTCAAAATTTCCTTTTAACGACATATTCTTAAAAGTCTATACTTTGAGAAAACGCCAAAAATGTCGATTTTTTTCAAATTTCCAGACTAGAATATTCCCTCAAACAATCTGACATGTCGCAGTGGTCATCTAGAAATTATCTACGGAATTTTTTATTCGGAAATTTTAGACCATTCTTAGATAAGCGATTTTTAAAAATAATTCAGAAAAGTCTTAAATTATCGAAAAATATTGAGAGAAATTGAATTGATTGGATTGTTCAGATAATAGGAACAGAATATAGATAATTAAGATAACTGCCACATTATTTGGATTGTATAAGTTCGGAAGTTATCGAGTAAGATGAGGATAATTACAATTGTTTAAAACTCTCAATGCGAATTCTTTCCATCAGGGCAACGCACACGTCGTCTACAACGGATCGTTCTTCTATAATCCTGAAAATCGTTCGTCCGTTGTACGTTTCGACGTACAATCCGCGCATATTCATTCAAATTACAATGAGCTCCAGTTGCCCGGCTTGGCAATTGACACCAAGAATTACCTTTACTCGTCCGATCACAATTACAGTTACGTTGACTTTGACGTCGATGAAAATGGTGAGGATTTTCCAGTTCTTTATTATTACTTTTTTATTGCTTATATTTTCATTCTCATTTTGAATTTTTCAAAATTATTATAATTTGTTTATTATTATCATTTAACTTTTTTGTACTCAATATTGTGTTCATTATACTTCGTATTGAATTTTCATAATTTTTTTCATGGAATAACGCAAATTCAATGTGCCCCGAAAATTTTTCAGGTCTTTGGGCTATTTACGGATTACCTTCGAATTACACGGTCGTAATGAAAATCGACGCCGCGTCGATGAGAGCCCAACAGGCCTGGAATATAAGCATCGACAACCACAAGTTTGGTGAAATGTTTATCGCCTGCGGTGTCTTGTACGCCGTACATAACGTTACGGATACCGAAATGAAAATACGGTATTTATCTCGTCGTAGTTTCTCAAAACAAACGACGCATTTCCGAAGAACGCGATTTTGTTTTTTTTTTTTCCTTTACTTGTATCGCCTAATCGCTTCCTCTCAATTCTAGTCTCGCTTTGGATTTATACAAACACACGAGTCTAGACGTTAATTTGTCCTTCACGAATCCTTATCGTAAGACGACCATGGTACGATACAGTCACAAGACGAAGGTAAACGGAATTATATTTGTACGACCAATTTTTTTTTCTTCTCATATCAAACTTAATAAGTTCATACGGAGAAGAAAATAATATTTATCGCATAAAAAGTGTTAAATTTTCGGTGTACCTCTACGTGTTAAATTTTGATAATTTACAGGAATTATACACGTGGGACAGAGGCAATCTACTGGCTTATCCCGTCAGATATCAGAACATCGGTTACAATACGTCGCAAATACCCGAAATGTCTCAACCCCCAACTTGATCGAACCCAATCAATTTTTCTGGCGAACTTTTTTTAAATATATATATATATACACATACACATATTTACACACAAATACACATACATGTACGTGCGTACACATATAAACGGAAAGATAGAATGAATGGGCGATTTTTCCGATGACCCGTAAAAACCGTAATAAACGCTATTGAAAGTTATTACCCCACAAAACGAATATGAACGATTGGACTGATTTCACAATCGCCATCGAATGCAGAATGTACAATGATTTTTATGACGATACGACAACAACAAAAACATATCGCTCATATTACTTGTTACTTTATGAATTAATAAAGTTTCTTATCCTATGTGAGCAATGATTCACTGTGGTTTCTATTTTTTTCCCTCTTTTCTAGCACTTTTCGTATACTCTTTTTCGCAATGCTGGACTTAATCTAGTAAAAATTATATAATACCACTACCAGTAACAATAATAATAGCAAAAAGATGAACAATAATGAGAATAGAGGGACGAATAAGATTATGCTTAGGAAAAGGAAGAGGAAATTGCGGGGACTAAGAATATAAATGGAATAGGAATGGCTATGGAATAGGAATTGAATAGGAATTGAATTAGTATGGAAATGAGGATGGCATAGGAATTGAATACGAATGGAATAGGAATTGAATTAATATAGAAATGAGGATGACATAGGAATTGAATGCGAATGGAATAGGAATCGAATAGGAATAGAAATGAGAATCGAATAGAAATTGAATAAGTATAGAAATGATGGTGAAATAGGAATCGAATAGGAATAGAAATGAGAATGGAATAGGAATCGAATAGGTATAGAAATGAGGATGGAATAGGAATTGAATACGAATGGAATAGGAATTGCATACGAATAGAATAGCATTAGAAAACGAATGGAATAGGAATTGAATTAGTATAGAAATGAGGATGGCGTAGGAATTGAATACGAATGGAATAGGAATTGAATTAGTACAGAAATGAGGATGGCATAGGAATTGAATGCGAATGGAATAGGAATCGAATAGGAATATAAATGAGAATGGAATAGGAATTGAATAGGTATAGAAATGAGGATGGAATAGGAATTGAATAGGTATAGAAATGAGGATGGAATAGGAATTGAATAGGTATAGAAATGAGGATGGAATAGGAATTGAATTAGTATAGGAATGAGGATGGCGTAGGAATTGAATACGGATGGAATAGGAATTTAATTAGTACAGAAATGGGGATGGCATAGGAATTGAATGCGAATGGAATAGGAATCGAATAGGAATAGAAATGAGAATGGAATAGGAATTGAATAGGTATAGAAATGAGGATGGAATAGGAATTGAATACGAATGGAATAGGAATTGCATACGAATACAATAGCAATAGAATACGAATGGAATAGTAATAGAAATGATAATGGAATAAGAATTGAATAGGTATAGAAATGAGGATGGAATGGGAATTGAATAGGTATAGAAATGAAGATGGAATAGGAATCGAATAGGTATAGAAATGAGGATGGGGTAGTAATTGAATAGATATAGAAATGAGGATGGAATAGGAATTGAATAGGTATAGAAATGAGGATGAAATAGGAATGGAATAGGTACGTTAATGAGAATTGGGGTGGAATAGAAAGTGAATACGGATGGAATAGGAATAGAGTAGGTAGAGGAATAATTGTGATCTTAAAGGAAAAACGGCAATACCATTATTTTCAACGTTCAATTGTATATTTGACTATTCCTTTTGTGAATTAAAGCGTATAAAAAGTAACGTCCTCATTTAACGAACGTGAGAGCGGAATGAAAGGGATACCCATTGTAAACGTAGACAGGCCGATTGAAAGCGAAAGAATTGGCGATTGCCAGAGTGGGTCCCGTGTCGTAATCTTGATCATCGTCGAGATCGTGACTCGTGGTTGGTTCTCTGCTACGCGGGGTGGTCGTTCTTGGAGCATCATCATCAACGATCTCCGTCGTTCTCAGGGTATCCACGGTCGTCGTTGGCAACGACTCGGCAGTTGGTCTTCTTACCGGGACTCCATACGAGTACGACAAAGTCGGCCGCGCGGCGGATGTTTGCGAACGAACGTTCTGAGTGGGCTCAAAGGGTGGCCCGGCGGGGCGCCATCCTCGGGGCAAATAGGATTGATATTGGGCTCCGACTACGACGAGGCAAACTGCCAAGATAAGCGGCTAAAAAGAAAATATAAAATAACGGGGCTAAGGATGACATCTATTTTTCCTTGATAGAAATCTTTTATTTATGTACATTCAACGGGGACAACATTCTTTTATTCGTTGAGATCGATCGGAACAACTTCTGACTCAGGCTCGTGATTAATTTTTCTTTCAGACGTTTTATATTTCGAGAAAACGAGGAGTTTCACTCTCTTCGTCTTTTAACGGAGCAGAAAACGACACTCTTCGTTTTGTGGAAATATCCGCCAGCTCGAAACTAAATGTGACACTGTACTTCTCGATTTATCGAAAGCGTAAGTTTTACGTTGCAATGTCATTTATCATTGTGCACAAGAAGAAATCGTAAATCGAGACACTACGGTTTGTGGTATACGAAGGAACTGTACGTTCGTAGAATCTTTATCTTACGAAAACGTTTGAAACAAATGATTACTCATTATTACCTTCAACATTTTTTTTTGTATCGAAGCAGTGCACTATCCCGCCAGCTTTTGTACACTCGCTACGTAATAAAATGACTGAATATTTAGAAAAGCCGAATGAGCTCTTATATATATATCATTATTGCCCTCTCCCCCGAGTCCTCGCGATGCCGAACATTTCGGGGATCCAAATTTGACCTCGTCTTCTTGCATACCAATAGATGGCAAACGAACAAACGAAACACGATTTCGATATGTCAACGTTTCATTCCGTCCGACATTTCGCAACTGCGCGTTGCCGCGACAAACGTCACGTGAGCTGCATATACGTATTTATAATTCAACAATGGGCAATTTTGCCAAATAACCTCGTTTTCCGTCGAGCGCCAATCACAAAGACGACAATAAATCGACAAGATAAGTTCAGCATGCACTGCGCGACATCGGTGGGTAAAAGACGGAAATTTGGTGCGTAAGTTAGTTTTCAGAAAGGTCAATATTTGGGGCAAGGTAATAGCGAAGAGCTATCCCGAAGAGAGGCTTCCAATTGACCGGAAATGCGGAACTCTCGGTGACTCGTGTTTCCAGAAATTAGTGAGGTTACGTTCAACACCGTAGCGCTTCTATGTGGTGCAATTTTTCATTACTAAGCGTTTGCGTGAACGTGAGAAAAATAAAAGTACACTATGTACAGTGTACGAAGGAAGAAAACGAGGTAGATCCGTAAAGGATTCAAACTACACACGCATTTTTCTTACACAACGAACATATTCGCAGAATGTCCGGCGGCGGAACGCAAAACCCCCGAAGTATTACGTTAGTCTGCTGTAATCGATCGGTAAGAGTTGTCACGAGTTACAGTGACACGGTGATCGTGCTTAGCATCAACGAATTCAGAAGAGAGCGAGCCTTATATTCTACCGCTTTCATCCTCTCACCGCCACAGTTGTGATATTCATTCCTCGCTACAGCACTCGTGATAGCCAAAAATTATTGGTTGTGTTCTTTCGGTGACATTGAACTGCGTATTTGCGATGAATAATGCGCAGTGCCGAATTCAAAACCATGAGGAAGGTCAATGTAATACACCTGAGGAACTTCTCTCAAGAACAAATCGAATAGATGCAATTTTAACATTATTCTTATGATTTGAATAAATTACCTGGAGAAACAGGATAAGTTGTAGCAATTTTGGGTATTCCAGGTGATGTAGATAATTCAGATAATCACTGGTTAGCTTCAGTTTTTTCGAAAATCCAATTTCACCAGACATGCAAACCCAGGTAGCAAAAATGTTCAATTGAGTTGTGAAATGACTTTTTTTTTTCTTGTAAAGATCACGTGCGGTTTTTAAAGCAAAGTATTTTTTTTTTTCAACAATTAACAACGATATAGCACTTTGAAATTGTTCTGACGCCGAGAGCATCCGAAGTTACCCGTATACTTCGAAAGCCGGTATACGAACTTATACTCGTGTAATACGAGTATTCTGTCAACGATGGCAATGACAAAATCGTATAAGGCTTGTTTCGTTCCTCTTTGTATAAATACGACAAAAAGTGCTCCTAATAGGTATTTCTGAACGTGCCACAAGAAATATAACGTCGAAATCTGTGTTTCTATGCAACGCGAAGCTAATTTCGAACACCTATTAAAATGAAATACAAATCTAAATATCTTGGATCACTACTAAATATTTGGCAGTGATTCGAGATATTTAAATTTGTATCATCGATACTGACCTTGAATGACCTTGAACGACTTTGACCCCCAAATGTTTTTTATGCGGCTTGAGGTGCTCCACAAGATGGTTGAAAAAAAATGTACCATTCCCTTTAAAAAAGTGGAGGTGACCTTCACTGTGCGTCAGCGCCTCCACCGAAATAAAAAACCATGGTCGCATTTGATGGCCCCCTTCACACCGTACAACTTTTGTCTGGAACATTTTTTTGTGACGTCGATAATTACCGAGTTATTTCGGGTGGCAGAGATAAAATGGACACCCTGTATAATCGAAAAAAACTTTAGTTTCTCATCATAACTCAAAAATTATAGGAGCTGTTGGTCCGGCCGTTGACTTTCCAGAAATAAAGGCGTCATCGGAAAAATGCTGCACAGTCACCATTTTGACATGTATCGCTATGAAAAAATAATTTTGTATAGTCAATTACGTGTATAATAAAACCCTTATTTTGTAATTCCAATTTATTTTATGGTTTCGCTGAAAAAAAATCACAATATATGCCCTTTTTGCCTATAGAGTGGCCTTAAGATATCAAAAAGGTTCTCTACCAGCTGTTATCTATTGTATCTAATTTAACGTTCTCCGTAGCAGGGGAGGCAAACAATAATCATTTTGTATCTTTAAATAAATTATATTTCATTTATAATGAAATAGCTAATATTTTCTTTATAGTAAAATAACCCATTAGACCCGGTGCGTTGGTCTAGTGGTTAGCGTGCTGGCCAGCGAATCGGGAGGTCGCAGGTCCGAATCCCAGTCGCGCGTCACTTTCGTCGTGAAATATTTTTCTTCGATATTTCTCGGCGAAAGACGACTAGTTCCGTGACTGGGAGGCGAACTTGGGACCGGCTGTATCGGTATAGGTTTTCCGCAGTTGCCCTATGCCCATGGCAGACATGTCATGGTGAATACGATACAGAGGGGGAAGTCGGCTGCGGCCGCAAGGTGGGGGGATGGGCGGTAGACGGGGGAATTGTGGAATGGGCGATATAGAGGGGGGGGGGGGATGTGGACGGGCGACAGAACGAAGTTGAGGTGGGTTGGGGCTCGTAAAAAGGAGAAGACCCTGTACGGCTGGAACAAACCAATAACAAAAAAAATAACCCACTTGGAAACCGACATGATAATATCCTGCCAATTTCTTTATAAAAATTAAGTTATTAATAGATTAGTATATTTATTACAGCTATTGTAAATCGTATGGCGGGGAGCCACCGCACTAGTAACGTGTACTACTTGGTACATTGGAATTTGAAAATGATACACAGTGGCGCCACGATGGCGGTACGGTACCGGTACACTACGAATTCGGCGTACCAGTTCCGTAATTACCACGTATGCACGTAGGTGGTTTATTTGGGACGATATAGATAAGATTTTGCTACCTGGGAAAATCCTTAGAATATGGGAAAAATTTTACCTTTACGAAAATCGAGCAGAATTTATGCCTTATCGACACGAGGTAATGCTTTATCCCATGTAAGTAAGGCAGATCTGATAGCTGATAAATACAATCTTACGGTCCATCGATAAGGCAGAAATTCACTTCGATTGTCAGTCATGACTCGCGTTATCTTGAGATTGCCTAAAAGGAAGTTTTTCGCCTTTAGTCTCGTAACTCTTTTGCTTAAAAATCTGAAATAATTCAGGAAAATAGCATTTGTGGAATACTTTCAAGTGAAATCATTGCTGCAATGGTTAAAAAGTTCGTATAGGAAAAAAATAAAATAATAACCGTATTTGAATTGACAACCTTCGATCTGCTTTATTTTCAACATTGAAAAGTCTCACGAATCAAATATTGATAATTATTGGTGTTTGTGAGATAACGTTTTATTATTGTTTTATTACGATTATGGTAAGGTATCGAAACGAGGTTGGTATTTTCGCGGGCTTCCGCTACAAAATGGCGGGACCAATCGGCGCGTCGGGCGTTCTAGCGAATTCGGCAAATCCAAAGGCTCGAAGAATTATACATACATATATATATATTTGCACCTGATCCCGAGTGTACTGAGATTGTCTGCTGGCTGCGTCCTGTGCTCGTCACATGACAACACTACGGGTGTGAACGATCCTCTATTTTATCCGCTAATCTCTTCACTCATATTACTCCTGGCGTACTCTTTTTCCCGAAAATCGAGGGATAGAAAAAGAACGTGAGAGAAGAGAAGCGAGATTCCCATCGGTGGTGAAATCCAAACTTTTGCGAATACGGGTAAGCAGTGAAAATTCGGTTAATCGATAATCAACGACGTTTCATCGGTACCACGGGGATATGGGCGTTTTGTGTGCTCCGTTCTCGTGTGTGATTCACGATGAACTTTTTTCAGGCTTGAAGCTGTCCAATCTTCACTCGAAAGTATCGTACGACGAAAAGCTGACACCATGAGATACATATTAGGAGCTACGTTCGCGGGGACAGCATCCGCCACTATCACCGTTCTAGGTTAACATATTTCTTCTTTCAAACCTATTCTTCATCCGATTTCTTTTATAACCGAGCGCTGTGAGTAGAAGTATTTCAAAATGATTTTTTGTCCCTTCATGTGGGCCTGGAAATTTGGGATATACGATTTGATCCTTCCGTCACACACTGGCGGCTGTAACGTGCGGCACTGCGTTCATAAATTCTATTTTTTGTCAAAATACATGAAGAAAGGATTATCCAAGTTCGCCTAGTTTTGTGATTATTATTGTTATATGTTTCTTTCTATGTGAGATGTTAGTTCGTACAGGAGTTTTTGCTGTAAGATCCCAATCGGGATGAGTCGGCGTAGCATCGGTCTATGCTACACCGACTTAGGCAGTTATTGATTTTTTTGTGTAGCAACAGTGCTGCCCGCTAATCTAGTGTTTTTGTTAGTCCCAGTTAAACAAAATTTATGTGTATCTATATGCAAAGTTGTACCCCTTAAGTTGTACGACGTAAAAGTTGTACGGCGTAAAAGTTGTATGACTTGAACGATTTTTGTCCGTCTCATCTATCGCGTAACTTCCGGGTATTACTTTAATGCTGTTGCTCGGCTAATGTCAGTTTCCAAGGAACCCCTAGAATTTTTTTATACTTTTGCTCACAGTTGCGTTTGGACGGTAACAGGAGTGCAATCAATCTCTGATACAAGAAAGATATAAACTTCAGATTTGCTACTTTACGGCTGATCGTCGCATTTGAAATTTTTTGGGAACCTGCAACGGGTCTGCACGAGCTTGGGGCCAAAAGAACATGTTGATTTTCAATATTTTTTTCTCACGAGACTGTTGGGTTGGCAAGGACGGGATTTTACACACACCTGCAAAGTTTGAGTTTTTAAAATTCATAAATATTGATAAACGATGAAGTGATTATTATTTAAACAAAGTACCGCTGTTGCTGCACGCCTGAACGGCATAAGTGGTCCTGGCAGCTGGAGTCATCTGCCATGAAAAATGAAAAACTGTACTTTTAGTATAATAGCAAAACTTTTGTATAGCAGGATACTTTTTTGAAATTCTGAGAATTACAAAAGTGGCAAGCTGTACAAAAAAAGTTTGATTTTTGATGGAGAAAAACAATTTACTCATTTGTTATTAATAAATGGATAAGCGTATCGAAAAACCATGCAGTTATTGGTACGAGAGTCACTGTTAACTATGCTCTGTCCAAATTTGAAAGAAATCAGACGAATAGATTTCGAGTTATGACTTATACAGGGAGACAAACACAAAAGAGAGACCTTTCAGAAAAATTGCCACACTCAGTCAATCTTGAGAATTTTTACCGTGTTAGAATAAAATCGTTTAGTCAGGGTTGTAATTTAATACGAACAACTTTTATTCAACACATGATGGGTATATTTTTTTATCGGACGACGGTCTCTGACCTACTCATTTCGCTCATCTCCTTCTCTCTTCTCTCCACTCATACACCTCTCGTTCTCCTTCCAGTCGTACCAGAATTGGTACTCAATTAGTGTTAAGGGCTGTATTACAGCATAAGGACGAATTATCTCAGAATAGAATTAAAAGTATACGTATCCACTGTTTCATGAAACATAGTTTTGGGTCATGCAAAAAAAGAGTAAATGGCAGCAGGGCGGTTCGCCATGGCGCAGTGGACGATCTGTGACCCTTTAGGAAAATCGTCATCACTCGTGCAATTGTAGGAATAAAAAAATAACTTTCTCGCAAATGAAAGTTAAAACCCTAGGCTATAAAACTATTCAATAAAGAAAATCGTATTTTTTCAATTTCAAGCTTATGCATGTCCTTTAATTTATCAGACTAGTGAAGGCCGAATACGGACAAATTCTAGTTATCATTACTGCTGTCATCCATACATATAAAAGTTCCGTGGCTGACTGACTGACATATAGACAATGCACAGCCGCTGAAGGTAGAAACATGAAATTTAGAATATATGTTCCTTAGAAGGTGTAAAGATGCACTAAGGATTTTTCGAAAACCAACTATTATGGAAATCCTGAAATGGAGATGTAGAAATTTGTATGAAAAATTGTATTCCTCGCGTGTATCGAGTTGAAATTCGAAATATTCTTCAAAACAAATAATTAAATGCATATTTGAGGATATTGTAAAACAGCTTCTAATAAGGGGTGCAACTGTTGATGAAGTTTCTATAGGCCAAATTCTACACGGGCGAAGCCTAGGGCGAACGCTACTTGCTCATAAAAATAATAACAAATATTTTAACAAATATTATGACACAATTCCATTTATCTTGAGTTTCCTCTGTCTCGCAGTGTTGTATCACGTGTTCACTGGAAAGGGCGAACGAATCAGTCTAGGATGGTGAGAAAATCTTAGTGTACGATGCATCGAAATGTTGGTCTTTACTCATCACTGACGAAATGTTTGAATTTTAAGGTTCTTGGAAAATACTTCTCCGTACATGTGGGCCACCTTGGGCATCGGTCTCGCCGTCGCTCTGTCCGTAACTGGAGCTGCGCTGTACGTATTACAGTGGAAAACAAAATATCAGACCTCGGTACGAAAGATAAATCGTTGATCGTATAATTTTCCAGAGGTATCCACACAACGGGCGTCTCGATCGTTGGCGCCGGTGTCAAGGCACCCCGAATCAAGACGAAAAATCTCATATCGATTATCTTCTGCGAGGCCGTGGCGATTTACGGTCTCATCACGGCGATCGTGCTCTCGGGAATGCTCGAGGAATTCAAATGGGAAAAAATAGAGGAATCGACGACGGTTAGAGAGCAGAATTGGCTCGCCGGTTATCTGATGTTCGGTGCCGGTTTCTCGGTTGGTCTGGTCAATTTGTTTTGCGGTATAGCGGTGGGTATCGTTGGCTCGGGTGCGGCACTCTCGGACGCCGCTAACTCGACTCTCTTCGTCAAGATTCTCATAGTCGAGATTTTCGGCTCGGCTATCGGCCTCTTCGGTCTCATCGTCGGCATTTATATGGTGAGCACGATCAATTGGCGAATTCTAACCGGTAGTAACTTCGTTTACTTTGAGTAAGCTCAAGGGTACACTTCGATCGAAACTTCCTGGAAAATTATCCGACTTCGAAACGTCAATAAAATCATTCAAATATATGAGTTTGGTCATCGGGTGTACTATAATGTTTTTGTCGGCATTTTGAAGACAAAAGGTTCGACGAAAAGGCTTTTTTGGTGTGTGTAATTGTTTAGAACGAAAAACCACGCGTGGCTGTCATTTGACAATTGTGGTATACGCAATAGCGATTAACGATTAGGAAGAGAATAGTGAACGGATTCGCTAAATCGGCTCACGATTAAAGCATTTATCGCGTCAACTGTTTTGAAAAAAACTCATTTCGAAAGAAATGCGTTTAAAGTTTTTTCTTTTCGTGATTTCGCGTCGATAATATGCACATACGGTTACCTCTTTCTAAAATTTGATCTATTCGGAATTTTGACCTAAAATTCGGACGCAGCATCCTTCAGAAGTAGAAAGAATGATTTTTTTAAAGAACAAATTATGGAATAGTACCCTTAACTTTCGTATTTTTTGTTCCAGACTTCCAAGGTGAAAATGGGCAACAACTCATAAGCTGCGTTCTCGCGAGCGCACGATTATATCACCAAATATTTCTTATCGCCCTGAGACTGCGTATCTTTCATCATAAATTTGAAGAAACAAAAACGCAACAATTCCGAACGTGTTCACCTCGCGCGGTTGATACGGGCGATCGATTATTCTCCGTTGGAACTGGTTTTGAAAGAAACAACTGTTCCGGGTTTTCCGAAAAGTGTATAATTTGTTTCCAACAGTAGCGAAATATTTCGCGCGCCACAATTAACGCGTTCAGAGTTCATCGAACGTATTAATATATATATATATATATATATATTTCACGACTAGCGAAACATCAGTTACGTTATTGATATGTGATACGCATAAGGAATAAAGGAAACGAGAGAAACGTGTACATAAATAGAAGATCCGAACGGAGCCAAGTTTTCTTCCGAGTTTTCCTTTGATAAGAAGCTATTGTGACGTTTTTTTTTGTAAAGCATCAATACGAACAATGCGATTGTTTCTCTCAATATTTGACGGTCACTTTAGTGAGTTAAATTCTATCGAGATTAGGTACGGTGTCGCAATCAGGACATCGCAACGGCTAATATTTCGGTGTAATGAACATTCGAAGCACTGATCGGCTTCCGGGACACCCGTATAGTCGATTATGTAATCTTTCTTAGAGCGTAGATGTACACCCGAGTCAGAAAACGGCTACTCTCGGTTTTTTTAAACCTACAGTCTGTTTGACAAGAGCGTGTACGGCTAAACTTAAAAACTATTTGGAAGAAGGCATTGAAAAAAAGACATACACGCTACATGATATAAACTGTGATGCTTTATTATTGATAAGCATACTTTCCACTAATTCCATGGTATAATCTAGTGACAAAGACCTCTATATGAGTCGAATCTGTCGGAATAATTGCTTGACGTTCCAGATCTTTGGTGTGGGTAGACCAGGTATGATTGATGGGAGAACATGCCCAGAAATAAGCGTCGTCCGAAAAATTACGTTATCCCAATCGCGGTCCAAACTTTTTTTCGCCCAAATGAGTCTCTTTTCGATGTGTTTTTCGGACAATAGCACGGACCACGGTCGGACGACAACTAAAACTTTCTATAGAAAGCATCTTGGTGGAAGGGTCCTGCTACCTGCTCGTGTTCGAATCTACCTTATAACGGTTTCCAGGAAAAAATGCAACCGTACACGCTTTCGTCAAACAGACTGTAATCGTACACGTTTCGGCAGTGCAAGGTTCGCATTAACAGGATCTGACGATGCCTGTGCTGCGAAATAAATGTGTGGTTTATCGAGTCGAGGAACCGGATCCCGCAGTTGATTATTAAAATAATTCCATATATTTTATGTATATATAGTATGCTTTGAAGCCAAATTTTCAAACCGTCTCTTTGAATCCTTGTCTTGATCTCGGGCCAGCTGATTTTGTGAAGCGTCTTAAAGCTGTTGTGAAAAGTACGGGATCGGTCATAATAGATATCAATGAGATTTGATTTTTTTCATTCTGATATCCAGCGGCTTGATTCCAGCTTCGAATTAGAACGTAGACATTTTTCGGTAGGGGAACATTAAAGAGGAATTCGATCCGCGAAAACTACAATCAGTACTTTGGAAGAAGAAGAACAGAGCCGACAGGATCAATTTAGCATTTCGTTTTCGAGTTGGGAAAGAAGATGAAAATGTTGTAGATCTCTATAGATGTATAAATGCATCCGAATATATGTATGTGTGTATATACGTATCTGCTAAAAAAAAATAGACATCATGTACTCTTGAAAATGTCGTGAATGTCGTTCACTGCGGAGCTCAAACTCTTCACGTAAACTTGTGCGTCCCGATGCGGTTTGTAGCTCGTAACCACAGAGCCCAGTTTGTGATCCTGGATCATGTAGCTTGAAAAACGAATTACGATAATTACTATAGCGATTGAATAGTTGAGTGCGCATGCATTCAATGTTACATGTTTTTTTTTTCGGTCATACCCAATCCCATAACCATCCTGAACAACGGGCCCGAAACCTCCGGCCCTAACTTGGGGACTCGAGAGCGTCGACGTCGACAGTATGTTGTGATTCAATTTTGCGTAAGCCGGATCCTCGTATATGGCGGGGTAGGAAGCGGAGCCGTTGGATTTTTCCCACAAGTCCTTTAGCGCAAACAAATGCCGATCGAAGCCTTGACCTAAAATCCGTTATTGTCGTATGTTGTTACGAGCTTCGGAGGTGATGCCGCACGCGCAAATTTAAAGCGCGAGAAGTAAACACGAGAGTGGCAGTTGTGGATTTTGATTTTTTCTTTTCATGCTCGATGGATACTTTGCGAAGATATCTTTTGCCCCATTTCGGAGACCCTCTTTGGGAATTATTGTGTTGAATTGGAAAGACAGCTTATTCAATATATTCTGCAGCGTTTCTCATCTTCTGACTCTGACCCTTTCCGATCCAAATGAAGCTTTGCACATGGGTTTGTTGGGTGAACCCAAAAACAATTCTGATCTTTTTAAGATTCTTTAAAGAATTAGTTTTACAAATGATTATCATCGAAAACTTTGAAAATTTTGCTGCTTTCATTCGAGAATGTCTGTAATGATTAATAGTATTGGCCTGTGTCTACGGGATTTTTTTTTCGTTTTTCATCGTCTATTTATACAAAAAAATGGTATCTTTTTAATAAATTTTAATTGGAAAAATAATTTTCGAAAATAAAGGTCAGAGTCTTAAAAAATGCCCTGATTTAGAATATCCTAAAAAATGTCTTTGAAAAATTAGTATCAATCATGAAGCTTTAAAAAAATACAACGTCTACATAAAAATGTAACACTAAAAATATTGACTAAAAGATTTGCATATTTTTTTCTTCTCCCTAGTAAACTGATTTTAATATTTGAAAAATCGTATCTTTTTCAAAGAATTGCTATTGTGAATTTCAAATTTGAAAAAAAACTTATTATTGCTTGAAAAATTGATCACTCTGGGCTTTTTTCTGGAAATCAAGTGCGTTTTCTCAAAACTCGTGCAAGTTGAATAGTCCGAATATCCAATAGTATTTACCCATAGCAGCTTCCTTGATGAGATTTCCGTGTGCCTTGCTGCATGCGAGCATAAGTTCTTTCAAGTGGTTTCTCGAAACGCCGGACTTTCCCTGTCCGACTATTGCGGAGCACAAAGCCTTCGTCTCGTTCGTGCAAGATCTTACGGTTTCCGTGCGTCCGTGCTTGAAGGCAGAAGTGCTGCACGATTCGTACGTCGCGACCGCTCGACCCTCCAATTTGTAAAGCGCCAATTGAAAAGCCACCTGCATAACCGCGTCTGGGCTCACACCGAATTCCTTGCATTCCTTCTTCCCGAATGCTTCGTATATCAGATAATCGATGCACAAGCGGTCGGTCCACTTGGCGTAACGATCGATTGCTTCGGCGACTTTCGTCCTCGTTGTAGAGTCAACTGTGAATTCGAGTCTCTCGATCGATGCGTTGGCCGAAAGGTCGGAAACTTCATCCGGATGGAATCTCGGTCTTTTCTCGATATCCTTCTTGATGTCCTGCAGAAAGGGAAAAGAAAATGTGTGTCAGACTGAATTGCAGAGATGACTGCTAAGTGTATCTTTTTTAGTACGCTTCTAACTGTAATATCAAATTAAAACTCAATTATTTTAGAAAAGTTTGCTTATCAATCTGTCGTTTGTTTAACATAGCTATATTACAATCACCGATACTTATCAATTTTTTTATATACGCTATATTTTTCGGATAGTGTCGAAAATGTGGCAGAAGCGCGTCAATTTAGTTAGGCAGCTGGCGAACATTTTAGTATACGATTTGCTCATGTTTCATAACGATAGCTATTGCCGTTAACATTAATACGAATCGATTAGACCAAAAATTTAGGTCGGGCTGCGTTTTCGAATTACAACGCTCCAAATGTGTAAAAAAAGGGGGTACTATATTATGTGCTCACGTCTGCTTTTTGATCTATCGCATTAATAACATTGGTTGTACATTAAAAAACCTAAAGCCGATGCCCAGAACTCTGTGCTATCACGGCAAGTATAAAACTACGACTGCAACGTGTTGTGAACAAATACTTTAGTAAATCATTTGCTCACGTTTCCGGCTTCGTCCAATTAGTCAATTATGGCCTCCAAATATGAAAAAGAATATTGCCAGACGTGTAGCTCACTGATATTGAGCTACGGGTCTGGCAAAGAAAATTAATTTCGACAATCGCTTCTAACAATCGGTTATATTTAACATTAATTATTTTCACTGGAAACTAAACAATTGATATTTTATAGACGTAGAATTTTATACTTGATACTCGGCGCACGCCTCTTGAAAATTTCAAATTATTTAAATAGTCTGCCTTTGGAAAATACGTAATCAGGACCACTGCCTCGTGGATTTTCTTCACTTTTAGACGAATTTCGAAAATCAGCCCCAGAGGCACACATGAGCAACATGCCGGCAGGCGTTGATTTCACAGTCTTTTAAAACGTCCTTAATCAAACAATTTAGCTCTGCCCAGAGTGCAGAGCTAAATTGTTTGATTAAGGACTTCATATTGACGAACCCCTAAAAAAAAAGGCTTAAACATTAATTCTCGGGAATTGCAAAGCTAAGCACCTCAGCCTGGAGTGATTTTATGAACCATATAATCCGCTGAACACGTTCCATCGAAAGGCAGAGAAAAGCACATGCTTTTTTTTTATAAATTCGAGATGCTGTCAATTTGCAACGTAGCGCTAACGTGTTGGCAGTAGTGGTCGTTAAATTCGAAATTTTGCACGCTAGCTCCCTAACCAAATGGAGATTATTCCCCATTTTTTTGTTCAAAAGTACTCACGGAACATTGTTTTTATGAATTAGTTGAGATTTTTGTACCAAAGGATTGTGAGAATACTCTGTTATGGATGGATACAAAAAAATTATAAGCATACGCAATGACTACAGAGCGATAAAAAAAACGTTGGTTGACCACGTACTTGAAAGTAGCGCAATATTGCGACACCGTCGCCCCAAGAGTGCTCGAAATTAATACCGGCGACTCCATCCTTCGTGACTATAAGCGAGAAAGACTTGTCGAACCACCGGTTGGTGCCGTCAGCGTGCATAAACGTTCTCAGTATTTTGTGATAATCATCGTTCATTGTCTCGTCATCGAAGATCAGTACGAACGCTGCCGAATCAATCTTCTCAAGGACTCTCGCGTTTCCGAGCTCCGACAATCTTCGACGATTCTTCGCCCACTCGTCACGATCCAGCGTCGTGAATGAGCCGATCGGACACGCACAGGGCGATCTCTCGTCGGCTAAAACGGCTCTCAGACACGAGGCAATTTCTCTCGCTGATCGAATTTTTCCCTCGTTGTTCAATATGTCCACGGAGTAAAAATGACCGCGACGCATCACGATTATGTGCCGGGCGTCGGGATTGTTCACCAGCCTGTCCTTACCGATTTCCGGTATTCTCGCGGTGCCGAAGAGATGCGGATATTGCGACATGTCCAACGGGAAAGCCTAGGCAATCCACAGAATCGTTCGCATTCGTTAGAAAAGAGAAAACGATTGCGTTTTTATCGTTTAGAGTCAGAAATGATTTTTTAAGCTTAGAATCATAGTTTCGGGTTAGAAAAAAAAAACTAAAAATGATGTGACGTAAAACTTCAGTAGCTTTTTGTCGAAACAACGTTTGTCAAATTGGCTTCCAGCATAAGTTGAAAAAAGTTAATTTGATTGACTTCAAATCTTCACAGTGTCCTTCTGTACAGAATTCTCCTCAGAAAAACGTAGGAATTTCCTGATTAATTGAAAAATCTTCTTGTTAAAAGTAATTTTCATAGGATTTTTTAAAATAAAGCTTTTTTTCAAATGCTGTTTCTATGAAAAACATTATTTTCATTTTCTCCTACGTATTGCTCTATTTATCCAGCTATTATCATGGAGATCACAAAAACCCAAGATACATTTTTCGAAATAATTAAAAGAGAAATACCATCCGACGTATTCGTTATTGCGGTACTGGACTACACTGAAGCTTTTTTTTTTACTATAACGTATAGAACAACGGGACACCATTTTCACCTTCAATAGGTACGCACCGTACCAGGAGACTCTGGACGGTAGAATTCTCGTGAAATTGCGAAAGAACTTAGTGTCCGATTTCTTTGCATTCATGTGATAAACTTCCGGCTCGAGGACAGTGTCTTTCAGTGACCTCATGAATCTTGCTGATGATACAACGAGATTGGTCGCCTTCACCAGTTGATCGTTGTAACGAGGTTCGTTCTCCTGATTGAACACTAATATGGGATTGTAATTGATAGGGACGGGTTTACGATCCTTAAGGTACATGCGAAACCATGGTTCGCTTATGTAACTCGTGTGCTTGTTCTTGGAATCCTGATCGAGCAATCTCTTCTGCAACTGGGGGCCATTGTTGCTCATAAATTGGTGTACCCTTTTGGACGTTTCGCGCCACTCTTCGTCCGACAAGATCGGCTGTTGAGCTTTCAGATACTTCTTGCAAGAATCCTCGAGTTTCGGGATTGGCAGACGCGGCAGCGATGCTTGAAAGTGCATAGTCGGCAAACGACTTCGCTGAATGTACTCGTACTCTTCCGGATCTTGTGCAGCTGCATTGACCCTGCAACGGAGATTGGTATTATGTGTACTTGAACATTTTTCTTCAGCTATTCTTCGTTAGACCGTTTTTGCATTTATAAGCTTGCAAAGAAGCAGAAAGAGAGAGAGAGCAAGAGAGAGAGGGAGAACTGATGTTTTTTTCGGCTAATAAAGGACCACAAACACTGACAAAGTATTACGGGAATAACACCTGGAACGTCTTTGGGTGACACAGATCCTCGATCCGCAGAATCGGCCGTTGACCTTGAAAAAAATGATAAAAACAAAATCTCATATAATTCTGTTTATACAATTTGCAGTGCGTGTCTTTGCTGAACTAGAGATTCGCTTTTGAATTTATCGTGCTCGGCATTACAAGTTGCTTATACTTTTTACTGGTCGATAAAACAATTTACATGAGGAATGAAAAATCCAAATATATATTCTTTTCTCCAAAGCCTGAATAAATTTTTTTTTTAATATAGCGTGTGGTTTCATTTTTCATAAATACACTAGTCGTATTACTCTTGGGTTATTGTACTTTTTAGATTTATAGTTTGTTACATTTATACAGAATTGTGCATTTTCTCTTTCGAAAATTGATCAAAATCCAAATGTAAAAGTAAATATTGTGCCGAAAAACTGATTTATTATTTTTGAAATCCTTCAAAGCATTATTGAATATCTGAAAAAAATGATATTCTTAAGATCAAATATTCATTTGTAAAAATATTAGATTTTAACATAACTTGATTCCTCCGCGACAGGCGGACATAATTATTAATAACTTTTTAATGCATTTTGACCTACACTCTCGGGTAATTAAATATACAATCTGATTTACGAAAATCCAACAAGAAGGGGGAAAGAAATGAAATTAGCCATGGAAATAACAGGGGATGAGCAAATATGGCAAGAAATAAGAAACAAGGATGTGGCAAAAGTAAAGTTGGCAACAGAGCGGAATGGAAAAATAAAAGTCGACCACGACATACAGGAAGCTTGGAGCAAGATAGAAAATTCTATGTACTGCAGTGGGTACAAAGTTAGGAAGGAGGGCTTAGGAATAGAAGATCATTCGGAGGACAAAGAAATAAAAGGAGATACAAAGGAGGTATGGACATAAATGAGATGTGGGAATGCTGGAAAGGAAGGAAACGAGAACTATGTGGATACAAACTGTCGGGCATGTCGGGCACAAGTGAAGGTGCATTTATGTAAATGCGAACAAATACAAGAATCGATAAAAAAAGGAAGTGGTAGATGATTTGACGGTATGGGTGAATCGCAGTGCAGGGGAGATCATTAAAGTGAAAATAGAACATGCATTGAGGGAAGAGCCGGCGCATGAACTGTGCCAGTACGTAAGACTGGCTGAGCAAGTGAAAGAATGTAACCAAGAAAGAGAAATTATATTGCGTTGTATGCTTATGCGGAAAAAATATGTAGTGGAGGTCATGTGGAAAAACCAGAAAGGGTATTCCTGGGAAATAAAACTACTATTACTACTACTACAATCTGTTTTATAAAAATTTAGAACAATGCAATTCTTTGATCGTTAAATAATTTAATCTTCCCGTATTTTTCAAAATAAAATGAGTTTTCAAAAAAATATATATAAAATCGCCTAGCAAATATGTATTCATTGGCATTATTCTAAAATATTTATTATCGACCTTTGTCGAATTTGATTCCCCTGAACCTGTTTCAATTTTCCGCTCGAACTTTGAACGTTCGACCAATGGCGTAGAACGGTCGAGCAACGGGATTACAGATGAACTTTTGCAATCGCAGAAATGTTCGTTCTAATATCGATAATTCGTTCAAACTACGGGCACTCACATTTTTTTTCAAGGCTCAATAAACAATGAGAAATTTCAGATATTAGTGCTCAGTCGATCAACGTATACATTAATGTCATTCGCTTTAACGATGCATAGATCGATATCGTGTTGCCAGAGATTTCGTAATATACCGTTCGATATGTATGTTTTACCTTAGTGCCGTTGGCGTACAACGAGTTTTTCAAAAGGCAAGCCATCGTAAGAGCGTCGAGCGCGAACGGACCCGATAGAAAACTCAAAGTGCTTGATTATCGATTTTAATAAATATACGATCAGCCAGCACTTTGCGTGCTTACGGGATCGCTCATCGACACTACGGTGATATCCAGTGACACTTGTTAAGATTCGGCTATGCGATTGGCTACTCGTTCTGCTTCGGAGCCAAACTGATTGGCAGCCTCGCTGAGCTTACCAGCGAATAGGAATTCGTATATCGCGGACCGCGAAACTTTTACGTATTTAAAACATTTGGCCTGTTTTCTCGACAATTCAGTATGGCGATCTACACTTTTGAGTACAAGAAAACAGATACCGTGTTGTATAGGGAACATTCGAATTATTGACGTAAAATCAACATATGAAGAAAAAATATTACATTCGAGATGAAAAAAAAAAAATCTCGATAATTGAAAATATATTCTTATTAAGGTAGTACTCTCGCCACAGTCACGTTAAAAAGTTTATTCTCCGCTCAATAGATGAAAGCTTCGGAATATTGCGAAATATCCTTATAATGTAGGTTGCACATCTTATCGGGATGTAAAAACTTATAAAGTAATAATGAAAACGCCTAATATATTTACCGAACCCTCATTTTTGTATGAAACTATCCATTCCGGCTATTAATCGTAGATACTCTGCGTATACGAAAACGCACACAGTACTGTAATTTAGTTCTAGTCTGCTCCAGTCGCTTCGTGGCGCTAGCGTAACGTAATTGTGAATAAAAAAAATCTGTACAAAAGTTTCGAAGTTATTGCGTGAAATGTGAAATTTTCCGCTGTTCCACGTAAGAACACGTGTAAAACCATGAAATCTTTGATTGCCAATATCTCAAAAACGGAACGGTGAATCCTTTTGAAATTTTGCAGGTAATTACTTAATAGTGTCCTGAATGAGTCCTCAAAATAAAAATAAAATCTATATTAAAACGCCTTGGCGAGATTACTGCCTTAAGAACTAGTTTCCGCCCGCGTCTTTGTTCGCGTGGAATTTGGCCTATCGATTTTCATTATCAGTTATACCTCTTATTAGGGGTTGTTTGAAAAAATCAACAGATATTACACAAAGTGCAACTATTTCATGGAATTTAAAATGTAATCAGACTTTTCGGGTGATAAACAGAGATATATGCCAATAATGTGAGTTGCTCTCTCTCTCTCTCTCTCTCTCTCTCTCTCTCTCTCTCTCTCTTTCTCTCTCTCTCAGTCTCTAACTCTCTAACTCTCTCACTCCCTTATTCTCTTTTCACACTTTCACTCTCTCACTCTCTTCTCCCGTTCTCACTCTCGCGGTCTCTCACACACATTCTCACATTCTCACCCCTCACTATCCATCCATCCATCCATCAAACCCATACGAAAAAGCAAACAAACCTAAACAAATTTAAGCTCAAATAAACCCAAACAAAGCCACACAAATCCAAGCAACCCAAAATAAACCCAAACAAACAAACCCACTAACATTGTAATGTACACACCAAAATTAAAACTTACAATTAGAGTAATTTGTGATTACAACCACAAATAACTCTACCATGGTGCATTACATGTAATGCAGCATTTTTCAAAGGCATTTAGCATGTCCCACCCCCCCCCCCCCCACCCTGCTGCAACACAGCTGCAATGGAGTTGGTAGCGTTAGTTTCGTGTGACATATTTCGCTAAATCAGACCCCCATATACATCTTTAAAAGCATTTCCAATGCTAAAATCCAAAAATGTGCGTTTTATTATTTGTTTTGAAGAAAATTTATACCGAGTTTCAATTATTAATTACGTAAATGAGTTACACGCAAGGAATACAATTTTCCATACAAACTTTTATACCCCATTTCACTCCCTTAGGAGTTGAGTAAATTTGCGCGAAAAAACGCGTCATTTGTTTTTTTTTTGTACCATGAAGTTACTGCTATCCAGCGTAGTCGGGAACGCAGGTACCCGCGATACCGCTGGATCCCATCGCTTCTCCGACCCTCGCCATCTCGTGAGCGACAGTGAGAATCAAAAGCTGACCAAATTTTACGTCTCTCTTCGCTCCGCGGTATCGCTTAATCCGCGCTCATGCTTACGTTCGTTCGACTGTCAGTCTTTTTGGTCGCGGAATAAACATTTTGAAAGAGAACTGTTTACATTTCACGCGTCTTCGTCAAGGTCCGATAAGAAATAAAGAAATAGCCTTTCGAAGAGCAATTTTCGATCGTGCCGCGTCTCACATATCGTAAGATAGGCAAAACATTTTTTTATCCCGTATCGACGAGAAAAAAGGCGCGAAAAAATACAATGGACAACTTGCCCGATCTTTTGCCGGTTTATTACGCTCGTTTGTTCCCGTTCTACGATTATTACAAGTGGCTCAGTTATGGGAAGCGTGAGTGTATCATTGTTCTATAACAAAATTATACGAATTTATTCTACGTTTGTTCCACCCGTCTTTTCTTGATCGTCGTAACATTTCTTTTTGCAGCCGAAACTTTCGCACGAAGAGAATTCTCCTTCACTCTTCACGAAGACGTTTATCTCAGATTCCAATCGTTCGGGGATCAGAAACAACTCGAGTCAGCAATCAAGAAGCTGGTCCCGTTCAAAATCGATATTGGCGCCGTTTACAATATTAGGTACGTCAATTGTAACTCCTTCATCAATGTTTGCATCGTACACTTGTCTTCGAGAGACACAACATTTTGAAAACAAGCCCAAACAATATTCTTCATCCTGTTTTACATAGCTACCGAAATATCACGAACAAATACTTTTTTAGCTGTGCTACGTTATGATATTCGTCGCAATTTTCTAGAGTCGCCATAAAGAAACAAAATCAATGGATTATTGTTAAAGTATTCCTTTCACAAGCTCGAATATTTAACAATTAACTGACTTTTGTCTACAATTAAGTTAAAATATATCCCAGTATACTGGTAAAATTTGAAGCCAAGTTCCCAAGCTTTTAACAAAAAATTACGACTTCAAAAATTGTCTAATTTATGTAGCTTTTTATGGAGATGACATGTTAGCCACATTTTTATCTAAAGATTTATATACTAAATAACTCCAGATAACTGATAAATATTACTACGAGCGTGCAAAACTTCTGAAGATTCTGTAAAGAAAATATTAATTATCAAAAATAAGCAAAATGTGACCAGCAGAAGAATTTTTGTTACCGCGACTTCTAGGACAACATGTGAAAATGTTTAAATCTACAAAATTTATGCAAAATTTTTAATTCTGATCATTGGGTTGGTGCAACTTACTTTTATTAAGCACCACTGTAATCTACTAATGATTCAAAAGGGCCCTGGCTTATGCGCCTACAAAATATAGCCCTCGGTGAAAGGAATACCTTAAGTTTGCGCCGAAATAAGTTTATATTATTCGAACTATCTGTGTTATTCAGCCCCAAGGAGGAGAAGAAGGCGACAAAATTTCAGCCGATAGAGCGAGAGCTTGTCTTCGACATTGACATGACGGATTACGACGAGGTGAGAACTTGCTGTTCTGGTACGGATATTTGCAACAAGTGTTGGAAATACATGGTCGTAGCCTGCAAAATATTGGATGCGGCTCTCAGAGGTATTCCATCGTTCGTACTATGTAAATTCGATACTGAGACGAATCCAGAAATCGAACAAATTCTTTTTTTAACTGTCATAGGCACTTTCATTCTCTGCCCGATGCCGATTGTAGTGGAGGGTTTATAGTTTTTGCTTTTCATTTCAGAGGATTTTGGATACAATCATATTCTTTGGGTGTTCTCGGGACGAAGAGGCATTCACGGCTGGGTCTGCGACGCTCGAGCTAGAATCCTGGAAGTGGCTGTGCGGGGTGCAGTTGCCGAGTATCTACAAATCTTGTCCGGCGGTGAATTCATGGCCAAGAAAGTTAATTTACTCGGTGAAAGGGTTCATCATTCCATCAGGTATAGAAGATTCTATGCTAGAATTTATTCTACCTTTCCGTTGTTATTGATGACCAGTGCAATTCACAGAAATATTTAGTGTTCACTTCTTTTTCTTCCATACAAGAAAATTATTTTTGACAAAAAAAAATGCTTTTAACATTTTAATGGAAATGTTTTAAATGGTTCCGTGAAGCTGAAAAGTTACGTTTAAAAAATATTTGTATGAGTGGGTGTATATGGGTCTTTTTTGTACATGCAAAACTTCTAGTTTTCGAGATACCTGGCCAAACTTTTGAACACCAATAGTTTATCTCATGGAGTATGTTCTAAATCAATAAACTATATTAGTGAAACACTTGAAATGTTTATAATGGACCTAGTGACGGTTAGTAAAGTTTGACTTACGTCAAATGACAAGTTGGGAACTTGTGGGTACATTGCTCCATCATTATTGTTTCACTCGCAAACTGTCCTGTACGAGGAGGCTAATTTTGGGAATCAAAATGGTCCACAAAGGATGCTTTGCGAACGAAATAAAACGATGAGGAAGCAACTGGCAAGTTTTTACTAAACATTTTTCCAAATTTTTATGTTTCGCTGAACAGGATAAGTATTGGTAATAATACAAAAAGTAGGCCTCACCTTGGATGACCGTGACCTTGCAATATTTTGCTCTGTAGATGGGTCCTAAAAACTTTGGCGCGGTAACTTTGGCAACTGAGGCGCGGAAACGACTCCTTCATTGCTTTTTAGTGTTAGAATTATTATACGCGACACGACGTTTCGCGTACCAACATACGCAATTTATAATACTTTTAATACTTTAACTTTAACTTTGTTTGCCTTTGTTTGGGTTTGTTTGGGTGAAAGTTACCGTAAAGATTTATATAGCTTCATGTCGTCGCGAATGATTACATCGAACTGAAAGTTCTCTACGAAATATTGAATTCCGAAATAAACCGAGGAAGAAAGCAACAAAACGTAAACATTCAACCAGAAATGCGAAATAGCCAATGGTGTTTTTAGCAATATTTACATTACTGCTGCTTGGGTTTCGTGACTTTTTTAGTTAAATGTAATCATTTGCAACGACACGAAGTTATGTAAATTCTTACGAATTGTCGATAGCTATGACAAATTGCTTGTTTCGTCAATTAATCACAAAGTTATTCGCAATGAAATAATCTGCCCTGAAACAATCTGCGCTTGTGCAATTAAGCCGCCAAACTTTGATGTTCTACTCATCACACACAATGACGTTTTTATTCATTCGTCTGACCTTGTAAAGCTCTAAAGTATCATGAAGCACTCGTTCCTATCCGTTGTTTGGGATGACCTCCTCTACAACATATTTCAAGGTCAAGGTCATCAGTGGTGAGGCCTACTTTCTGTATAATTATCTAAGTAATAATTTTTTTGAATATTTCGGTCGAGAAATTCAATAGCAATTCTAAAGATAATATCCTTGAAAACATTCAATATTTCGAAGATCGATTGGTCCTCCTCCTCGTTATATTTAGCACCTTTTCAACAATTCGGGTTTGTTTGTTTCCAATGATCTCCCGTTTCCGGAGAATGTTCAAGCGTTTAGATATTACGAACGCTCGATTTTGGCTGCTTTACAGACGGGCTCTTGACTTGATCAGGCCACGATTCGTTTCCATGTGCGTCGAGGAACAAAACATGTTGGGCACGGACCAGGGGATAGACAAATTTCTCACCGTGATGCCGGACGACGAAGTGAGAGCCGAGGTGAAGAAACTTTTCGAAAAGTACACGAAAAGCGTCGACAGATGGGAAGCTTTTACGAATTATTACAACAGCCAAATTCAGTCGGTCAGTATAAACTCTCAATAATCATTAGACCACAAAAATCGAGGATTTTCCGATCACCCTCCCCCCCCCCAAACTTTTAGCTTCTAAAAGTTAATCGACAAAAATCGATTCGTCGCAGGGACTGAAAAAATGGCGCTTACATCGTCATCTGTTGGACGAGATAATGCTACAGTATTCGTATCCGCGATTGGACATTCACGTGAGCAAAGGAATGAATCATTTGTTGAAGTCGCCGTTCTGCGTGCACCCGGCAACTGGTAAAGTTTGCATACCGCTGAATCCAAAGACGATCGAGAAATTCGATCCGATGACGGTGCCAACGATCAGCGTACTGATCGACGAGATAAATACCTTCGACGCGAAAGACAAAGCGGTGCAGGAGGAACATTCGCTAGCGACTAAGAGGATCAAGGACTACAAGAAAACAAGTTTGAACAAACCGTTGCATCTCTTTCAAGAGTTTCTTCGGGGTTTGGACGATGCGAGAAAAGCAGCGAGGCGACTCAATCAGACGGACGTTAGCATGGATTTTTGAAATGGATGTACACGGGTATAATCTCACTCTCCTTTATCACACTTTCCTTTCACACTTGTACTGTAAATACACGAGAGTCTTCGTATGACGTCGAGAGACGCGGCGATATCATTGGACGCGATGATAAACTCTTAGATCTGCAACATTATCGCTACACCGGCGAGGGTCCACTTGGTTGGTTTGTCCTTGCTCTTCAAGTTGAACGTCCACACGTAGGTCGGACCTCGCGTTCTCGTCTTGTAAACCGGGCACTCGTACATGCTTCTCAAGTCCTGCTTGTCCTGCGTGATAGCCTTTATGTAGATCACCGGCATTTGCGGGAACAGTTCCTTCAAACGGGAATCCGTAATTGCACCCAAAGTCGAGTCCCATCGTGCCCCTTCCATATACAGACTGTTCACGTAAGCACCCTCGCGTGGTGCTGCTCTGTAATCGTTCAGAAAATTAATGCTTGACGCGCTTAAGGAGGGAAATACACGTAAGCGATGAAAAAATAGCCAATTCTGATCATTTTTTTCAAGGAACAAAACGTTTTAAATTTATGAAACTTTAGGCATAGTTTATTACATCATTAAATTGTTTAAATAATTTTTTTCATTAAAAATATTGCAAAATGGCGACGTCATGGCGTGGTCTTCCAGGAAGGTTTTGGCGGCAGTTGTCCGTTTGTGGGAGATCCAACGACTTTAATATTGATCTGAAAAATATGAGCCAAGAAATTTTTAGTGTTTTACCATGGACCACTTCAGAAGAATTTTTTGCAATAAAAATAGTTATAGTTATGTTTCTCACAAACTTAAATAGTGAAGTTTTGAGAAAAGCGTGTTTAAAGTTTCGAACGACGAAAACTCAATGATTTCAGTGACTTACCGGCTAATCAGCGATTCCAGGGCGTATTCTTGAGATGTTTAACTAACATTTTATGTATTAAAAAATCGATTTTTTTTTAATGCGGCTACATGTATTTCTCCCTTCAACGCGCACACTCGCCAGTAGTGACATTCGTTCGACCAAGAATTTCCGTATTGACTCGAAGACCTTCCTTAGCATGGAAATATCGAAAAAGAAAAGGTTTTTTTTTTTTCCCGTTTCACGCAATTGCGACGTGAAGTAAAACGCGAAGAAAAAATTCTTGGATGGTATCATATACTTGTTCGTGTGTCGTCAAGAAAAAGTCAACAAATTCATTTAATGTGAGAAGAATGGAATTTTTTTTGACGTTTCGTTGAACGACCGTTGAAAAATAAATTTATTAGTCATTCCTCGGTATTGTTCGATTAAGCGAAATATCAATTAGTATATTTTTATGTCCCATGTTCCTTCAGTCCTGAGTTTTGACTGCGTTGCCATCAGGAAAACTCAGTAAAACTCGCTCGATGGTTGGCGCGCAAGACAGCGCGCGGTCAAGCGGTCACCCATCCGACTATTGGCCAAAGCGAACGCCGCATGACACGGAAGATCGTCGCGGCCGCATATCGACCGCGCGTCCACTAATGCCACTCGGAAACACCATTTATTAATATTTCCCATATTTTTTTCAGCTGTTTGTTGCATAGCGAAGGAATGAAGTTTCGAGAGTGCGTAAAAATGTTCATTCATTACTCAGAAACTTTACGGATCTTTGTATAGCATTTTGATGAGCAAGTAGAAAAATGATAGTGACGAAAAACAATTTAGTATGATATTGAAAGGATTCGTTCTTGAATAAATACGCGATGATTATTTCTAAGAGTGATCGTTGCCGAAATTCTCGTTATAAACTTACGTGAAGTCTTCCTTCTGCTTTTTCGTGACATCGCAGTGCAAGCACATTTTGTCCAGAGGCCATTCGTTTTTGCGCGCCGTTTGTTGCATTATGGCCGTTAAGAAGGATTGCGGATTGAAGAATCCGGCGAGCCACACGGATGACGGAAGCTGCAACAAGGAGAAAAAGAGAAAAAAAAACAAACGCTTTAGACATTTAGCAAGCTTCGAGTGAAAAATTATAGGAAATGTGCGATCTTCTAGTCTCGTGTAATTTTCATTTCTTCGAGATATAAAAAGAAAGGAAGTTTAAAACGAAGTCTTTCTCCTTCTAGGAAGCAACATAGAGCTGTACTCACGTTAAAATCGGCGGTCCAATTCGACAGTTCACCGATACGATTCAACATGTCGGCGAACCAGTTGGTCAAGCCGAGACTCGAAGGATAAGCTCTTTTCGTCCACGTGGACGGTACCGAGTCCATAAACAAATAATTTTGCAGTTCTTCCATGTCCGCATTGATCGTTAGCTCGCCCTGCAATATTATTTTGTGTATTTTTCTCATTTTACTAATTTTACTAATTTAATTTCTTTTAATTATTTTATGTTTTTTTTATTTAAAAAAATGATATTCACTTTTTCGCTATGAAATACAATAATGCTTGAAGAAAAAAATTAATTCGTACTCGGACGCGTATCCGTTTTCGTACCTTCATTCCGAGCTCGAGTTCGCGCAGAGATCGCTTTAGTTCGTTGCAGAGAATATTCATCCTTTCGCACTCTTGAAAAGCAACTATAACGAAAGGAGTTCGATCTTCGACCTAGGTGATTCGAAAACGCAAACAGACGATGGCGATCAGTTATGAAAAATAAAAAAAACCTGGTTTTTTTTTTCAATTTGAATTATCTACGCTGACGATTTTCATTTGGATGCAATGACGCGTATACGATGAACCCATCAGGGCAATTAATTCCAAAGTGTCGAAAATGTTCTTTTAAACTCAAATTGCGAGTCATCATGTATTGCTGTTAGTAGTGGCATTTCGTGACTAACAATAAGGGGCATATATTTAGCGGCATAAAAAAATCGATTTTTTTTTACTTAAAATGTTAGTTAAACATCTCAACAATACGGTGGTAAGGTAAGTAATTGGCCGGTAAGTTATAAGTAATCACTTTCAAAGAGTACTTTTTTACTGCAAAAAAAGAACGAAAATATTGTGTAAAATTTCATTTTTTTTAAGTGCCCCTTGTCAAATGTTTCTTAGGTATGAGATTAGCATTTGGATGTTAAAGGACTGAAAATTCTTGGCTCATATTTTTCAGATGAATATTAGAGTCATTGGGTTTCCCACAAATGGACAACTGCCGCCAAAACCTTCCTGGAAGACCACGTCATGACGTTGCCATTTTTTTCATGAACAAATTGGTTTAAACAGTTTAATTATGTAATAAGATGCACCTGAAGTTTTATAAATGTAAAACGTTCTGTTCCTTTCCAAAGAAATGATCGAAATTGGCTGTTTGTTCATCGTCTACATGTATCTCCACAAAATGCATTTTGAGGTTCATCGCATCATTTGATATAATCGTACGCTGCTCAAGACAGGTGAAAATGCTCACTGAGCTCTAGGTAAAGTCTCACTTTGCTCATAAGCTCGGCTATGTTAAATTCTTCCGGCAATTTATCGAGAAGGTCCTCGATGACGCCTTTGACCTTGTCTTCCCTGGAGAGTCCAACTCCAGCGGTTTCCCCGGTATCCCTCGGCTGCATTTCCAGTATAACTTTGAACAAGTTCTCCGCGGTCGAGGTCAGGAAACCTTTCGACGAGCGATGTGTGCGATGGGATCAAATCAATGGAAGCATTTAAAACTCATATATTAATCCATAATTTAAGGCAGTTTCTACGGAGTTTCCAATGGCCATAACTGAAACCCGCAAGGAGAGGGCTTGACCTTCAGGAAACCAATTTTTCTTCAACTTCACAATTTGACAAACACGCGGTGTACAAATACTTTTATTTCACTAGCTACGATAATGGTCGTGTTTCACACCTCGTAAAATAACATTTCGTATAATACTCGGCGAAAAAAAACTTTTTCTAGGGATAAGCTCGTGCGATTGCAACACTCGCCTTCGGCTCGTGCTGCAAACTCATACTCGTTAGAAAAAAGTTTTTTCGTCCTCGTGTCATACACTGTAAAAACCAAGCGCGTTGTTTCAACACGTTTCCCGTGTGTAATCTTGTCGCTCTTTTCGACACGGTAACTCGTGTGTTTGAGGTAACGACACATCTTACGCGTGTTGTTTCAATACACTTTAGGCGCGTAAACGCTTGTCGCCATTTTCAACACGTTTAAAATATATCGAAACCTAAATCAACACACTTCAAGCGTGTTATTGTCGGCCATTATTCGGTTTACCTTTGTGGAACTTTCTACACGCTTCCACGCGTTTTTATTTCTGCAGCACACTTTTTGTGTGTACTTGTAGACGCTTGGGAATGATACATATGACGTCACGTAGGCGTACGTTCTAAAATAAATTTAAAAAACGCCTTTTCCGATACGGATATTTTATTCCGATGGTGTACTTACCATGTTACATGGCTTCCAGTCGTCCTGAAACAGATTCCTGCGAATAAATTTTATCATTAACCTAGCCGCGAACCTACCTACTTCTAGACCTAATGTACGTACGCTAACCATTATGCTATTTGCTACTTGAGGTTTTCTCATGATGAAAAGGGGTAGTATGCGTACTTCGAACGAGGGGAGTAATTAAAACCTTTCACATTTCACACACACATACATATATATATATATATATATATATATATATATATATATATATATATACTTTTAACCTACATACATACATACTTTTAACCCAATAATGCTTTATGCAAAAGTGAACTATTTTGAGATATTGTTTTATTATTATTTTTTTAAAGTGAGGGTTCGGCAACTTTAAAAATTAATTTAAAAAAAACGATTGTATGGAATCAAACTTTTAAATTATTTGTAGTTTTAAGACACAGTAACGAAAAATTATTAAAAATGAAATAAGAATGATCTGCAAACATTTTTGAATTAGGCATCCAAAAGTCTGCAAGTCTAATAATTTTCTTAATTTTCTTCAACAGAAACGTAGGTTTTATTTAAAAAATCACTAACTCACTTAAACTCATTGAAAAAACAACTACACATTATTAGCTATCCAAAGAGAATTCCATATAGCAGTTTTCTTTAATTAAAACTAATACATTTTATATTTCTATGTAAAAGACAAAAATGTGGCGTTTCACATAGCGTGAGCTCTCATAACATGTAATGTTTTATGCTGAACTGTTGCATAGAATTCGTGAGCTCTGAATTTATATGCAAGAAATAGAGTCATTACTTTTAAAACTGCGGAACCATTTTCCACAAGGGGTTATCCTTGCTAGGAATTCTGCTAGCGTAACTGGTCTACACAAAGAATTCTTCTAGCGTAACCAGTCTACGCAAGGAATGCTTCTAGCATAATCAATCTTCCCAAGCAATTCTTCTAGCGTAACTAGTATACGCAAGGAATTCTTCTAGCCTAACCAGTCTGCGCAAGGAATTCTTCTAGCGTAAGCAGTCTTCGCAAGAAATTCTTCTAGCGTAAACAGTCTTCGCAAGGAATTCTTCTAGCGTAACCAGTCTATGCAAGGAATTCTTCTAGCGTAAGCAGTCTACGCAAGGAATTATTCCAGCGTAAGCAGTCTTCGCAAGGAATTCTTCTAGCGTAAGCATTTTTCGCAAGGAATTCTTTTAGCGTAACCAGTCTACGCAAGGAATTCTTCTAGCATAAGCAGTCTTCGCAAGGAATTCTTCTAGCGTAACTAGTCTATGCAAAGAATTCTTCTAACGTAACCAGTCTACGCAAATAATTGATCTGGCGTAATCAGTCTGCGTAAAGAATTCTTCTAGCTTAACCAGTCTACACAGATAATTATTATGGCGTAACCAGTCTCCGCAAAAAATACACTAAGGGATACTAACTATGCAGAGGAACAAATTAGAGTATTTTATGTTCATCCTTTGCAAAGAACAAATATGCTCTGAATTTCTATGTATGGGACAAAAATAAGACAAATGTCACTTTTATAGTAGATCACCGTTGTTCACAAAGAATTATTCTCACGTAAACTCTTTCGCACGTCCGTCAATTATGTAGTGAGGTTATGAAAAATCACCTTATTGTCATATCAACTCATTTGACGCGTGTTGTTTGTGGTACACGCGTACAAGTGAGTTGTTTTCTGACGCGTTGCGCGACGAAATGTGTCGTTCGCGTCGCGTGTAGCTGCACCAAGTGTGTTGTTTCGAAAAAAATGCGTTGATTCAACACGCTTTATGTGTGTTACAGTAAGTGTGTTCTCCGGCAATACGTTAAAATCGTGTTGATGCCAAGAATAGTAGAGAGCGTGTTGTTTCAACACGGCAAAATAAGTAAAACGCATTGTTTCAACACATTAACCAGGTTCTACACACGCTGTAGGCGTGTGGTGTGTTGTTTCAACACACCGACAGCACGCTTATTTTTTACAGTGTAATGTACTATTTTTACCCACTGTACATTAAAATTTTCAGCCCAACAACCTTCGCTACGTATGTCTCTAGGCCAAGGCCATCGGAGTTGAAGGGCACTTTCGAAATAATAGCCGTCTTTTCTTCGTTTTTACCGATTTCCGCATTCGGATGCAGGCCATAGAGGATCGGGCTCTCGGCCGGCAGATAATCGTCGACGTATTTGTGATAAGATTGATAATCGCTGTTCGGGGGTGCCAAGAAACCCGGTGCTAAACTGTGATCACCGTCGATTAGCTCCGGCTGAAGATACTCGAGCAAGTAAGTTCGGCACAAGCGGCGATCCCAATCGTCCGTTATGTGTCCACCGTACATTATCTCGCCGAACAAATAGCGCAGATCCTCCCACGGTACTCGCGTGTTGTTCTCGAGATAATTCAGTAAAACGGACACGCTTATCGTCAGATCGCCTACGTTGAAGGGATAAGACTGCGGGGAATGAACGTTTAGTTAAAACTCGCCACCAAATAATTATCTTTCGAAAGTAATGGGGCTCCACGTATTTTCGCAAGATAAATGGGTTTTTCAATATCAGTCCAAGCTTTTCCCGCATCTATCAGCGAGTTATTTTACTTGTGATTTTTATTTTCAAGTTGAACATTAAAACAAGAGTTGAAAACGAAACGGGCACTTTTTTGATTTACATTTCGACGATAAGGTCACCGTATCGGTGGTCAAATTGATTGGACGAGGTCAAATTATCCTTATTTTTAATAATAAAAAATAGAAAATAAAAATATTAGTATACCATGTATACTGATGAATATTTTGAAATAATTATTGGCAGATGGTAACTCCAATTTCAAAAAACTTCTTTCAACGCTACTAAAATTTTGAGAGGGTAATTTGGTTTTTACATTATGAATATTATTTTCTAGGAAAACGTGGAGTAAAAAGTTATACATCAGTTACGGGGCTTGCATACGTTTGAAATAAAAAAAAATATTACTTTTTCATTGGGCTATTTTATAGTCGAGGGTCTTAACTTTAATTTGTAAGAGAATTTTTGTTAAAATTCCAAAATTGACTGAGTTATGATAATTTACAGGAAGATCGTCCACGGCGATCTGTTTCCTGGACCATATTCTATGAAACGGTTGTATCGCAAAATCTCTTTGTATGATTCACTTCAAGTTGGGACAGAGCATAGTTTATAACATTTTCTATCATACGACCCAAGTATTTTTATAATATGTTTATCCATTTGTTAATAAAAAAATATTAAATTTGTTTTAGCTTGGTCGGGAATCAAACATCTTTTTCTACAGCTGGCTATTTTCGTAATTTTCATTATTTCAAAGAAGTATCAGGTCGTAAGAAAGTTTTGATATACAAGAATTACATTTATGATTATTTTTCATTCAAGACAACCCTAGTTTCCAGAACCACCTACACCGATTGGCCATGCAGCAACGGCAACTCTTCAAACAATAATTATTTCATTGCTTATTAATATTTTTGAATAAAAAATACTCAAACTTGGCTAGACTATGAATTAATTTCGTGTAAAATCCATAGCTCGTCATTCCAATACTCTCATCAGAAAAAAAGATTGAAAGTCGTCCTGTTTTTTGGGCCCCAAGCATATGCAGAACCCTCAAAAAAAAAAACAAAAGAATTGACTCGTGGAAACTCGAAAATTTCGAATTTTCTCGAATTTCCAATTTGGATAATTGCAAAATTCTATTAGAATAATATAATTCATTTTATAGAGCTATATCTTCGGAAAATAAGAAATAAAATGAATTATATTAGAATAATATAATTTTGCATTTATCCAAAGTGATCGAAAACTTTTGACCGATACTGGATATCATTGTATACATTAGGGTGGTCATTATTTGGGGTCAAAATTAATTTTACCCTTTCCGCCCCCTAAATCGGTTCGAAATACGTAAAAAGTAACGCTGTAATTTTTTCAGATTAAAAAAAAAATGTTTAACCCTTGACCACGGGGGTTGAAGTTTTCTATTTAAAATACATGGGGTTTTCCTGCGTTTGCAGTCACTATTTTACTGTGGGCCTAAATATGTTTGTAAAATCTTGAAATTTTCAGAAATCAGTTTACAAGCATGTTGCTACATGGAAAACATTTCCAAAACCCCTACCCTCAAAATGTTGTATAACATCACCATAATAATTATAACTTTTTTTTTAATAATTTTTTTTTTATTTTGCTTCCTCGTTTTTTTTATAAATGTATTTAAAATAGAATAATTTTCTAAACGAGTTACAAATTCTTAAGTATTGTCTCTTTTTTTGCGGTCTAGATGATTTTTTCGATATTCTCTTACAATTTGTAAAATGAACTGTTTTTGTTGTTCGTTCCGTGTGAGTATTTCATTGTAATCGGTGAACAGTGTTCATCGATTACAATGAAATACTCTTCGATACTCTCTTACAAATTGTAAGAGAATATCGAAAAAATCATCCAGACGCAAAAAAAGGAGACAATACTTAAGAATTTGTAACTCGTTTAGAAAATTATTCTATTTTAAATACATTTATAAAAAAACGAGGAAGCAAAATAAATAAAAAATTATAAAAAAAAAAGTTATAATTATTATGGTGATGTTATACAACATTTTGAGGGTAGGGGTTTTGGAAATTTTTTCCATGTAGCAACATGCTTGTAAACTAATTTCTGAAAATTTCAAGATTTTACAAACATATTTAGGCCCACAGTAAAATAGTGACTGCAAACGCAGGAAAACCCCATGTATTTTAAATGGAAAACTTCAACCCCCGTGGTCAAGGGTTAAACATTTTTTAAAAAATCTGAAAAAATTACAGCGTTACTTTTTACGTATTTCGAACCGATTTAGGGGGCGGAAAGGGTAAAATTAATTTTGACCCCAAATAATGACCACCCTAGTGTACATATTCGTATTAAATATACATAATTATATACGTATCTACATATGTATACCTATACATGGTATATATAATACATAAAAAAAGACGTAATGCAAGAATCTAAAAGTGGTGGAGTGAAAATATTAACTCTGTTCCATCCTTGGGCGCCGAATTTCCGCCTCTCGGCGACCACAGCGTGATAGTAACAAAGAGCGAAGAGAATTCCTTTGAATTCCGACTCTTTGCTGCACGAATCGAGAATTTCCTGATTAAAGTTGTCCAAAGCTTTGTGAATATTCGCGTGCATGCCGGTGGGTGGTTCGTTAGTAATTTTTATAGCGGATTCCAGTATACCCTGCCGTGAATTAATTTTTTTATGCATTTTATTTTTCGTTCGTTCAATGTTGTTGTAAAAAAAAAAAAAATCCGATATATCGTATTTCCGCGCGGTTATGCGAGCGCAAATATTATTACTCGCCTGAGGAATGATGGACTCGTGAGGATCGGGACTGGCCTCGGCGCTTACGTAGAGACGATAATCCGGATGTGGATTATCCATTAATTGTTCCATCTTCTTTTCCATACTAGGCAACCAATTTTTTACGAGGTGAACGTTTTGGAGTATGACCCAGTGGCCGTTAACTGCTGCCATTTCCATCGATTCCTCGGCGACGGGCTCTTGGCCTTGACCGAGTGACACGTTGTGAAAATTACGAGCGTCAAAAGTGAAGCCCAAAAGCTTGCCCAATTTTTCCACGTCCTGTGTATTTCAACGATCGCAAAACGCGATATTCATTTTTCACGATTTTTACATATAAAATAATCGTTAAAAAAATAATGAATTTCAAAGCAATTAAAAGAACAAAAGAAAATACTTCGAATACAATTTAATGAAAATTTGCCACACTCGAAATGCCAAGTTTTTTTTTTCGTACTTTGAGAGGATCCACTCCTGGAGACAGGATAAAGAAGACCGGGGTAATTGAGCTTGTCTCCTCGTAGGACTTTTCGAACGGTGGCGATCGTGATTCGGTAAACTTTTGCCCCATTTTCTCTTCGACGAAACAACTGGACATATGGACAATCACGAAAAAGAAATTGTGTTAAATCTTGCTTATTTCATTAACACCAATTATTCTTCACCTCTTAAGGAGGGACATACATGTCGACGACGAAAAAAATGCCAATTTTCACAACTTCGTTTGGAAAGTAACAAAACGTTTTACATTTATGAAACTTTAGGTACAATTAATTACACAATAAAGTGCTTGAATAATTTTTTTCATTCAAAAAGATTGCAAAATAGCGACGTTATGGCGTGGTCTTCTAGAAAGGTTTTAACGGCAATTGTCCGTTTGTGGGAAATTCAACGACTTCAATATTGATCTGAAAAATATGAGCCAAGCATTTTTAGTATTTTAACATCCGAATGCTGAACGTATACCTAAGAAAAATTTAAAAAGTTAAAAATGAAAAATGGGACACTTCAGAAAAAAAAATGAAATTTTACACAATATTGTCGTTCTTTTTTGCAGTAAAAAAGTAAGCTTTGAAAGTGATGTTCATAAAGAATTAGGTATAAGTTCAAAGTAATATTGATATTGAGTTGTGTGTACAATCTTAGCACGGTCGGTCAACTCGTTTTAAAGTTATGTTTTTCGTAAACTTAAAAAAAAGCATAAAAAGGGGTTGAAAAGTATTACACAACAAAAATTTAGAGATCCACGCAGACGAAGTCGCGGGCAAAAGCTAGTATATATATATATATATATGAATCAATAATTTTTTTTTATGTCTAGTTGTCTATATAATTTATGACTATTACCGGATAGCATAAGTCATACGATCGAGCCTGAGGCACCTCATCATGCACAATCTCTGGAGCGCCGTCTTGTTCTTCCACTCTTGTGGAAACTTTTCCCTCTCGGGCGTCTCTGATTCGACAAATTTTTTCCATCTCTTCGCGGCACCCTCGATATCCCGATCCAAATTTCTGAACTCATCCGTACCGCTCAGATACTTGATCCCACCCCATCCGGAATTGCTCAGAAAGTCAACGGGACTAACGAGATTCGGGGTGTACGGATATCTCAGAAGAAAGTCCAATTCGGACGGCGATATCTCGTTCGTTTGCAGGAGAATCTGCGTTTAACGTAATTCGCGAATAATCGTTGCGAAAGAGGAGAAATTTTTGTAACCTACCCCGACGTCCCTGCTTTGTCCGTTAAGGGGACATTCTAGTCTATAAATTTGAAAAAATCGATTTACAAAGTTATTTACAAAGTTATAGCGATTTGGATTAGATCGTATGGAGAGGCCGGACCGGCGCGAATCGGACTATCAGAAAATTCTAACGAAGCTAGAACTGCTTGCAGGGAAGAGCGAGCTTCAGAAAATTATCATTTCGAAGACGAGGAAGGCACACTTTACGAGACGGCAATGGTCGATTAATATAACGTAACTATAACATGCCATTATGCCACTTAGATGTTTGCAGTTGTCTGAAATTGTATTCAAAACTTTAAACACGTTTTTCTCGAAACTACTTTTATCAATCTGATTGACATGAAATCTCGAGTTCTATTCAACCAATTGACTTCACATTTGGTATAGACCTTCAGTGTATATCCTTCTATCGTCCGTACCTCGGGCATTGCCACATTATTATTATTATCACTTGAAGAAAAAAAAATTAACTTAGAAAAAAAGGGCGAAAAATTACCTTTTTTTTTAAGACACTCGCTATTTCAATTTTGTTTTCTCTTTGGTACCTTCCACAATGACATTCTTATTGATAAAGAAAATTGGTTTTATTTATGTTTCAGACGATCGGGAGCTTTGGAATCATGTCAACTGCTTCAACCTTTTTTTTCTCACGGCCGTATTTAGAGGCTGATCACTTTTTCAATTTTTTTCTTGCACAAAATTGTTTTCCTAAGCTCTTGAAACATCAATAAAAAGACTAAAAAATGGATCGTAAAGATATTTTTTGCTCTTTTTCATAAAGTCCGAAAAAACGCCCGAAATTTAGCCCTCTAGACTAGTGTACCCTCTTAAAGAAAAATAATCTTTCGAATATGTCTCACCTGTATGGACAATTGGCACAAAAAGATGAGCTTGTCACTCTCGAAGAGACCCCGACTCGTGTAAACGAATACGAGATAAGTTATACTGTCGATTAGGTGACCAACGCGTTTTGTCGTATTGTCCGAGGGTTCGGCAAATTTGATGGCGTTTTGAAAAACGGCGCTGAACGCCTTCAGAGAGAATTGATAGAGCATGTTTATTTTGTTCAAATCGTTCAGAATGAAGTACAAGAGGCTGGCTCTCGAAGCTGCAGGACGATACCACTCGCGGGCCTCGTCGATTTTGATCGCTGTCATTTTTGCCTCGACCACTTTGATCTCGATCTCGGCTGCTGTTTTCTTCGTCGTTTCGAGATTTACCACGAGAGCGACGTCGCTCAGAACGTTCGGTCCGGCTGACGACAATCTTGCGAGGAAAAAGAATTTGAAATATGATTTTTCTGGATTTTTTTCTTGGTTTTTTATGATTTTGTTGTATTAGCCTTAATTTTGTCGGAATTTATTTATGTTATGCGATATTATGATTATGTTCGAATTTATTATTTTGAGGGCAGGGGATACATGTAGACGATGAAGAAAATTGCCAATTTAGATATTTTTTTTTGCAAAGGAACAAAACGGTTTACATTTATAAAATTTAGGTAGAATTTATTATATAGCTTAACTGTTTAGATAATTTTTTTCATAAAAAAAATATTGCAACATGGTGACGTTATGGCGTGGTCTTCCAGGAAGGTTTTGACGGCATTTTTTTTCAGTTTGTGGGAAACATAACTTTAAAACGAGTTGACCGATCGTGCCAAAATTGTACACAACTCAATAACAATATTACCTTGAACTTCTTATAACATAAAATAACTTACAATAACAATATTACCTTGAACTTATACCTCCTTTAAAAAAAATGAAATTCACTTTTGAAAAGTATTTTTTTATTGCAAAAAAGTACGAAAATTTTGTGTAAAATTTCAATTTTTTTGCTGAGTGTCTTATTTAAAAGAAATTCAACATTTAAAATGTTTCTTAGGTATAAGTTCACCATTTGGCTGTTAAAATACTATTAACAATTCTTGGCTCATATTTTTCAGATCAATATGGAAGTTGTTGGAGTACCCAAAAACGGACAACTGCCGCCAAAACTTTCCTGGAAGACCACGCCACAACGTCACTATTATGCAATATTTTTTATTGAAAAAAAAATGTATTTAACCAATTTGATTATGTAATAAATTGTCTCCAAAATTTCATAAATGTAGGAAGGTTTTGTTCCTTAAAAAAAAATTAAAATTGGCTATTTTTTATTCCTTCGTACGCTTTTCGGGCTTTTTCGAATCCATCCTTTCTTCACTTTTACCCCGTCCTTATCACTTCTCCATTTATTTCTCCTTATAGGAGACTTCCTGGAGTCACACACGGAGAGAATTAAAAAGTAATTTTTGTCGTGAATATCACGGTAAAAATTACCGTGGTATATTTCAATGTGGTGATAAGTGAGAAAAGCATAATAATTCGTATGCGACAAGTTTTTTTTAACTCACGTGACAGAAAATTTCAAATACGTAGGTAAAATTTTATTATACAAGAAGGGTAGCGCGCACGATAATTTTTACCGAGAGCACAATACATTTTCCTATAACACTCATTAAATTTTATAATAAATCTTAAAATAACTGTTATAAAGACGATACTTTTTTATAGACATTTTTGAAAGGCATAAAATAATAAAATGCACAGTAAAATTTCGCTGATATTATATATTTTTTAAATTTAAGTTTTCCCTATTTTGTTACACATCAAAATTTACTAGAAAATCTGGTAAAATTTTCTATCTGAAGAAGAAATTTTATTTTATTTTCGTGAAAATCTGTTTTTTACTCAGTAATAATAAGCGAAGTTTCAGGGTTGTCATCTGGTTACCGTTACTGCACGGTAATTTTTAACATTTAATTCTCTCCGTGCAGTTAATCTTTCGCAATACACTGCGTGTATCATTTTCAAAAGGGCACAGGGAAACTACTGAAAACCAGTGTCGATACAAGACGGTAATATTTTCATTGTCGCCCAATTGTGTTTCTATCGGAACGTCTGTAGTCGGCGTCAAAGCCAGTAGACAGGCGAGCGGTCGCCCATCCGACTATTGGCCCAAGCCAACGTCGCCCGACACGGAAGATCGTCACATTTCATCGTTTTCCTCTTCTATTAATATTACATCGACCCAATTTTTATTATTAGCGTTTTATAACCTGTGTAAGAGATCGTCCTCGAGGGTTTTGAGGGTAATCTTGAAGGTGTTCTGTTGCTTAGTGAGCTCGGCCTTGGTCGATTCCAAATCCGGACGCTCGGCCTTGACTACGTCACCCAATAACTGTTCCTCCAAGCCGTCTTTCGTCACCGTGAAATTAATGAGTGTCGTTTGCGCCTGCATCTCGGGCTTGTAATGAGGATTTCCCAATTTTGTTTGCAATATCAAACGGAAGTGCGGACTGAAGTCGACCTCCTTGTCTCCGAGCTTTATTGCGCTGGGCAAACGACAAGTTTTACATCAATATTTTCAATGTTATTACGAGAAGTCCTCTACTTAATGAGCTCCGACTGTGATTTTCGTGACGATGTTTTTTATTTTATTTTTATTTTAAAGCAAACCCGAATTGCTTTCAATGATGGAAAATATTGTGAAATAACTTTTCCGCAACTCACCGGCCCTTTTTAATGAGAACTCTACCCAAAATAGGATCCAGCACAGCGTCCACGGTTTCCATGATATTCTCCAACAAAACGACATGACCATTGGAAATGGCGAATTCAATGCGGTCGAGATAATTGCGCTGCGTCAGTCTCATGATTTTTAACTCGATTCCGTATTTAACTTTTATCCACTTGACTCCTTGGAGCTGAGGATCAATCATGAGAGGCCATCGAGATGAATTAGTCAGTATAGTCGCGTTCTCCGAGGACATTCGATCCGTCGGCAAACCTTAAATTGAGTAGATGTGTCGTTATCTTCGAATCTCGATAATTCGAGAATAGATTCTATTTTTTTTTTTTTTTTTCAATCGCTGCTTTCATTTCCATACCGTCGTTGTTCCATTGTGCTATTTGCGCATCGTCGGTCAGCAGTGACAACGGATCTAAATCCGGGGTACGGGGTATAGGTATTGCCAAATTATTTAAAAACGGTATCCAATGCACGTGCATCAGATCCAGACGATATTTTCGCGTGAAACAGCCCACGTAGGATATAAAAGCTGTTACGAGAAGAACATCCCCGGGTATCGTCTCGCCGGACTTGCTCAGTCTATATATTTTTTTAAATTCAAAAGCATCTATTATTCTACGCTGCATTTTTTGTTTATTATCGCATGGGATTGAAGTTTGCATCGTTGGAATGCAACGAAAGTTCGTTTTTTTCTGCATTTCTGTACTTCCATTGTGACCCAAATTTTTTTTTTTGCCACTCGAGGGCGCGATCACCCATCAAAGTTTCGGCTTAAGTCAACGTTTAGCGCGCTTCACTGTCCTTCACCGGTTATTTTTTATTTCTCTTAATCGTTTTAGCATTGAAAATGCTTTTAAAGATGCATATAGGGGGTCTGATTTAGCGAAATGTCACACGAAACTAACGCTGCCCCCACTCCACTGCCACAGTCTTGTAGCAGGGTGGGGGGGGGGGGGGGGGGGCTGCGATATGCTAAATACCTGTTACATGTAGAGTCATTTGTGGTTAAAAGTTGTAAGTTTCAATTTTGGTGTGTACAGTACAATGTTGGTTGTTTTTGGTTGCGTTTGGAATTGTTTGGGTTTAAGTTGGGTTTGTTTCGGTTTGTTCGGGTTTAAGTTGGGTTTGTTCGGGTTTAAGTTCGGTTTGTTTGGGTTTAAGTTGGGTTTGTTTGGATTCAAGTTGGGTTTGTTCGGATTTAAGTTAAGTTTGTTTGGGTTTAAGTTGGGTTTGTTTTGGTTTACGTTGGGTTTGTATGTTCGTTCGGGTTTGATGGATGGATGGATAGTGAGAGACCGCGAAAGAGACTGTGAGAAGAGAGTGAGAGAGTTAGCGAGTGAGAATTAGCGAGTGAGAGAGTTAGAGAGTTAGAGAGTGAGAGAGAGAGAGCAACTCATATTAATTGCATGTACCTTTTTTTTATCACCCGAAAAGTCTGATTACCTTTTCAATGCCATGAAATACTTGCACTTTGTGTAATAACTGAAGATTTTTCTTTTTCAAACTTACACCCCGACCGTTTCGGCCCATCGGATTTTCTCGGAGGCAAGACCGTTTACCAATCTATTCGCAAGGTCGATAGTCAGAGCCGTCGCGTCCGCCTCGTCCTGACATTTTTGTTTTTCCTCAAGTGCGACGTTCATCCTTTCGCCAAGTACATCGAGAACTTTTTGTAATTCCTGGAAAATAAATTTCGTCCGAGGATGTATTCTGTCATACTGCACTTTCAATTAAACATAATATTTCGTGCGATGGCAATCTTACAGTCAAACGAGCCTGAAGAGCGGCCAATTTGTCTAGTGCCGCTTTGAGCTCGGCGTTCGCTTGTGCCAGGGCAGCTCTCAGAGGTTTCACGCTCTCATTGATGTAGTGAAAAACCATGATGTTTTTGACCCAACTGCAGAGACCGGCGGCAGCTTGTGACTTCGAGTAGATGAAGTCAGGCTCAAATTCTGAAGGGCCAAACGGGCTTTTCATCAATGCTCGCTTTCTCTCTCTCTCTCTCTCTCTCTCTCTCTCTCTCTCTCGCTTTTTCTCTCTGCCTCTTTCTCCTGCTCCTCTCTCTTACTCTTCCCTTCCTCTTCCTTTATCTATCTCGTACTTTCAAAGAGTGCAAGACTCGAGCATATTTTCTGAATTGGTCATTTCTCGATTTCTCACTTCTAAAACCTAACTCTTACGAATTTATCCAGGTATATTAATAAATAAAGAATCTTGATAATTAAAAGTTCAATAGTTAGGTAAATGTTTTTTAAACTACATTGTTCCGATTTATTTGTCATTTATAAATTGAAGTACATAAGTCACGTTGCATACGCGTAATAATACAAATATGAATAATAATACATTAATGTACATAAGAAAAATATAAATACATATAAATATAAGGAAAGTAATCAAAAGCAGGTGTCTACTGCTTGTTTTTGTATACAATAAACGTGCATACTAATTAAATAGGGACAGTGTTTCGGAATGAAACTGATTTAAAATGCCTAATACATATATATCTGTATATATTAGAGCCATTGTACGTATCATTCCAAAACATTTATCCTATTTAGAGAGTATGCACTCTTTCAATATGCTCACTTTTATTTCATGCAAAAAAACAGTCGACACTTACTTCCCAATTTTGCGATTTACTCAAATATTGAGCTTTTACAGGCACTTCAATTTTAAATATTTTACTCGACATCTATGGCCTAAAGCTGCAATAACTTAGAAATGATTGATGCCATGAAAAAACATGATTTGTGCTACTGTACTACTGTTCAGTATTCAACGTGTTTTCAGAACAAAAATATTTCGAATTTACAAAAGATATTCTTCTATTTTTTACGTCACATCTATAAGAAGTTATATTTCTCAAAAAGGTCATTTTTCATTTTTAGATGCCGTTTTTTCACAAATTCCATGTAAAATTGCGAAAATTTTGCCAAAGCACAGACTGGGCCAGTTTTGGACATTATTGATTCGATCGAAATGGATAATGTTACATTTTTTAAATATATATTGGATTTCTGTTCGAACATATGAAAAAAAAACCGAAGTCCAATCGTTCATATATTTATATATTAAAAAAGTTTTCTCTCAGGGGTTCGACGTTGACTTTAAGGGGCCTTGTTACAGTGTTATCAGGCGAACGAAGACATTTTTTGTCATTCATTATACGATAACTATTTCGGAAATTAGTTTCTCATGGTTCTGAAACATTTGTTCAATTTTCCTCCTAGAACATGTATTTTTTTAAACTATTCGCAACCCAGTAATATTTGGGCTAGTTACTTATTTTACCAATTGACCATTGGTCAATACTAATGGACTCAACTAACCGCTCCTCGGGATCGCACTCCATTTGCAGAAGGGCAGAGGGAAAGTGCGTAAAACCCATTGTTACCGAAAGAAATTTTTTATCCCGAATTTTTCGGAGCCAGTGTATGAATGAATGAATGTGCAAAATACGAAGAGCAAAGCCTTGGGAAAAAGTGACCTGGCGCTGACCGATCGATACGCTCGCTGGAATGCGGTTAATCGGTCACCCATCCGAATAGCGGATGCATCGCGGTACAAAGAGAATAACTTTTTTTAAGGCAAATTCCAATAAAATGGTCTTGTTCAAGGGCTTCAATTTTTGGAAGTGCTCCAACAACAATGATGCACCAACGATAATAGAATTAATAAACAACTCAAAAACAATTTTAGTGCTCGTATATTTTATAATTATGAATAGTTGTTAATTATTAACAATTATTAATAAACTGTTGCTAATTAAAAGTTACGATTTTCCAAAAGATATGTCAATTCGCATCAAAAAGACATTCTGGCACAAATGAACGTCATCAATGAAACGTAAGAACGACCCGGTACGCTATTTTGGATATGATTGGTGAACTTTGGAAAATTTAAGACGGAAATTACGAAAACTCCGGGAGTTCGAACGAGTTTGGAGCTACTAAAAAAATGCTTTCACACATTTACGAAGGGAGGATCATTGTAAATGAACGTCAGCGATATTACGAACGAATATATATATATATATATATATATATATAGACATTCATAATATCGTAACATACCAATATGTATATGTAAGATATACCATAAAAGCGAAGGGAAGAGGGCGTGGAAAAAGCCTTTCCCACGGAAATGGCGCCATGCCGTTTATTTGCGGATAAAAAATATCGCTAACGGTAGTTTGGCGTTGTTTTTTTTTCTTCTCTTTCTTTCTGCTTCTTCGTAATGAAGTGTGCACGAAAAACCTTCCAACTGACCTTTATGGGTTATATAAGGCTGTATAGCCTTTACGACGTCCGGATGAATATTTTCCTTATCGTAATTGCGCAAAGACGATAAAAATGCATCGGCACCGCCCATCATAGCTTTGCACGCTTTCCAGCTTCGATCCTTGGGTACTTTGCCTTTCGGTGAAAATAGAACGAGCACAGCCTCGGCTACCATTGCGACTGCGTCCGGTGGCGTACCGAATGACTTCAATTCCGTAAGATTGTTCTACATCGAGCCAAAAAAATAAAATAAAATAAATAAATAAATAAAGAGGAAAAAACAAAATTCGAATAAAAACAAAAGTAGAGTGAAGAAAACGCAGGAGAGTATCATCGCCGAGCAGGTACGTTTGCTACAGTCACGCTTTAAACTCGTTTTCGAGCAATAACCAAAGTTCGTCAATCTGCAGAGTAATCTATGGGCCATTCCGTGCCTCACCGTGCCTTTTCCATTCCAGTACTTACAAGGAACATCACTTTGGTGTTTCTCTCGGATTTTGTTGAAACTTTTTTATGTGGAAGAGTATCAAAAACTAAGAGACACGTATTTTTTTTTATCGGCGGAAAAACGGTTTTAAGGGGTGGAACGCACCCTAAAAAATGGGGATGTTTTTCGTTTTTCGTCGATAACATTTTAACGGTACGAGATATTAAAAAATTTCAAATTGCAACAACCTTTATTTTTTCGCGTACTATACATTGGAGATGTGAACGATGCAGATAACGACAAATTTCATATTGTTTATTGCAAAAATGCAATTTTTTCATACTCATCTCCGAGAATTTTGAATCGATTGGGATGTAAGTTTGCGTACATATAAAGGATGGAAAAGTAGCGGAGACGTGTTTTTTCTTTTTCCGATATCTCATAATTGAGGGGTTGAAACTGCCCTTCGATTTTTTAGCCAAGAGCATCGTATAATCAGCTAGCCTTTTGGCATTCCGGGCTAAACTCATGTCAATATAAGTTTGCATATTTATTTGCGATTGCATATTTGTGAATTCCCCCCGTATAAAAAAAATTAAGGGGCGAGCCACCCCTGTGTTTATCTTTTTCCCACCCAATATTAGAAAGGGGTGGACCTAATTGGAGGCAACCTGTTCTATTTTGATGAAAACACAAAAATCTAGTTGACGTGTTTTTGCATTTTTTTCCAAATAGAAACCTTAAGGGGGTGAACTACCCTCTACCTGAACTTCCTCGTCGCAGTCGTCTTTCCCTGTTTAACATGTCTTTGCTGATTCAAAATATTTCTACCAACTCCGAATCGACGTTTCCTCATGTTGCGAAATCAATATGAGACACTCACAATTAGACCTGTTCAAAATTGTTTCTCGAATATTCAACATTTCCTAAAAATCGTAGTTACGCAAAACGAATATTGGCCAGGTCAATTGCCTCTGCATTTTTTTTCCACTGCCACAAAATTGTCTGATACGAAATTTATTCATAATTATTGATTACTATTATTCGAGACTGGGACACGCGCCCGAAAAATACGAAAATATAGTCATGTTCGTGAAAAATAATTGCTAGTTATAAGAAAATATAACCTCTGCACGACTGATGCAAAAGATAAGAGAACTTTTCAAACAGTTTCTTTCTTTTTTAAGCGGAATTTAACCCTTAGAGACAAATTGAACCAAACAAACTGGATTGTTCTTCGCAATTTAGGGCATTAAAAAAAAACAAACAAATAAAAGCTAGGTGAATTTTACACGAAACTCCCCGTATTTGTACATGTATATATATTGAGAATAAAGGTGAGACCTTATTCAACGTGTTCAAAGCAGCTTCGGCTTGGCGCACCGCTGGCTCGGCTTTTGCCAAATCTTCGTCGCAGCGTTTCTGTCTTTCCGTTACTCGTTCCTTTATCTCGGCAACTTTTGCTTCCTCTTCGGAAACTTTAAATATGATTAAAAACAATAGAAACCTTTACACATATACGTATATATATAGATCTACGTGTATATAAAATTTTCACACAATGCTGTGACATTATATCCAGCACTTGTAAAGTTTAGACAATAAGTTGTTTCACTCTGTGACGTTTTAGTTTACGACAATGCGTCCTGTGTGCAAATACGTCTTTTTTGTCACTCACCTATCGTCTTCTCAACTTCGGCTTTATTATTCTCGGCTCTAACTTCGGCCAGGATTTTGTCAGCAACGTCGTTCTTCTTCTTCAAGTCTACTTCTTGCACTGCCAATATGGCTTTGAGGTTGTCGACCTGACGCGGATGCAGATTTCGTCGACGTACGGTAAAATGAAAAACAAAAGAAAAAAAGGAACGATGCATTTTTTAAAATTGTTTAAAGGTGCTCTTAATTATCCCTTCGTGGTCACACATCTAAATTCAATCGCGGTGGTCACACTTGGGTCGATTCTAGCCATTCAGTTTCCAAAAAAGTATTGTGACCAAACTGTCCGTCCGAAGTGGTTCAAAAAATTACGGAACATGCTTTGAACTTTCTAGATGATGTACGAAAAATTTATTTATAAGAAATAAAATGGTGACATGTTAAAAAAAATTCATAAAGAGGTGAAAACGCAAAAAGACACTTTTTCGCTAAAAAAATTATAGTTTCGTGAATTTTCAATATTTTTACATAAAATTTGGACGTGATACTCCGTAGATATGCTACTTTTGGGAAAAAATAGTAGCATAGTGCGCGTTCCAAAAAAGGTATTTATTCCGACATGTGAAGAGGGTAAATTGTATGGTATGAGGATGAGGTACGCCAAAAATTGATCGACGGGTCGATTCTACCCAGGGTGATCACGAAGGGTTATTGAGGCTGACAATTATCAAGGGATTTACTTGTACTCGTAATTCCTATTTCAATTCTCGAAAGATCAAAATATTTGTGAGTCATTGGGCGGGGAGGCGATTTAGGGGGAAATTACAAAACGGTGATTTTACGAAAAATTGAATAATTATAAAAACCTGTCCGGCGCACGATGCCAATTTCGTTAAACCGTTCTCCAATCTTATTATCATAGCTTTAAGGTCGTAGGTTTTTTCTCCCAGGAGTTTCGAGTACAAAGCGATCTGTTCGAGAAAAGATTTCGGCGTTGTGTAATTGTAACGCTTCTCGTTTTGCAGATAAACCTTCGACGTCTCGTTCACGATCGTGTGCACGAATGACATGAACAACGATACGGATTTTCGATAATTTTTTGGCAATTCCTCGAGCTCCTAAAAAAATTGGAGATGACAGTTTTTCTCTGCTCACGGATTTCGCACGAGTTATTGGCTTTCGAATTGATCGTAAAACAATTTTGCAAAAAATTATTTGGAAATTTTTGATGTAATTCACATGTTCAATGAAGCAAATAAAATATTAAACCATATGGAATTGTCAGAAATATTCGTTCGGTGAAAATATATGATCATCGTGTAAAAATATACTTTCAGTATTTCGCGCGTAATTTTTCGTTACTTTGCTGCATATTCGTGGTTCGAATTGAAGAAAAATATCTTTTACGACAGTTTTCACCTCGAGGAATTTAGTGGAGACGGATTCAAGAGCGTCCTGGGGCCAATCCTGGAACCAATTTATCGACGTACAATTCACGAGAGCTGGAAATTGTCTGGCTCTTTTTCTCAGTGTCGCGCCGACAGGTGAGAAGCACAGAACACACTTCAGATATCTTTGCACACGATCGATAAAGAATTTCCAGCAGTTCTCCTTCGTGTCCAGCATACCGGTCTGTTTCACCTGTATAAATTCGAATCAAGGATTATCGAAATATAACGAATGTGAATATTACTGTGAGAGATTAATTTTACAGATGCAATAACCGAGTATGATCTGTTTTCAATTAGTACGATTTAATAAATATCGATTGCTGCAAGACTCATGGTCGAAACGATTGTATTAATTAAATATCTATTTTTGGAAAGAATATTACCTCGTTTCTCACACCGTTCACAATATTATCGATTTCGTCGTCAGCGAATAATTCTGCTATTTCGCCCGAAGCTAGCATGTCATTCACAACGACGAGGAATCTTTCTTGGGCAACTTGCGAATCTGTCATGAGAAACGTTATTCCTATGCTTTTCAATCCGGCCTTTAAGTACAACACACCCAAATCCGTTCTCAAATCGCTCAAGGAGTATCCTTTTCTTAGCTGAACTTGAAACACCTGCATGATCAATTTTATATATAAATAAAGGAACCTGCTTGAATTCGTCTTGCAGGATCGTTCTCTTAAATAGTCTATTATTGTCTTATTCAATGTTATGTAAATCAGACCCTCTTCGAAAATCAAATATTTGCTACAAACATTTCAAGGACCCTTCTCAAAGAACAGCCAGATAGTGAACACTGCATAAACATAACAGCTTCAAAATATCATTTACAGAATAAAGAATGAAAAATAAATAATAACTAATGAACAATGAATAATTAGTTGATATTCATATTCAGATTTATTTTTTATTTATTTTTATTATTAGTTTCATCGTACTGGGAGCTTTCTCTTTGTGCATGCCCACCTTATTCCATTTATTCCCCACCTTGCGGCCGCAGCCGACTTCCCCCTCTGTATCGCATACACCATGAAATTTCTGTCATGGGTACAGGGAAACTGCGGAAAGCCTTTACCGATACAGCCATATCCAGATATATATTTTTCATGATCGAATATTGCTGCAGACTTTCCGAAGCTTCGGACAAATACGTTTTTTTTTCACCTTTGTTTAAGGTGATTTTTAGGATGGAATAACTGTTAAACTTTTTCCCTTTTCTTTCTGAAATTTTCTTTACAAATGTTTATTGATCCTAGGAGAATATGCACAAATAAAAAAAAAATATTATTATCATGTACGTTTGTTGACAACGGTGCGCGGAAAACACCCCCAATTTGCGACCAGTCCTGTGGACGTTCTATAAATGTGAAAAAAGCCGAATATATTTTTGATATGTACTTAAGAGCAAAAAAAAATGTACAAAATGACGGCATGCTAAACTTTGATTATCAATTTTTCCTATTTTTCTGACCATTCTGCAAGTTATATCTACATATAATACATATAATATATAAAACATACAATATATAAAAATAATATAAAAAATAATGTATATAAAAAAAAACTATATACCTCTAAAAACAGTATACTGAATACGCTCCCCGATTATATTATATTCTATATAATTTCGATAACTAGGCTAATTTTATAAGTACTATTAAACGGTATTCCCAGACGTATTGAGAAAGGTCTGTAGAATAATAAAATTAAAAAAAAGATTTTTCAAATTTCTAGACAATAATAATGCCTTAAAATGATATTAGTATATTTATTATACCAATCGCCTTAACAAAGGTACGTAGTATATATATTTTTTAATGGAATTTAATGGAAATTTCAATGGATTTGCTGCGACTTTTTAAAACCTTTAAAAATTAATAAAAGATCAACTAAAAAATCGTACGTTATCTTGCGTGCTCGTGTCTTGCATCCATCGAATTTGTACTTAAAAAAAATTAATATACGCTACCGGTGAAAAGTTTCCGGACAAAAATTCAAAAAAGTTCCGGAACGATTTTTTATGCCATTTCGCCGATATTTGACATAAATGAATTTAATGAACGGCATTTTGAAGGGGAGGAATTCACTTTTATTCCGTTTGTTTTTAATTTTTTACTATTTTTTTACGACTAGTACCCTTTTTCGAAAACGACAATTTTTCGCCTTTTTTTTGTTCCTTTTTTGGTGGACCTCGTTTACAGACAACATTTTTTTAATGCATTTCTTTGACCGGAATCATAAAGGGGGAAGCTCAAGATTCAATTTTTTTTTTTTTAAAGCTTTGTATGATTTTTTTCTAAAGATATTTTGATTTTTTTTAAAAGAGATAAAATAAAAAAAACGTGTAACGCGAAAATATCTTTAGAAAAAAACGATTTTTTTTTCTAAAGATATTTTCATTTTTTTGAAAAAAGGGACAATTTGAAAAAGAACGTGTAACGCGAAAACGACAAGGATTCAAGGAAAACCTCAAGATAGTAAAAAGTTGAATCGATTTTCGTCGAGTTCGCCAGAATTCTGTCAGATTTTTTTTTCGAAATTTTTTTTTCACCTATTTTCGGTAAAAAATCAGATTTAATTACCGTAACTCGAGAACCAAGGGGTTTGTGGTAAAATTTCAAGAGAGGAAAATTTTTTATTTTTATATTTTCAACGCAATATAATAATTTCAGATCTTTTCGACATTTTTCTCGAGTTACGGTAATTAAATCATCTGATTTTTTACCGAAAATAGGTGAAAGAAAGAAAATTTCGAAAAAAAATCTGAAAAATTTCGCGCGAACTCAAGGAAAACCGATTCAACATTTTACTATCTTGAGGTTTTCCTTGAATCCTTGTCGTTTTCGCGTTACACGTTCTTTTTCAAATTGTCTCTTTTTTTTTTAAATGAAAATATCTTTAGAAAAAAAAATCGTACGAAGCTTTAAAAATAAAACAAAATTGAAGCTTGAGCTTCCCTCTTTATGATTTCGGTCAAAGAAATGCATAAAAAAATGTTTGTCTGTAAACGGGGTCCACCAGAAGAGGAACAAAAAAAGGCGAAAAATGGTCGTTCTCGAAAAAGGGTACTACTCGTAAAAAAAATAGTAAAAAATTTTCAAAAAAAAAACGGAATGAAGTTGAATTCCTCCCCTTAAAAATGCCGTTTATTAAATTCATTTATGTCAACTATCGGCGAAATGGCATAAACAATCGTTCCGGAACTTTTTTGAATTTTTGTCCGGAAACTTTTTGCCGGTAGTGTATATTTGTGCATTTGCATAAGACATGTTTTCTAACATTTAGGGAGTCTCAAAAAACGCACTTTTCGGGACAAATTCTTACTTCAAGACTCGAAATATACGAAGCTAGACGTGAAAGTGATTGTTTTCCACTTCCTCCGACACCGACCAACAATGCATTACCCTTGGGCGTCTCGAGGATACGATTGATACGGCAAACGTGATACATCGCGTCCTCGAACATCACCAAATTCATAGCGGCAACCTTGAAATCAAAGCCGGTAGTTTTAATTATTATAATACAGGGTGTGTATTAAAATTATCGTTTGCGAAGACATTTTTTATTTTCTTCATACCAACTCGTTGTAATTTGACAATGCATCGTCCAGAAGTTTGGTCAAATGTTGCCAATCTCTGATCGGCATGTACTTTGGATCGCCGATTCCCTCGGCAAAGTGACAGTAAATTATTGGTTTTTCGAAAATGCTACGTTCTTCTAATTCCTAAAAATATAAAAATGTCTATATTAAAGAAAAAAATTGTTAACGTCAGCGCTTAACGAACAAAAGATAATTTTCGACCCCCTGATACACCAGTGAATTACAATAAAAAAATGCTTTTAATAGCATGTTTGATCAATCCTAATAATATTAAAAATAATACATTATAATAAATATTAATGTTTCAGGATTAATTGACATTAAGGTATTATTATGGATTGATTGAGGTACATTATTATGGATTGATTGAGGTACATTATTATGGATTGATTATTATACAATTCTATACAAATGATTAGGATCATTAATATTATAGAAATTTAATTTTATATATTCGATTTATAAAAATTATTATTATCACACAGTAATTATTATACAATATTAAGGATTAAAACTTAATATTACGGCATCATTTACTTTATTCTTTTACATTTATCAATATTATAGTCTAAAAACATTATTAACTCAGATTATTTGTATATGAGGTATTCCAGCCCAAGTGTGTAAACCCGTGACCCCGACCCTCTCGGATTTCTTTAATTTTTTTTTCATATGATCGCATTGAGTCTAAAATACACCTTCATAATTTTTTTAGATTTTTCCAAACATCCCTCATTTAAAAAAAAAAATTTTTTTGAAAATAAACGCCATTTTTTTAATCTAAAAAAATTCTGAAAAAACCGTGATAATATATAAAAATTTTCAAGCTATCACCCGTAGTGGGCAGATTTTTTTTCTGTGTTTTACAAGCTATTAACGTTCTCAAAGTTCCAAAAAAATCTCAAATAGCTCACCTTGAGCAGATACTGAATTATTTTGGTACTCAAATTAATTTCGTTGATGATTTTCAAATAATGCAATACGAATTATAAACCTTAAAATGAGAATAATGCCTTCGTATTGCCTGAATAATGCTCCACAACATGATATAGCGTCTGGGGTTCTTAATATGTTTTTTCAAAATAGGTATAAATTATTCTACTTGTCGGTAATTCCTATTTCATTATTCGAAAATCATCAACGAAATTAATTTGAGTACCAAAATAATTCAGTATCTGCTCAAGGTGAGCTATTTGAGATTTTTTTGGAATTTCGAGAACGTTAATAGCTTGTAAAACACAGAAAAAAAAATCTGCCCACTACGGGTGATAGTTGGAAAATTTTTATATATTATCACGGTTTTTTCAGAATTTTTTTAGATTAAAAAAAATTGGCGTTGTGTTTAAAAAAATTTTTTTTTTGAAATAGGGGATGTTTGGAAAAATCTAAATAAATTATGAGGATGTATTTTAGACTCAATGCGATCATATGAAAAAAAATCAAAGAAATCCGAGAGGGTCAGGGTCACGGGTTTACATACTTGGGCTGGAATACCTCATATATTACTTTTATACCGTTAACGATATTTTTTTTATGAATGAAGGAATAAAATTGCAATTTTGTTAATGCTTTTACCGATATATTTTTTTTCAAGGCGTCGAGTACGAGTGCCCCAAACTCTCGTTTGTCATCGGCGGTCACCAATTTGTCACAATAGACCCTCGTCGCCTCGTGAACGTACAAACGTACAGCTGTGCTTGGCGTCGGTATCGTATCCCCATTAGAGAATAAATATCCCTGTTTCACAAATGTACATTTAATTCGTAACATTCACGAAACGAGCTCGAAATATAATCCTCACGGTACACGTGGAGAGGATACTTTTCGCATACACATACACACACACACACATACAAACATCCACGCACAGGCGCATACGCGTGCAAAGGTCACATAAACGATGATTTTTGTTACCTGGAATATATTCGACAAATCTCGTAAATTGAAGATGTAATGGAATTTGACGGCCGTGGGTAGAAATGTAGATGCGAGCTTCTCGTGCAGAAATAGAGCCGCGTTTATTAGAGGATCAGCAATCTTTTGCACAGTGGGGCTAATTTTATTTATCGGATTCGACAAATGGCATTGCAAAATTTGGGAGTATATTGTTGTCAATGCGTCGCGTCCAGGGAAACTACAATTATTTTGAATATTACGTATAAATGGCTGTGTTATTATTATCGATAATTATGGTCCCAAAATATGCGATTCAAACATTAAATCCATTTTTTAAAAATTAATTTTATTGGTTTCGAGCTCACTTTTATTTATTCACCTTTCACTAATATAGGTCCCTAAATAAATGAGCGTCTAATGACGAATGCTTTCTTAAGGAATTTATAGAAGCGGAGCAACAGCATTTTAAAAAAAAATCGACTGCATTAACATTTGAAAGGCATATAATTGAATTGATATCAGATCAGATTCGTTGTTTTTTTTTAAGAGCCAAGCGTGTTACCGATGGAGATTGCAGGCTACTGTTTTCTATTAAACATTGGTTTTATAAGAATTTGACTTAATTTTTTTTCCAAAGTTCCACTACATCATTTTCGAGAGAAAAAATATTTTAATTTTAATTACTTTCGTGAAAAATCGTGAATTTATCGGCAGTTAATATTTTTTGTTAAAATATCAACTGCAATTGTTGAAAATCAAGGGGTACATGGGTTTCGAAGCAAAAAAAGCATATTTGCTTTATTTGTTTTTTATATAATATATAAATTATTTTATTCAAAATGTTAAGCACATAAGAGAGCAACATTTCGACAATATTTTTAAAAAATTTCCTCCAAAAATTTGGGAAATTCAGCCGGTGGGACCGGGTTTCCGGAGACCCCTAAAAATAAGTGTCCTCGTGGTGGTCAGAATAACTCGAGATAGCTTTATCTGAAATTAAAAAACCAATTTTTTTCTGTTAGTAGATAGGTATAGCTCGTGTTTGAAGGAAGGATTTAAAAAAAAATTGAAATTTGAATTTTTGGCAGAGTTGTATGCAAAATACTTCAATTTTTGGTATAATTTACACTACGTATAGCCTTGTAAAATTATTTGTAATCGAAAAAAAAACCTTCGTTCAATCACTAGTCAATGCTATTTTGAAGAAGTGTACAAATTTGCAATAAGATCGTTGCATTCGTTTTTGAGAAATCGTGTCCACCGACTTCAAAAATAGTGTTTTGAGAAAAATGCGTATACCTGCGTCGCTCCCGGCCGGTCTTTCCCAACAAGGGGAATTCCCAAAGGCTCTCTCTCCTGGACTTTCACTCCGATTGATTTAAAAATTTGGAAGAATATTCTAGACATATTGTACTATTAGATAATAAAATTAAAAAAATGAATTCTTTGAAATTTTCAAACACACGTAACCCCTTAAATATCGGCTCAATTCGCGAGTTTTCACAATAGGCTGGTAAATTTTCTAGATTTCGATAATTTTTTTCGAAACTTCGAAGACAAAATTTCATTGGGCGTATAAAAATACGTGTACACATGAAAAATCGGTACCCTCGCATATTCATCGGTAAGATGCTCGACCCACCTTGATACAATCTTTTTTTTTTCACCTGACAGCGAATACCGCGAAATGTCTTTGAAGCCGAGGATCAATAGTGAAACTGCCAGCAGTGGGATTCATGCACGACACGTACTGCGTATTGTGAATGTCCTTCAACGTCAGCTTCGTTCGATCGTACCTTTTTTAACATTTTTATTTCTTCGATGATCGTTAATTCCAGGATAAAATTTTCAGAGCTCGGCCTGTTCAAAATGAGATGAAAAACAAAGCAGAAATCGATTTCTAACCAATGATTGTAGTCCATGTGTTGTCGTATGAGGGTGTGCGGTTGTACGGTCCCGTACGTATCGACTTCCGGCATATTCATGTCGTCGACGAAATAAACTAATTGTTTCGTACCAGGCGGACCATAATTGCGTCCAGCTTTCTTCTCCAAATGCTTTTCCAATATACGCTGCAGCATTTCTGCAGCGAATTTTAATATTCGCGTAAAAATGTACCATTACGAGCGTGCGAGAGAGTTGAGAGCTCAACGAGTCATAGAAAGTCCGTTTGTTCTTTCTCGCGTCTCACCGGAAGTCGTGTAATAGTTGAAGGGAACGTTGGCAATGTTGTAATTATCGGGCAAGGAGGCTAATTTTTCGGACACTATCACGCTCTTTCCGGATCCAGCACCACCAACCATCATTATCGGCACTCGTCGCTTCATCAGGAGATCCATGAAGAAGCGCAGGCGGCAAGTCTCGCCGGTCGAGACCAAAGTCGACTGAAGGAAGTTTAAGGAGGGGAAAATACATGTAGCGGCGAAAAGAGTGGCTGCAGGAATAAAATCAGCTTCATGAAGAAGCTGAAGGATTATTGTATGGCCTTGGAATCGCGAATTATTCGGTAAGTCATTGAAATCATTGAGTTTTCGTACTTTGAAACTTTAAACTTGTTTTCCTCAAAAATACATCTTTCCAATTTGTAGGAAACATAACGTTGAAGTTGTTGGATTTCCCACAAAAGGACAACTGCCCTCAAAACCTTCCTGGCAGACCACGCTATAACTTTCATAAATATTATCATAAAAGTTTCACAAATGTAAAACATTTGGTTTCTTTCCGAAAAAAAAGATGAAAATTGGCTATTTTCTCGTCTTCCATCTTAAGGCCGGATCCTGAATTAGAAGGTCCAAAAAATCGATTTTTTTTTATTGTTTAAATCTATTCCTGATGTATCTAAGAATGTCTAGACAAAGTTTTATAGCCCAATTCGAAATATTTCCAAAGATACAGCACTGAACGTAGTGGAGTGTCGAGCAGGTATACGGGCGCTCGGGCAGTTAGGGCGCCCGTTTTCTCGAGCTTTCGTTTTTACGATTTTTCTAATTTGGCGTACCTGATTACAAAAAAACTAGAAGTCCAATCGAAACAAACCAAAGCTTGTTCGCTTCAGTATCGTTTTCTTTTCTATTTGAACTAAAAACATTGTCGAAAAAAAATTCTTAACAATTTTTTTAGCAAGTTGAAATAATTTTTTTTTTCACAAAAAGCACATTTTCTACTTCAAACCCGAAAAAACATTCAAATTTCAAAAAATTTTTCGGTTTTTTTGGTTCATATAGAAGAAAAATATGTCACAATTAAAATGGTTTTTGGTTTTTTTGTTTCAGATGAAAATTACGAGCTCCATTTGTCACGCCGCATGGAAACAGCAGTGGCACGAATGTGCATAAAAATCGGTTGCCTGTTGATATTTTTCTTTAAAAAAAATTGTTTTCTTATGTTCAGACATGTAATAAAATAATCTGAAAATTTCGCTAAACTTGCTTTTTTTTTACCCGAAAAAAATTCCTCAAAATATCGATTTTTCGAACCGGCTAATTCAGGATCCCGCCTTAAGGGGGGAAATGTATTTCCGGCCATAAGATTTTTGAGTCTTCGTGGGGGAAAGCAATTCGATCGTAAAAGCTCGCGAGCGCATGCGTAGGAACAGTACAAGATCTATAAAAATGTTTATCAAATAAAGAAACCTGAAGAGGTGTATCCGGGTCGAGTTCAAATTTGATGACTTTCTCGTTCCATGGTAACATTTTTTTGGTCTCGGTGTCGATGAAATAGCTAAATATCGTGCCATTCGATGGGAACTTTATCGATTTGAACTCGTTGAGCCACCATTTGCTGAACTCGTTTCGCCAGTCGATCAATTGATCTTGAAACATGGCCGAGCCGAACGCCCATATACAGGCGAACCCAAAGTATATTTCGTACCTGTTTGTTTCCCATTGTCCAAAAAGCCATAATACCAGAAACAACAACAGAAGTGGTACATTCGTTCGAAAATTATTACCATTCCTTGGGACAGTCTGGAGGAACATTCTCCGGCGTTAGTAAGCAATCCAATAAATTGCACAACGTTTCGAGATGGCAAATTTCCGGTATGGGAGTAATTTTTTTGAATCTCGTCTTGGTCGCTTCTAGCAACGTCGGTATATATTTGTCGAATAGTATAACCAAATTGGCGCGTTCGGAATTATCCCGGGTTTCAATCCAACTGGTCACGAACCTGGGTAACAATTCGATTTTCGAATTATTCAAATAGTTTTATACAACGTACAGGGAATTCGAGGCACTATGATGCGCGATGATGCCTTGAAGAAAAATGAATCGGTAAAAAATTAATAAAATTGCAATTTTATTCGTGCATTCGTAAAAATAATTGGCAATGCTGTGAAATTAATTAATGCAAATAGATAGAGAGGATACAATTTTTTGCCTTCGAATATTCTTAAAAATAAATAGAGTAAATAATATTTTATAGTATTAATGCATGGAAATAAATAGTATTCGTTGATGAAACGTATTAATCGAAAATATCAATGCTGACTAAGTATGATAATCAGTGATATTTTTAAAAAATCATCTATTGAATAACTAATGATTAATTATGACTTTATCAATCGCTTCATAAGCTCGAGCTCTCCAAATTCCATAACCCATTCGGCTTTTGGAAAAATTTCATTAGCAATAAATGATACGCGATTAAAATAATCAAATAATTGTCCCGAAAGTCAATATGAAATATTGATGCATTTGATCAATGATCAAAGCATTAATTATTGAGCCAAATTCATATCGTTTAATCGGAATAGTCGATCGCACTTACGGATTCCAGCCCAGGTCCTGGGGATTTATGTACAATATTCCCGCTCTAGATACAGTGGCTGGTGTCGCGGTTCTGAAAGCGCCGAAACCGTAAATAATTAGTGATAAAAACTAATTGGGACGTTATTTCAAAAGAAATCGTCAAAACGTATCGGGCGTCTCGCAGATCGAGATACCTCAGATTGGATATCTCAAAGAGTAGCCGCATGTGTTTGGTGAGTGCAATTCTCTCGTTACTCGCGAGCGTCAACACTTTGTTATCGTCCATCACTGTGTTGAGTGACTCGATCCACATTGGATCTATGTCACCGTCGAAAACTATCCACTTCGGTCCGTCGCCTGTTAAGTTCGCTTGATCCCGCATCAGTACCGAGAATAAACTGTGCAACGATTTATTATTGGCCTCGAGCCTTTGACTAATTGAGATTCAGAATGCGAATGTTCATTTGACCATCGTAATCAAATATTCGAAGTTTATTCGTACAAGTTTCTTCACTACAGTCACTTCATCGTTTAAACATTAACTTGAATATCAGTTTATTAGTTATCATTATTGATAATTTATTGATAGAGACTTGAGTTATTCAGTAGAAGATGATCATTCATTTACCATTTTCGTATAATTTTTTGTATGACAGTATTTGATTTTTTACTGAATAATTTTTTAACTTTAGAGTTTAGTAAACAAGCAACTGTATATTTGTAGATTACGTTTCTGATCACTGGGATACTTTTATTGCCGAAAGGAGGGGGGGGGGGGGGGGGGGGTGAGTACGATTGTAACGTTTGTCTAGAATCGTATGAACGGAGTAGACGAGGAGAAAAATGAGTGAAATGTCAAGGAGGTTGTCAACTCTGGTCTCACTTGGAGTGTACTGACGGTAGTCGCCATTATATTTACCATAATTGCGACTAATATAATTAAGTTTTCTTGGGAATGCTAATTTATTTTTACTTTCAATTGTTTAAGAAGGGTTTTTATTGGTAGGATAAAGAATTATCTTCATTAATTGAAAGGTTTGTTCCTATTTAATGCTAGTTTAAGATAAAAATAATAAATATGTCAATATTGCTCATAATAATAATAATATAGCACCTAAATAATAATAAACAGTGCCATACTAGAGTAAAGTAATTTGTAAGTATCTTAACGTGTGTTTTTAATTTAAAAAGTGATTACAATGCATGCACTGTGTGTTATTTGATACAACTGACCCCCAGCTCTGTCACGATCACCCCTGGTATGGGTACGGTTGTAACAGTGGCAAATGTTTTACAAAACGAGCTTTATCTCATATTCTTAAAGAGATGGGCAGCTAATTATGATTTCGATTTGAAGGCAGATGAGCAGTCTTTAATATAAAGCATTTTATTTGCACGTCTTATACCATAATTGCAAAGTTATGGGCGATCAACGGAAAACTTTTACAACCGTACCGAGTCTATCCTATATATTATATGATATATAATGTAATATAAAATATGATAATGTATATAATAAAATATTGAGCAACTGTTAAAAAAAACATTGAGATTAATCATAAATGATTAATCATAAATATTCGAATAATGATAATAGCAAACAAAGATATTACTCCTTCAAAAATCTTGAAGTTTAGAAGTGGCAAGCAAAAGTGAGCCTAAACAAAATATAATTTAATTACTAGACATCGATCGTACAACATTAATAAACACAAAAAAACAGACAACAGGCGTATTTTTACATTGCATTTGTCTTACCCGTCTTTCCACTCTCTTGTCGTTGGATTGATTATCCCGAACAATTCATCGTTGGTGACCGCTTTCGGATTGAGATCGTTGTAGTACGGTTTTCTCTTCTGATTCTGATACGTTCTATTCAGGGTTTTCCAAACTTGGGTCTTTCCGGTACCCGCTAAGCCAACGATGAAAACCGAGTGTCGTACGTTGAAGAGTTCCTCCAGTTGAACGATCTGACGAGGCGAAAATCCATCGTTACGTTTTTACGATCTCGAACGGAAACTCATTCTTGTATCTGATTCGAATCGTCGATTGGGGAGGAGGCGAAAAGAAAAGACTGACTTTTAATACGAAACCATCCTCGGGCTGCATTTTCAGATCGAGGGCCGCACCTCGGATCGTTTTTTCAAAATCCAAGTCACGCTTTCGCGGTACATCCAGAGCAGGAAACAAATCACCTGTATGTAACAACGGAACAATGAGGATCGACGAAAATGACTACGTCATGAGGATGAGTATATAGTATACTCCGGTTTCAGAGGACTCTTACGTCATCGGTCATTCCGTAAAATTGACCTTCGAAAATATCGTTAGACACTTATAAAGCCGATACTCATAAAGGGCTTGGAGGCAAAATGTTAAGCGGGGAAATCCATGTAGCGGTATAAAAAAATTGTTTTTTTAACGTAAAATTTGACTTGTACTTCTTGAGAACACGGTAATAAAGGAATGAATTAGCCGGAAAGTCACTGAAATCATTGAGCTTTCGTACTGCGAAACATTGAATACGTTTTTCTCGAATCCAATTTTTTTATGATTGTGGGAAACATAACTTTAAGACGAGTTGGCCGATCGTGGTAAAATTGCACACACAACTCAATAACAATATTACTCTGAACTTATACCTATTTGATTATAAAAAGCACTTTTGAAAAGTACTTTTTTTATTGCAAAAAAGAACGAAAATTTAATTTCTTTTTTCTGAAGTGCCCCATTTTTTTCATTTACAACTGTTTCTATATTTTTTAGGTGTAAGTTTAACATTTTGATGTTAAAATACTAAAAATTCTTGGGTCATATTTTTCAGATTAATATTCAAATCGTTGGATTTCCCACAAATTGACAACTACCGCCGAAAGGTTTCTGGAAGACTACGTTATAACGTCGCCATTTTGCAATATTTTTCAAGGAAAAATGTATTTAAACAGTTTAATTATATCATAAATTATACCTAAGGTTTCATAAGTGCAAAACGTTTTGTTCCTTAAAAAAAATGATCAAGATTGGCTGATTTTCGTCGTCTACATGTGTTTCCTCCCTTAAATACCAATAAGTCATTTAGTATTTTACTTCGATATTTGAGTAAGTCTAGGGAGAATCGCGCGTAACGATTTCGTTGTACAAACGTTCATCATTATTATTATCGTTATTACTGTTATTAATATTTCACTAGAATAATAACAATAATAAAAGTTACAGGTGTTAGTTTTTTAAGTGTATTATTATGAGTATTGACACATTTAATGTTTTTTGGTTTACTAATGTTCAGTTTGATTATTACTACTTCTCAGTTTTACACAATTGTTTATTTATTACAGCGTTTCGACGGCCGATTGATTTTTAAATTATACAATTTGTATACTTATAATTAGACAATGTTTTGAAATATTTTAAATCCATCGATTTTGAAAACAAAAATGTTGAACAATAAAATTTTCGATTGGCAAACGATAGTCATTTATTAGAATAGAAAAATGTTATTTACCTATGAGACCCATGAACACGGGCACGTCATCGGTAACGATTTTCGGTGTATTGAAGTCACGCAGAGCCCTCATCAACACCTGATCCTCAGGCCGCAAACGATCGCCACGTTTCAATTTGCCGGCAACCACGAGAACGGATTTAATGGCTCTCAAGCCCCAGTCGTAATGATCCTGCTTCGATAGGAGTTCACGACAAAGTGTGTAGAGTGTAATGAACTTTCTCGCTAGCAGGCGAGCTTCTTGGAATCCTTCGGCGACCAACATTATCTCGCATATCAACTCGAAATCCGGCACCACCATTGCACAGGGTCTGGTCAAAAACATACGCGAATGAAAAAAGGAAAATCGTTTTTTTTTTGGCATCGCGTTTGTACGAGGGCACAAGGAAACTGTGGAAATCCTGTGCTGATACTGGCACACGCCAGTGCGCGGCTAAGCACCCATTCAAGTATTGGTCCAAGCCAACTCTGTTTGACATGGGAGATCGCCGAACCCGTACGACGCCTCAAAATCACTCAAAATTCAGGTAGAAATTACATTTTTCTTCGATTTATCTTAAGGCATTATCGTTTTCTTGAGCACTGTTTGCGAGGTGATTTTTACGATGGAATAACTGTTAAACCGTTCTATTTTCTTTCTGAAATTTTTTTGCATACGTTTACTGATCCTGTACCAATATGTACAAATAAAGAAAAAACTTAAAAATGTATATCTAAAAAAACAAACTCTTTTTTAAAACAAGTTTTTATTTGATGTACTAAAAAGTAGACTTTTTTTTAACTAGTCACCTATATGTGATTATAAATAAAAGCTTGGGGCGCTCAACTTTTTAAATGTTTAATAAATTTGATTTGAATTCGAAATTTGAAATTGAATTTGGCACAATAGTAATTAGAGAAATTATTATTACACGTTTATACTCAGTTTTCCGATTTTTATTTAAGAAATGTAAGGTTGTTTTATAGTAAATTAAATACAGTTGATATGTTAACCGATTTATGTAAATTAAAGATTATATGTCTAAATTTTGATCGCCCCAAGCTTTTATTTACAGTCACATTTAGGTGACTTGTTAAAAAAAATTATTTCCTACTTTTCAGTACAGTGAATAAAAGCTTTTTTTTAAATTTTTAGATATAACTTATTTTCTACTTTTTAGTTTTTAATTGATTTTACTAGAGCTCCGAAATGTTTGCAAAGAGGCATTAATTCTTCCAAATGAACTGGTGTTATTATTGGTTGATTGTCAGGAGAAATCCTGGAGAACTGTGATAGGTGGCATCTATCATAGATGTTGGCTCACCGCCTTTTGTACCTTACCTTTTACCCTATTCTATCTATTGAACACTTTTTGTATGCCCCTCTTAGATGCATGTTTGCAAAATTTTTGGGCTCTAAGTAGTCGGGAAGTTTGTGAAATATCGATTTTTTATTTTTCCACTCACAGAAAGACATTATTTGTTATTTATGTATTTATTTTTTATAGTTGAATCATGCATTGTCACTTCTTAGATGCATGTTTGCAAAATTTCAGAGCTCTAAGTAGTTCTGTAATGGGTGAAATATCGATTTTCAATTTTGCATCTCACAGAAAGTCGTTATTGTTATTTATTAATTTATTTTTTTAAGTTGAATCATGCATTGTCACCTCTTAGATGCATGTTTGCAAAGTTTCAGCGCTCTGAGTAGTCGTGAAGTGAGTGAAATATCGATTTTTATTTTTTTCATCTGACAGAAAGCCGTTATTTTTTTATTTATTATTTTTTTTTAAGTTGAATCATGCATTGTCACCTCTCAGATGCATGTTTGCAAAATTTCAGCGCTCTAAATAGTCGTGAAGTGGGTGAAATATCGATTTTCCGATTTGCATCTCACAACAAGTGAAGTTAAATAAAAGCTTGTAAAAAAACGCCCCCAATTGGTAATTAGTGTTGTGGACGTCGTATGAATGTGAACAAAAAAACCAAATATATTCTTCATCTGTTAAAGTGTTGTCATATTTCTTACCAGATTCAGTAAAAAAATTATAACAAAGCGGCATGCTAAACTTTGTTTATTGATTTTTCCTATTTTTCTGACCATTCTACGAGTTATGCCATATAAAAAAAATGATTTCGCCTCAATTCTACTACCAACGTTGAAAAACAGTCTAATGAAGGTGTATGCCAAATCTGAGCACAATCGGCCAATTGGTTATCGAGATATCGTGGTTGCCAATTCGAGAAAAATAGTTTCGAGAAAAGCGCGTCTAAAGTTTGCTGCGTCTCGACCGCTCTCCCCGAGCATACTCCTTATAATTTCTATAACTTGGCTAATTTTATTCTCACAGCCGTATTCATAATGGTCTGTAAAATAATAAAAAGAAATATAAAAGAAACAGTTTTTTCTTAATTTCTAGACAACTATACTGCCTTTATGAAACGGAACAGGAACGAATAAAATGTGAATTTTAAATTTAACAGACCTCGTAACAGTTTCAGAAAATCCTTTACGAAAAACTCTGACAGGTATACGTTAAATTATTTATACGCTTTACAATTACGTACGAAATTTTAACATTGGACGATTGAAAAAGTATTAATTTTCAACTAATCCTATTATTATTTTTACTGCAAATATAAAACACTGATCGCACCTGAATAATGTTTTTAAATTCTCAGGTAATTCGGTTCGTCCGGCGTAGCCGGGATTCATGGTAATGAACATTCCAACGGTGTTGACAAGATCGAGCTCCTCACCGAAGAACAAGAATTTTTTTCTTCGATTTTTTATACCGTCGAGCACCATCTTGACTTGAACAGCCACGACCGATAATACTTCGACGGATATCCTATTAAATTCATCGAAGCAGCCCCAAGCACCTGTCTGTGCGAGACCCTTGTATATACTGCCACAAGACTGCCCAGATAGAAAAACAAATTATCTTCTGTTGAAATTAACTTTTGACAATTAACTTTAGATATCGAAAAACTTCTCGTTCATTTTTTCTTCGTACTACAAAGAGATTATTCCGAGCAACTTTTATTCGTCTTTTGCACAATAACTTACCTATTGCCATGTGGATTAAAAAAAACCTGAATATTCGTATATCCGTTATTTATAATTATGTTAGATGGAGTTGCATGAATCTGATGGAGTTAGATGGTTCGAAAATGTGGAATTAATTGTTCGAAGAAAAATTCAATGTGTATGCAATTTTTTATCATATTTTCGTTATTGCGTAACGTTATACGAATTCGTAAAAATGATTAACTACCGCAACATATTGCCGCGGAAAAAATATTTTTTGTGTGTAGACAAAACGATCTAAATTTACTTGTATTTTTGCGATATTAAAGTTTGGATCGCTAGAGCGCAATAAAAATGATTTTTTTTTTCAAATTTGACAAAAAAATTTGTGTCAGTTTTCGGTTACGTGAAGCACTTAAACGTTTTTTCAGAATCGTCATTAAATATCCAGAACCTAAGTCTATAGAGAACATCTAGGATAACAAAAATGGAGGAATTGAAAAAAAAAATAAAAAAGAATTTTCGTTGCACTCTAACGATGCAAACTTCAACATCGTGTATTTTTTGTTTTTTTTTTTCGGTCCAATTGGATATTTTCAATAAGGTTTGTAATTTTTTTTTAAATAAATTTTAAACGTTCAATATCAGTTTTTGATCTAAGATCGTGATGTTGCCCTGCAAAACAAGTATGTCTCATTTTTTTCAAAAATACTGTTTAAGAAAACAATCTTCAACATTCGAGGTTCTTTGAAACGACGAATTATGTTCGATATTGATCCCCGCAAATATCCTATTTCTTTCTGATTACCAATCAAGCGAATCGCTCCACGAATTCGAGCAATTAATCAATGTATACCTTATAGTCCATTTGCTCGGAACAATTGAACACATAGACCATTTGTCCGAGGGCTCTGCCGAGATCCTTCGTTGTTTCGGTTTTTCCTGTACCAGCCGGACCTGCCGGTGCACCACCCATCACCAAATGCAAGGATTGTGTGAGAGTTATGTAACATCTGTCCGTCAATGGTGTTATCACGAGACGGGGTACATTGCCGAGATACTCGTATCCGTAGGAGAAACAAGCGTCGCATATGTTTGCAAAGCAGTCGCCCAATTTGTCGTCCCATCTGATCGAGACAAAATTGATGATTTTTTTGTCGCCACCAAAAAAAAAACAAACGAACGAAAAATAATTAATAATAATATTCGTAGTAGTAGAAAAAATGATAAAAATATTGCTAATAACATAATAAGAATAAAAATAATAACAATAATAATAGTAATGATAATGACGATGTTGAAACGTTGACAAGAATAGTGATAACTAAATTAATAATATGAAAAAATAGTATTAAAAAAATATTTATAAAAATGGCATGTACAATTTTTTCGACTCGTAACAACAATTCAATAAATCTTCGAGTTTTTGAAAAATACACGGAGAGAATTAAAAAGTAATTTTTGTCGTGAATTTCACGGTAAAAATTACCGTGATATATTTCAATGTGGTGACAAGTGAGAAAAGCATAATAATTCGTATGCGACAAGTTTTTTTTAACTCCCGTTACAGAAAATTTCAAATACGTAGGTAAAATTTTACTATACAAGAAGGGTAGCGCGCACGATAATTTTTACCGAGAGCACAATACATTTTCCTATAACACTCATTAAATTTTATAATAAATCTTAAAATAACTGTTATAAAGACGATACTTTTTTATAGACATTTTTGAAAGGTATAAAATAATAAAATGCACAGTAAAATTTCGCTGATATTATATATTTTTTAAATTTAAGTTTTGCGTATTTTGTTACACATGAAAATTTACTAGAAAATCTGGTAAAATTTTCTATCTGAAGAAGAAATTTTATTTTATTTTCGTGAAAATCTGTGTTTTACTTAGTAATAATAAGCGAAGTTTCAGGATTGTCATTTGGTTACCGTTACTGCACGGTAATTTTTAACATTTAATTCTCTCCGTGTAATAATGATAGTAGTAGTAGAAGAAATGATAATTATATCGATAATAAAAAAATGAGAATAACAATATTAACAAACATAAAAGTAATGATAATGATACTGTTGAAACCTTAACGACAATAATGATAATTAACCCTTCGTGTCCACACTTCCAAATTCAATCGCGGTGGTCACACTTGTGACCACCGTGTGGTCACAAGTGTGGCAGTAAATTTCGAATGTTTCACCGACCTGTGTCTAAGCTGCGATTGCCACTGAAAACTCGAGGCACTATCGGCTTTCATGGCTATAAGTTTGGCGACTACGTCACGGGCGTGAACGTCGATCGTACAGATAGTCATGATTTTTTGTCGATCATTTTCGTTCAATTCACCGCAGAGCGCCACAATGAGAGCGTTCAACTGATTGATCTGCTTCTTCTGATAATCCTTTAGCGCATTCTCGAAACCCTCTTCGAGTCTCGCGAATGCCATGTTCACTTCCGTGGTCCACCATATCTGAGTGCCGCACAGCGCTGGCTGGGCCTCGTAATCGAGTATCCATAGTTCTCGGGGCTTTTCGTCGTAGGACGTTACCGCTTGATTGAAGTGGTGCCTGACGGTTCGACGCATCGCGTCCGTAACGCGATTCAACCAAACTTCGACCTTTTGTTATTTCGTTTAATATATAAATAAACAAGTAAATTAATGAATTGCAGAATCGATGTATTGATTATTGATATATTATGATGTTTACAAATTAATTTATCCTTAAATTAATGCATTCATGCATAGACATATAAATGTATCAAGGGGAAAAACCCTTTGCAATGTTCAAAAAAACGATTTGTTTTTTCACATATTTCGAAAGTATAATATATTGAGAGTATACTAGAAAATCGAAAAATCGAAATATAAAATATTTACGAAGCAAATAGTCGAGAGCGCGCCGGGACCGGATACTGTAAACTAGGGAAACTTTAAGCGCGATTATCTCGAAACTGCATTTTCAAAAACTGCTCAGGTTATAGCTCAAAAAGTTATCGATCGATCTGGCTGACATTTTGGAACTTTTCTCACTATAACATTATCGGAAGGATATACCTAAAGTTTTAAGGTTATCGCGTAAATAAATTACGTTTTTGGGGTAAAAATTATCGAGAAAATGGTAAAAAATATGGAAATTTGATTAAAAAGCTTACTTAATTTTTAGTTTTATACTTTTAAATATTTTTATAGGTATATCCTTCCCCTACACATGTCAATAATCGAAAAATATTTTCGATTTCTTTTTCAGATCAATAGAAATAATCAGACAAATAGAGCACTTTTCGGTATTACGCAAAAGACACCTAAAGGAATACCTTGTAACGCCATAATATGTAAAATATTGTTGTGTTAAAAAAATTTATATTAACAGTTGAAAGTTGTAATAAGATAATGTCAAAATTTAAAAATGATGCGATTACTTCATCACCTTTAAAAAAATTCATGAAAAATGACTCATTTTCGGGCGTCTAAAAGGTTTTCCTCCCTTAAGATATCACTGGACAATTATATGGATGTGTTAATATGTTGATATCATCACGTAGCGATAACTTGATATATTAAGAGGTCTGCTCAAGCTTGATATTTCAAAAATACGATTTTTTTATTTCCTGATTTTATGGCAACAAAAATGGTTTAATTTGCAACATGAGTTTGGTAAAAAGAATTTAATCGACCGAAATATGATGATTTTTGTGTAGGATTAAATCGTTCACTGCGCTTCGGCGAACGGCCCCGTTGAGAATTACCCTTTTTTTTCGTTTTTCTCGAAACTATGTTATATGAAACGATGTTAGTCGTATCTCAAAATCTATTCGTCCGATTCACTTCGAGTTAGGAGAGATCATGTATCCATTTGGAGATAACAAATGATACATTTTATTTTTCGAAAAACAATTTTTTTCTACAACTTGCCATTTTCTTAATTTAAAAAATTAAAAGACAGTATCTAGTCATACGAAAGTTTTTTTTATTATACTGGGAGTTCGTTTTTTACTTTTCATTTTAAATGAGTGCTTTGTTTAAATAATAACTTCATCGCTTATCACTATTTTTCAATTGAAAAAAACTCTAATTTGGCAAGACTATGTATTAGTTGTAAGTAAAATCAAGTCCTGCGTTCCAAGTGTTGTGAGATCGAACGCTACGTTGTCAGTCTCATTACATAATTAACACATCTCGTACGGTATCAAGAGAAATTATTTATCGGCTGTAGATTGTCGGCACTCGACTCACGTTAACGTAATCAGAAAGCTTTTTCTGCTAGTTGCGTTAGTGATGAAAATTACCTTTCCGTTGCAATCGCATGTACCATGCATATTCATTCTTTCTCCGTCTTTTGCTATCATGACATTCGCAATTTTCGTTGTTTTTCCACCATCCTGTTTCCACTCGAGATTCGCAATGGAATCGTACAGTTTCGCCAAATGTTTACACACCAGCTCGGGATTATTACCGTTGCTGAGAATATCGAGAAGATCAGCGGGAGACACGAAATAAAAGCGCGGGTATGCCAATCTTTTCGTTTCCAAATAGTTCGTAAGGGCTTTCTCGCATAGATTCAATTGTTTCTGTATCTCCTCCAAGCGCTCGAGAAGCTTAGGCCTATTGGTTGCCTTCACGATATTCGGGATAGCCAACATCTCCTTCAACATTTCCTGTTTCAGGTCAAATTCAATTCGATCGAATAATTCATTAAATCGGCTCATGCAAGCCCAAACAAACCCAAGCAAAGTCATTTATAAGCGTTGATGTAGTCCCGAATTTTTAAGTTTTTTTATTTCTAATGTTTTTAATTGATTTATAATGATTTTAAGGTAATTTTTTTACATTAAAATGATGCAAAGTGCTTTGAAATGTTTGAATCATTCGGGCGAAGGTTTTTCAGATGGCAAAACATCCAAGCGTATTTTAAATTTACTTTCGATATTCTCGCCTGCTATCTATTATCGATGCTGTTGTTATCGCCATCGTTATTCATTATGCCATTCTATCAATGGTACCTTAAAATCCCGGTCGATTTTCTCAAATCGTTTTGAATCCTCGGGTAATTGGTTTCGGATGTCCTCGGAACCGATGAAAATACTCTCCAAGTGCGCCCAAGCCCGCTGCACATCGAACCATACGTTTATAATTGCATCGGCGTTGCCCAATTTACTCTGCCAATTCGTCACTTCGTCCAGAAAATAACCGATGTATTTCGAGCTCAGCATATTTTGCAATTGGACCTTGTGGAAATAAAATCGAACAGCGTGATATATTTCTTCTCTTCGTCAAGCTGAGTTCATGGGAAGTGAATCGATTTCGTAATAGAATAATTTTAAAGATTGTCAAGTCGATATAGAACAATAAATAATTGATACCTGCTGATAACTGTGAAATTACTTAAAAAATGGATTTATTGAATGTATAACTGCATATTAATATAATTATATTTAGATAATTTAATGTATCAATATACTAATATATACATTTTATTTTGTCTGAATACTTCGTCTAGCAGACGAAAAATTGAATCGTACGTTTTTTTTTTTTCAAGAAGAAATTTTTTTTTTTGTGTCAATTGATTTACGAATTTCGTTGAATTGGAGTACCTGATTGTCCTCCAATATTTCGATGGTTTCCTCGTCGATTTTCAAAATATTTAATTTCGTTCTTTCGTGCACGTCCTTGTCGAATTCCAGATTGGCCCATGTATTCTTGAGCTCGTTCAGTGTTTTTTCCATAGCCATTTCTTTCACGGCTTTGTCAACCGTATTCTTCACTTCTTCCTCATACTTGTGCAATTCGAGCTTCAGTAAATCGTCCAGCGTAGTTTTATCGTCCATAGTGAATTTCACCTGAATCATGAGATTTCGTATATAAAGAAAAACGACAATGATTGTGAGGAAGGAACATTTTTTTTCTCTTTCTTAGAGCTGCGGTATGTAATAGTCTTTTTTTCGCGATTTTCAAAAGTTGTCTCACTTGTGTCTCTGCCATAAGCTGTTGCCAGTGTCGTTCGCGAATAGCAGGATTCTGGAGTTCGGAAACAGCCCTGAGCGACGACATCATGTTTTTCACTTGAGCCTCAATTTGAGTGTACAAGCCCCAGGCTTTCGTTTCCTTATCGAGAACTAAGAGACGATAAATAATATCAATCACAAGAAATTAAATGAAATAAAAAGTAGAAATTAGAAAAAAAGATATCTTGCCCGTCAAATTATTAAAGAACAAAATTGTAATGAAATTCTTCCCATGTCTTAAAAAAATAAAAATTATTTTCAAGAATTCATTGAAAAAGAATTTGTTATACTTTTTTTTTCATGAAAAACTAACGTCTCAATTCTTTTGTTAGCTTCTTGCACTCTTGATCCATTCCTTCGGGATCAATTTTTTTCCATACAGTCGATGTCCACTCGTCCAAACTAGACTCAATGACGTTAACGTAATCCCAGAGACACTTCAACATTTTCAGTTCCTTTCTCGCTTGTTTTATATGCTTAAATTCCTCGATCGGCTGCTCGTATATATTGGCCGTGTCGATAAGAACTTTCAATTCGTTCTCGAAGGCTACAATGTCCTCGTTGATGTCGTCCAATTTTTCATAAATATTTTCACAATCGTAGCTATTCGGAAAAACAAGCAGAGAAACCGTAAGAAGTTTACTACTTCCAGACAGTAATTCTTATGATAATTGAGCCCGATGGAAAACGATAATATAAATGTACTAATTGATTAATCAAAGTTGTCGAAATTATACGAGTACCACGAGATATGATTCGTATCAATTTTCGCACCCTTAGCTCATTACTTTCATTTATACGTATGAAAAAAAAACGTTTTTCATTATTGTTATTCTCGGCATTTCTTTTGTAATTTTAATCAGTTTTGGAAATTTCCGGGGTTTTATGTTACCAAAAATTATATAATACTTTTGTTGAGCGAAGACAAAAAAAAATAATTCCTTTCCAATGTTACTTTCCTTTATTTTGTTAATTTTATTCATTGAATTAACGAACTTGAAGACGTCGCTGTTGTGAAACTTGGTGAGAAAATTTTTCTGTCTGAAGTCGAAGAAATTGAAGCGTTTTTTCAAGAGATCAATTTGCCGTGCGAGCAACGGTGAAACCAATTGTTTCGTCTGAGCAGCCAATTTCTTGACGTTTGTCCACAATTCGGGCAACTCCACGAGCTGGTTGAAAATCTCTTCGTCAAAGTCCACATCGTAAAGTTTCAGAAGGTCCATGATGTCCTGAACCATAATAGGATTAGGAGATTGGGAAAATGGGAACGAGTTAGATGTGGACTAACTCTTCGGTTTTCCACAACGACACGAAGAGTCATACCTTGATAGGACCGAACATGTCATCGATCTCGTACTGCCTGTCTCGGACTTCCTTCAGATAATAAATCGTCTGTAACAAGCCATCGTAATCGTCTTCCAATACCGGCTGTGAAAATCGATTCATAGCTGCGTTCAAAAATTCAGCGAGTTGTTTCAAGCTGCGCGTGAAAGGAATAATTAATAATCGATATTTCCGAAAGATAATTAGGCTAGTTTGATTATTAATAATCAGTGGAAGTTACGTATTTTGGTGGAATAAAATTGACGACAGAGATCGCACCTGTTATTGACACGATCGACGAGATGATTTTTAAAAAGATTGGCCCATTTGCAAATCTCATTAAGAAGAGCCTGTTTGAATGGTTTATTATCGAGTCTCAACCATCTCGACAGTACTTTCTCCCTCTCAAATTCGTCACATTTCGCGTACAGATCCGTGAAGTAGTCGATTTCTCTCTTGAAGTCCGTCAACTCGGGATGTTTTGCTTGAATAAATTCTGACACATTCTCGGGATATTCCCTAACTAGTTCCTTTTCATCGTCGCTCAGAGCTCGGGAGTATCGTAGAAACATATCGAGGTGTTCTTGCCTGTCGTCGAGCCAAAGCCAGGAGTGAGGCTCGAATATCTTCGATCAAATTATAACGGGGAATAAATTATTGATACATTGATTTTATAAAGTCTTTCGATTATTTTTATCTTTGTCTTCATTTGCAACAACGACATACCAAAATGTAATCCTGTGCCTGTACGAGTCCAACCTTTATACGGTTGCACGTCTCTTCGAGCATAAAAATAATTCCTTCCTCCTCGGCTAGATCGAGCTTCAAGTACGAGAGACGCGATTCAAAGTTACGGAAAAAAATTCAATAAAAAATTCATAACGTATACGAAGCAGCTCACCCCGTAATTTTCACGTTCGGCAACTTTTTCCGGATCAATACGGGGAATCAGAGTACCCATTTTCATAATGTCGAACATTAAACCCTCGTAAAACATGTAGAATCCATTTTCGTCGTCCATTGTTGCCGAGGGATGAAAAGTGATGTTGGGTATTTCCAAATGAACTTGGATCTCAAAAAGCGGTTGTGCCTGTCCCTCGGGATCAGTTTCGTCCAGTATGTAACATATACTGGGGAGAAAAAAAATTACATCATCGAAAATAAGAATAATCGAATCTCTCAATATTAATAATAATTAATATAATTGTAGCGTTGGTGATGATGATAATAATAATAATAATGATAGTCATAGAATGAGAATACAATAATGATGATAATTCATTCGCTTGAAGGATACTCTACATGTAGGCTCGATAAATTGATATCTCGATTATTGAAGGTATATTTCTAAAAAATGCTCATTATTTCTTGAAACCATAACGTATATTACGAATAATTGGACCGTTTTGCAAAAAGTTAAATATTTTATGCCACAGGTAAGTACGATTCGGCCTATTCTACAATTCATAAGAAGGTAGAGATTTTTTTAGGTGACCTCATTATTTATAAATGAATGCACATTTATCTGGCGGAAATGTGAAGACATTTACATCTTGATGTGGCTGCATTGATTTATTTATTCATAAGAATAAGAATGGAACATGCTTTAATTTATTTAGATGGCACGAAGTAGATGCACAAGGTACGATGAAAAATTCATTCATTTCGAGCGCCGATTGATAAATGAGCGTGTTATAATTTTGATAATACAATACCTGGAGGAAGCAGCCTGTATCAATGCCTCCAACGTGAGGTCATCTATATGAGCGAGATAAGGCAGCCACTTGATTCTTCTTTCAGCATCGAGCTCATTTTCCCTCGCAGCCTCCTCTTCGCTTCTCAAGATTTCGGAAGGTGTCTTCTCTACTTCCGGCGGAGCTTCCTGCGTTTCATCTTCATCCGGTAGTGCTTCACCCTCCTCGAATCCAGCATCAACATCTTCCTTTCCCGGCGCAATCTCCGCGCTTCTCGCGCCCACGTTAATTTAATTAAAATTTAAAGTCATATCTAAGTCGCGATACTCCGTATTTCTTTGCTTTTCTTCCTGACGTTTATTTTTCGCAAAATATATTTGTTCAAGCGCGGCGCGCAAACGTACTTGGCATCTTCGGCTTCGGGTGCTTCACCCTCCATCTCTGCCTCGGTCGACCCTTCTACGGCCCTCTTTTCTTTTCTTTCTGAGGAAAAAAAAAAACTAATTTGAATTTTTTTCACCGCCAGAAAATTGACGGTAATAAAAAAAAAGTGAAACATATTCGTAAATGGAAACTAAGTGAACGTGTGGCCGCCTCTATTGACACAGGTTTTCCATAGTTTCCCTGTGCCCTCGGAGGATATTTCAGGCACTGGCGGGTAAGTTACAACCGAGGGGCAAAATGGAAAGAGATCGCATCGTAAGACCCACAAGGGCATACGAAGGAAAGTTGAAAATGAAAAAAAAAAAATTGTGAACGAGGATGGTCAAGTGATTAGCCGGTATCGTGAACCTGTATCGAGCTCAAATTCATCCTTAGCGTATTCGGATTGTGGCAGCAGATCGAAGAAGAGCTTGTAATTCTCGTCGAGAACTCGCACTATCTCATCGGCAGCTCGTTTGATGTCGGCATATCTCTTGGCAAATCTCTCCTCCCGTTCACCGATAGCCAATAAATTCTCGTCCCGCAAATCCCTGCGTTCGAGAACTGGAATCATCGCCCAGTCGTACATCGCTTTCAACATTTTATCGATATTCTCTTGAGCCCGGAATATTCGCATATGTAACTTCTTCACGAGATTCAAGAGGGTCTCCACGTATTCCGGCACCTCTGCCAACGATTTTTCAGTCTCGTCAATTTAATATTATCAATTTCGATACCAAACGCTATTGATAGTGAATTTAGTTATGCGCATATTAATCAGCTAAATATATCCGACGTTATCTTTTCGCTCTCGCTGATTTTGTTCATTAGTTTTTTTTTCACATTCCTTTACGATAGCCGGTTCTTCCCATTTTTCAATATTTTTTCTTGTATCGTCTCTTGGGTAATACTGTTTTCTTAGGCTCATTCTAAATAAAATGGGACTCTTGGATCAAAGAGCTTTAGAAATTGGAAGAATCGATTTTCTTTAGTGGAGAATACGATATTTATACGAGGCAATTCTTTAATTACTAGTCTTTTTCTCAACGAGGGAATCGCAAAAAATGAAGTAAAAATTGGGATTTATTTAGGCCCGGTTCTACAAGTCTCGGTTAACCGACTTAACCCGAGTTTAGTGCACTAAGCGTGGTTATGATTGGTCCAGTTGCCCTTAAACCTCAGTTAACTCGGTGAACCGAGAATTGTGGAACCGGGCCTCAGGGATAGTCTAAAGCTATTTTATTATTATTTCGATATATGAAATATCCAAAATATTATTATTTGAATATCAGCCATATAGAGAAAGATATTTTAAGCCCTCCATAAAGCGCGTTAGAGTTTTGTTTCTCACAGTGAGTGTAAAAAAATGCCTAATCAATTAAGTCGAGAATTCATTCCTCGGCAAAAAGAAAATACACTGCGACCGCTATAATCGGCCCAGTTGCCGGTCCGGCTTCGCATAGCACGTGCAAAAATAGATGTTGCACACCATCCATTCAAGGCGACTCTGCGCAGCTGACGTAGCTGATAGCAGTACCTCTCCAATCCCTCTCTTCTTGCCGAGAGTGGTTTGAGCCTATCGCTAGAGCCTGGCGCTTCTCCCACCATGCGCTGCACCGATCGATATTCGGCACTTAGTGGGAGGCTGTCGCATATGTGGAGGTCCCGATAATAGAGGTCGCAATGTACTACAGTGAGACCTCGATTTTATACCACCTCGATTATTTCCATTCCCCTTCATTTTTCCTTTCACTTTGTCTATTTCACCGAAGGGACTACTTGGCGTCGGTGGCTGCAGTCTTTACCGTGGATTGGGATTACTTTGATTCGTGGGGTTACTTTGATAAAAACGTTGTTTTATTTTTTAATTCAAACTACGAAGTTCCTAAAGGCGAATGAAAGTTTTTTTTACGCTTGGCAAGCTTAATGTCTCTTTATGTCATCACCCAGAGGTAGCACGAACGAACGGATTTAAGTGACCGCGAAAATATGAAAAACGTAAGTAATGTATTTAAACTTTTCTTTATGCTCGAATAAGTTAAAAAATAACCAGTTGAGTGTTGCAATGACACTTTTTTGGTAAAAATCACCTTGTCAGATATTTATTAAACTGCACCATTATGCTTTGTTGTGTGGCATATCTTCAAAAACATATTTTATGGGCGGCAGTTGTTTCGTTGGGGTGTCTTTGATCACTTCGACGGGGTAACATTGATCATTGAACAATTTCACCCCACGTATTATCTTTATTGCTAGTCTCGGAGTATTCTCAGTATTCTCAGTCGTCGCAAAAAAGGGTACAAGTACGTTTGCCATAAATGGAATTAGAACCTTCATCAGTGGAAGGTTTCAAATCAGTTGGAAATAAAACAAGATCTAAGAGCATTAAAGGAGATATATCTAAAATCGATACAATTAATATAGTATGATTCTTGCCGAAACCTATCGATAAAAATGATTATGTTGAATTCCCATTTGATATTAATGTTGCAGAATTGTAGGTTAAGAAATGTTCCTAATGAACAATTTGATCGCTTTTTGTGATTTAGATTACCTAGGTAAACAAAAGTATGTTTCGAAGTATATTGATGTGTTACCGCATAAATAATTATAAAATACCAGTTGTTTATCAATAAAGTTGATTTTTTAAAGTAAAATATTTGTTCGATCAAAGTTACCCCAAGACAACAAAAATCGTTGTAACTTTCGATCCCGTTGACCGTTTTTTTTCTTCTTTAGGACAAATGCCCCTTTTTCTTCTTTTATTTTACTTTATTTCTTTTACTTCATTTACTTTATTTTACTCCCGATTCTCATGAAGAAAAAGGCCGGTATCAAAGTAACTCCACTCTGAGTATGACTTTGATCACGACTAATTATTTTTTTCTCATTTATTTTTAAATATTTTAAATTGTAATTTGGAAAATAAAAAGACTAATAAAAGTTGATGTTCCCATTTTAAACAATTTTTTAAATAATATTATTTAAAGATATATATTGATTTTAATTTCAAAATTCATCAAAGTAATCCCAATCCACGATACTACGCGCGTCTGACACGCCGGCGCAACCGTGCATATCGACTACCGCAGCATTGGTATATCGAACCAAAAACATAACATTGGGCGTAAAAATGACGGGAACCGCCGAGACGAATGACAATTGACCTACGAAAAGTGCACAACTACTTTTAGAAAAAAAGTTGGATATTTTTAAAACGATCAACGATGGTGGAAAAGTTACTGCAATGGCCAAAGATTTTGATGTAATTAGGGCACCTCGTACTCTTGGGTTACTTGAGATGCCCTCTTAACCAAATTTGTCATAGACTTAAGAATGCGCATGCTCCCACTATTTGCTACCCTTCAACAACGCTCAAGCCACGCATCTCAGCTCGAACTCGATTTTTTCACCAGTGCTCCCGCCCAAGTGGTAGAAAATCGAGGTCTCACTGTAAAACTACGTGCCAAATTCAAAAGGTGAGGCTCTGAATATACCTGCCGAATTCCAATCGTAATCCGCCTGTCCATCATCGATAATTTTGTCAATAGCTTCAATTTCCTCTCTCACTAATTCCAGTTCGACAGATGAACTGTGCTCTCGAATTTTGTTATACCTGAATTGTGAGAAGGACAAGGGAAGGAAAAAGGGAGACGTTAATCCTCGATGACCCCATCGTGGAAGTTCTGTCTCGTATTAGTTTCCGTCGAATACTCACCAGTTTATTATAAGATTGAGATTGTAGACGCTCTCAAAAAAAAATTGAGTTCGTGCGAAGAGATCCGTCGCTTCTTGAGGCAAATCAGTTTTGCTCATTATAATCATGTAACGTATTTCTCGCAGCAGAGTCGTCAGTTCACGATCGAAATTCAAACTCAACGTGCGATCTTCACCGACAACGAGGAGAGTTTTCGTCAAATTTTTCGAACAAATTTCTGGTACTTTTTCCGCCCATTCGGTGAATATTTCCTGTTCACTATTTTCCAGGAGGGCCTTCGATTTTCCATAATACACACATGCAACGTTACAAAAATGATAATAATACGAAATATATATATATATATTCTTTCACTAATTTTTTAAACTTTAATTTAATTAATTTTTATTTATAAAAATTGTTTAGTGTAAGGCAGTTAAGTTTTTCTTACTCAACGTGCCTCGATTGAGGAAAAATAATTACCTGCAACTCGTCATATTTTTCATCTATTTCACGGGCACTTTCACTGCTCAATAATGGATGATCGATCAACTTTATTGAGTCCATGGGATAATCTATACGTCGCTTTAGCTTTATCAAGAAGCCAAGTGCACCAGCGACCGGAGGAAAGTAGTGGTCGACGGTCATGTAACCCGTTATTTTTCGACTTGTGAATTTTTCGTCATAAATAATCTATATAAATAGGCGTTTTTATGCAAAATGTTATTATTTTTTATTATATATGGAATATAATTTTTTTTTGATATATATATATATATATAAAAATATGAAATGTGTCGAAGTTGAAAATAGTAATTTTTTGCTTGTGACAAAACGCCTCGTACTATTTACTTTTACATCATCCAAGTACTCGTGCAACATCGACAACAGTGTCTCGTAATTTTCGTAGAGTAACTCGAGTATCTTCGGCCTCAGAGCAATCGTTCCCATGATCCACACAAGTCTAAATACATCGTCGACGTTGCAACAGTCCAAAAATACCTTATTAAAAATTGTGGCCAATCGTCGATCGTATTCATCCACCTGAATAAGCAATATTTCGATCCCTCATTTACCAATGGTAATAATGACTTTTGTAAATCATCATTTTTTTCAGACGTACTTTCGTCAAAAATTCATCAAGATCTTTGGTAAATTCTTCGTCTTCGGGTAAAAGAATTTCGTACTGCACGGAACTAAATTCGTTGTAGCTCTTTAAAAATTCCTCGTAAATATTGTAGCACAATTGACACAGTTGCTTCCCTCGGAGCCCAGAAATCTCAATTTTCTCGAGTTTAAAATAATCCTGTGCTATCTCGAACAACCGCTGGAGCGCCAGAGGGAAACAAAGAAAACGGTGTGAGCTTGCAATTTTTTGTTGGAAAAATGGATTCAAGGAGGGTCCAGAATTTGACTTCGAATTTGATAAATGTTAGAAGATACAATTTTTTTTAACGTCCATACGCCCAACGTATGTTCAATTTCAAACCTTCCAGAAGTTCCACAAAACCGCTTTCGTAAAAAAAATTGAAACCTGGAAAATGTAATATTTCTTTACGAAAACTCGCGAATTCACCGGATATTTAGGCATCAATGAGCGGAATTAGTATACCAGTAAGAAATATTAAGGAGTTTGCACTAATTTGAAATTTCATAAATACGATTTCTTTGCATAGTTTAATAGCGTATCGACTTAACTTCAATTTGCAGGAAAGATTGTGTAAAAATTCTCAAAATTGACCGGGTTATAACGATTTTTGTGAAGGGTTGAATTTCTCACTGCGCTATGGCCAATCGTCCTGCTGCGAATTACCCTTTTTTCTTTTGTGTTTTTCTCGAAACTATGTTCTATGAAACGGTGTGAGTCGTATCTCAACATTTATTCATCCGATTGATTTCAAATTCGAACAGAGCATAGTTTATAACATTTTCTATCGTATGGCTGGAAGGTTTCTCGATATGTTCATCCATTTTTTAATAACCAATTATTAAAGGTGTTTCTTTTGGTCGAAAATCGAACTTTTTTTTCTAGAGTTTGCCATTTTCGTAATTTTCAAACTTCCAAAAAAATATCCGACCATACGAAAGTTTGATTATTATACTAAAAGTATACTATTTTTTAATTCACTTCCAAATCATGTAACAACGGTGGCACTTTATTAAAATAATAAACTCATTGTTCATCAATGTTTTCCAATTCGAAAAAAAAACTCGACCTTGGCAGGACTATGGATTAATGGTGTGTAAAATCCTGATCTCGTCATTCCAATACACTGCAACCTCTCTGACCGGCACCTCCATAAATGAAATCAGCTCCCTACTAGGGGCCGAATATCGATTGGTGTACCGCATGGTAAGAGAAGCGCCAGGCCCTAGGTCAGGCTCGAGGCATGCTAGACAATAAGACTGGGATTTAGTCCAGTAACAGAGACGAAAACCCAGCACTTTTTAGCGTAGAATTAGAATTTTTGACTGAAGCTAGATGGTTGCATACTGAAAATAACCTCAATGAAATTTTGCCCCTCAACTCGCCCCAACCCTAAAAAAGAGGGATTGAAAACTGAAAAATCGCCGTATCTCGATAATTAATAGCCCGATCAAAAAAATGTTCCAAACAAAAGTTGTTTGGCATAATAAAATACATATTAAGTTATTTGACGTCCAACGCCCTATCTTTGAAAATAGCGGCACAAAAACGATTAGAAAATTCGGGGTTATGCGAAAACAGTACGTCTTTAGAAAATCGTGAAAAATATTTATATATTTAAAAAAAATTCCATATATATCGAATAAGTTCGTCTGTATTTCTTGCGAGCAAAAAAATTTTCGCGCCTTTTTAATGTCCGTTTTAACGTCATAAAGTTAGCGAATTTACTAGTTGCGCACCACTGGAAAAAGGAGACATCCTATGTATCCGTACCGCTCGCACTCGCAGCCACGGTTTTTCCACACTCAGCGCGTGTATCTCCTCCTGGGTCAACGGTGCTCTCACGGAGGGTACATTTTCAAACAACCCCGAATTTTAGAACCGTTTTTCTGCCGCTATTTTCAACGATAGGGAATTGGACGTCAGAAAACTTTATACGTATTTTATTATTCCAAATAACTTTTGTTTGAAATATTTTCTGATCGGGCTATGAATTATCGAGATAGGGCGATTTTTAAGTTTTCAACCCCTATTTCTTAGGGTTGGGGCGAGTTGAGGGGCAACATTTCATTGGGGTTACTTTCAGTATGCAACCATCTAGCTTCAGTCAAGAATTCTAATTCTACGCTAAAAAGTGCTGGATTTTCGTCTCTTTTACTTGATTAATTGGAGGGGTACTACTATCCGGTAAGTCAGCTGCGCAAAGTCAGCTTGGGTGGATGGTGCGCAACCTCTGTGTTTGCAATTGTGATGCGGAGTTGATCCTGCCACTGTGCCCATTCGAGAGGTTGCAGTGTACTCTCACCAGAAAAAAAGTATTGAAAATCGACCTGCTTTCGGGCTCCAAACTTATGTAGGTCCGTTAGTTGCAACTAAGCTCACAATTTTCCACAAGGAAGTGTGCTATATTGTCTAGATTCAAATTTTGCTTCCCCGCGTCAATGATGTTGTGGAACTTCTTTGAACTTGGAAGTCAAACACTTATCGGAAGCATCTACGCCTGAAAAAAACCAGTATCCTTTACTGGTTCATTTAACATTAATCGTTGAAACGCTCGACCCTCTTTGACATTTTTGTTCTTCCCATTCGCAGGAAGATCGAAGGTTTTCGTTACTTGTATTTCTCTCAAACGTCTCTCATAGTTGATGAGACGTTGAAATATCAATTTTTGATGAAAGGTCCATTGTATCGGTTCGGCAGGCGGTTTGAAATAATTTTCGATTTTTCCACGAAAATATTCAAAAGTATCGCGAAAATTCTCGGCGACGTTTAACGCTCGAGCCAAACGTTTGACATTGTCATCGATATCTCCCTCGAACAGAGCAGCCACATCTAGATATTTCGTGGCCTTGGAAAAATATTTATATTTAGAACTCGATTTTTTCAAGACTCAGAAAATCCTTTGTTCCGGTTTTTTAAGGTCCGTATTCGTACCTGGGAAATAAGAAGATTCGCAACTTGGCTGAGTAACGTTATTATTCTTGTAGTGGAGCAATAATAACGGGAGTTCGCCCATGTAAGGCAAATGCAGTGCATGACGTGTTTGAGCTTTGGCTCAATATCATTAAACTCCCCGTTCTCGATATCCTCGAAGTACGACTGCAGCGGAGTCAAATAGAGACAAACGTCTCGTGCCTCAATGACGCCTAACAATAAATATACTTTTTCCATTTCATATAACAACTGTAATAACGGGTTTTACCATATATCGGTATTTAAAAAAAACATATGTACATGGTGATTCAAAAAATGACGTTCAAAAGGAAAATCCAGATGCCTCGTATTATTCGAATCCTCTCCATGCATTCTCTACGATATTTTTTTAGTTTTCGAGAAAAAAAACAATATATTACATTTTTTTGAGTTTTCCTGTAGCATCTTGTTTCTTCTTCGTAGTTTTTTTTCTCTTTTATGTATATATTTTTCTTTAAGAAGTTTGTAAATGTAATTGGGTCATTTAGACTAATATATGGTAAGTATTTTTAGTTATCATCTGAACTTTAGTCACCGATCTTCTTAAACTTATTTTTTAACTTTTGATCAAAATCTAAAAAATGCCTTTTTCTCGACAACTAAAAAAAAGATTGTAGAACATGGAGGCAGTTCAGATAGGTATTGATACGAAACATCTAGATTTTCCTTTCTGACGCTACTTTTGGGCCATCCTGTATGTATATATTCATAAGACTATTCTTATTTCCGACTGACGAAACATTTTTCTAGAAACCTGCTACAACGTTTTTAAAGAGTGTCTGGAAACATGGTAGATAAGGGCTGTTCGTTGCTTCGAGGACTGCGACCATCCTCTTAACGCGAGGATCTCGCATCTGATCGTAGATTGATTCGACGTTGCGGAGTCTTCGACGCCAAAAATCGAGTTCTAAAATATTCAATGTTAATATTTTATACGTGTACAACGGTTTCTCATGCCAAGCAGCTTTCGCTTGGGCCAATGCTTGGATAGGTGATCATCGCGCAACTCAGTGAAAATGCAGTCTATATTCTAAATACGTCTGTAGTTTGAATTTATATTACCAATATCAAAGCAGATCGACTGAACTAAACATTCTATTGATCCATCTAGCAAACACGCATCAGGGAACAAAGAAAAGCCCATTTCAGTTTTACGTGCGAATATTTGAACCGGTAAAATAAAAAATCATACAATAACGACATGATACTTTTCCAATTTTGACTACCAGTAGAATGTAAAGGCTACGAAATTAAGGGATAACACCACTGTAACGGCCTAAAAAAAACGTTGTTTTTACGAATTTTTTTTTGGTTGGAAGGAAAGGTGATACGAAAATACAATTCAAGGAAGTTATTGAATGTATATTCAAGTATATTACAAAAAAATTTTATCCAAAAATATTTAAAACTGGCGACGCTGGAGCCATTCTCTGGAGCCATGACGAATTCAAGGCGCACCGCGGCACGCAGCATAACTGATGCAATTTTTGACTTGGAACAAAAAACAAAAATTCTCCGTTATCTATATCGTTAAAGCTATAGACGTATGGGATTTTAAAAATATTGATTTTTGTTAAATTGGCGAGCAATCAAACAGAAGGTGTCTTTTTTCGCAAAAAAAGGCAATCATTTGTTAATAAAAAATGTTTAAATTAACTTATCGAAAATCCCGTACGTGGTTCTCTTCCAAAGGTTATTTTAAAGATATTGTCAAAAATTCAAATCAAAAGAATGAAAATTGTTCGAGTTATGCTGCGTGCCGTTTTGAAAAATGACATTTCGAGAAATACGCGTTTAAAGTTTTGTTGTGTGTTTTACATATGAAGAAATGAAAAATAAAGATAAAAATGAGTTCGTCCCATATTCTAAAGGGTTCAAAGTATTTTTTAAGTTCATAAAAAAAAAAAATTTTTTGGCCAAATTTACACTGGTGTTATCCCTTAAATTGTTCACCGGATAGAACAAGAATTTGACATGTCTGATCGGGATGGAGCGTTGAAGTTTGCATCCCTGAAACGCAACGAAAGTTCTTTTTTCATTTTTCTCACTTCTTTATTGAAGTGAAACTTCTTATACGAGGTTCTTGCGTTTAACGTTTGCGTTACTTTCTAACGCTACCGTGGAGGGGGGAAAGAAAAAGAGAGCGATAGCCGATGAGTGAAAGAAGAGATGTGGCATGCGCATTAGTTTCCCTATGGTATACGAAGAATCATACGGCGCGTCACTAGGAACCTTTCTAAAAACATTCTTACTTTGCTTCTGTCACTCAGCAAATGTTTATGAAATGTTTCTCAAGTGACGCTCCGCAGGCATTGCTTGTTGCATTGTGCTGTTTACCTTGGTGTATTTACATTTCATTTATAATGTGGAGAATTTTAGTTGCTGTTTGTTTCATTTTTTATAAAATATTTTGTAAAGCATATGAGGTGAGTGATAGGTGATGAATATTGAAAGTGACAATTTAAAGCACTGAAAGTGTGAAAAGTGGAAAATGGCTAATAATTGTGGAAATAACCCACCGAATTCTAGGTTATCTGAAAGTACGTTTTATTTTATCTTTTTCTATCATTCTTCATAATTTCAATTATTCAATAATAATAAAAATAGTAATAAATATGACGACAAAAATGATGAATGAAAATAATTAACAGAAAATGCTCTTTAAGATTATGAGCCTCGTTAGAGGTTAACTGAAATTAAAAATAAGAAAAAATTAAATTCAATTGAATTTTAATTGCAATCGTACGGAAGTCAATAAAGTTTTCAATGCATTCCAAATTTATAATTGAATTGTCAATGCAGAATTAAGCTTTTGGTCGAAAATTAAATGAATAAAACTTAATCTTGTAAGTTTGCAATTTATGAAAAATTTAATCATTATGTTTTATATTTCTTTTCAGCACAATCTGGTATTTTCATTCATCCGTGACATGAGGGTTTGAAGTTTTAATTCTAACGAGCGTGGCTATTTTTATTATGATTACAGACCAATCATAAGGATATGACAAGTCGTTTGCGTGATTTTCGGATCCTAAATAAGGGCAAAAAAATATGTCAAAGTGGAGGAAAATTAACTTTCGTTGCACTCCCTCGATGTGAGCTTCAACAGGCTCAGGCTGGTATTTCATTTTTCATCGAAACAATTTGGAACTAGCTACAACTGTCACCAATTACCGTACATTACCGCGCATTCCATTTACATGCTATATATATATATATATATATATATATATATAATTTTCTGCAATCCACTTTGGACAATTACCGACATTAGGCGCGGGATAATTATTATCCGTGTGAGAGCTGTCCTCGCTGAGAACCTCGTTTATCTCCGTCGCCCACTCAATCACAGTCTCCTCGATATTGCTCTTCAATTGAACGTCCGATTGATCGTTCGCTGCTTGCTCAGCGGTATAATTGATATCGAAAATTCGCTCGGCACCGATCGGCATCGGTAACAAAATTTGACCGCTCATTTTTCCACGGAACTAACGAAAAATTCACTCGTCCTTGTGTTTCATGTACATTCATATACACGTACAAGGACACGCGCGTACACGCGTGTTCATCGAGTATATAAGGATGCGATTGGAAAACGTGAGAAGGATACAAAATGCAATTTTTATACCTGACGTAAAGAGTTACGAAAATTATGAACGTGCTTTTGGACATCGGAGACGACAACCGCAGGCCAACCGACTTGATTATTGGGATTCATGAGGATTGGAACATAGGCCTTGAAGAAAAATAATTTGAATTCAGGAATAATCATAAATAATACACGTGACAATAAAGTTTGAGGGAAAAGCCGTAATAAAATAATTTTCTTTTTAGTTGTAATGCTCATTTGATGATGCTTAGATTGGAAGATAATTAAATTGATTTTTTTTCTTCAAAAACCCAATTTCTGTTTCCTTCATTCAGATTACGAAAACCGTTCAAACTTCTCCTTAGCTTTTTCGTTAAAGAATTACAACCTAGAAAAATTAAATGGAATATCATTGAAATAATTTTTCTTTGCGATACAGAACGCAAGTTTTCTGCATTTCAACTTAAACAAACGGCATCATAATTAAATGACGCAAATTAATTGATGGTAAAGCTTGCAATCGTTGGAACGCAACGAAAATTCTCTCTTATGGTTTCTTTTTTATTTCCTTATTTTTATTATTGTACAAAAGTTTTTTTTTTCAGATTTATAGTCTAGATTTCCAAATAAAGATCTTAAAAAATACTTGAAGAATATTTGCAGGCAATACCTGCCACAAGAAATTAGAGCAATTCGGAAATATTAATTTTCATTGCATTCCAATAATGCAATCTTCATTACTATATTGACGAATTGGTTATTGCAACACCTTATTATTGGGAACGTATTAAATATTTATCATGGAGAAATAAATCTTGATGATTAAATGTGCTACTATAGATTTTTGACTATAGAATCTTACGAATTGACTGATGAATCTTATCGACTAAACGTATGCCATAAAAATAATCCGTTTTCGATGTACCTCTTCGAATAAAATGGCCAGATCGTCTATCGGTTTGGGAGACATATCACCTGGTATCATAACGTCTCTGTAATTTTGCTCGGTAATCTTGACCGGTGTTCTTCTCATGAAATATGAAATCTTCACTTTCCCACCGGTTTGCACACCCAGAGAAGGCACGAGAATCCCAGCCGATGATATTTGCATACTCAACATGTTCTCACTCGGAGTATTGAAAAATGTTACTAATATGTCCTGCGATAATATTACGTCGAATCGTCACGTTTCTTTCTCACATTTGTGGGGAAGCCTTAATTAAAATAGCTTTGGAGCTACCGGTATTAATATTTATTGAAGGGCCTTAAGATTTTAACCGCGAGATAAATTTGTATGTAAATTTGACGCTTCGTAATTTCGGACTGGTAGAAAAAGATTTTGGGGTACGCTTAGTTATTCCGTTCCCTCTTTTTTACGAAACAAACAACAGATTAGTAGGAATATTTTTTGACTCTTTTTCAAATGTTATTCTATTTTTAAATGAATTATTGTTGTATATCGTATTAGGAGGCATATAAAAGAGTGATTTTTCGTCATTTTTGTGATAAATTTTCATGCGGAAGTTAATTCATAAGTTAATTAAATATTCGTACGAATATTATTATCGGCAGCTAATTATTTCCATTAATCCTCTCCTTTTGCCTCGTATTGTTGCAACTTATTAAAATTACTTTGTACTCATCGTTACTCAGCATTTTCGTCCATTTCTCCATTTTCAGTTTACTGGAGCGTATCAAGTACTGCAGGATGAACTCGAAACGAGGATCATCTTCCTTCACATCGCCTTCTCTCTTATCAGGCATTCTGCCTCAAAAGTTTTGCCTTAATTACAGGATGTGTACATCCGAAACTCAAACGGATTCTTTTACTGTTCTCCCTCTCTCTCTTTCTTCCTCTCTCTCTCTCTCTCTCTGACTTTCACACTTTCTTTCTATACTCGTATCTACCATGTAATCGAAGTTCTCCTAATTACGCGACACGTGTCAAAAATTCAGCAATCCAAACAAGAGACAGTTAAGGCAACTGACAGCCAACAGTTTTTTTGTTTCGACGACTTAAAATCGTATTTTAGTCCATTAGTGGAATTAAAAGTTATTTTTTTTTCTTTCAGTCGATTGAATACGTGGAGTTTTTTTTAACGGGTTATACCTAGTTCGCGGCCGGAAAAAAGAGGTGTTTTCGTGAATTTTTTTTTTGGGAAATGGGTGCAGGCTTAACATTTTTTTTTCATAGTAAAGGGTATCATTTCAAGTATCTTTGACAATTTTTTTATTGGGAAATATTTATAAACGACGGAGATACAGTAAATTGCACAGACCGCTGTGCAAAAAAGGTCCTTCGCGGTGACCACTCCTGCTCGGGAACAAATCATCTGAAATGAAAAAACTAAATGAATTTAGTTTTTGTACCGCATTATCTAGTCTTTAATCGAAGGATTCAATAAAATAATGATTTTTGAAAAAATGGTCGCCGATCGAAAGTGATCGTCGAAATTTCGGTGAAAAAAACACTCTATTTTCCTTCATATAAAAAAAAGTATGCATTGAAAAAAAAATCCTTCGATTAAAGACTGCCCTTTGATATATTGGGAGAACAAATTAATGCGGTCCGTTTTCAAGAGATGGCTCTGGCCGTTATGAATGTTTCATAGTGACAGCTGATTTCGGTGGTTTCAGAGAGGTTAGACATCTGTCAATAACATTCAGTTTATATCGCTTTGAGTTCCATTAAAAACCTTGTTTTTTACTGTGTTGAATATGTCAAATTTTGTGTTAACTAAGCAGCATTTTCGGGAAGTTTTACTTTTCTGCTTTAATTGGAAGAAAAGTGCAGCTGAAGCGCATCAAATGCTTGCTGAAGTTTATGGTGATGATGCACCAACTGATAACTCATGTAGGGAATGGTTTCGACGCTTTAAGAACGGCGATTTCAGCGTTGAAGACAAGCCTCGCCCTGGACAGCCAAAAAAATTCGAAGACAATGAATTGGAGGCATTACTCGATGAACAACCTGGCGATTCCATTACGGGCGATCGGTATAGACTACAATTGATTCGTTTGAGCCGTGCATTACGAGAAAAACGGCCGTAATACGAGCAAAGACATGACAAAGTTATTCTTCTGCATGACAACGCTCGGCTTCATGTCGCAAAAGTTTTAAAAAAATATTTGGAAGCGCTCAAATGGGATATTTTACCGCACCCGCCGTATTCTCCTTCTGATTACTGATTGTTCCGACGGATGCAGCAGGATTTAGTAGGTCACCGGTTCACTTCTTTCGCAGAAATCGAAAATTGGCTCAAAACTTGGATCGCCTCAAAAGACGAGACTTTTTTTCGAGATGGAATTCGAAAATTGCCTGAGAGGTGGGAAAAAGTAGTAGCCAGCGATGGACAATACTTTGATTAATCTATTCATACCTTTTAGTTTGAAATAAATGGTTTTTTTACCGCAAAAAAACGGACCGAATTAATTTGTACTCCCAATACAAAAAATGTCTGTGGAATTTGAAGCAGATCGGTTTAGTTGTTTTTGAGATATTTTGGTCACCGATTCTGAAAAAGTCATTCCGAGAAAAAACGCGTTTAAAGTTTTACGTCAGGTATATACATAGATAAAATACCTACCTGTAAACGCTCATAACTCCCCAATTTTCCCCCAATTTTCAACGGAACGACTTGAAATTTTCAGAGTATATTTTTGAAAAGTTATATTAGTTGTAGTAAAAAGAAATCCATTATTTTTGCATGAAATTGAAGGCAAAAATAATGGATTTCTTTTTACTACACCTAATATTATAAGAATCCGTCGAAAACGAAAAATCGATTTTTTCAAAAATTCCATCTAGGTGTAACCCCTTAAGACACTTTTTTTTATTACTTGGAGCCTTGATGGAGTGCCCGATTGTATTTGAAAATTATCGCGCAGCATTTTCTTTCTTGTCCAGCCTCCCCGTCTTCCCGCCCCTTTTATCGTACCTTTTTTCCTGCCTATTTTATTATAAGCTAAGGATCTTTACGACCGCGTCAATCGTAACTGGGTCAGTGCAGTAAATCGGACTTTTCATTTTTTTCTTTTTCTCCCTCGACCTCGTAATGCTGACCGTAATTATCGTTGTAACTATTGTTACAAAAACACTGGTAGATACGTATCGATTTAAGAAAAACTAGTTATCTCCCCTCTTACCCCTGACGTCCGCGTCTCGTTGCGACCAGCGGTCGTCAAGAAAGAACGTATCTCTCTTTACTTTTGCGTCCTAAAGGTGCTCCACTTTATCTACTGTCGTTCCAAGTTTATCCTTGTAAGGTATGAAAAAAAACGCATTACACCGCTGACAAATATTTCACAGGATGAGGATGTTTTCGGTGTTTTTTTTATTTGAGAAAATGTTCGACATTATTGCAAAAGTTTCCTTTTTTTTTACTTGAAAAATGTAATTTCTGAAATATTTGTTTACAGTGCTTACAAATTGTCACTGCTATTTTTAAGGATAAATGAAAACTCACTAGTTTATGGTAATTTTCTAAAATGCCACCCGTTTTCTTTAATTATGTAAAATAAACGCTCTTCGTTGAAACAAAAATTTGCAATAATTTTTCACCCGTACGTAAGTAAATCTTTGAAATATTTTGCGGAAAAAGCAGTGATAAAAAATTGAAAAAGTTGGCTGCGGCGTTAACGTTTCGTTGACACACATAAAACGCTCACTTTTCCAAAGTTGAAAATGTTCAATTATTTTTAACAATAATTTAATGTTGTATTTTCGAAATTTCAATTGTGCAAACATATTCAGAAGTGTTGAAAGTGTATTCCTGATTTTTTAAAAATAAAAACCGATTGACGTGTTGTTATTGGCAGGTGGATGAAGTACCATCGGGGTGAAATTGACCCGGTGTGTCAAAATTGCAGCCAGAGATAGGTTTGTCAACGGAAAGTAAAAAATAATGAAACGTTATAGGAATGCGTTGAATTAATTGTTTCCCGAAATGTTGGCATCAAAGGCCACCTGCAAGTCGACGTCGAAAATAAACGCCCTCGATGGCTGTCCATAATCATTGTCAATGAGAATGTCGTGTTCCCACACTTTAGCATTATACAGGGTGGATCAATAACTATTAGCACCTTGGATATCTTCGAAACTACAAGGTTCACAGAAATATTTGCTGAAATGAAATTGCACAGTACGAAAGGGGCCATCCGATAGCGATAATAGTTTTTTTTGCAGGTGGAGGTACTTCCGACATTTGAAGGTCAACTCCATTTTTTTAAATGGGTCGGTATGTTTTTTTTTCTGTATCATGAAAGAGGAGCTTGAAACGAGTTCAACGACCTATAACATAAGGTTATTGAAGGTCATAGAAAGTACAGAAAGGCGATAATACTTACAGTTTCGGTAGTAAATAAACCGGTAGTAAATACATTGTACTCGATTGACCAATTTATCGATACTAATCTTATCATGTTTATCTTATCCTGCATACTTATTAAAGTGTCCTTGAAACAGTGTTTATTTTCAGTGAAGTAAACCGTAAGTATTATCGCCTTTCTGTACTTTCTGTACCTGTCTAAGAAATGTGTAAACGTACATAATAACGTACGCATTGATATTGATGGTCGTCATTTCGAACACTTACTATAAAACGTAGTAATTTTATTTACTACCGAAACTGTAAGTATTATCGCCTTTCTGTACTTTCTATGACCTTCAATGACCTTATGTTATAGGTCGTTGAACTCGTTTTAAGCTCCTCTTTCATGATACAGAAAAAACATACCGATCCATTTAAAAAAATGGAGTTGACCTTCAAATGTCCGAAGTACCTCCACCTGCAAAAAAACTATTATCGCTATCGGATGGCCCCTTTCGTACTGTGCAATTTCATTTCAGCAAATATTTCTGTGAACCTTATAGTTTCGAAGATGTCCAAGGTGCTAATAGTTATTGATCCACTCTGTATATGTTTAGACATATATAGTCGGATAGATGTACGTATTTTTAAATACATAAATGCGGAAAACAAATTATAAACCCGCTGTACCTATGTAATGTTGACTACTAGCACATCTGGCTGTTTTGGGAGCTGCCCTTAACGGCATCTGTCACACGTCCGGTCAATAGAAATCCTACGGCCAAGTTTTCTCTGAGATATTTCGAGCAAACGAAGCAATGGACGTTGTTTGTTTTTCTTAACAGAGTTTTTCGCACTTATGGCCACTCGGTTGGCGTTAAAGGAGTCTGCACGAGCTTGGACTTAAACAAATACGTTTTTTTTTTCATGGCATAGTTTTATAGGGTTTTAACTTTAATTTGCAACAAAAATTTTGTATAAATTTGAAATACTGATCGGGTTATGAAGATTTTTGTGAGCGCTCGGGTTGCCCACTGCGACCGAAAGTATGTTTTATGCAACGCTGTAAGTCGTATCTGAAAATCTATTGGTCCGATTACTTTCAAGTTTAGACAGAGCATAGTTTATAACATTTTTAATCTTACAACCAGATTATTTTTCGTCATGCTTCTCCATTTGTTAATAACCAACGATTAAAATCGGTTTTTTTAAATAAAAACTCGAACGTTTTTTTCAACAATTTGCTATTTTCATTATTTACAAAATAGAAAAAAATCCAGTCGTACGAAACTTGTATTATTAAACTAAAAATACATTTTTCAATTTTTCATTGCACATGATCCTGCCAGAACCGCCTACGCGGATTGGCCGTTCAGCAACGGCGGCACTTTGTTTTAATAACAATAACTTCATAATTTATCAATAGTTTTCAATAAGAGAATTGAAATTTGACAAGACTATGTTTCAATTGTGTGTAAAATTCTGACCTCATCATCCTAATACTCTCACCAGAAAAAAATATTGAAAATCATTCTGTTTTTCGGCCCCAAGTTTATGCCGAGCCGTTAAAAAACATTCGCAAGCGAATCTTTTCAGTGCGCAGCCGGAAGGATTCTTGAAATGACTTTCACATAAAAATGCTTAAAATGGCAAAAGTGATTTTACAGACGGTTCATATGATATCGAGTATGGGGACAATTGCTTACTATGAAGCCGATTGTCGAAGTCAAATATTTTCAAAGTCTCTTATTCGCCTATATACGTATATACATATATATATATATACATATACCCATTTGTCAAGGATTTATATTCCGTCGTTCGAGGGTGTGAGTCTGGTCTCTCAGGAGGCTGAGTGACCGATCTTCTATTGAGCGAGAAAAAAAAAAAATCCAAAAACCGTTTTTTTCTTCTTCTTCCTCGTCGTCCCTTTCATTCCGGTGTGTCTCTTGGTTCTCCCCGTACCTGCGAAAGACTTTTCATGACCGCCTCCCCATCCCGCCCTCGCCCCTGCCAGCATTTATGGTATACCTTTGTCCCCGTAGCCCGCTTTTAGTTCAGAGTCTATCGAATAATGAATAGGGAAACCCATGGCGTTTCGTCATCTAGGGTCGTTCGAGCTCCCCTCCGTCCACATCGTCCCCCACCATCGCTGCGAAGTTGCCCATCAGCTTGCAGCACCCCACCTCGCGTTAGTCGGGGGTTATCCCGAGGCTTGTATGCGCCGTACGGTGGCGCAGTCTCGTAGTTCGAGCTGCGGTATCGTTTGAAACTACTCGGGGATTCCTCCTCTCTACGTCCCTCGCGCTGCTCGTCCAACCCCGCACTCTTCACCTTAACTCGTGCCTACGGTTAGCCCCGACGGTTCCCCCCACTCCGTTGACTCGTGAAATTCTACCGTCACCACCCGTCTCGTACTTGGCCGAGAAACGATCAGTGCGACTCGAACGTTCGTGGAACGAGTATCATCGAGTTTTCCGCGCCTTTGTTATTACCGTGATATAGATATATACGCGTATACACATATATACGTGTAGCGTGTATATTTATATTTGTTTATACGTATATGTATGAGAATAAGGATCTACTAGATCGGGAATGTCCTAACTGCACGGATGCTGCATGTTTTCTCGTCGAACGGACAAAAAAAGATTCTTCGTGATTTACGGTTAAGCGGAAAAGTAACAAAACGAGTTGAAACAGTTTTATCCGTAGACTGTCGATAAGCGGGGAAAGTGAAGCCATTTTGGAATAAAGGCGCGAACGGGATCCCGCGTGAGAAGGAATTAATCAACGGGGCGTAAATTTGTGCGCGGGAAATCGTGCAAACGCGACGAATAAGAACAAAGGTTCGAGAGCGAGTGTGTGTGTGTGTGTGTGTAAGAGAGCGGAAGCAAGGTGTCGTGAGCGCGCGCGAAGCGGTTAAAATATGACCGAAAGATCACCCCTGTGATACTTCACACATGTACGTGATCGAGTGTCCCGCGTTTCTCGCGTCGACGTGTCACACCGCGCGCATTTTTCATCCGGATTACGATAAAGTACAGTAATAATAAGAGGAAAGATGGCCGTGTCGTGGGTGTCGGGAGGGATGCCGAGGTTGGCAAAGATGTTCCTTTGTTCGTTGTTATGTTGGTCGATAACGAGCATAGGGCTCGCCCGTGCGTCGTGTCATTGGTCGTCCGACGGTAACGACACGCGTTCGGCGGTTTGTTCCCTCAGGACCCTCGATTCGTCAGCGCTCGCTGCGCTATTTCCATCACTCGACGGTGCTTACAAGCTTGCCCTTGGTTGCAGCAGCGTTCATCACTTCGAGAGCATTATATCCGGCGAGAGCTGGCATCGTCTGAGCGGCCTTCACGAATTAAATATCGACGGTTGCAAGATACTGCGCATACCGGAAGCGGCATTTCAACCGCTCGGCGAACTCAAGAGGCTCGCTTTGCGTACCGGCAACACCGATTGGAGCACCAGCCGCGTACTCGAGCTCGATACCGAGTCACTCGCCGGTCTACGAGAACTTCAGACCCTCGAAATTGTCAGTAGCAATTTGAGGAGCTTACCGAAAGACTTACTTTGCGGTTTGAACAATCTTCAGATATTAAACTTGACGGACAATCGTTTCGAGACTATCGAGGAAGTGGGCCTCGTGGATTCGCGGGTCAATCGTGCCGATTGTCACGCCGATATACGTGTACTCGATCTTTCGCGCAACGAGCTGAAATCCTTGCCAGAGGAAAGTCCTCTCTCGGGTCTTCGACAACTTCAAGAATTGTATCTGCAGCACAACGCGATAAGCGCGATCGCGAGCGACGCTCTAACTGGCCTCACCAGTCTACGCGTCATCAACGTCAGCTACAACAGTCTCGTATCGTTGCCCGAGGCGATGTTCGCCAGTACTCGTGATCTTCGTGAGATACATTTACAACGCAACGAATTGAAGAACTTGCCGAGGGGAACTTTTACGCGTTTGGAACAATTGTTGATACTGAATCTCGGTGGTAATCGTTTGGACAGCGACAACGTCGACGAGACCACTTTTCTCGGGCTCATAAGGCTCATAGTTCTCGATCTTTCCTACAACGCGTTATCACGCATAGACGCAAAAATGTTCAAGGATCTGTTCTTTCTGCAGATCCTGGATCTTCGTAACAACAGTATAAGTCACATCGAGAGCAACTCGTTTATGCCACTGTACAATCTTCATACACTCGAGCTCTCGGACAATCGTTTGCACACCGTGAGCGCGCAGCTGTTCAACGGCCTCTACGTGCTGAATCGTCTGACACTGTCGGGTAACGCGATCGTCACGATCGATCAGCAAGCCTTCAAGAATTGCTCGGATCTAAAGGAACTCGATCTTAGCGGGAACGAGCTCACAGGCGTACCCGAGGCACTGCGCGATCTCGCATTTCTCAAAACTCTCGATCTCGGCGAGAACAAGATAAGCGATTTTCACAACGGTTCGTTTCGCAATTTGAATCAGCTGACGGGTCTGCGATTGATCGGCAACGAGATCGGCAATTTGTCCCGTGGTATGCTCTGGGACTTGCCGAATTTGCAAATATTGAATCTCGCGCGTAACAAGGTGCAGCACGTCGAGAGGGACGCGTTCGAGAGAAATACGCGTCTCGAGGCTATAAGATTGGACGGTAATTTCTTGTCGGACATAAATGGCATATTCACGAGCATAGCGAGTCTCCTGTTGCTCAATCTCTCGGAGAATCATATCGAGTGGTTCGATTACGCGTTCATACCGAGCAATCTCAAGTGGCTCGACATACACGGCAATTTCATCGAGAGCCTTGGCAATTACTACAAGATACGGGATCTTCGTGTGAGAACGTTGGACGCGAGTCACAATCGTATCACGGAATTGTCGCCGCTCTCGGTGCCCGACAGTGTCGAATTATTGTTCATAAACAACAATTACATAAGTACCGTGAGAGCGAACACGTTCACGGGTAAGACGAATCTTACCCGCGTCGACATGTACGCGAACATGATCGAGACGATGGAGCTTACATCGTTGCGTCTTACCCCGGTCCCCGACGGTAAATTTCTCCCGGAATTTTACATCGGTGGCAATCCCTTCAACTGTAATTGCTCCATGGATTGGTTGCCGGTGATAAATAACATGAGCGCGCTACGTCAGCATCCCCGTGTAATGGATCTGGATAACGCGATGTGCCGGGTCTCGGGTCCACGGGGTACGGCGATCGTCGCAGCCTCGATGGCACGTCCCGAACAATTTTTGTGCCGTTACGAGGCTCACTGCTTCGCACTCTGTCACTGTTGCGACTTTGACGCCTGCGACTGCGAGATGACCTGCCCATCGGACTGTAAGTGTTATCACGATCAAACGTGGAATACGAACGTTGTTGATTGTTCTGGTCTCGGCTCTCAGGATATACCGCGTAGAATACCTATGGACGCAACCGAGGTTTATCTCGACGGTAATGAGTTTCGGGAATTGCAAAATCATGTTTTCATCGGTAGAAAAAACATGCGTGTACTTTACGTGAACGCGAGTGGTATAGAGTCCATTCAGAATCGTACGTTCAACGGTCTCAATAATTTGCAAGTGTTGCATCTCGAGGATAACAAGATCGCGGAACTCAAGGGTTTCGAGTTCGAGCATCTAAATCATCTGCGCGAGCTTTATCTTCAGAACAATGTGATCGGTTACATCGGCAATTTGACGTTATTGCCGCTACGCTCTTTGGAAATCCTCAAGTTGAGCGGAAATCGTCTCGTTACATTTCCCGTGTGGCAGGTAACGTTGAACACACGTTTGATCGAGCTCTCGCTCGGTGACAATCCCTGGTCTTGCCGTTGCAAGTTTCTCCAAGAATTGTCCTCCTGGGTATCGGACAACGCTCACAAGGTGATCGACTCCTCGGACGTATGGTGTTACAACAACGAGGCGAGGCCGGCTTATCGTCGTCGTTTGAACGTCAACGAGACCGCTTGCTCGGATTATTACGCCCAGGGTGGCGTTATCGAGAGTATAATGATATCGGATTATTTGCCGATGGTCGCCGCTACCCTCTCGGCTGTGCTTCTCCTTCTCGTCATCGCTGTGCTGGCCTTTATATTTCGCGAACCCGTTAGGACTTGGGCTTACACACGTTACGGTGTCAGATTTTGGGCCAAATCCTCGCCCAACGACGACAAGGAACGTCTTTACGACGGCTACGTGTGCTACAGCCCGAAAGACGAGGATTTTGTGTTGCACTCGTTGATTGTCGAACTCGAGCATGGCCCCAGCGGCTTGAGACTCTGTCTTCATCATCGGGATTTGCCCTGTCTACGTGCTGCAGCCCCGGTAGTCCTCGAAGCTGCCGAAGCCTCGAAACGTGTCGTTATCGTACTTACCCGCAATTTCCTTCAAACTGAATGGTCGAGATTCGAATTTCGCGCAGCCGTCCACGAGGCGATGAGAAGCCGTACCGGACAATTGGTCGTTGTGCAAGCCGGCACGGTTGGACCCGAGGCCGAGGCTGATCCCGAATTGAGGCCTTATCTCAGAACCGCTACTACCATAAGATGGGGTGAGAAACGCTTTTGGGAGAGGCTAAGATTCGCTATGCCAACCGGTGACGCGCTGAGACGAAAATCCTCGTCGCTTTATCGACGCAACGTCAATACTTATACGCTCGAGGGACGTCCGGAAAAGGGCACATCGACACTACGCGTACACGGACACATACAGGGTCATCATCATCATCACAACAATCATCATCACAATCACTCGTTGTTCAAGGATTCACCGGAATTGTTGCAAGCACCACCGGCGTACACGAGTACGGCAACCCTCGGCCAGAGCAACATTAGAAACAACGAGGCAGCCGGAAGGGAAACACCGGTAAGCTCGACAGTCGCCAGTCCAAGCCCAAGATTAACCATGAATCGTGGATATCAAGAAGGCCCCATGGATGCTGTGAACGAAAGCAGAAGACCCCTATCTGAGCACATTTACTCTTCCATCGACTCGGACTATTCGACGCTCGAGAGAATCGCCTGGAGGCAACAGCAACCGTCCCAACCTGGACAGGCTTATCTCGTTTAAGAGATACGCGTCTCTTCTCTCGTTATCCCCCCACCCCCTGTCTTGGGTATCAGCTTCCTTTGCCTTGCTGCAACACAACGCGAGAAGTCTTGACACGTTTCACCCGATCGTTTCTCTCGACGTATAACTGTGATTGGAGGGATGGAATCTAACTTTCCTTTTTGTTTCGTTGCGCTGTGTGCCGGATACCGGAGCAACGTTAGCTTGGGATGATTTTTTTAATCCGCGAAAACGAAGAAATTACGACGTCTACGGAGTTCTCCGTGTCCGAGTGCGTGTGTGCGCGTTTGTTCGATTTTTTTCGTCTTCGGAACTTGTGCATCATCGACAAAGCAGAAAACAAAAAAATATAAGAACAGCACAAGTTCCTGACAACCTGTGACACGCGAATCCTTCTGAACGCTATTGTCCCAGAGGATGAACTGATATTAAAAAGAACTTAACGAAAATGGTGTCTATCATAAATAGTTCTGTAAGAGAGCGACGTTACGAGCGTATACGAGGAAGTTATTTTGAATTTCGCTCTTCGTGGGGGGGGTGAACCGATGAGGGATTTTTCAGAGAGCCGACAATTCTTCGATTAGTTCGGTCGAGTGTGCCCCGAGTACGTTTCGGAAACAACAAAACGGAATGCTCACATGTAAGAAGGGAGCAAAAGAAATTTGTTGGACACGAGAAAACATTTGTTCACGCCATTCAACGTGAGACTCTTGTTTTCTTTTTTTTTTTTCATTTCTCATCCGTCATTTTTCGCCACGTAATATTTTGCCGTCTCTTCGCGTTCGCAATGCCGACATTGATGAAGGATGTGTGATTTTTTTTTGGGGTCTCGCCGCCAACGTTACGTCGAGTCTAGTCAAATGGGAGAAAAAATATATATATATTGTGCATCGTTGCCACGTGACGTCTTAAGTGAGAAGGGGAGAATTGAAGAGTTGGGAGAGAAGTAAAATTATAGAAAAAAAAAAACCGATCGACTCGAATTGTCTAATTACGTTTGGGTGATGGCGACACGTAAGGTGGCAAGGGAAACAGGAATAAGGGTGCTAAAAGAGCGGTGGCTCATCGTGGTTGTTTCGCCAAGTATTCCATTTTGGCGTTTCTCCCTATTATCGTTAATCTTCTTTTTTTTCGTCGTGAGAAACTTCGCTCCTTAACGAAAAAAAAGTCTCGAGATACAATGACAAATTTTGGGAAAGAATATTATATTTTTTCTCGAACTTTTCTTTTTCTTCCTGTTTGTCTCGAAACTCTGGTACACTTGATATTGCAAGGGATAAACTTTGGTTTTTTCACACAGAGTACGATATTGAATGGACAAAAAAATTGTTCGATGAATGAAGATTTTTTTCTTGTTTCTGTACGACTCGCTTGTAAATTTTGTAACGCAGTTTCGGATTTGTATATTCTTGAAGTGGCTTTTGAATGGTCGATTGTACCGTAAAACGCGCAAGATTGTCTTGTTCATTCCATTTTTTTCGCCACTGTGAGCGATTATTTTTTGCTCGACGACCTCTTTCAATGAGGGGAAAAAAAAAATAAACGAGGGAGGGGAAAAAAATTGTGCCCCGACAAATTTGTAAATTATCGATGGCCTACTACCTCGCCAGTGACTAATAGCTTAATACTCTTTAATTAAGTTTGTGCTTGTGAGAATTTTTCGATCGGGGTTTTGTGAAACAAAAAAAATTGAATTGAAAAAAAAAAACATGATTCTCCCCGTCGGATCGCCGCTGTAAATATTTTTTCTTTACACATATGCGCATGCGCGCGCACACATACGACATACGCGTGGAAATGTGCTTGTGCGCATATGTATGTAATGAGCTGTGTATAAATCGAAATATAATTATTGTTTATTGACGAGAGAGAATAAAAGTGCAACGTTCAGAAATGCAGTGCTGAGAGACTCAATTTAGGTAGGCAATTTTTTGTAATTTTATATGACTGACGAGAAAGAAAGGAAGAAAGAATGAAAGCGAAGAAATTTTAAAATGCGAACGTAAATGCGCAAAGGTTGTACCGTGTACGATATGTAAATATGTAACTATAACTCCGCCTCGTGTAAGATATAATCGCCGTGAAATAACAGAAGAGAAAATAATAATAATAATAAAGAAGAAAAAAAAACAAGAAAGATACAACTTAAACAGACAAAAATCGAATGGAATAATTTAAATAATAAGTTATTCGAAGACGAACATTCGAAGGTGGAAGCCGTAACCGATCAAGCAGAAGGACGAGAAAACAAATAAAACAAAAAACGAAAATTCATCGCGCATTATCACGCGAATCATTACACGTATACCCACCCACTGTATATTTGCTAATATACTTCGATAATTTAAAATCTTGTGAATAAAATTACGACATACGTTATCGTTTCAATTCGAAACCTCGTCTCGTTATTGGTTTTTTTTTCCCCTCGTGCACCGCAATCCTCTCCACTCCATCTATATCGAAAAATATTTTCCACATTAATTGGAATGTGAATTGTTGAATTCCATTAAAGAAGCGAATGCTATTGAAAGAAAAAAAAATATTCGAGTCTATTGGGAAGGTATACAAAATTACTGGAATTTCATTGTTCTACAATCTTTGTTATTACAATAATTGATATTTATCATGAAATTATTTAATTTTCGGATCAATGTAGCTGTACGAGTCGAATCGGCCAATTCTTGCTGTTTTTTTTTGTATTTTGATCAAAATATCTAGCATTCCGATTTTCGCCATAATCAATTCCTACAAAAAACCCAGGCAGTTTTACTACAGTACCTTTTATTGGTAATAATCGGACACCTTGATTGAAAAGTGACTATTACGCAATGAAAAGGTCTGAATCATTCAAACGGTCCACGGAGAGAATTAAAAAGTAATTTTTGTCGTGAATTTCACGGTAAAAATTACCGTGATATATTTCAATGTGGTGACAAGTGAGAAAAGCATAATAATTCGTATGCGACAAGTTTTTTTTAACTCACGTTACAGAAAATTTCAAATACGTAGCTAAAATTTTACTATACAAGAAGGGTAGCGCGCACGATAATTTTTACCGAGAGCACAATACATTTTCCTATAACACTCATTAAATTTTATAATAAATCTTAAAATAATTGTTATAAAGACGATACTTTTTTACAGACATTTTTGAAAGGCATAAAATAATAAAATGCACAGTAAAAGTTCGCTGATATTATATATTTTTTAAATTTAAATTTTGCGTATTTTGTTACACATCAAAATTTACTAGAAAATCTGGCAAAATTTTCTATCTGAAGAAGAAATTTTATTTTATTTTCGTGAAAATCTGTGTTTTACTCAGTAATAATAAGCGAAGTTTCAGGGTTGTCATCTGGTTACCGTTACTGCACGGTAATTTTTAACATTTAATTCTCTCCGTGTCGCTTTTCAATTTGAGGTTAAAGTTTGAATCGTTGGAATGAAATGAAAATTAATATTTCTGAATTATTTTATTTTCTTTCGGCAGATTTTGACAAAAAAAATCCTCCAACCATTTTGTCAGATATTTATTTAGCGATCTACAATATAAATTTATAAAAAAGATCTATGATAATAAAAATAAGAAACACAAAATGTGCAAAGAGCTTTCGTTGCGTTGAAACGATGCAAACTTCAACACCTTTTCAATTTGCTCGAAAAGCCAATTGCGGTGAATCGTCGAATTTATCGTGAAAAAAAAAATTCATTTGATAAATGATTCGTCGTCAGGAGTGTTCGTTTCCATCATTTTTTCTTCGTTCCACGCGATTGCGAAAATTTTATCCTCTACCAAAATCCGTTCCGTTCCAAGTGGAATATCTCATACATATGCACCATTATTCATCCCCAAGATTTCGCATGACATATATACACACAAACCCATATATTTATGTATATTTCTGTGTCTGGGCATCTTCGAGATGAATAACTAAGTAAGAACAACTCTTCTGAATGAAGTACGAGATTCATAGCAGACTCTTGATAGCTCATTCATCGTATGAGTCTTGTAATATTCTCGCGATGCGGGGTTGAAGGAAACGTTAGTATATTTTCGCGGATATAAATCGTAGAGCACATAGAAAATATTTTACTTCCGAAGAAGAAGGCGTATTAGCGAATGATACATGTACATGTACATGTACACCCCCCCCCACCCCACACCGACACATGCGAATATCTATATATACATGCGCGGAGAGGGTGCATCGATCGCGAATGCGGAGCGTCGGTGCCGATGAACGATGCGATGTTCACCTTCGTTATTAAGGCAGTGCTTTGCCAGTATATACATCATAAGCACCGCTTTTTGCTGATTTTACGTATTCCTAAATCTGCTTTCGTCTTGAACAAATCACCGTGCTTGAATATTAAAAAAAAAAATAATTTTCCTTATCTCATTCTACTCTACTATTTTCATTAATATATTCGTTTTCGTTCTTTTGTTTTTTTTTTAAATTTCTTTTCTACTTTATTTGATATGAATATTGTTATTTATTGGTCGATAAGGGAGATACTGTCATTTCTTTTAAATAAAAACAAAAAACTTTACTCCGCAATTCATCGTTGCCAGAAAAAAGAGTGAGTTTTCCATTTATTCCCTTCTTATTCTCAATCCCGATATGTTTTGGCCGTGTCACTTATTCTTTCTATACATGTCGAAATCTCCAGTAGGGGCGAGGGGGGCGGGGGGCAAGACGGGGTATTTAAGGTTTGAAGCTCATCAAAACTCATGTTTTTAAAGTCACATAATCGTATTTATTTCTGAGTCAACATACTATAATCAGTCTCACAAGATTTGGTCAAATTAGGAACATTTGAGTGATAATTATAGAAAATTAAAATTAAAAACAAAAAAAGAGAGATCTCCCCATCTTGACCCATAGTGCGAGCAAGATGGGGTACCCCCCGGGGGCATGATGGGGTATACTATTTTCCAATCACACTACACCCAAAGAAGTAGCTTTATTCCGACTGGCAAAGGGCACATACATGAATGGTGTTTTTTTTCCCTTTAATTCAGCTTTTTTCTTTTTTATTTCTTGCTTAACGCATAGCTTCTTCGGACGATGTTCCCCTCTCCGTCTTGCGTTTATAATTTCGCACCATCCTAGAAGAAAAATAAGCTATGTGTAGCAGACAGTTTTATCAAAAGAAGATTATTTCAATGTAAAAATACACATGCTGTCTGAAAAATAACATAAAAATCACAAAAAAACTGAATAATCCTGTGTCCCAATGTACTATGTACTAGATGGGGATCTACCACCCCATCTTGCCCCACGGTATATTTTGCCAATCAAATATTTATAATAAAATAACGACACGCAACGCAGCAAATAGCAAGTCCTTACCTGATTCTACATTAAATATAGCACATATAGCAACTGCACGTCACCATCTAGCGTTAATTGACAAATCACAGTCACATCCGAAACCAAATTTTGAAACGACAACGAGTATACGAAAAATCAGCTTTCTCTTCATCATTAGATATGCGTGTACTCTGGAACGACGATACACGGGCGACTGATGGGTGTCATGGCAGCGCATCGTATGATGCCAGAACGAACATGATTAATTCATTCAGATTGAGTATTTGTCCGGGTATCCGTCTTGCCCGCAACCCCATCTTGTCCCCCTCTCGCCTACTGGGCATTGGAGAGAAAAATCATCTTTGGGATGGGTTCGCATCGCTAAAGTCTATTATTTTTTCTTTTATGTAACTTATTATGTTGGAATCGAGTTAGGGTTGGGTTGGGTCTTTAAATTGATTGAAAATGATACTGACGTCATGTTGTGTGCTAATCGGAAATGGGATTGCCACTTCTGTTTGCTCGTAGCTTGGGAAAATGAAAATATATTCAGGAGGACCCTCATAAATGTTTATTTAAGAGGCAAAAGTGATTTTGTTTTCCAACAAAATATCACTCGTATGCTATAAAGGGTCTATATATATATATATATATATATATATATATATATATGGACGTATGCATGTGTTTTTATCTGCCAACGCCCGGATATTAGACATATCACTCTTTATAAAAAACAAACACATTCGAAGAGGGTGGCAAGCTCGGTGTATAATATTTTGGGGTCGAAGAGAGACATTTCCTCCCCTCGGTAGCACAGTCTCATCAACATTTCTCACGTTACACCCACGCATCAATATTATTTTTGCTTATATATATATATATATATATATCTGCGAAAAATTAATTTCGAGGCCGTTCGACCTCAAAGATCGTCCCCATAGCAGTCGGTCGGCTCCTATGTAAACTCCATATGTAAACTCCATATAGCCCCCCCCCCCCCCCTCATAAACTCCATATAGGCACCTTCAAAATGATCTTTCGATGAGGATATTTGAATAAAGGTCATATTTAAGCGTTCTTGAAACAGTCAGATGTGCTGATAGTCAACTTTGCATCGATATAATGGGCTCAAGGTATGATTTCTCTCTACATTTTCAGACATATGTGCATACATATAGAGATATACAGAGCTACTGTAGAAATATTGTTATCTATGCGGTTTCAGATTCTACCCAACTTCGCTCATGCCCTCGTATATTCGCTCAATCCTATGCACACACACACACACACACGCCCACACACACACATGTATATAAGCGTTAAAAATAACAATTCGAAACCCTCTACGAAGATGGGCCAGGCTCTGGAGTGGGTGCTAGAGAAAAATGATCATTCATTTATTTTCTACTTTTATTTTTGTTTTCTCACTTTCGTTACCGGACACATGAAAAATTATTAGATGACAGCGTAGGGAAAAAAGGGAGTGTGAGTTGGTGGTGGTTATCGAAGTGAACTGTCAAAAAAATGTGACTCTCAACGAAGACTGAGATCGAGCGAGAAGCGCGGTTGAAAATCGCGTCAATAATAATTTTACAAAAATATTATTATTTTTTGTATGAATCATAATCGCGACAAGGCTATTATCGTACGATTTTTTTACTTGAATCTAATTTCTCGTTACTAATTGTTTTTTTTTTTCCTATATTCGTTCATACATCGCTTAACATCGAATAACAAAAACATGGCGAAAGGTTGATAAAAATAGAACCTTTATATATATATCTCTCTCTCGCAGTAACATCTGTAGATACCGGAATCCAAAAGATCTCCGGACGGTATCTTACAAATTTCGCTTCTATTCAATATCAACAGATTCAGCGCTTGGCCCACATGAATGGACAACTTTTTCCAGGAGCAGATGGTGCCCGCGAAAACTTCTCGAGTTCCTCCGGTATATATTGAGACAAATTCGCTCTGCGAAATTTCGTTCGAATAAATTTCGTGTGTGAATAGCGCGATGTTGGATAAAAGCTCGAAATGCGATTGCAGCTGAAGTAAAACTTAAAACTTTGAAATTCTTGCGATGCGGATGAAATATTTGTAGGTAACAGGGAAAAATAAGCTAAGGCGATGGCGAACAGGGCGCAATTTCGGATACTCGTTTTTTCATATTTCGTAATTCATCTCACATCTCGTACTATACCATCAATTTATAAACTCATCTGTAATGTGTTAATGAAAATAATAAGTCTAGTCGTTAGTAACAGTAAGAACATAAGTAGTAAATAATAAGAGAACATAGTAACATTATTATTATTGTTATTATAATCATTTTATAAAGTCTCGGTATCTAGTCTATTATTATTATTATTTAGCCATTTAGTCATTATTATTATATTATCAAGCCAATCTATTCATTATTATTATTATTATTATTTTCATAAATAGTAATAATTCTATTTACATAAGTTATCTTTTATTTTAGAATATATAAAAAAAAACTTTTAGCGAGATCGATCGAGTCGTTTTTCACACTCAACCATCCAAATTTTCAACTTACGATAAATCGCCGCATGCGAACGAATGCGTGTGTTTTTTTTTCATCCATATGTTTGCCATGTTTCGGCAGAGAGTGAACGTGCAGGCGTTGAAATTTTTTTTCCTTCTTTTTTTCGGGAGAAGAAAAATTTCTCTGAGGTTGCAAAAGTATAAAAAAAAATTGCGGGGGTCCTGGTGTCTGGCGAATTGGCTCATAATGCTCCCATGCGTGGCAAAACTATATATATATGCAATGGTTGATGAGAAAATATTTTTGCCCGTAACGATTGAAGGGTCTTTGGGAGTGCGATGCAAAAACATATGGCTTCAATTCTCGTTCCTGTTATATGTATAGATATACATGGTCGTGGTATCGTTATATTTTGAAAACTCCCTTTGCCATTGACTGACGGAGATGAACACACTGGTGTCGAAAAATAGCGACAAGCGAGAGAGGTAGAACTAAACGTGATCGTATAGGGCCGGTTGAAGAAAAAAAAAATGATTAAAATTGTTACGTGACGAGAGAGAAGCTCAGCGTATAGTGCGGCGGGCGACGATGCGCGTGTACGAAGAGTACGTAAACAAAAGTCTCTCACCGTTATTCATTCATACCGAGCCCTCTTCGTTAAACTACATTTTTCCCCACTTTTGTTTGATTAACTTTTTTTTTGTCGCCTACGAACGATACAACTCGATTTGCTCGAAGAGTACGAAATTCACGTCGTTATCCAAGAGGTCGCTCAATCCACACAACGAATGAAAAAAAGAGCATTGTTAATACAATTTTCGAATAAATCAACAAAAGGTTAAAGGTGGGCGCAAATAAAATGTGGAAATAAAGCGAACAATTATCCGCTTACGCGCGATCGTAAGAAATCAATTTATCGTTATAGTAATGCAACGGATGAATTCACGATTAATACGAACGGTTGTATATACAGGCGATATATCGATTTGCTCAGAAAGCACTGGTGTTAATTGCCAAACGAATATTATCGCGCGTTTAATTCATTACCGACGAGTATACGTGAGAGACGAGCACTCGCGATATTGCGCAATAACATCGGAATACAATAAAATATGGTTCATTGCCAACCGACAGTCCGGTGGACGCGCTGCCCGACTTTTGCGATGTCCCGCGTCAAGCAACGTTTGCCTGGGCTGATAGTTGGATGGGTGACCGCTTAGACGCGCATTGGCTTGCGGAGCGACTAACCAGCGAGTGGCAGTCTTTCTGAGCTTTCGATAGTCATAGCTGACTCTGTCTGCAGAGGTTTTTTCACAGTTTCCCTATTCCCTTGTGCATAACTTGATACGAGAATGAGGAAATGTGCAGCTGTAGGCTTGCAATTTCAGGGAGTCTCTCGGGAATTTGTAAATAGTGCAGCGTAGAGAAAAAATGAAGGGGATGCGGTCGTAAAAGTCATGAGCATGCAAGAAAACAGTGAAAATATAAAAAAAATAGTTTATACAATTTTTTCATTGCAATATCGTAGAAAAATAACGAATAACTCGTTAAGAAATTCTCAGGATAAATCAGTGCGCACGCGATTCGTCGTAGTCGTCGTTGATTCGTTTTTTCTCGACGCGCTTTTCATTCTTTCCTTCCTCGTGCGCGGAAATGTGAGAAAGATAGAAAAAATTCCAGTTAACGCGATCCATCGTCATCTCTCTCTCTCTCTTTCTCTCTCTCTCTCTCTCTCTCTCTCTCTCTCTCTCTCTGTCCCTCTCTCTCTCTCTCTTTCTCTCTCTCTATATATATGTATATATATATGTGTGTGTATGTGTGTGTGTGTGTGTGTGTGTGTATTGGCTCGTGGCTCGCTGGGAAACTGCGAGCGATGCTAATTCAAGTCGCGACTCAATTACTTTCCCAGCGTCCACGCGTTCCGCCGGGACCAGGTGAATTAACACTCGCGAAGAACGCACAAGAAAGTGAACGTGAGAGAGAGAGAGACAGAGCCAGAGAGAGAGAGAGAGAGGGAGAGAGGGAGAGCCTCCAATAAACTATTTCGAAGCCTCCAACAGAAGAGAACGCCTCTAAAAAAACTATTTTGCAGCCTCCAAAAGAAGAGAGAGTTCCCAAAAAACTATTTTAAAGCCTCCAGAAAAAGAGTCCCCCAAAAAAACTATTATGAAGCTTTCAATGGAAAGAGAGCTTTCACAAAACAACTTTGAAGCCTCCACAAGGAGAGAACGCCTCTAAAAAAAACTATTTTGCAGCCTCCAAAAGAAGAGAGAGTCCCCAAAAAACTATTTTAAAGCCTCCAGAAGAAGAGAGTCCCCCAAAAAAACTATTATGAAGCTTCCAATGGAAAGAGATCTTTCACAAAACAACTTTAAAGTCTCCAAAAGAAGAGAGGGCCTCTAGAAAAACTATTTTGCAGTCTCCAAAAGAAGATAGAGTCCCCAAAAAACGATTTTAGAGCCTCCAAAAGAAGAGAGAGCCTCTAAAAAAACTATTTTGTATCCTCTAAAAGAATTGAACCGAAAAATCGTCCCCAATATTTGTTGGCGCAAAGAGTATCGGAAAATACGATATAAAGTCACGCTAATCGCATTCGGTTTTATATTATCGCAAACCCCTTCATAAAACGAGTCGCAAATGACTTTTCGATCCGACACTCCTCACGGGGGAAGACTAGAAAACAAAATTTCCCTCCGGGCTGGTTAAAAAAATTATAACTTTCATCAATTTTATAGTTCAACACAATACAATGTCATCACACATCACAATAAACAAAATGTTATTAGATATGATTGCAATGTATGATATTCTTTACACTCATATCTTGTGTCCGGAGTCAAGGGAAAAGTATTTCTAACGAATAAGATATTCAGGCAACAAAATTATTTTTTTCTAGCCTACTAGACGTTATTTAACGTATGGCGTAAGATTTTCTTTTTTAATTTAGAAGGTGACCGCCAGATTACGTTGATTTAGGCCAAACGCATACAAGCGCTTACCGGAGCGCAAGGGATAAATAACCCGAAGTTTCTTTACATTAAAAAAAAAATATATTCAGCAAAAAAAAGGATGGAATCACGAGAACGAAACGTTGACATTCCCTAACCCAGGTTGTTCGTATCGCGACCCAACTATATACGTCATACATATATCTCTTCGAGTTAAACCGGTATAAGGGATGACAGGTGGACCACCTCTGTAACTCCATGAATTACATAAATAAAAGCTAGTTAACATCGGTCCGCGTTGCGTTGAGATAAAAATCTCTTCTCACGTACATATCCATACGAAGTCACTCACGTGAAGTTTCTCTCTCTCTCTCTCTCTCTCTCTCTCTCTCTCTCTCTCTCTCTGATCCCTCAGTCATACCACACTCGAATTTTGTCTCCTTGAAACTCTGACCACTAATTCACCACGTCGTCTCAGGAAGATATATGCATAGCATGTATATCATTCTTTATATATATATATGTCTATGTATGTGGTTTACGTGCTCGTGACGAGATTGTGGCTCCTTTGGTTGTTTCGGGGCCGCAGCGTTGCTTGGCTGCTTCTCTTACCTCGCTCCGAGGAACGTTTGACTAATCCGATAAGGCCGAGCACCTTTTCACTGTGTGGGGTAATATGGATCGCTTGAAGCACACAAGCACACGCCAGTGTCACTCGAAAATTTGATTTCTTCTTGAATCTGGATGAAATTTTTTTAAATAATGGTATTTCTGCGTTTCATGAAAAATATTGTATTATATTCGTAAATATAGAAGAAAAAAAAATGAATATTCAGATATTATCGTTGTGTAATTTTACACGTTGAGCCGAGTTCAACCTTTATTATCAAATTTTCTTCGAGGAAAACATCATTGCAAGTAACGATAAATTTTGAACTCACTTGTCAAATTAAGGTATTACTGAATGTACCGTTGCGCAAAAGGTTAGTCCAAAATGGGCGAATCCTGGATTTACAAGACTAGATTATGTCGTACATGTTTAGCCTTACAAACAGCTATAATTTCATAATAAATTAACATTCAGAAATGTTAATTTTCCACTTTTAATAATAATTAAAGTCGACTTCGACGATATTGGCGTGCGCTTGACTGAAATTTTGTCAGTGACTGTACCAGGTCTGTAAATATGAAACCGGAATTTGCCCACAGACGACCCTAGCTGTCAATGTAGTTAGCGTCAAGTCGCGTCATTGGCGCCATTTGCTTTGTTGACATCTGACAAAGATTTTTAACTCACAACAATACAAGTTTCATACCACAACATAGTTTGTTATAGCGTTGAACATGTCGAATTTTGTGCCTGGAAATTACGATTTGCGGATAGCATTCATTTTCTGTTACCGTTTGAAGAAAACTGCTGCGGAATCGCATCGAATGCTTGTCGAAGCTTACGGTGAGTATGCTCGTGGTAAATAACAGTGCTTTGAGTGGTTTAAAAAATTCAAAAGTGGCGATTTTAACGTGAGAAACGAAGAACGTGGGAGGCCACCGAAAAAGCTTGAAGACAGCGAATTGCAAGCATTGTTGGATGCTAAAACCTGGCGAAACTGTTAATACTGAACGCTACCGACAACAAATGATCGATTTGAATCAAGCTTTGCGTGAAAAACGACCAGAATATAAAAAAAAGGCAACACAAAGTCATTTCGCTTCATGATAATGCACCATCACACACAGTAAAATTGGTCAAGCAAACAATCGAGGCGTTTAGTTAGGAAATACTTTCGCATGCGACTTACTTACCAGTCTTGGCTCCGTCCGATTACCACTTATTTGCATCGATGGGACACGCACTTACTGAGCAGCACTTTATTTCTTACGAAAATTTAAGAAAATGGCTCGATGACTGGTTTGCCTCAAAAGAGCAACAGTTTTTTTGGCGTAGCATCCACAAATTGCCAGACAGACGGGAAAAATGTATAGCTAGCAATGGACAATACTTCGAATAAAATATTTTTCATCATTTTCATACAATAAACGTGTATTTTCTGTAAAAAAATTCCGGTATCGTATTTACATACCTGGTACATCTGTTTCAACTGTCGAACAAAAAAATTTCTCAATTTTTAAATTTAACTAATGAGTTCAGATCATCTTGTTATTATCAATAATTACCAAAAAACTCAATATATATTGAGTTTTCCAATTATTTCTATAAATTGATCGTTAAAAAAGGCAAAACTTCTCATTATTTTAATTAATTTCTCGACAATAACTCAGTAGATTTATTTGAAACTTAGCATAATCAATCGTTCGATCCTTAATCTTGATGATATAATGTTTTCAGAATTTACGGCGATTTAGTCCCATTCGTTTTGCAACCATTAACGCCTGGAGAAGATGTTATCCCGTAAGCGACCGTGTTAAATTCGTATGTTTATAACTACTAAATTATTTAGTGAAAAATTGTAAAATAATTCATATAGTATCATTCTATCGAGAATTATTCTAACATAAAGAAATAATTATTCTATTATTCCTTGAATTTTCAAGAATTTTGGCGATTTTTTTATATCCATCCAGTAATACCTTAAAGTTTAAATTTTCGAGTTGTTATCTTGTAAAAAGTGTGCACACATAATTATTTTAGAGTCTGGTGAATTCGAGAGGAAACCGAATTATTTGGCGCCCTCAAGCGTTTCTGATTTAATTATTAATTACGAATGTTCCATATACGTATAAATTCGTTTTCCAGTAGTTACAGCTACAAAAAAATTACATTTAATAATTCAATCGTGGCATGCATAATTTTTTAATCATGTTCGTCGTTCTCGCTGTGGCAAACGAGTGTAGGGCTTTATGTTTTTTTTTTTTTTCGTTTTCTCATATTTATTGTCACGAGAATAATAAAACAATACCTTACCATTTTTTCCGGCTTAAATTCATTATACCGCCGATCCTCTGAATAGAACAATTTTTTATTGGGAGACAGGTTGACCCTTGAAACGAAACCAAATGGATAATTGAACGTGTGACTGTACATGTATCGCGTATATTGTGTAATACGTGTAGTGCAATATAGATTCGACCGAGATTCGAGAATTCCCGTGACGCAGCTATATTTATATCGCGCCATGAGTGGTACGAGACGTACATTGTCCAAGTCTCACATTTATTATTATTATTATTACTACTATTATTATCAGCGTTATTATATTCATTTCGCGGCAGACAGGCGTAAGCCTCGACGGTACGATTCCATCGCCTTTTTTTTCAATCTAATTCACTCCACCTTTCTTATGAAATTTTTTTGTCTGGCCGTCTACACGCCACGGAGAGGTCCTGGAATGAAATAAAATAATTGCCACGCTAGATTCGATCCAGATATTCGTCGGGCTACTACTAATCTCTTAGGGGAATGAATAATGATAACAATAAATGATACAAGTAAACGTATGACTGATTGAAAAGCATTTTCCAAATTGCCAGATCATATTATTACTAAATGTATTTTATTGTTGAAGCTGTATACTTGATTTTTTTTGTGTGTTCGACTGATTATTGTTAATATTCTTATTGTATTATCAAAACTATCTGCAGTTAGTTAATTATTATTATTTATTAGTATTAATAATAGATTTATTGCCCGTGTACATACTTCTAGAGTTTGCACTGGAACACATTCATCTACCCCCGGGGGTTAGGCTCGATTTTAATCTAGACCGGAACAATATTGCTGGGCGACACTCGATATCATTATTATTAGTATTATTATCTTTATTATTGTTTTTTCATTATTTCAGATATATATTTTATTTTCGGCCAATAATGAAGTAAAATGAAAAATTTAAAGCCTTATATATCTTTGGATGGTGGGAAAACAAGACTTTTTTTGGGATTAAAAAAATACTCATAAAGCAATCAAAATGAGGTTTAAAGGATTTATTTTACGTATCTGTAGGGATTCAAGTCAATTTTTATTTTCCAACAAAATAGAAAATGGAGGCTTAGTGGCCGGTAAAAAGAAAACACTTTTTTTTGAGGCCTCGGGCGGGCTCGTTGGAGACGCACATAAGCACCTAGAACAAACAAAAAAATTATTCATAATCTACACAAGTTTTGCTAGCGAAGTATACACGACTATTATAAAGTGTTGATTTTTACAGATTTCGCACCATTTTGAAAAAAAGTCGCATTTTCGACTAAAAAACGGCCGTAGTTTATTTTAAAAAACCGTAATTATCGATCGATCATAACAATCGCGTGTAGTTCGCAAGAAAATCAATCTAACAAGCTGAAATTTGAACTCAATTGGTTGAAAATTGTAACAGGTACGACTCTGCGCGATTTTGAAAACATATTTTCAAGAAAAAACGCGTAAAAATTTTGAAAACCATCGACAGAATATTTTTTAAAAAAAATTTCATCTAAAAAAAATGTCGCATATCATTCTTGGGATGATCATACGTCATTTAAGCCAACAAAAAAAAAACGCGACGCATTTTTTTTTTTGGTATGGCAGACCCCACGTTCGTAGTATAAAAATTGAAAGCACAGAAGAACGTAACAAAATATCACCAGAACAGTCGAGAATTCGTTAAAAAATAATTGTTGAACAAATAGACGAATTATGCTTTTGACAACGCTGCTCGAGAACTTCACCTTATTGGATTATTTTCTCCGTATTTTGTGGAGTTCATAACTCTTTGGGAACGAAGCACGCAGGCAAAATTAATATAAAACGACGTTACTCGCGACTGAGCACACGTACAAAGTTTTCCATTCCTTCAATTTCCGACGGATTAATCAGCGCCTCTTGCAACCTCCGCAGACTTTTCATACTTCATCATTAATCAATTTCATACACCGTCAGAAGTTCCATCAATTCACGATATTGCGAAACGTATTTTAATTACAGATAAATTATTGTTCGTCGAAACGTAAAGGAAATTGGTATCTTGTGAAAAATCAATTCTTGATGTATACAGTGAATGCGGCGTTATCTGAATTTGCAGATTTATATCTATGTACGTAAATATAAAAAAATAAAATTTTCAGGATTCTTTGATAAAAGCATTTTTTTTTTCATTCCAATGAAAATGAAAATTGATAATAATCAAAATATGAGATAGCTCTACATCCAAGTTGAAACCCATCCAAAAAGATTTTTTTTGCATCAAAATTTGTTTGATTTTCGTTTGTACATGCATCGAATTCTCCCTAATCGAATAGCCAATGAAACAAAATCGGGTTTGGCCTTGGAGAGTGAAAGAATTTCGTTACTCCATTTGCGTGGTTGGTGCGTACACTTTTCGCAGAGACATAAAAGAATTTATAAAAATTTGATACATAAAAAAACCATCATCTACTTGTCATATAAAAAACGAAAAAAAAAAAAAAACATCAAACTTTCGCATATTGTCCAAACGTACGAGTACGTTACTCCGAAAGTCTCGGTATTTTTTTTTTATTCGCAATGTGTCAGCTTGAAAATTCGGAATTAATTTACGAAATTTCTCCTTACGCTGAGCAATATCGGGGAGTTTTTTTGTTCGTTTCAATTGTTTTGCCGTCTTGACACGAAATTCCTCGTACGTAGTTTTGGGATTTCAATTGGGGTGTAAGGAACGAGGAAGCATTTTTCTCATCAGCATTATATGAAATTTTTGGCGTGTGACTTTTTACACACACACACACACATATATATATATACACATATGTATATACATATGTATATACATAAACATACATAAGTGTATGTGTAGCATGAACTTCAGAAACTTGAGTATAAGCTTCGTGAGTCGACGCGGTATGTGGAGTTCTTAACTTTCCCGGTGTATTCAACAACGTGTAGTTTTCGTCGGCTTGTGTGTCGGCTCATACACGCGCGTGGGAGATATGTACACCAAAGAGATGGGAAGAGTGAAATTCTGGAAGGTTGCACAAAATTGTTCGTTTTTCATCCTGGAAGCGTACAGGAGCTTCGCTCCCAAAGCTATAACTATAACTTACACACCTGCGTATAGATATGGGGACTATATGTGGGATTTCTAGCGTAGTACACGTATACACGTCGCGATATTATTCAGTAGGATAGGATATTCATGTGGCGGAATGTAGCACGGTTGAAGTATGAGGATGGGAACGTTGGAAAACTTAAATTATATATGTATATAGATGTATAGTTTGTTAGTTAGTTTATATATATGCATATACAGGTTTGTGTAAAAGTTTATTCACGGGTTATTACATTAGTGCTTCGAAAAAATGAGCAAACAAATGAATATCGAGGATGGAACATCGCTAATTTGATCAATCGGTTTTTAATTTCTTTACCGTTCGAACCAACGCTATAAGGTAACGTTTACAATCATTGGCATATCAATATTGACCCATATCTTCGTTAATGGGTATGCATAAGCTTGGGGCCCAAAAAACAGGTGGATTTTCAATTTTTTTCTTCTGATAAGTGTATTGGAATGACGATATCGGAATCTTACTCGCCATTAGTACGTAGTCTTGCCAAGTTTGAATTGTTTTATTAAATATTGATAAACTTGATAAATATTGAAGTTATTATTATTTGGACAATGTGCCGCCGTTGCAGAATGGACAATCGTGTAGGTAGTTCTGGCAGTTACGGTAATCTGTAATTAAATATTAAAATATTAATTTCTACGAAAATTCAATCAAATGAAAGCCATAAAAATGGCAAGCTGTATAAAAAAAAGTTCGATTCTTGACTAAAAAAAAATTTCAATCGTTTGTTATTAACAAATAAATAAACATACAAAACAATCATTTGGTCACACGATAGGAAATGTTATAAGCTATGCTCTATTCGAATTTTAAGTGAATTAAGCTAATAGATTTTGAGATACGACTTACACCGTTTTATAGAACATCATTTCGAGATAAAACGCAAAAGAAAATGGGTCAATAAGGGGCAGCGGGGAAGTTCACCGTAGCGCAGTGGGCGATTTGGTCCTTCTCATAAATCATTTTAACTCGGTTAATTTGGAATTTTTAGAAAATCTTTATTGCAAATTGAAGTTAAAATCATAGATTTAAAATTAAAAAAACATATTTTTTCAATTTCAAACTTATGCAAATCTCTTGATACATTATATCTGCGTACTGCTGTTTTTCTGCTTTAATGAATACTTCTAGTGTTGAACTGAAAATATACATTTTGCATAAGAAATTATTTCACGTCATTTCGAAGGTATATGAATTTTTGAGATAATGGTTAAATGAGAATTTTCTTGTTTTTACTTCTATTTATCTACCTTTTTTTTTATTCATTTGAACGAATCTTGACGGAATTGACTGATAACCATTTATTATGCTCAGTTCACTAATTATTGATAGAACAATATTACAAAATGCTGCTTCGCCAGATTTTTCTTTGCAACGTCGGGTCACACGAGCTATGGGCGTTAAAATTACATCGCAATTGTGAAAACCGCAGTTGTCACTGTATATAAAACAAATTCTGTTTTTGACATTCCTATTTTATTTATCTTTTTCTATCTTTGAAACGAGAACCATTGGGATTATTGATAATCGTTTCGAAGTACTTATACTTTGCTCCATGATACTTTCCACCAACGGTAGATTGAAAGAAGACGAAGAACCGAGAAGTTATAAGGAGAAGAATAAGTTCGCGATACTACACCGAAGTCCCGGTGAGAGTTTGCAGCTTATATGGACTCGAAAGAAAGTATATATTTATATAAATATATATACTCTCGAAGTTTAATCCCACGGTTACTCTTTCTCCCGACGCACTCCTACACTTCTAGTATCGCAAGGTCTCTCGAGTGCCACGCGTTTCCGAACAAATAAGAACGATACAGTTATAATCCCCATTGGGAAATTATGGCTCTTGACATTTCAACGTCCGAAATGACATTTTTCAATATCGGTGGTAAACATTAGGGATATATTGGATGCTATAAATAATCTCAAAATAAATACATCCTTCAATATATATAGTTCAATATATACACTACCGGCGAAAAATTTCCGGACAAAAATTCAAAAAAATTGCGGAATAATTTTTTATGTCATTTCGCCGTTAGTTGACATAAATGAATTTAATAAACGGCGTTCTGAAGGGAAGGAATTCACCTTCATTCCGTTTTTTTTAAATTTTTACTATTTTTTTACGACCATTTTTCGTCGTCTTCTGGTGGACCCCTTTTACAGACAAAATTTTGTTTATGCATTTCTGTCACCGGAATCATAAAGGGGGAAGCTCAAGCTACAGTTTTTTTTTTTTTTTTAATTAAAACTTCGTACGATTTTTTTTTCTAAAGATATTTTGATTAAAAAAAAGGGACAATTTGAAAGATAACGTGTAACGCGAAAATGACAAGGATGCAAGGAAAACCTCAAGATAGAAAAAGCTAAATTGATTTTCGTTGAGTTCGCGAGAATTTTTTCAGATTTTTTTCGAATTTTTTTTTTCACTTCTTTTCGGTAAAAAATCAGATGATTTAATTAACGTAACTCGAGAACTAAGGGGTTTGTGGTAAAATTTCAAGAGAGGAAAAAATTATATTTTTCTATTTTCCACGCAATAGAATTATTTCAGATTTTTTTCGACATTTTTTTCTCCAGTTACGGTAATTAAATCATCTGATTTTTTATCCAAAATAGATGAGAAAAAAGATTCGAAAAAAATCTTAAAATATTCTCGCGAACTCAACGAAAACCGATTCAACTTTTTACTACTTTACATTTACTTTTATCGTTTTACCCCAAAGTTTATTCTTTTTTGGCTAAAAAAGACAAATTTTGGAAAATGCATCGTAACTCAAGAACTATAGTGTTTAAGGGGAAATGTCAAAGATGTAAAAAGTTGCGTAAACGTATACTGGATCGCCGGGAATTTTTTCAGAATTTACCTTTGAGATTTTTTTTACTATTTTCACTCTGATGAGTAGGGTTAACTCGAAAAGGTTGGCGTTTAGGACGAAACATCAGGAAGGAAACTTTTTTAATTTTCGATTTTGCATTCGCTTGATTTTTTCAGAATTTTTTTTGACATTTTTTCGCAATTTTTTCGGCTGAATCTCGGAGAATCGTCGAAACAATTGTTTATCCGAGTTTCGGCCAAAAAAATTTTGAAAAAAATATAAAAAAACGTTCTGAAAAGATTCAGGCAATTTAAAATTTAAAAAGTTTCTACTCCTGATATTTTGTCCTAAACGCCATAATTTTCGAGTTACGCTATCTTACTCATCAGAGTTTCAAGCGAAAATAGTAAAAAAAAATCTCAAAGGAAAATTCTAAAAAAAAGTCGGGCGATCCAGTATAAACTTACACAACTTTTTACATCTTTGACATTTTCCCTTAAACCCTATAGTTCTTGAGTTACGCTGCATTTTCCAAAATTTGGCTTTTATAGCAAAAAAATGAAATAACTTTGCGAAAAAAAATCGTACGATACTTAAAAAAAACGAAAATGGAGCTTCTGCTACCCCTTTCAGGTTTATCATACATGAAAAAGTAAAAAAAAAAATCTATAAGTTATGCGCCCATTTCTCGATGGTCGAAAAATAGCCGAAAAACGGTCACATACAAAAGTGTATGCCGGGTGGAATAAAAATCATAAAAAATATTTCAAAAAAGCAAAACAAAGCTGAATTTGTTCCCTTCAAAATGCCGTTAGTTAAATTCGATTATCAATTTTTTTGACGGAGCTATCTAACTTTTAGTGCGGCAAGAAGTATCGACTGACGTATCCAAACTTTTGAGCGGTAGTGTATATTCGTCCATACTCGATCTACGTTTTGGAATTACCAGTTTTCTGGCGTGCGCGGTGTGCGACGGTGTACGACACAATGCCACACGATTCGGGTCGAGCAAGTTTGATTTTCCGTCGAAGCGTTTCAAATGGCCGAACAGGAGCGCGGGGATGGTATACGAAGGGTGCGTTCGTCGTTGTCGCGCAGTGACGAAATTAGTCACAGACAGAAGAACTGACAGGCAAATGCCGCTCGTAGTCATTCCGCCAACACTCGTAAGAAAAGCAGCACCGATGAATATACATACATACATATATATATATATATGTATATATGTATGTATGGGTCGTCATTCTAGAACGACCCTTAATTCGATTCGGGCGCGTGTACAAGATTCTCAATCGTTGCCGATTTTCCATCGGCTATATGCGCGCATAGAGCAATGCCTGTGCATTGAAGCCTTCGAAGCTTCAATGGTACCGAGTGTATCGTCGTCGACCGGTGCGTCCGGACGCGGAGTCAGATTTCCCGGTTCACGTGGCTATTGTATATAGTGTACAGAACTTCGGTGCAGAATCCCACAAAGGGAACCTCGAATGGGTCGAAAGTTCGCGCCACTTATCGCCGGAAAAAATCGCTCTGACTAGCGTCGATTCGATGAGATCGAATGCCAGAGAAAAAAAAAATCGAGAGAGAAAATCTTTTTTTTTTCGGGCCACACACCAGCCGTTTCATTCGTTCATCGATCACTCGCATAATTCAGCGATTTTTACGGACATTCTTGAAAGTGTTTGCTCCGACACTCGTAATCGAATGTGTGTCCTTATTTTCACACGCACGTACATGTGTGTACGTATGTATATGTTGGTGATGGGGGCTTCAACGTGTGGCACCGAAATAAACGGATTTTCTTGATTCGATAAAATTTTGTTTAACTTGGTCAATATTTAGTTCGATACAGATATTCCCGAGGAGTGTAGATGTAAACATACTTTTTTTCGTATAAGTCTTGTTTGGGCTTGTTTGGGTTCTTTGCACCTCAAATACTGTATGATAGAGTGCATTTTTTTTTATTGATTGTTTTATTTAAAAAATTGAAAGTCTGATACGCTTTGTACGAATTAAGGAGTTTCGATACCGTGCTTGAGCTGCAAGAGTGGGGATAAAAATAGAATGAGCTTTCGGAAGGCTGCCAACTCCGTGCAAAGAAAATTTCATTAAAACATAAATTATAATGGAACAATTTCGACTGGTCAATTTTATTCGAGTTTTATTAATTTTTCATTTGATAAATCGGTTATTTTCGTTTTAATTTGTTCATTGGTAATGGATCTATTCCTTTAGCTTGATTAAATTTATTAATTAATAAATAAATTAATTAAATTTATCAATCAATTTTATAAGCCGATTATTTTTAAGCAACATTCGACAGCTCGCGCTATTTCCTCGAGTTCCCTTTTTTCTATGTTTATTTTTTTTTCATTCTAATCTTTCAAAAATCCCTCATCCCCGAATCGAAAATGCAATTCGTATACGTACGGCCGTAGAGCTTTACGAAAAAGATTGAGATCCGGCTTGAGTCGCGAGTATTGCTTCCTCGTAATTTTTCTAGATTCACAACACGCTTGCCGCGCGGCGAGAAACCTGAACATATTGAGAAAACCACTTGCTCGCGGTGAGGGGCTTTACGAGAATAAGCCAGAAAAATTACGAGGAAGCAATATGCACGCGTGTTTCAACTCCAAAGAAATAAAATATATTTCAAAGATATACGATACACGTGTATATAAAAAAAAAGTAATGTGATTTATATACCTCATTTATAGCGGTAAAAGAAATCTTCCCTCTCCTCCATATATTTTTACATGCTTTTTTTTCCCTCCTTCTCTACAGTGGATACTTATTGAGGCTCCTGAAGGCGTCGCTTTTCAGCATTGTCTCTCAGTCTCCGCGCTTCCAAGTTTCGATTCAATTACGCCATCGATGATTGCCATTTTGCTGTTTTTTCTTTTCCATATTTATATATTATCGTGACAAATAGCGCGGCAGGGAGAGAGAGAGAGAGAGAGAGAGAGAGAGAGAGCTGATAACATTTGTCTTCGGAAACAGCGATTATTCGAGGATCCATAGATATTTTATTACGCTTTCAAGCCCGCTCCATTCTCATTATACATTACGTATTTTTTGTGCAATTTGTTGCCCCGACAAAAACGTATACTCCAATATTTCCTTCATTATATATGTAAGAGTGTATCCGCGTACGTAATGAAATATGTTACGATGTACGCAAATATCACTGTAGCTGTTATATCAACATGCACAAGGATTTCTGCCATCATTGACTTTATATGTATTAACTAGCTTTTCGGATATAAACTTTGTTTTTAAACGGAGCAGTTTACGTTTGTCTGTTTATCTATGACTTTTCTGATTTCGCCAACTTATATTAACGCGGGACTGTTTTGTAAGGTCGTCTTCTAGTCTAGAGGGCCAAAATTTGGGGATTTTTCAACATGCGATTAAAAAAAAAACAAAAAATATTTCATTATCTATCTTTTTACCACATATTTATTCATCCTTTGACATTGTATAAAAAAATTGGCGAAAAAAAAAAATCCATAATTCTGGTAGATGCAGGCTGGTAAAGTGGGGGTGGAAAAAAAACGGCCTCTCCTGGTTGACATGATTCCAACCCTCCCGGTCATCTGAAAAAAAAAAGATTCTTAATTAGTAAGGATGTCATTATAGCCCCTACCTCAGGCAAAAAAAAAAATTCGCAAAATGGCGGCTGTTTAAAAAAAAGGTCATTTTTTGCCGTTTTTTTTCACGATTGTTGATTTTTAAAAAATAATTAGTAACAAAATTTCGCGATAAATCGGGTAGGGGCGATAGAGGGGTGTATAGAGAAGGTCCACAAAAAATTTCAAGTAAATCGGTTCGTTACAACTTGAGATATCATGTCAACCGTCTCGAAAAAAGTAGTTTCGAGAAATACGCGTTTAAAGATTCAAGTACAGTTTCAGGCAGTCTAAGTCATATAATGGTACATATACTTACATTTCGTTAATCGGAGATTCCTGGTCCATAAAATACTCCTTCTTCTTCAAAATCGAAGTCTTTTGATGTTTTTTGATGATGAGAAGTTCGGAGTTCAGAGCCGTGAATCCGCTGTTCATCACGTCTGAGAGCGAACGCGTGACTTTCAGGACCGATCGTAATCCCCTGGGCGTCCGTTAATATTTGGAATTTCCAAATTTCCTTTAGAGGGTATATTCTTGAAATAATAAACATTGAAAATATGCAAAAAAAAATCGATTTTTTTTAAATTCTAGACTAGAAGACGGCCTTAATGAATTTATTTTTCGATAATATATATATATATATATATATATATGTATGTATGTATGCATGTATGTATGTATGTATGCCTGTGTGTGTGTGTGTGTAGGGATATGTATCGGTCGTCATACGTTTCTTCATTATTCCTTCGCGCTTATTCAGTTCTCCTAAAATTCGTCACGCGACGCGACACCAGCTGTTCGTCGCCGTGCTCGCTTGCCATCGACTTTTTTAATAAGCATAAAATCGGAGCAGCTGTCGCTCGCTTTGGGATCGCGCAAAACGAGAGAAAAATACATCGCGGCCTTCTTATCATCTCGGATCGTTCTCGCGTGGAATAACAATTGATATCGCGCCCAGGCATAGCAAGACCTCTCGTACTATACTGCGCCCTTCTCACGCTTCACTCCTGCCGACGTTTACTCTCACTCCTACACTCTTCCTCTCGCGCTCTCTCGCTCTCTCTGACTCTCTCTCTCTCTCTCTCTCTCTCTCTCACGCTTCCTTGAGCTATGCGGATATAATAACCACCCACCCGGAGGTGAATTCTCATTCTCTCTCTCTCTCTCTCTCTCTCTCTCTCTCTCTCTCTCTCTCGGTTTCTCTGTCTCCCTCCCTCTCCCGCGGTTTCTGTGCGCCCGATCGATATTGCCCGAAACCGGAATTCCAAGGCGAATAAATTTTCTAACCAATGAATTTTTGCCAGGACGGCGATAATTTATTGAAAGAGACTTCATAATTATAAGAGCAAGCGATTTTCCGCTCGTTTGTGATACAGACTTTCGTTTCGTGTGCCAGGAAACTGATATGTATATTTCATTTTTACCATAGCTTTGTAAATGCATAAATACGTATGTACATTTTCTGACATATACATGTAGCAAGTATAATTCGTTCGTTCTTCCCACGATGCACAGATTCCGATCGCTAGGCAGTGATGCGGGAATAAATTACACTTGAACCTCGATTTAACGGTTAGGAGCGGGACCAAATTCGCACCGTTGCCCCCTCCACACTGTGCTCCAACGAAACTGCGCGAGACGACAGTGCGCAGCTGACAGCGATGGCCAGGTGGGGACGTTCGCGCCACGATAGGCTCAGCTCTTCTCCCACCCTGCAACGCATCGATCGCTTTGGGTTACGTGGGTGGGGATGTGCGCGAATCGAGATCCCCGTGTACATTGTTGCTGCAATAAATTTGTTTCATCGAAATATGCACCGAATTGAATGTGAAAGCAGAAAGTTAAGTGTACGGGGCAATAAATAAGAATGATACGCTTTGGAGGATGTCATTTTTACGTCGGGATTTCCAACAAGTATTGCTTAAACAAGAAACTTCGAGGAGCGAGAAAAAAATACGCTTGTTTATAGTGGGAGCTTAACGAGCGAATTGGGAATGCGGCGGAGAAATAATGTGCAAAATTCTGATTGATACAATATTTTTTATGAGCCTACTTTTTTGTACTTTATTTTCTTCGAATAGGACGGAAATTAAATTATCTCTTATCGGCGCGTAAAGATATATTGCTTATGAAATAGGAATCTGCGCATGCATAGCTGGAGGCTTTTGTTTTTTACCGGTACTCTCAGACGTTTCATCGCTTTCAAAATTGATCGTAACATTGACTTTTAGAAAAGCGTAAAAAAAAAAAGAAACAAGCAGCTGAATAAATTCTACGGGATGACGATAAAAAAAATATTACCGTTCCGCAAAGGGGAAAAGCGCCGTTTTTACTACTACTTTAGCATTGTGCTTTTCCGTAGAAAAATTAAGAGTTGTCGCATTACCTTTAGAAAAAATCGTTACGAGAAGTTTGTTTTTCGAAGGCAATATATCAATTAATACTTTTAATTCTTTAATTTGATTCATTTGTAAAACGACGTGACGAAATTAATTTAATTCCATTAATTTACGGAATAAACGGACTTCATTCGCTAAATTTAATTAATTTTCAAAATAAATCAATGCAACTTTTTTAATATAATTTGTATGCAAGCCAAACAAATATCACTTCTTAAATTTAATTCATTTACAAAACGCACTTAGGAAAAAAACCTTTTTTTACGATGTGTGTGTCGGTGCCATAGGCGTTCAAAATCCGCGAGACTCCAATTCAGGAACAACATTTAAAAAACATACGAAGCCGTCAAAATGTTATACACCAAAGAAGCCTTTCGAATTCTCAAATTTATCGAAATTATTTCGCTAACCCCCGAAAATCTTGAAAACTCATGGGCCCACGGCGATACTCCGTGAAAAATTCTAACTAAACGTGAAAAAAATAGAGAGAAGCGGAACGGGACAGTTGCCATATTGAATTTTGTAATGATTTTAAAAAGAGTTCTGGAATTTTTTATTTTTCGGAAACTGTGCATACAACTCATCCTTCTCGAAATTTTGAACCCTACTTGGAACGGAGCCAATATATCCTTCATGAAGGATCTCGATTAATAAACAACAGCATCGTCATTTCGCGTTATATCACATTTGTTGATAAAAAATATCGGTGATAAATAAAATCACGGGAACGATAACGCAGATGAAAAAATCGTGAACATTCCCACACCGCGGCTGCCTCGTACTTTTTCAGCATTTGCGAAAATGCCTTTATGCAGGAAGGAAAAACAATTGAAAAAGCCCCCCGGTCGCAATTGCAGAGAGGAATTCGTAAAGGACACAAACAATTACGAGGCTGCGGTATGTGTAACTGTTTCCATATTGTTCACATTTTTTAATTACCTTTCTAGGCCACTGAGGTGTATGATTTCGTTAACGTTATGTCGTGTATATGTTTCTATACGATCGGCGATCAGTGCCGAAGCGATACATTGATAAGAAAAAAAAGGAAATTGGCGGCTATTATCAATATGACGAGTAGCTAGGTTTAAGATATTGTCAATTTATGAAATAATAAACCCATCTACCCTTAATTATTTTTCTATGTGATATTCCGAGAATAAAATCCTCAACAATTCCATTATATAGGGGCTGGATAATATCACGTAGATAAATAATTAGAAAGACAGAATTTTAAAGCTGGGCAATCGTCATGTTAGTAATATATGTCATTTTGTTTTTTCATTGAAGTATCGCTTCGGCATTGGTTTATATGCTGGTATATAGACCGGTCAAAAATTTTAGACACTTTGATTAATTGCACAACTTTATTAGAATAATAACATTTATTCTAAAGAGCTATATAGTATATTTGTAAAATAAGAAATAAAATGTTCTCAATTATTCTAATATAATTTTGCAATTATCCAAAGTGATCGAAAACTTCTTACCGGTAATATATACACATTATATATTACCGGTAATATATACAGAGTCAGTCACGAAACTGTTATATATTATATATAATATATATATTAGGTGTAGTAAAAAGAAATCCATTATTTTTGCCTTCAATTTCATGCAAAAATAATGGATTTCTTTTTACTACACCTAATTGGGTGAAGTAAAAAGTTCTGAGCGTTTTCCTCGAAATGTCTTTAGTGAGCCATATCTCACGATGTATACATCGCATCGGGTCATACTATACGGCGATTTAAAGGTGATATTACACTTCAAAAAAAGTTCTTTGACAGTTTGTGTTTGGTGAAGCCAGTTGCGTGTTACAGCGTTCCAAAATAGAGGTAAAAAAGAGAAAATTCGATATATTCTTCAGTACCACTACGACCAAGGTGAAAAGGCGGAGCAGGCGGCCAACAAAATTTGTGCTGTTTATGGACCCAATACAGTGTCGAATGCAACAGCAATGCGGTGGTTCCAACGATTCCGTTTTGGTAATATGGACGTCGAAGCTGAGGCACGCTCTGGTAGGCCAATCGTCGAAAATGTCGATAAAATCATGGAAATCGTCGAGTCGGACCGGCATATGAGCACTTATTCCATTGCCCAGGAACTAAAAATTAGCCAGAAAACCGTTTGGAACCATTTGCATAAGGCTGCTCTCAAGAAGCAGCTCGATGTATGGGTGCCACACGAATTGACGCAAAAGAACCTTTTGGACCGAATTGATGCCTGCGATTCTTTGCTGAAACGTAACGAAATCGACCCATTTTTTAAGCGGATGGTGACTGGCGATGAAAAATGGGTCACATACAAGAACAACAGCCGAAAAAGATTGTGCTCCAATCGCGGTGAGCCGGCTCAAACGATCGCTAAGCCCGGATTAACGGAAGGCAATCATCCACTATGAGCTGCTCCCATCAGGCTAAACACTCAATTCGGACCTCTACTGTCAACAACTGACCAGATTGAAGCAGGCGATCGAGCAGAAGCGGCCAGAATTGGCCAATAGGAAGGGTATTGTGTTCCATCAAGACAACGCCAGGCCGCACACATCTTTAACGACGCGCCAGAAGCTCCGAGAGCTTGGATGGGAGGTTCTATCGCACCCGCCATGTAGTGCAGACCTGGCACTAAGCAATTATCACCTTTCCAAGCATTTGCAAAATTTTCTTGATGGTACAAAACTGGCTTTAAGAGAGGCTTGTGAAAATGAGCTGGTCAAGTTTTTTACCAATAGGGACGAGGACTTCTTCAATCGCGGAATTATGAAATTGCCTTCAAAATGGACAAAAGTTATCGCACAAAACCGCGCATATTTGATCTAAATAGGATAATCCTAACTATGTTAATTTCATCGTCGAAATAAAGCGAAAAAACGCTCAGAACTTTTTACTTCATCTAATATATAACAGTTTTGTGACTGACTGACTGACATATGGCAACGCAAAGTCTAACCGTTGAAGATAGAAATATGAAATTCTGACGATATGTTTCTTAGTATGTGTAGAAGTTCATGAAAAAAGGTATAAATATCCTTTTAAACACATAATAAAACGCATACTTCAGGATTTTTGAAACAACCCCTACTGAGGGGTGTAACTGGTAATGAAGGTTCTATGGGTCAAATTCTACGCGAGCGATAAGCCGCGGCCGGAAGATAGTAGGTGTAAGTATGTATATATGTATATATATATATTTACGGGAAAATGATATTTTATTAAGGATACCTATTATATAATATCTATATGTAATGTCAGCTATCAATGCATTTGGTTGTTTTAGGGACGGAATTTAATTTTTTTTCAAATGCATCGTTGGTTTCGGACTAAGACCAATCCTGGACATGACCTTCACGTAAATATACTATTCTTTATCAAAAATATTTTCAAAATGATAAAAATATTTTATCAAAAAATAATTTCTAAGGTCTTAAAGTTCACATCATTGAATATGAGAATAATGTGCTACGATCAGGAAGATCCTCGTAATCGAATGTCTTGAAAATCTGCTTTCCTATATATATATTAGGGTGGTCCATTTTTTATTTTTTGCGGGCCATACGATCAAATTGTGACAAATAGAGAAAAAAAAATATCGTAAAGGCTCCCCGTAATCGAATACTTTCTACTCCAGTGGGTTCCGAGTAAAAAAAGTTGGTTATATTTTTATTATGTCGAAAAATCGCAAGCTGCCAGCGGTTACGAAGTCTGCCAATCTGATGTTAAGAAGGCTCTGGACTGTTCAGAATATCAGCTTTCACTTGACGACTGGTACTCCTTGAGCGTGCTAATGATTCAGTCATTTCGCGCTTCGTCTTTATTAGAACGTCGTCATCGAAAAAAGACAAACAGATTAACTCTTCTGACAGATACCATAGATGGTTCATGAACTTTTTTCGGACGGTAGTAGCCACTTTAAGGTAGTAGTCTCGCCAATGCGTTTTTCTATAGATTTTTTTTAATTTTGAGGACTCATTCAGGACACTATTAAATGATTACCTCCAAAATTTCAAAAGGATTCACCGTTCCTCTTTCAAGATATTGGCAATCAAAGATTTTATGGTTTTACTCGTGTTTTTATGGAGAGCAGTGGAAAATTTCACGTAATAACTTCAAAACCTTTCTACAGATTTTTTTTTATTCTCAATTACAGAAGAACATATGACGAAGTAGGTAACCAAATAATGAATTCTGACCTTCTAGTTTCAGAGATATAGCGATTTAAATTAAGCAATGTCTAGGGACAATGTCAGACTAGAACTAGAATACAGAAGTGTGTGCATATTCGTATACGCAGAGTATCTACGCACTAGTATCCAGAATGGATAGTCTGATACAAAAGTGAGGGTTAGGTAAGCATTATATTAGGCGTTTTCATCATTACTTTATAGAATCCCTATAAGATGTTCAACCTATATCATAAGGATATTTCACAATATTTCGAAGCTTTCATCGATTGAGCGGAAAATAAAATTTTCAACGTGACTGTGGCGAGACTACTACCTTAAACACAATCCGATAGAGATCATAACATTCTCGACACGAGTCGAGACTTCATGCTGGGAAAAATATATAGTAAAAAAGTTATAATGCTCGGTAGCGACCGCTAAATATTTTCCGATTACAGGGAGCCATTGCGATATTTTTTTTTCCGCTATTTGTCACAATTTCATCAGGTGGCCCGCAAAGAAATTAAACAAAAGGTAAAAAGTGGACCACCCTGATATATATATGTAAAGGTGATGTACAATAATTGTTAACTCAAAAAAATGGAAAATACGTGTCAAAAGCATAAACTGTAATTGCATCGAAAACTAACATGAGATATTTATCTCTCTCGCACTACGTCTAAAAAATATCTGGACTCATTCGACGTATACGAGTATTCCGTACACTATAAAAATTTCAACGAAATTACATTTTTAATCATATATTGGCTTCGTCGGATAGAAATCTACTATAAACGCGTAAAATGTAGATTTTAGCTTCAATGATGATGTATATACACACATGGGTTCACCGCGGTACACAAATCGTCTATATACACTCCTGTATATATAGATATATCGACCGTGTTTGCATATCACGTTCGGATGAAAAATCAGTTGAAAAGTTAACGACACAACCCGCTAGACAAACAACCCCTCTGTTATAATAGCGGTATATGGTTATGGGCTTGCAACATGAATATCGCATAGGTACACATATACATATATACACAGAACGTACTTGACGCTTGACACTCGTTATTCGATGTAGATAATCGATTAACTGCGAAATCACTGATCTGTGAGAAAAAAAAAAATCTCTACCTCCCCACCGTGTTTGTTCGAGATGAGAGGAGCACCGGGGGGTTGCTAGCCAGCTTTGTCCTCGCGCTAATGATGATGTACGAGGTAAGAGAATGGAATATATAGGTATCGTGAAAGGAGAGCGAGAGAACGAGAGACAGATACAAAACGACGGTGAGGGGCTGAAAAGAAGATTTTTTATTTTATTTTATTTTTTTTATACACGCGATCTCACACATATGGCTCGATGTAGCAATACTTTTCGCACGTTTTACGAAATACAGACGACACAAACTCTGTAAGACTTGACTGCTCGGCCAACATTAGTGACGGTTTTACTCCCTATATTATTCTAACCTATACCACACGATATAGTACATAAATGTATACGGTATTTTTATTCAGCGGAGTTCGTTCCCTCCATGGCGTGACTGATATGACGAGCGAGGTCATGAATATATAGTTACGTTTACGTGTACGTTTCTATATATTCATGATCTATATATGAGCGTGTGTGAGTGTGTGCGCTTCTGCATGTGATATATATATATATATATATATATATATACATATATATATTTATAAAGGGTGCGTGGGTTAATATTCCGTGAGTACGTCAATTGTCATCGCAGACATAATTCACGCAGAAAAAGATAAAACGAATAAAAATATGGCGAAAAAAACCGCCAGGAACTGTCATTGCAATTTTACAAGCCAAATGCTGGAAAGGAACTTCAATGTACTCAAACAAGTGACAATCGAAACTCGCAAAATGCTCACTTGTTTTCTCAACATTTATTTGTTCTATTGAATTCGCGGTAAAATTCGAAAATTCGAAAAATCGAACGAAGTGACAATCAAAACTTGTACACCACTTCCTCGTTTTCTTGAACTTTAATTATTTAGCTCAATTTGCGGTAACATTCGGAAGCTTGAATAATTAAAATGATTTTGCCGTAATCTAAAGTTTCAAGATTCGAAGGAAGGGCAAAAAATGTGATGTTCGTGCGAAAGTTTCGAATTGGAAACAAAATGAAAATTTTATGGAAAAGGTAACTTCATTACTATGACAAAGAACTTTTTTGGTGTGAAGAACGAGAAAATAGTGCATAATAATAAAACGATGCTCCTCCCCCTCCCCCCGGCCCTCGCGCTTTATCGATGTGAACTCGTTGGCGCGGCGTTGCCGTATATTTTTATGCGCGCAAGTGCAATGGATATGCATATCGTGAATACGTCAATTGTGATAGTGGGAATAAAAAAAAGTAATAAAAAAGTGAATAAAAACGAAAGGAAAAAAAAATGTAAAAAAAGCTGACGATGAATGAACATCGCGATAAGCCGTTAGCGATGGCGTAACGAGCGGCTGTTAAATGATCGCGCGCAATGAAAAAAAAAAGAAATACACTAGTACTCGAAAAAACAATGAAGAATAAAGGGCCGTAGCGGGGGTGGAGGAGGGTGAATAAAAGCATCGAGACCCTTAATCGATCCGGTGCTCTTGTTTGTAGGTTGCTCGAGAGCTTTGCGTCCCGGGGAATTCCCCTGTGGCCGAGTCATACGGGAAAGAAGAAGAAAAAAAAAACAGTGTGTATATCAATGACGTGTATATACTTATTCTTCGCAGACGCGAGTCGCGCGCTCAGGTCGAGGACGTAATGTGATGAGTCTTCGGTAATTTCCCATATCGCGAATGGCATTTGCTCTCTATTGCGTTTGTCTCATCGAGCAACGCGCCTTTACACACCCACAACTATGTACGTGTATTCGTTCCGTATTCGTAAGATCAGAATCATTCGCCGCGTATTACCGCGCGAATTGAGGATGACTATCAGTCTAAAGACCGGAAAAAAAGTAAATTTCGACTATTTTTTATGGACAGCCAGTTGATAGAATTGAAAATTCCGTTTAGTAGCATTTATTCTACATATCTTCGAGTATCTTTATACATTTTTTTGTTGTAAGATTTTGTAAGAAAATGACCGTGCTAAAGCTCGATGAAGCGAGTCACCTTTGTTTGATAATGTTTTGTTGCCGGTAACATTACATCGTGAATTCTTCATCGATTGACTTGCATTTTTTTTCTTTATAATAACATTTTACATCGTAGCATGTAGGGGATTTTTCATATTTTGAAAACTTTTGCGGCAAAAAGATTATTTTCCGTGATTTTTTTTGCCGAAAACGATTTTTTTTCACACATGCACCATTTCACGTAGGTGAATCTTATCCAGAATTCAAATTATCTTGAATGTTCGTTCCAGATGATAAATTGGAGGATAGAACTCTTGCCAGCTGCGGGACATTATCAGACAAAAGTGGCTCGCTTCATCCAGCTTCAGCGCCGCCGCATTGTTACAAAATGAAGTGAAATTTTTTTTAAGGACACTTGAATATATGTAGAATAAAGGCCACTAGACGTAATTGTCATTCTATCAACTGAATATCCATGAAAAATTGTCGAAATTCACTTTTTTTTCGGGGCTCTACACTGGAAGGCTCTCTTAAGGCCTTAGGTCACTCGAGAGGCAAAAAAATGGGCATATTTTGTGATTTTTTTTTCCAGCGAAACCATAAAATCAATCAGATTTATAAAATAGGGGTTTTATTATACACGTAATTGACTATACAAAATTATTTTTTCACAGCGATACATGTCAAAATGGCGACTGTGCAGCATTTTTCCGATGACGCCTTTATTTCTGAAAGGTCAACGGCCGGACCAACAGCTCCTATAATTTCTGAGTTATCATGAGACACTAAAGTTTTTTCGATTATATATAAGAATAGCTATAGAAGTACGTAGGATTTTTTTGATATATTGTTTTTTGTCAAACGGCGCATTTCTAAAACAAAAAAGTATAAAATGCCATGAGAAAATCGTCAGAAAATTGTTTATAAAAAAGGAACTATGCAATATAATAAAAAAAATCTTAGGTAGTGCCTCAGAAAATGTAATTCTAAATATACAGTTAAAATTTCAAGTGAATCGGTTGAAATTTGTTTGAGTTATGAGTCCGGCTGACTTGAAAAATGTAGTTTTGAGATAAACGCGTTTAAAGTTAGTAGAAAGTCACGACATGAATCAAGAGGGGTTGCGCTAGAATTCGAAAATCGAGTACTTAGAAATTTTTCATACTCATAATCTTTTGGAATATAATTTTATAGGTACTGAGGTACATTTTTAACAAAAAAAATCGATTTTTGGAAAATCCCTTTTGAATCAATGGTAAATTACAGCGACGCTCGATAAAAATAAGTTACAATTAATCATTATACCCCACGATGAACTGGAATAAAAAATTGCGCATAAATTTTGTAGATTGAAGCATTTTTACATGTTCTCTGAAATGTCGCGGTTACGAAAATTCTTCTGCCAGTCACATTTTTCTAAGTTTTATCATTAATATTTTCTTTAAACATTCGGTGACCTCCTACTGTTATTGTCGTTACGGAATCTTTAGAAATTTTTCTATGCTTAACGCAGCTGATATCAGACATCTAGAGTTATTAAGTATATCAATTATTAGACAGAAATGTGGCCAGCACGTTATCTCCATAAAGTGCTGCATAAATTAAACCATTTTTGAAGTAACTTTTTGTGAAAAGTTTGGTAACTTGGCTTGAAATTTTACCAATAAAGTGGGATGTATTTTTACTTAATTGTGAGACGAATTTCCGCACAAGTTGCGGAGTTGCGTGCACTCGTAAAACTTGTTAAAAAATAGAAAATAAATATTAAAAAAAAACGACCCGCCCTGTCATAATTTCAATCCATTTTCCATATTAGTCGATTTTGAACTCATGCGATTGTTCGAATTTCTCGAAAAATCGACCAAATATGAGCCTATTTTTTTTCGACTCCAACTTTTGTACACGAAAATGCGAAAAGATATACATATATATATATATATATATATATATATATATATATATATATTCTTTCCTGCACGAAAGCAAACATTTGTGAACGAGGCCACCAGTGTACGTTTATGCCTGATGCACGCAAGGTGCAGTACGAATACGGTATAAAAGCCCCCATTGCGAATTAAACCCATTTGTGCAAACAAGCGATGAGACAGATATAGAAAAAGAGTAAAAGGCCAAAAAGATTAGATTGTACTGAAGTATGGATTTCAGCATAAAGGAAGAGTAATTGTTTGCATAAAATTATACAATCCCTTGGATCGCGAACAAATGCGGTAAATATTGGAGATGGGATGGCATCGATAGCTGCAAAAAGGTTCTGTATTTCGTTATACGTGTACCTCCTGATTTGCGCATAACTATGTATGTGTGTGTATATATATAAACCTATCTATATGTATGCGCATTGAAACACGTATGCGTCATTCAATTTGATTGAAAATCTGACGGGAAAAACGAATGAATGCGGTGTTTTTCCGATACTGGAAATCCCGATGAATGTGTACCCAGGTATTCGTTACGAGAAACAACGAGACTTGTTTCTCTCTCTCTCTCTCTCTCTCTGCCCCCCCCCCTCTCTCTCTCTCTCTCTCTCTCTCTTTCTTTCTCTTTTTCTGTCCCTCTCCGTCTCTCTTTCTCACGCGATGTAGATTTTGCCTTATAGACGTAAAAAGCTCTGTTTCAGCACTCTTTCCTCAAACGAAGCCTGCAGTATCTGTCATCTTTGTCAATCTTTCGTTCTCTCTTTTTTTCGTGTATCTTCGCTACGTTTGACTTTTTAATTTAATTTTTTGACTCTATGGAAAGCAAAAAACTTTTTGCTGGTCAACTTGTGCTTTCGGTGAAAGCGCGTAGCGCAAATGGGAGCACGAAAGAGAGTATCATTTTCAAAACGTTCTTGCGATTCGTACACTTTAAGCTTGAGCTCATGGACTTTTTTTACGCCAGGGCTCCGCGGTTGATAAAGAGCTTCGAGTGTCGTAAAGCGCGATGTTATATGTACACAAAGACACGTCCCGCCGTTTTATATCGATGCTGTTTCTCATCTCGGCGCGAGTGCTGGAGTTTCCTCGTTAAATCGTATATTATCGTAGGTTACCGGCTTATTCACCAAATACGGTTATATATATATATAAACATACATATACATATGTACAAGGTGGTCAACTTAACGGGTAATACCTAGCTCGTAGCGAAAAAAAAAGCCGAGTCAAAATTTTCGAGCCGCGTTCAACCAGCAAAATAAAGGCCTTCTTTTCTGATCAGAGATTGGCCATAGTGGATTATCGGGTACCTAAACGAGGGTACAATGTTTGAAATACCGATACGTTAGGGCCTCTGATGAATCTCCCGAATGGCAGAAACTGGACATTGTCACTCAAAGGAGGCCAATGCAAAGCGCAACTGAATCTGCGAAATCCCAGGTGGGCCTACTTTGTGCGCACTCGCAGAACTTACTGGCCCCCCTTTCAGCCTACTGTAGGCGCACTTTAGACCCTCTGGACCCTCCATTCAGCAAAAACGTATTTATTTCGTCATCGAACGGGTTACCGATCAGGCCACAATGGAGTGTTGATGAAGGAGATATCGAATTTGGGCTCAATGCAGGTTAGGTGCGGGGTCGAGGCAACGGACTTGAGATCGAATGCAAGTTAAGGAGGCCTGTGTTCTGCACGTTTCACTCAAACTGGGGGTCGAAAGAAGGTTTGGGAGGACTAACAGAGGCAACAGTGGACCAAATTGAGGCCTCTTTATGGCACTGAACTCGACAAATCGGGTTTGGTAGGGTCAACGGAGGCTGGCCGACTTGTGTATTACAAAAGAAATGAAAATAGAATATTTTTGAAATCTTCTATTTTAGGAATTCGTCGAAAAGCAAAAACTGATATTTTATCAAATTTGAACAATGTCTAAGCCATTAAAATGAAATACCTCAATATCGGCCTTGAATGTGAAGATACGTGAAGATTTTGAATGGAATTAGTTTCTCAAAAGAAACATTGATGATCTAAAAAAAATAACCTTGGAATAAAATTTGTCCTTTCGAAAAATGTAGCATGTAATATACCTTAATGTTCAACTATAAATACCCTTTAATGTTTTTTGAAATAATTTTTACGTTTTTTCAAATTTAAGATACATATTTAGGTGTTCGGGTTTAAGCTGATCACTCTGTATATGTAACTTTGCTGGTTAGAATAATTGAGCAGGTTTTTTGAAAATACCATTAAATTCTCAGGCATACCGGTTTAAATATATATATATATATATATATGGATACTAGCGCATGTAGTTGTTTCGAGGATAATCCTCGAGGCCGTACGCCCTCAAAACCACCTTCCTTCATATATATATATATATATTATAGACATTGTATGAATGGACACCGCTTGAATGAAACTGATTCCAAAATATTTTATGACGAAATAACTGGTACTCATAAAAAGTCTAGCCTCGTTGCAGTTGGGCCATCTTAAATTCCAAAATTCTATAACGCTAGGATTTGAGTGACCGCGCTCGAAAAAAATCTTCCAAAGCGTATTACCACAAAAGTCGTATAATTCATCGCTCATTATTTCTCGGTCGGACGTCACTGCGTCGCACATGGGGGCATTGAGAATTTTACATAAGATTTGGAATCGACTGTATTTCGTGAATAGCTCGGGTTAGAAATCCGACGGAGAAGTAAACTCAACTTTTCCACTTCTTACCATAATAAATCCTGAATTTACTATACAAATTTCTGAGTTACTATACAAACTTTATCTGTCAATGGAAAATACCTCGGTGCTTTTTCAAATACATTATATCGGTTGCGACTTATACGAGAATTAGTTTACCCTTTTTTAGATTCATTAACGGGTCTGTATAAACTTGAGGCCCAAAAAATAGGTCGATTATCAATATTTTTCTCGACGACAGTATTGGGATGACGAGGTCGAAATTTTACGTACTATTATTACGTAGTCTTGCAAAGCTTTATTTTTCTTTCTTTTAATATTGATACACAATGGAGTTGTTCCTATTTAAACAAATTCCCGCCATTACTGCATGGCTAATCGGTGTAGGTGGTGTCGGAAACTAAGCTGATCTGAAATGAAAAAAAGAAAATATCATTTTAGTATAATAATAAAAACTTTCGTACAACCGGATACTTTTTTTCGAAACTTTGAAATTTACGAAAATGGCAAGCTGTAGAAAGATATTTTTTCGCCACGACAACAACTTTAATCATTGGTTATTAACAAACGGACGCACATTACAATCATCCAGTCATACGGTAGAGCATATTATAAGCTATGCTCTCCAAATTCGAAGTAAATCGGGGGAATAGATTTTGAGATACGATTTATAGCGATTCATAAAACATAATTTCAAGAAAAACACAAAAGAAAAAAGTCGTGCGTAATGGTCGATCTACCCCTCAATGAAAATCGTTATAACTCGGTTAATTTTCTGACAATTGTACAAAATCTTCGTTAAAAATCCCTGGGCTATAAAACTATGTAATACAATTTTTAGAATATTCAAGTTTTTTGAAATTTCAAGTGTTTTTGAAATTTGTTGCAACATCCTGGGCTATACAAATATGCAATACAATTTTTTGAATACTGAAGTTTTTTGAAATTTCAAGTATTTAAGAAATTTTGAGTATTTTAGAAATTCAAGTATTTAAGAAATTTTAAGTATTTCAGAAATTCAAGTATTTTAGAAACTCAAGTATTTTTGAAATTTCAAGTATTCTTTAAATTCGTTGCAACACCCTGAGCTATAGAAATATTCAATACAATTTTTTTAATACTCAAGTTTTTTTAAATTTCAAGTATTTAGGAAATTTTAAGTATTTTAGAAATTCACGTATGTTTAAAGTTTTTAGTATTTTAGAAATTCAAGTATTTTTGAAATTTCAAGTATTTTTGAAATGTCGGGAATTTTGTAATTCCAAGTATTTCTAAAATTTCAAGTATTTAAAAAATTTCAAGTATTTTGAAACTTTCAAGTTCCTACAGGTCGCTCGATGCCAATTGACTAACCTGACGATTAATACTTGAATAAAAAATTACTGAGTTTCCCATCCGCATTGGATAGTCGCCCCAGTGTGTATGAGTTTCATGTCGCATACATGATAGAATCGTCGGGACGTGCTATACGCACGGAAACGGACACGCACACATACACACACATTACGTAAAGGACGCAGTGTGCAGAGCGTGCGCAGCATACAAGCCTGACGGTATATAACTTCCGGAAAAGAGGACAAAGTGGTCGTCAAGGTACTGAATAGACGCTGGTCGGTTTTGGCCCACGCGGGACAATTATGTCGTCCAGAACTACCCTGCACGGATGGTTACGTATCAAACGGTCGCATCCACGTCCATGCAGGCATACAGATATATATATATGAATAAGGTAATTCTGGAGACAATGTAGATATACATGTATACGTATCATCTGTCTAGTAAACGCAAATATGTTTTATATACAAGATGGAGAGGGAAAATTGTATTATGTGTGTGCGTGTATGCGTGAGCACACGCGGGGTGAGGGACGTGGAGGTGGAGGTAGAAGAGGAGAAAGAAGAAGAGAAGGAGGTTCGTTGAACCTGCTCACGAGGACGAGGGAATGCGACTGACTTTCTGCTCTTTTACCACCTAACACGAACCGGGCTGGGCTCTTTTCTGAGACCAGAGAGCAGAAGCAGAGAAACATCAAGCAAAGAGAGTAGCCGAGAGAGAGAGAGAGAGAGAGAGAGAGAGAGAGAGAGAGAGAGAGAGAGGGGAGAGGAGAGAGAGAGAGAGA